>CM042439.1:27602646-28802646 GCA_023631565.1 Gymnocephalus cernua | reverse complement strand
ATAAATTACAGGCCAAAAGACGAGCACAAACAGAGAAAGTTTACACAAATGCGATGCAGCAGAGGCAAGACCAAACACAGGAGCCATCTTGACACTTTGGCTTGGCTACACCTCTGTGTGTGGAGGACAGTGCATAGTGATTGCCCTGACTGGGGATCACTGGACCTCGGCGTGACTGCAAACATGTTCTGAATTATTAAGGTTTCAGACTCTCAGGTAGGTCCATAGCAAGAAATACATAAAAAAATATATAAAAATATACATACATACATAATACAATACACATCTCATTTTAAGAATTTGTGTGCAAGCTGTCATGCCAGTGTTTTCTGAGTTCAAATGAGAATCTAAAGAAGCTCTTTCTAGGGCTTATTAGAGCCTCTGTGATGCTACTGTCTGACTCATCCTAACAACACATACATTTATACATTACTTGCCTCAATAGTGCCTCACATATAGAAACACCAGCATTTACAAACAATTGGCTGGCACTATGCCGTCTGGGGACTCGAAGCAGCAGCCTCATTCCATCATTATATGCCACAGTGAGTCTGCGCAGACTACTTTTCCTGTAGCTCCACCAGCTGTATACATCGGGGTACAGAAAGCTCTAAATGAGTTACATTTTACAGTTGGAGAGCGCATCTTAAACTTTACGAAGCAATATGTTGGCCTGAACATCCAGCTTATAGCGCTGTCTGTATATGTCTTATACATGTTATAAAGTGTTATAAAGTTATAATTAAGATTAGCACTAGAAGAAGTAATCATGGTGGGTATACTACTCAGTTCACATCGACAGTACATGCAGAAACTGACAGTTTCTTCAGAACAAACAAGAAACACAAACATCAACAATTGTCCCACATCATCCACCCCTCCCTCCCCGGAGACCTTTTTACTCTCATGACTCACTCTGGATGTTTCCACTGATTGACAACTTCAGACAGGTCAAACAGATCTGTAGCCGATCCAGTTACCAAGTGACCATGTGATTACAGCACCTAGCCTCTAGAGGGAAGCAGAGCCACACATGCCAGTATGATGTCCAGTGCTTCATGTATACTAGTGATGGCCATCAGAGGCTTACAATTCTGTCAATCAAAAACAGATCTCACTAATATGCCGCCTGAACCAGTTGTTTTTATTTCAGCAAATCACTTCAGAGTAGCTTCCTTAATCCATCCATTTACAAAATGCAGGTTAAAAGTACTGTTTATTTAAACAGAGTCTGGTGGGTTTAGAGATGGTGATCTCTTAGCTGTTTCATGTTAAACAAAATGGATCTTACTCTTTAACGGAAAGGTCTATCTCTTAGAATAATAATCTGAGTCTGTCAGCGGTAAAAACAGAACTTTTAGTGGACGCAAATTGCAGCCCGGTTTGCAGCTGCTAGTTACAACAGTCTCGCTTAAAGGTACAATATGTAACATTTCTGCATTAAAATGTCTAAAAATGACCATACCTATGTTATATATTTTTTTG
This sequence comes from Gymnocephalus cernua, assembly GCA_023631565.1. Classification (NCBI taxonomy): domain Eukaryota; kingdom Metazoa; phylum Chordata; class Actinopteri; order Perciformes; family Percidae; genus Gymnocephalus; species Gymnocephalus cernua. The sequence continues at coordinate 28,801,161 of CM042439.1, read as the reverse complement.
AGATGTGTAGTTACACTCTCCCAAATGTTTCCACCAAACTTCAAACCCAGAGAAATCTGTTATTTTAGTTTCCTTTCCTTCCTAGTCGCCTGTCAGTGGCGTCATATATAACTTCCTTCAAAACACGGCACCCAGGTGATACGTTTGAGCGTAATTGTAAATCATACGTCACAGAAAAAAATACTCCTAACCATAATACTGCTTTTTCTGCCACACAGCATCATTTTGTGATTAATAACATGCCACTTTGCAACACAGTAATACAGCAGAGATCTTATTTATTGATACATATCAATATTGATCCAGTTTAACGTTACTACAATGTGTTGGTTGACAAGTAGCTAACTTTAATGCTAGCTAGCTAATGCTTGGTGGATAACATTATACGGTTACCACATCGTTCAACATGCTCATAAAGTTATTAGTAGCATCATTGTTTTCACCACGGATAAAAGCAGCGCTGGGCTAACCCACGAATGAGTTTACCAGTAATGTTAACGTTAGCTGTATAGATTAGACGACTAATCTAATGCTAATTTAGCCAGCTAGCACCCGGTCTGTCTGTCTGCCTGGGACAGCTGCAACACAGCCGGGATATGTAGCTTAGCCCACAGCCAGCCAACAGTCAGCCACCATTACAGCAATCCAAGTATAAGTACTATACAGCACTTAACTCCGGTGCCGGGTGCTTACGACACTAACGGCAGTTTAATGAAGCTTCGGGAAATAGACCATATCAGACCCAGACCCGAGTCGCAACAGCGGTATAGCTAGTGTTAGCTGCGTCTCCGTTAGCACTAGCTACCGGTGTTCGTGCCAAAAATCTCCTCCCTGCCGAATTTCTCACCCCTTCGCGTTTAGCTGTCTTTACAGTTAGCTAAATTAACCCGACAAGCACCAAAACGAATAGTTAAGATTAAAGAAAAGTGAAGGGGGAGATCGTTCCGGGCAGCTTGGAGATGAACATCGGCCGTCCTCGGCTCGCCATCCCGGGAGATTCCCCCGGCAATCCCCACCCACACCAGTCTCTCAGCCTCGTTGAGTTGCTAGCTAGCGTTACAACAAACCCCGTGAAACTATTCAAAAGGTGACAGTGACATGTGAAATATATTGTGATAGTCACTGTGATTTTAGCTGCTGGCTAACGTTAGCTTGCTGGCTCACTAGCTAGCTAACTGGTCAGCTTCCAATAGCCTACAGATAGAATCAAGAAAAACATAATTATGTTGGGAAAATGCTATTATAATGTTATTAGAATGACATGAATAAAGTGTAACGTTTAATACTGGACTAACTTCAACACCAATGCATTGGAAAATATAATCCAGGTTGAAAAACCCCTAAGTTACACTGTAAGATGATTTATTTGGGGGATTGCCGTTAATTGACAGGATAGCTTGAATACAGGAAATGGGAGACGTGGGGGACGACATGCAGCAAAGGGCCACAGGTCAGATTCAAACCCAGGCTGCTGCAAAGGACTCGTCCTACATGGGGCGCACACTCTACTCGGTGAGCTAGAGGCTCAGGGCAATAGCAATTCAGTTAACTTTCAACCCTTTGTTGAACAGAGAGTGCCATCTAGTGGGCTCAGGAGATAAAGAAAATGGTTCACGAAGCTTCATGAGGCTTCATTTGGCCGTCACTAGTTGCTTCCCATTTCCCAGGGTTTGGAGAAACCACAGTAACACTGAGCAACACTCAGTTTTCTCTTTTTTCGAACGTTGTCTACTACTAGACCGCTTTTTATATTAATCCGAGACTAAACATCAACTGCTGCGGTCTATACAATGCAAGGCAATTGGAAGACTGCTGCTTAAAACCTTGTGGAAAAGTCTGTAGTTTAAGAGCTATAGGACTAATGGTAAATGATCTCCATTTACAGGATACGTGCCCACAAGCACCAGGATTATATCTTTTTTTTCAAACTTTGGGCCTCAAATGTAGACAGTTGTAATGAATAGAAACCTAAAAGCAACATTCCAACATACGCATGTTGGAATGTTGCTTTTAGGTTTCTATTCATTACAACTATCTACAAAAAGGAAGGAGTCTAGAAAAAGGAGGAGTGACCAGCGCTGGCTGACACACCTTCATGCTCACTTATCAGTTGTATTTTTCAAAGGAGGAAGACGGTGACAGGGCGGTACTGGATATTCATTGTCACCTGGGGCTAACAGAGGTGAGTGGAGTGAGAAGAAAGATAGAGAATAAAATGGGACACGCCTAGATTGCTAGACTAAAAAAAGTTGCTTCCAGAGATTTGAAATGTGAATGAACTGTGTAGAAGGAAAAATCTAAGAGGATGAAGGCGAAAAAAAATAGGTCAATCACTCTGTATCCCCAGAAGTGCCAAAAATAAAAGCCCCTCTGTCTCCTCTCTCTCACCATCACCCTCTCTGTCTGGAAAATTGAAGCCAGATGTATGCGCATGAGGCCTTCATTCAACCTCCTCCTTTTTTCCCTCCCTCTCAACGTCTCTGTTTTTTTTTTCTCTGTGTGGGTTTCCTCCTCAGACTCAGTGCCTCTCTGTTCTCCCCTTTGTCTCCTCCTCCCTTGCCTCTCTCCCCCTTGCTCTCTGGCAAAGCAGGAAATACTACAGGTTCCTGGCCCTGAAGGGAGCATGTTTCTTCTAACCACTAACAGATGGAGGGATGAAGAGGGAAGGAATGGATATGAGAGTAAAAATGTTGGAAGTACTGACATAGATAGTGAGATTATAAAGAGCTTCAAATGTTGCAGAAGAGAGAGGTTTTGTTTTTCCCATTGAAGCAGAGGTTATATGAGCTGTTCCTCCTCTTTTTTCCATCTTTTTCTCTCCTTTCTCTCTATCCCTCTTTTCCAACTAAATGAACTAAGGCCGCTGGAACTCAATCCTAATGCCATAACACAGCCCAGTCCTACACACACAGTGTATGAGCTCAATTACTTTTACAGACAGAAAAAGTTTGATAATGTATACATAGTTCATTGGTACTAGAACTCTACTCAACTGCTGGTAGTTGCATAATTAGCACTAGAAGAAGTAATCATGGTGGGTATACTACTCAGTTCACATCGACAGTAATTGCAGATAACTTTATTATTATTCAATTATTTTTGACAGTTTCTTCAGAACAATCATATCATCCACCCCTCCCTCCCGCCGATCACAGACAGAGGTGTGTAGGTGAGACTTCCAGTTTCACAGAATGAGGCGTCTCGCTAGCAATGATGAAAATGCCAGAGCGTGAGTCTGGGACTGAGGGAGACCCAGATCACCAAATATTGCCAACTGCAGTTCTGGGTCTATGGCTTTATTGCACATGTATGAAAATGTCTCAAAGGTCTTGTCCCAAAATTGTGTCATCCTTGGGCATGCCCAAAATGAGTGAAAGAGAATTGCTGGGTCCTGGTCAGTGGCGGTTTTTGGCACGGGCGAACCGGGCAGCTGCCATGGGGGGCAGCACGAGAACTTAAAAAAAACAAAAATCCTCTGTGCCGCGAAGCGGTTTTCTATTATCGATCATGTGTGGGGAATTGGCAGATTAGCGCTTTCACAATGAAATGGACTAGTCCGTAACAGTGCGGCAGGCGCGAAAGATAAACACAAAGTGACAGGAGAACTGGGAAGTACACAGACGGAGCAAGACGAGTCTAAACCTTTCTTTTATGTCAGTTGTCTAAATGCAAAAATAAAACAAAGTTACCCAAGCGGCTCAAGTAAAAGAAAAAAGCGAAAAGACATGTTATCGGCAGTAGCAGGACCTTCGTCAGCTCCCGTGGCCGATGATACCGGCCACCGGTGTTGTAGGCAGCACTGGCATATGCACAGTGGGAGGAGACTCAGGAGGAGAGGGACAGAGATGAGGGAGTGAGGGACAAGCTGCGGTAAGCAGAACTCCCCTTAAAACACTTTGCCCCTTGATAAAATTGAGTGGTGGACAATAGGGATGGGCATGATTAATCGACGATCGACGATTGATCATTAAGAATTTCGTCAATCACGTTAATTTGTCATCGATTAAACTAATGCAGGTTGCGTTGTGTAGTGTGATTGCAGCAATTAAATGATTTCCAGTGTGTCAGCAGCAATTAAACATTTTACCACCCGGGGGCGCCAGAGGCTGCTCAGTTAGCTGCGAGTTACGTTTTGATTCAAAGTAAACATGAAGAGGTCACGGCGAAGTGTGGCGTGGGACCATTTTGATTTAAAAAACAACTTAGTTCACTGCAAACACTGCGACGCCGTGTAGAAGTACAACACGGCCACGACTCAAATGATGTACCACAAAGTGCATCCGACCCTGGTTAACGTCGGTGCGGTGCGTCGTGCTCTCAGTATTAACCTAGCATCAACTCGGCGTTAGCACGAGGAGCTGCGATGCACAACGAACAGAGGGAAATTACCGGAGGGATCTGCATGTTCATTGAGATGGATATTGGAACCAGCATTTCACATTCCGTCACGACGTACCATCACCGGACTGGTAGAAACTCACTACGAAATGAAGAACGGAATGAGGTTCCCTGGGCCGGGCTGCCAAGTTAGCGCGGAGGTAGCTACCTGCATCCCGTGCCGGTGTCGTGCCAATGTACTTACCCCCGCCAGGATTATCACCAGGTAGCGGTCGCGTCTGCCCCATGGATGTATTAAGGGAACCTTAGACCCCAGATCATGTCAACCTGCTTATTTTTCTCAACAAAAACCAGTAGACTGGTGCAGAAGTTCTATGTGAGTAACTGGTTATTTTGTATTAGGCTTTGTCCGTGCCTTGGATAGTTTTGAGTTACATTTTGACAAAACCTGTCAGATCTAAGTAGTATTATGTTTTTGGTTAAATTGTGGTTAAGTTATTATTGAACATGATTATTTTTATTTATTATTTTGGAACAAACGAGGGTCTCTGTTTAACAACGCCGGCTCGCAGCAACGGTTCCGCTGCTAAATTAAACACCGCAGCGCATATATCTTTAAGTTTAGCCAAACTTCCAGTTTAACTGCCACACGTTGTTCTTCTTGTAATTAAGATCTCATCGAGGTAAAAACGTGCTGTATTTTTGTATTTTCATTGCGTTTTTAATTTATAAAAAGTTAAATAAATAATTAATTTTAATATAAAAATATTAATGATTAATCAATAATTGATAATTAATTCTCCCGACGATCGACGAAGAAAATTTAATCGAATGCCCATCCCTAGTGGACAAACTGTTGATGATAACACTACCACAATAAAAGAAGTAGGCATGTTTTACTCTATGATTGCATTAGTGCCTAGATAAACGTTGCACATCATGCAAACTTTCTTAACGAGAATTGTAGCTTTTCTAACTGCATTGGCAGACAAAAACTCATGATAGACCTCTTCAAATTATAGCACAGGGCCTCTTGAGATGATTAATATATATATATATATATATATATATATACCACTCTACCACTGAGCCACAGCCGCCCGTGTGTGTGTGTGTGTGTGTGTGTGTGTGTGTGTGTGTGTGTGTGTGTGTGTGTGTGTGTGTGTGAGTGAGTGTATCTGCTCTTTGGGTTAGGCTACTTACCTTTACACAACTAGCAACTAAAACAACAAGTATGTATGTTAGTATGTATTGAGTTGATGTAAATTAATGCTTTTTTGTTTTTTTTATCCGATTCATCGATTACTCAACAAAAATAATCAACAGATTAATCGATTATTAAAATAATCATTTTTTGCAGCCCTAGTCCTATTAATTCAATTCAATTCAATTTTATTTATAGTATCAAATCATAACAGGAGTTATCTCAAGACACTTTACAGATAGAGTAGGCTGTTAATGATAACATGAATGCCCTGGCAGTGGCAATAAACTTTAATTTAGTACTTGCTTTGATTACATTGTTTAAATTGAGATTTACACTAGTGCTGGGCGATATACCAGTTCACACCGAATACCGGTGTATATTTTCGTTATGATATGAATTTTTAATATACCGCCTTACTGGTGTATTTGATTACACAACGTTCGGAACGCTACACTGCGCCGCACGACACTGTTTTAGACGGACCCTTTTCAATGTAACACGCATGGTGTGACTGGAGGCGTGGTGAGGGTAAACAGTAGTGCTCTGGTGTCACACAGAGCCATAGAGAGAGTGAAGATGGATAGAATAGACACTGAAAGTTCCGAAATCGAAGCTGCAGAACTAGTAAAACATGATGACACAGAAGAACTTGTGCCAAAAAGAGGAGCCGTGTCTGATGTTACCTGTCATGCTAACTGTAGTTGTCGCCAGCATCTTAAAAAATACCGTGATACAATTTTTTTGTCATTCCACCCAGCACTAATTTACACTAAATATTTCATTTAACTGCTACTGTATGAACAAAATGCTGATGTTAAGTGTTTGCAAAACAAATGTTATGGCAGAACATTTAAAATAAAATTGCGCTATACACTACTTTTGAATTCATTATTGGATTTTGCGTATAACAATGTGATTTAATCGCAATTAATCAGGGAAATCATGCGATTAATCGCGAGTCAAAATTGTTAATCGTTGCCCAGTCCTAATATATATATATATATATATATATATATATATATATATATATATATATATATATATATGTGGAGAGAGAGAGATAGTTTTATGATTCATTAGGAGTATACAGTTTTATTGTATTAATAAATGGCGCTTGAAGTATTTAATGTGTCAACTCACTGATTCTTGCTTACTCATTACATGGCATTAGTAGTTTTAAGGAGTAGGAGTTGGTATACATATTCAGGGGAGTGCAAGGACAGGTACAGCTTTATCAATAGTAGGTAAACAGCTGTGCAGTTTTATTCCCAACTTGTATATATTTAAAATTATTTGTTCTTATATTCTATCTAGGGCTGTCAATCGATTAAAAAATGGAATCAAATTAATTACAGACTCTGTGATTAATTAATCTAAATTAATCGCATACATAATTTTTGCTGTGAAAGTATTTTAAATATTTCAATTCAAATGAATCAATGAATAATCAGCATTAGTGACAAAGTCATCACTGTTGAAATAATGACCATAACAAATAAATAAATTCAAAAGGATATTTTCCAATAACTACGAATGCACCGCGAGGCTGTAGGTTACCAGTTTCATTGAACGCACCGTCTCCGTCTGTGTTTTTCCGACAACAGCACAAACAAACTCTATATACAAACTCACACTTTACACCATTTAGCGTTAGCTGTCAGCATTTTAACCGTGTTTAATCCTCCAGCTACTAGCTAGCGGAAGGCTAACGTTACCTGCTGTTGACTGTAGTGTTAACTAGCGTCACATGCAGCGATGTTTCTGTTGCCTGTCCCTCCTTCATTTTACAGTCGAATGGTGGCTAGAACGGCTCTGGGTGAAAGGTCAATGTGGAATTTATGAATCTGTGTTATTGTTTTTAACACGTTATTTTTTCTCAGATTAATTAATCGAAATGAACGCCTCTTCAGCCCCTGTACTTAGTAGGACAAAGCGGACAGTGGACAGCTGCAAAAGGGAGAATTAGCAACAAAATGCCTCCCCAACAGCCAAGTCTGCAAGTTGATAACCGATTTGCTCCACTACAGCAGGACCCTGGACCTTCATCTGATGGACAGACCCAGGCTCTTGGTAGGTGGTGTCGGACGTGCCGGTTGGGGTGTATCACAGTATAGATAATGAAACAGTAACTAGAAATAGTGGTTGTATTAGCGCAGGGAGCAGCACGGCATAGCAGGGAATGAACCACGGCACCAGCTGGAACCCTGATTTTGGTGCCATCCTAATCCTGGGATTTCATCCTGGGTGAAAAGAAACAGAAAGACTCCGGGGAGCAAGCTCCCAGGGCTAGGTTAGTAACAAGCATTTCTGGTACAGAGAAGCAGGTGGGCCGGGCTAGGCAGATGCGGCAACTCCGTACTCCCTAACTATAGGCTTTATCAAAGAGGAGAGTCTTAAGTTTACTCTTGAATGTGGTGACAGTATCTGCCTCCCGGACCCAGACTGGGAGCTGGTTCCATAGGAGTGGAGCCTGATAGCTAAAGGCTCTGGCTCCCATTCTACTTTTAGAGATTCTAGGAACTACAAGTAACTCGGCATTTTGGGAGCGCAGTGCTTTAGTGGGACAGTAAGGTACTATGAGCTCTTCAAGATATGATGGTGCTTGACCATTTAGAGGTTTGTAGGTCAGAAGGAGGATTTTAAATTCAATCCTGAAATACTTGTGTACAAAATGCAGAAAGCTTTGTCTGATATGTGCCGGGTCCAGGCTGCACACCTAGTGGCACTCATGACTCTTTTCAGGACATGCCCTGTGTATTAAATCCTTCCTCAATTTATGTTGTGATAGGTAATAGAAAAAGAATGATGAGTCCGCTAAGTAAGAAGAAGCACTTAACTGCAAACCTAGCAAATTTAGCATTCATTCCTCGTCAGCCAACGCCTATACCAAAAAATGAGACAGATAATTATTTTAACACACTAACACTAGCCTTACTAAACGTCAGGTCTTTGGCAGAAAAATCATTTTTAATCAATGATTTTATTATTAAGCACAATATTGATTTTATGTTTTTAACTGAAACTTGGTTGGACCATGATAACAGTGGTGCTGTTCTTATCGAGTCAGCTCCCCCTAACTTCAGTTTTATGAGTGAGCATAGAGTGAATAAGAAAGGAGGTGGAGTAGCCATTTTGTTTAATGACTCATTCCATTGTACTCAAATATCTTATGGAAATTTTGCTTCTTTTGAATATGTGACTCTTCAGCTAAGGTCCTCCCCTCGAGCTATATTTCTAAATATCTACAGACCACCGAAATACTGTGCAGTTTTCTTCGATGACTTTACTGAACTGCTGTCTATAATCTGTATTAACTTTGACTGTGTAATTATTGCTGGTGATTTTAACATTCATGTGGATAACCCGCAGGATAGAGGGACCAGCCTGATTCAGCATGTGACGGAACCCACGCACAATAAGGGGCACACTCTGGACTTGATTATCTCCAAGGATGTGAACATTTCCAAGGTTGTGGTGACTGACGTTGCTCTCTCTGATCATTCATGTGTTTTCTTTAACGGCACTATCTCGGTGCCCAAAAGTGTCCAAACTAATCAGAAAACGGTATATCACTGAAAACACCAGTGAAACATTCATTCAGCTTTTCTCCTCCACACCCACCCTCTCTGGGGTCTCAGTCAATGAGCTTGTAGATAATTTCAATTTTAAAATTACAAATGTTATTGATGCCATTGCTCCCACTAAGGTCAAAGATGTCGCTAGTAAGAAAAGATCTCCAAAGAACAGAAAAAACAGAGTGTCGAAAAGCTGAACGCATGTGGCGAAAAACTAATTTCCAGGTCCACTATAACACCTATAAAGACAGACTTTGCATTTATAATTTGGAACTGAGGAATGCTAGGCGGTCCTTCTTCTCTGACATTATCACCAGAAACAATAATAATTCACGTGCTCTGTTTGCTACTGTTGATAGGTTAACAAACCCTCCAGTACCAGTAGCATCTGAACTTTTATCTACCAAGGCCTGCAGTGATTTTGCCTCCTTTTTCGAAGACAAAATTCAGAAAACTGTCAGTGCCTCCATATCAAGTACGGGATGTGTGTTGTCACACTGTCCTGGCAAAACAAATTCCAATATCACACAATTTCATATGATCAACCATAAAAACCTTTATACAACATCTGAAAACCTCCTGAAAACCTCCTCCTGTTGCCTTGATATTCTAACAACAGGCCTTTTCAAAAATGTTCCAAATTGTATGTCTTCTGATCTTTTACAGATTGTAAACACGTCTCTTCTCTCAGGTATCTTCCCACAGGCCCTGAAAACTGCAGTCACCAAGCCACTTTTAAAAAAGTGACAAACAATGAAAAACAATCTAGACACAGCACTACTGAGCAACTATAGGCCGATATCTAACCTTCCATTATTAAGTAAAATCATTGAAAAAGCGTTTTTTCAACAACTCAACCTTTTCTTGTCACTAAACAATGATTTTGATGCCTTACAGTCGGGTTTTCGACCACACCACAACACTGAGACAGCTCTTGTTAAAGTATTTAATGACATCCACTTAAACACAGATAGTGGCAAAACTACAGTCTTAGTATTACTTGATCTCAGTGCTGCATCGACCATGACATATTACTAGACCGATTGGAAAACTGGGTTGGCTTTTCTGGCTCAGTCCTAAACTGGTTTGAATCCTATGTAATGAATAGGGACTACTTTGTATCTATAGGTAATTATCCATCTGAGCATACAAATATGACGTGCGGAGTTCCCCAAGGCTCCGTTCTGGGGCCTCTTCTGTTTAACATCTACATGCTTCCACTGGCTCAGATTATGGAAAACAACAAAATAAGTTACCACAGTTATGCGGACGACACACACATTTACATAACCTTATCGCCAGAAGACTATAGTCCAATACAAACACTGACTAAGTGCATTGAACAAATTAACGACTGGATGTGCCAGAACTTTCTTAAATTAAATGAAGAAAAAACTGAGGTGGTTGTTTTTGGAGCAAAAGAGGATCGATTAAAAGTCAGCGCTCAGCTCAGCAACGACAATGTTAAAAACAACAGACAAAGCCAGAAATCTTGGTGTAATTATGGACTCAGACCTGAATTTCAACAGCCACATTAAGACAATTACAAAGTCAGCCTATTACCACCTTAAGACTATATCAAGGGTTAAGGGATTTATGTCTCAGCAGGACTTGGAAAAACTTGTCCATGCTTTTATCTTCAGTAGACTTGACTACTGTAACGGTATCTTTACAGGTCTCCCTAAAAATCAATCAGACAGCTGCAGCTGATTCAGAATGCTGCTGCTCGAGTCCTCACTAAGACCAAGAAAGTGGATCACATCACTCCAGTTCTGAAGTCTTTACACTCGCTTCCTTTGCCTCAGAGAGTTGATTTCAAAATACTTTTGCTAGTTTATAAATCACTAAACGGTTTAGGTCCAAAATACATTTCTGACCTGCTAGTAAACTATGAACCACTCAGACCTCTCAGGTGGTCTGGGACAGGTCTGCTTTCTGTCCCCAGAGTCAGAACTAAACAGGGAGAAGCAGCATTTAGTTTCTATGCTCCACATATCTGGAACCAACTTCCAGAAAACTGCAGGTCCGCTGCAACTCTCAGTTCTTTTAAATCAAGGCTGAATACCTTTCTTTTTAATGTTGCCTTTCCTTAAATAATTGTCCGTTTCTTATACTTACGTTGCTTATTTTATCTGCTTTTATATTTTTAACTTTTTAACTGCTCTTTAATGTTTAATTTCTTAACTTTTAATCTTATATTTTAATTGTCTTCATGTAAAGCACGTTGAGTTGCCCTGTTGCTGAAAAGTGCTATACAAATAAAGCTGCCTTGCCTTGCTGTTTCTGTTTAACCGGGTGAATACTAAAAAGTCTCTGTATGAATGGATTATTTTGTTGAGTATTTTTTAAATCTATTAAACAATTGCATAAGGGAAATTAAATGAATTGGTAAGGTAGTGTTGTGTTAATATATTCAACGTTTTGTCTAAATTTCAAATAAATAATTATTTATTACATTAGGCCTTTTTTTTTTCCTTGAGCCCCTGCCACCCAACATTTCTGTGCACGTCCCTGCTGGATTGGTTGACAGCTGAATGTGAAGCAGCTGAGATGAGGATCAGCATCTCTAAAGGTTCGGACACACGGACCAGACGGCTGACCCTCGGCAAAAATGGCAGTTGGACTGATCAGTCTCCCCGAATTGGTCAAAAAATGTGCCTAGGAACACACCAAAGTGACAAGACGTAATACGCCTCCATAACAGCAGGCGGTGCTAATCTGTATTGTTGCCCAAAAATGAAAACCGGCAGCTGATTGGACGAACATGTCAGGTGCGTCTGGTTTCTCCGGAAATTCAAAGACAGACTGTCATGGCGGCTTGTTCAGAATACGATCTCATATTGTACTAAAATAGTTCACCGAAACGTGTTTCTGAAAACATTTTAACTGAGAAATAGGTCATGCAGTTGCTGAATCTGTCTTTATTTCAGATCGACAAAGGTCAGTTTAAAAGATTTTTGTCAGATTTTGAGAGACTTTAGTCACCCTCAGCCCGCTCCTTGTTTCCGGCTGATTATACATGTCAAATCGGCCAAAATTTAGGCCGATGGCTCCTCCGACAGACGACGGCATGGAACACACCAAACAGACTCGAGTCACTGACCTCGCCAGACTGTCCGACGGCCGAATATCAGCCATGTGTGTCCGAACCTTAAATCTGAGGCCATGGTTCTCTGTAGGAAACCGATGGAGTGCCTACCGATGGAATGAGTCCTTACCCCAAGTGAAGGAGTCATCCGTGAGAAACTTGGAGTAGAGCCACTGCTCCTTTGCGTCGAACGGAGCCAGTTGAGGTGGTTTGGGCATCTGGTAGGGATGCCCCCTGGGCGCCTCCCTAGGGAGTTGTTCCAAGCACATCCAGCTGGGAGGAGGCCTCGGGGAAGACCCAGGACTAGGTGGAGGGATTATATCTCCAGCCTGGCCTGGGAATGCCTCGGGATCCCCCAGTCAGAGCTGATTATTGTGGCTTGGGAAAGGGAAGTTCGGGGTGCTGGAACTGCTGCCCCCTCGACCTGACCCCGGATAAGCGGACGAAGATGGATAAGTTAGAAAAAACAACACATGGGATGTTATGGTATATTCAAAACAAACACTTTTATTTCATTAATACATTTTCTCATATACATTTCATACAAAAAAAAGCATATAGTTGGCTAGTGCACTTTAAATGATAATACTGTCATATACTTAAAGTGACATCGTATGTTAAATTCTTAGGGAAGGCACATTTATATTAGTCTGCCAGTAGCACACTATTAACATTAAAACACTGGAAACTGTAATTTGCTACTTAACAGTTTAAACAAGGTCTTTTAAGAATATTTGACTCTGGGAGTGAGACATTTCATCTCTCCAAAATATTTTAAAGATGATTCAAATCTTGCTACTGCGGTTCCTTGATGGAACAGTAATTAGTCAAAGATTCACATAGTTCTTTTCAGCTGAAAGTCAATTCTTTTTACAGTGAGATTTACTATCTCAACCAAAAATTCGAGACAGAATGTCTCACAAGCAAAAAAAATCTACTCCTTCACAACTACTCCTTTTATATACTTTGGCCACATTTCCCCATGTCCAACAGATACATTTACTTCCACCCACAACATATTTGATAGCTGTATGTTTATGAAGAAAACATGCAGTAAATATTCGCTTATCGTAGTTTGCCTTAAGTTATATTACTATTTAATTAAAGCATGACGTAAAGGGATACTTTGTTGATTTTTAACCAACTCTGTCATCTTTGTGTGGGCAGTGTGTTTAAAACACTGGCACCACAGAGAAAAACCAAACACTGTTCACTGACACACACTGCCCACACTATCATGAACACAGAACTGGATTTAAAACAGCTAAATATCTCTTTCATAAAAATTATAAAATAACTGGTATGCATCAATTCAGCAACAAAAGAGGATTTCACATTCCAAATATAAGGAAACTGTGGCCTGCCTTAGCATGGTAGGCTACTACATTTTCCAACATAAGTTTCCAATGTGCACGTGTAACTGTTTGTTGGAGAATTTGCTTAAAATAGGATAAAAAAAAGGTATGAAAAACATTGAGACAAAGGTTCCTTATTTCAAATGGAGGCTGACAATGTGTCAATCAAAACATACTTTTTAAAGAACAGATATCTCTACATAGCACAGTTTTGGTTATGCTCATGATAACATCCAACAAATACACAGCTACTCATGAACAGGGCCCTATTTCAGGAAGGAGGTTTAACAAACTCTGAGTCTAACTCTGACCTCTGAGTTGATTTACCCTGAGATGGGAAACTTGGAGTTTTCGGTTCCAGAACAGCTGATATGAGTAGGTTCAATCAACTCAGAGTAGGTTCACGCGCGTGCAACACCATAATAAAAAGGGCCATGATACTACGATTCACCATGGCAACAACCACAAACGGGTCGGCGGAAATACTCATGCGCACATATGAGAGTTTGAACATGTATTACATTAAAAAAGCAACACAGTGGCTGCTGCTGCTAGAGTAAATGCGTATATTACAATTTAATATCACATTTAATCATAAGTAGGCCTATAGCCTAATATTACTGAAAATCTATTTCATTTAGGTGCAATAGGCTACTGCGGGCGAAAAAGTCCTAGGCCTACTAATCCCATTCTGAGGCTGCAGCACCATCATTAACAGAATTATAATTCATAATATTTTATTTCAAAGGGTTTACATCATTCACCTGCAATACTGTGGAACTCCTTTTTAATGGCTCTTACTGGTTTGTCTCCAGGGAACACTACAAATGTTTAAAGCACGTTTCAGAGCGATCTCTTCTGACGGTGCTTTTACTGAAATGTTCCGCATCACCAAGGTTGTAAAGAAAACTGTAATGCAACACAAAGAATGTGCTGGGATGTAGAGCATGTCCACGATGGGTGACGTTAGTGATATGAGGATGGATAAGGTTATGTAGGCTACATAACTGATAGACTGGGAAGAAAAACCATACCGCTCAAATAGGAAGTTATCTGGAAATTAAAATGCGTCGGGCCTCAATATCATCTTCCGACATATGTTTAACTCCCTGCAAAGTAATACAGCGTCTTCAACAACGGGATCAGCGACAAAAGGAAATGTCATGTTTTGAGAAAAAACAATGTTTTAAAGTCTGCCTAACAGTTAATAAACCAACAATGATTTTTTTTTAATTCATGCCGATATAACAAACTGCGCTAAAATGCGCCTGATACAGACTGAATGAATGAATGAGGAAATGAAGAGCGCTGTGTCAGAGGGAGGAGCGTTAATTCTCTTCATACATCCATGGGGACGAGACTGAGAGAAACTCGAGGTTTCTTGAAGAAAACCTGCTCCCGACCAGGTTAGGTTCATAGGCTCAGTTACCATAGTAACTGACTCTGAGGTTAAGTAACCTCTCTTTCTGAAACAGAGTTTCCCTCATCTCAGGGTTAACAAACTCAGAGTTTTCACTAAACCTGCTTTCTGAAATAGGGCCCAGGTGGCATTTGTCAGGTTAAAACAAAGGATTTGTGCGGTTAAGACAGTTTGGTGAATCTGACTTTGAAAACCCCTATGAACAAGCCACACAAAAGTAAGAAGAGTTAAGGATAAGAATACAAAAATATTCATGCATGAGGGCCATTGTCCCTTGCAATGGTAGGTATATTGGGGATTAATCTGTGCCCGGTCGGAAATTAAAATCATGAAATACAGTTCACTGTGACCTAAAAGACAATGCCAGCATGGACTCTGACATACTCTATCAGTAGGTGTGTGCATGTAGATGGGTGGGGATATTTAGGGCCCAATGTGGCCAAAGATGGTACCCATTGACAAAACATGAGTCATCCTTATAAAGATTTTAGTAAAATGTAACACAAATATACAATTTTACATCCCAATTTTGAAACAACAGCTAATGTGGTGATGGCCATTTCCTTCATTGCCTGCTTTTTTAACAATGTTTTTATTAATTTTTCATTGCAATTATATTATATATATAGGTTTACATATACCTTTACCTCATACTGTAACTGTACCATACATGAATCCTATTAAGAACTATAGGCTGAGCAGTATGCAGGGCTTAAAGTGAAAAAATATCGTGAGCCAAGGCCGTTAGGTTTAATAACTGTAAACTCTGGGACAAGGCCGTTATGTTTAATAACTGTAAACTCTGGGACAAGGCCGTTATGTTTAACTAACTTTTCTAAAATAGTCATACGCCAGAAATCTGGCACCAGGCCCGAGTAATTTAAGCCCTGCGTTAGTTAGAGCTGCGTTCCTCTCATAGCTGAAATCAGTTGACTCGAAAATATTAAACCGCATGCAAGTTTTTTTTCCTCAGGGCTGCACGCCGGAGATCTGGCACGGTGCCGCAATACTTTAAGCCCTGAGTATGTGTTCTTAAGTACTTTAGCTAGGCTAAATACAGGTGCAAATGCAATGGTACCTTAAGGGAGCATGACTGTTCCAATTTAACGGGAGAGAGGAGCAAGAGGTGTTAGGATCGTGACTGGCCTCTGACGAGCTGTTACAACCACCGTCTTCAGCCAGAGAGGACATGATTTCTTCAGCTTCTTCTTTGAGTTAACATGTACTAAACATGAGTTGAATTTGCACCGCAGCGCCGCCCTGCTTTGATGCTCATGACAAGAATAGCATGTAAAGTTATCTTTATTGAAGTGAATTAGGTTTAAATCGCCGTCAAGCATGAATGAATATTTTTGCAATTTTACACATAATAATCCACAATGATCACGTTACATAAAAGTGAAATTGCACGTCAAAATGACACATTGTCAATATTTTTAGAGACCCCTCAATATTTCACAAATCACATTTTCAGGGGAGCCCATGTCTTATTAAGGGGAGCCGAGCTCCCCCTAGCTCCCCCGTAGTTCGCACCCTGCTATAGTTTCTAAATGAGGTGTTTTTGTGATGCCCAATTATGTAAAATTAGATGAGAGCTTGAAACTAAATATATTGGTTTGTATATTGTCTTTCATTTCCATTAAGCAGCATTAGTGATGATTTTGAAACATTTACTTTATATCCGGAGATACTACCAAACAGGTCACTTCATTGCTTGTTAAGGCTATTCTAAAACCATCCAATCCATTGAGACGACCAAGATCATAGAACTTTAATGTACACGTAATGTATATTCTCTATAGTTTGTGGTCCATCATATACCAAAGCTCTGCAGTTCATGTTCTTTCAGTTTGGCCAGTGTTCCACTTTATACAGTGGTCATTACTTTCAGTGAACCAGTGCGAAACCGTAGGATCTTCTTCTTAAGGGCATGTGAGGCCTTAATCTTGATGAAAGCTTTGGGCTGCAGAGGTGCCCCAGGTGGGGCAGAAGGTGACGGAAGGGAAAGTTGAGGGGGTAGTTGTTGGGGCCAAACCAGACCACCACTCTCATCTGAATCACTGGACAAAGAGCTGGAATCTGGAGAGTCAGCCTCGCTCATGCTGGACTCAGACTCACCCAGACGTGGGTGAGGGTAGTCCTCACTAGGCTGACGCAGTGGTACTTGGTCCCTCTCTAACTGGTACTCCATGTGCTGATGATGGTGGGACTGGTGTTGATAGGCATATGATGCATGTGTAGAGCGAGATTTGCGTGTGCGCCTTGCACAATTGTCCCTTTGATTTGAAGCTGAAGAGCCTTGCACGGGTACCTGCATAGGTGGCTGGTCGGCCTCGTCTTGACTGAACTCCAGGGTGGACTGCCAGCGGCGACAACTACCACCTTGCTGTTGTTTCTTGCTCCTGGACTGACTACTGCGGCTTCCCCTTCCACCGCTTCCACTTCCTCCACCATCCCTCTCTACTGTATTGTACTTGCGTTCTGGAACCCTTTGCAAGCTGTTCTCTGACTGAGACCTACATGCCTTCTTCCCTGGCTTCCTGCCAGCACCATTTTTGTCTTCATTTGAGCGACACTTCTTTGGGCCCCCCCGGGATCTGGAAGGTTGGATCTGAGATGCTGTGGGCTGCTGCTCTTGATGATGGCTTCTTTCCGGAGAATAGGTGCTTCGGTTGGGTTTGGGCACCCCAGACCCCTTGTTGGGGTTGGATTGGTGATGGGCATAAGCTCTGGTGGAGGCTCGGCAAGGCTGGGCTGGAATATACTCTGCGTTGACCAGCTGCTCATCAATTGTAAGTGGTTGATGAGGTTTTGACATAGCTGGAGGTGAAGGGTAGTTGTGGAAGTGTTGGGGTGAATCAGACTCACTGTTGCTAGAGTCTGGGTGGGCTTGCAGCACTCTGCAAGATGGATAGTCCAGCAATGTTGAGCAGGAGGTGTTAATCATGAGAGCCTGCCTGGGCCTGCAATAAAGCCCTGGTTGATGCTGGATACCTTGCTGGAGATTGTGGTGGTACTGGCGTGGGACATCTTCAGTAAAACCTGACCCCAGGTAAGGCTCCTGATCGAGGTTATGGCAAGCCTGTGGAGCAGTTCCCTCAGAACACTGGGATGGAGTAGAGATCTCTTGAACAGACGCCTGCTTAGGAGAACGTTGCTCCTCCTTGCGGCATAAACTACTCTGCCTCACCACATTGACAGCTCGAGCATCATGGGCCAGGCTAGTGCGGGGCTTTGAGGAGCGTGTGGGTAGAGCTCGACGTTGGATCAATCCAAATATATAAATTTCAAGCTTTTGGGCTTGTTGATCTTCTTCCTGACTGGGGTCAACATCCCTCATCTCACCCAAAGCATCAGTAACCGTAGCCCATCTTGTTGGCTCTGACAGCCATGTATCTCCTGTCTCCGTCTCCCCTGTCTCTTCAGGTGCTGAGAGGGAACAAGGGACCAAAAGGTGGTCATTTGATTCAGGAGATCCATTTTTCCTGGCTACAAGGACCTCTCCTGATGAACAGAGAAAAGACAAAGAAAGTAATCAGAATTAGTCTTGCTGTTACCACTTCAGTAAAATGAATGTACAAAACACAATCTGAGCCTACAAATCCTTCTTATTGCACTGTATATTATACACTACGGTGTGGGTGCATAAACAACCGAGCCACATATCTTTAGCTTAACAAAAAGGTGTTTGTGCTGACAAATACTCATTCCCATTAACAGACAAATACTCATTCCCATTAACAAGCAAAAACACAATGTTGCTAAAAGACCCACATCTTTGAAAAACACACTTTACTTACACTAACATTGCTACTAAATATATGAAAACCTAGTCAGGGGAGTGTTTTCTGTCTTCCAAAAGAACTATATTATTACTACATAGGTCCTGTATTCCAGTCACATGACGTCATACCAGAGATTTGTGGTAAGCGTGATAGTTAATAGACCTCCTTGAAGGATTTCAAAAATAAAATCAAGCTGTAACAACATCACATATAAATACATTGAAACACAATCTCATATAGTTATTTAGGAGTGAAGTTAAAATTATATTATAGAGGGAGAAGACAAAGAGAGGTTAATATTAGTCAAATCAAGTTTATGTATATAGAACATTTCATAATAGGCTCAATGTACTTAAAAAATAGGGTCATACATGACATGAGATAAGAAGATATTAAAACATAGAAGATAACGGTGCTGCTGTGGAGAGAGTGAGCAGCACCATATTCTTGGGGGTGCACATTAGTGAGGACCTCTGCTGGACAACAAAAACTGCATCACTGGCCAAGAAGTCCCAGCAGTGCCTCTACTTCCTCTGCAAACTGAAGAGAGCGAGAGCCCCCCCATCAATCATGTGTTATATTTGCCAATACTCAGAATTTATTACTGTATTGTACAGTTTACTTTCTTTATTTTATTTGTACATATCTTATTTTATCTTTTTTTGTATTTATTATCTTTTATTAAGGTGTCACTTATAAGAGCATCTTCTCTCACAGGCAGCAGGTCTAGGCAGACCCATGCATGGTCAGAGATTATGGTATTTCCTATCACACAAAGGGATTTGGACATAAAAAGTATGTCTTGTGCACTGTCAAAAAACATTTTTTGTCTAGTCTCTCCCAGCTGGGTTCAAAATTCTCCAAATATCAACCAAGCCTAGAATCTTACAAATCCTCTGTAATGTAAGAGAGGCTCTGGGGGCACTGTGTGCTGCAACCCCACTGTAGTCCAGAACTGGATCCATTATTAAATTAAAATCACCCCCTAGAAAAATATTGTGGTTCCCTACGGCTTGTAATTTCTTTTCCAAATCTATAAAAAAAATGCCTGATCATCTACATTAGATGTATATATGTTAGCCAGAATTAGTTATTGCCCTTGTATTTCAGCCATAACTATGACTCTTCCAGAATTTTCCTTCATATGTTTAATTTAATTATTAATATATATATATATATATATATATATATATATATATATGTGTGTGTGTGTTTAATTTAATATTTAATTTAATTTAAATTGCAGATGCTTGCTGCGGTGTAATGCCCCCCTACTCCTGCTAGACCCCACACTATGAAACACATATCCAACCCATCCTCCACACAACTTTCAGATTCCACAATCGACATATGCGTTTCTTGAAAAAATACCACATTATGTTGTTGTTTTTTAAGACTGGACATAACCTTCCTCCTCCTGATGGGATTCCCCATTCCATTAACATTCCAGATGGAGAAACATACAGAGCTTAAGTTAGTACGACATAACTATATATTAAAATATCAAAGCCATCTTCTGAGCACATAACAAATACAGAGCAGTGACAACTAACTCCCAAATACTCACAGAACAGTCCATGTTCACCTGAACCTGAACAATGCAGAGTTCAACTCCCTTAAAAGTCAATCTTGCAAAAACACAACGGTCCGTGATCTGTAGTCGCTCCACACGCTCTGTGTCCAGCCAGAGTCCAAGCCAACATCCTATATCAGTGTCAGTCAGCTCCAGGACAAAACCAAAAGAAAAAAAAAATAATAATATAATATAAGCAGTACATAATAGCAAATCCCACGTTGAGTCCGAGGCTGCACATCATTATAACTCCCCTGTCGACAAATCCCTCCATATTTTCTATGAATGTCATCGCCTTTAGGGGGCATATAAATGTAAGAGAGTGATTAAAATAAAACGGAGTAGCAGCGTCGGGTGTAGTGGCGTCAAGCCAGGTCTTTGAGATTATCATTGCACAGCAGTCCAATAATTGGGAGTTGGCGAGAAATATATATAAACTGGCAGGTTTAAAGGTGTTATTACTCTGGATGGTATTGCCCTGGCAATAGGAGGAGTTATTTTTGATCAGGATATATCCTTTAACGCCCACTTAAAACAAACCTCAAGAACAGCCTTTTTTCACCTTCGTAACATTGCCAAAATATTGCTTTTGCTCCCTCAATTTTGTAACATGAATTTCAAAACTGCACAAAATGATTATTATTTTTATTCAGGAATTCGACTGTCTGTCATGTAAATCCTAAAATACAAATAAAATCATGAACTCAGGTGTCATTATGAAACAAAACAAACACAATAACTACTCGACTGCAGCAGCCGCGAGAGCATCCCAGATGCTTTAGATATCGACTGTAGAAACGGTCGGGTCACGGCATGTCTGAGAGCACTGAAGACAGAGCTACTACTCGAGAGTCTGCTCTTGAGACTTTGCTCAAATTTTCAGGACAATAGGCTTTATGCACGGGAGGGCAGGAGTCTGGATTCGGCACAACTGCTTGGATTTTCGGGATGTCTGGTCACCCTAAACCGGATCGATAATGATAACGTCAGCAAATGGCTCTAAACACAAGTAAGGCATACACAGTGCACTTTTGTCTGGTACATGATAAACGTTAACACAAATTCATATTCAACTATGTATAAAACATCTGTCATCATTATGCTCTTCTTGAGCGGGGGGGGGCAGAGCGTTGGCAACTCTGCCCAGCTCAAAGTACACACACACCCTCTCCGAGAGACACAAACAACACACATCCAAACCTCAGCCAGGTGGTTGCTGAATAAAACTCCACACGTGGCAAAAATACCACGAAACCACGTCGGCATTACTTAATCCTATGACCGTTGTTCATAACAGCTAAGTGTATGGCAATATTTCAGCTAAGTCAAACAGCTAAAAGATGCTTTGAAAGTTTAAAACTTACCGTTGTCTTTAAGAGCAGGCTTCCAGCTCTCTGCTAGTGGGGAAGGGACAGTGCATGGTCTGCACGTGAACTGCAGTATCTCTAGCAACACAGAGCTGCCTGTGTGGATGCCTGTCTGTAAATAATGCCGGGAAAATCGGCGAACGCAGCAGCCGCATATCGGCCGATGCCAATACACGTAAAAAACGCAAATATTGGCCCGATATATAAATCGGTCGCTCACTACTCTTTACGCTGCCCTGCAGTGTCCTGCTGCATCCTGCTGCACCCTGCTACGTCCAGCTATGCTCTGCTGTGCCATGCTACATCCTGTAACGCCCTGCAGTGCCCTGATATGACATGAACTACTACGACTACTTTTTCTAGTCACTGATCCATTATCTTTATTGTGACTGTTATTGCCAATGTTCCTAACACCCCCAACCAGCTCCATCAGACACCGACTACCAAGATACTATAAATAAAATTTAAGTGAATTGAATTGAATTCCATAGCTTAGCTCATAGACCCTGTTCTGTTATCAGCTGCATGGTAGTAGCAGTGGGAGGATGGCTATTCCTCGGGGCTCGGGAAAGCATTGGATCTCTGGAGGAATATAGTACTCATAGTATAGTCTAAATTGTCTGCAATACTGAGCAGTTCCGATCTACTGTATGGATGTTGTGTAAACTCCATCTCAGTAAGAAAACACAATTGCACACCCAACAATAACACCGCTAAAACATGAAAAGTGCTGTGCGGCTGTGTGTAGCCACGCCACCATCTTTATATAGTCATAGTTATATAACCATAGTTATATCCACTGAGCAATGTATTAAGAACGTCATCTAGACTTGCCCTTCTGTGCCTTCTTTGATCCCCAACATGCAGACATTTTAAACTGCAAACCTAGAAAATTTAGCATCCATTCCTCGTCAGCCACAGCCTATCCCAAAAAAACAAGACAGATAATTATTTTAACACACTAACACTAGCCTAAGTAAACATTGGGTCTTTGGCAGTAAAATCATTTTTAATCAATGATTATTAAGCACAATCTTAATTTTATGTTTTTAACTGAAACCTAGTTAGACCATTGAGTCAGCTCCCCCTAACTTCAGTTTTATGAGTGAGAATAGAATGAATAAGAAAGGAGGTGGAGTCACCATTTTGTTTGACTCATTCCAATGTACTCAAATATCTTATGGAAATTTAGCTTCTTTTGAATATGTGGCTCTTCAGCTGAGGTCCTCCCCTCGAGCTATATTTCTAAATATCCAATTCTCAACTTCCACAGATTGTAAACACGTTTCTTCTCTCAGGTATCTTCCAACAGGTCCTGAAAACTGCAGTCATCAAGCCACTCTTAAAAAAGAACAATCTAGACACGTCACTAATGAGCAAATATAGGCCGATATCTAACCTTCCATTCTTAAGTAAAATCATTGAAATAGCGTTTTTTTTCAACAACTCAACCTTTTCTTGTCACTTAACAATGGTTTTGATGCCTTACAGTCGGGTTTTCGACCATACCACAGCACTGAGACAGCTCTTAAACACAGATAGTGGCAAAACTACAGTCTTAGTATTACTTGATCTCAGTGCTGCATTTGACACGGTCAACCATGACATATTACTAGACCGATTGGAAAACTGGGTTGGCCTTTCTGGCTCAGTACTAAACTGGTTTGAATCCTATTTAAATAATAGGGACTACTTTGTATCTATAGGTAATTATGCATCTGAGCATTCAAATATGACGTGCAGAGTTCCCCAAGGCTCCGTTCTGGGGCCTCTTCTGTTTTACATCTAGATGCTTCTACTGGCTCAGATTATGGAAAACAACAAAAAAAGTGACCACAGTTATGCGGACGACACACAAAATTACATAACCTTATCGCCAGGAGACTATAGTCCAATACAAAAACTGAGTAAGTGCATTGAACAAATTAACGATTGGATGTGCCAGAACTTTCTTAAATTAAATGAAGAAAAAACTGAGGTGGTTGTTTTTGGAGTAAAACAGGAACGATTAAAAGTCAGCACTCAGCTTCAAACAACAATGTTAAAAACAACAGCCAAAGCCAGAAATCTTGGTGTAATTATTGACTCAGACCTGAATTTCAACAGCCACATTAAGACAATTACAAAGTCATCCTATTACCACCTTAAGAATATATCAAGGGTTAAGGGACTTATGTCTCAGCAGGATTTGGAAAAACTTGACTACTGTAACGGTGTCTTTACAGGTCTCCCTAAAAAAATCAATCAGACAGCTGCAGCTGATTCAGAACGCTGCTGCTCGAGTCCTCACTAAGACCAAGAAAGTGGATCACATCACTCCAGTTCTGAAGTCTTTACACTGGCTTCCTGTGCCTCAAAGAATTGATTTCAAAATACTTTTGCTAGTTTATAAATCACTAAACGGTTTAGAATTAAAATACATTTCTGACCTGCTAGTAAACTGAACCACCCAGACCTCTCAGGTGGTCTGGGACAGGTCTGCTTTCTGTCCCCAGAGTCAGAACTAAACAGGGGGAAGCTTGCTTTAGTTTTTATGCTCCACATATCTGGAACAAACTTCCAGAAAACTGCAGGTCCGCTGCAACTCTCAGTTCTTTTAAATCAAGGCTGAAGGCTTTTTAATGGTACCTTTCTTTAAACTGTTCATTAATGTTTAATTTCTTATACTGCACTGTAACTTCTATTCTCGTATTTTATCTGTTTTTAATTTTTTAAAGATTTTTAACTGCTCCTTAATGTATTATGTAAAGCACTTTGAATTGCCCTGTTGCACGAAACTAGGCACACAGAATCTCCAGAAGCACCTGACCAAAGGTTGTCAAAAGAATGTTTTTAAGTTAAAAGATGCGGAAATTACAAACAAAATTTTAAAGCTAGATACCAAACACAAACTTTAGCCTATCTCATAAACTTGAGATTATTGTGTGACATGCCACTCAAAGGCACTGTACCAAATTTAGCATGTCGGCCATTAGGGGGTGCTATAATGAAGATAGACGCATTTTGACCAACGTAAATGGAAAATTTGCAATTGCAATTTTTTGGCCACAGCAAATGCTATCAACATTAAACTTGATATAACTCAATGAATGTAAATGGGAAATATGCAATTTACTACAGACCTTGCAGCTCATACATATTCCCTGATATTTACCTTGCTGCCGTCGTGGTTTGGGTTCTGCTTTCGCTGACTCACGCCGGGGAGGCATGGACCCCGTCATAACTGCTTGTAGTTCTAGTTTATTTTATATCCCAATGGGCTCAGATTTGTATCTCAGCTGCTTTACAAACATGAAGTAAGGGCTTAGATGTGGTGAGACTTGTGCAATGGAATATGCTGAGATTTGTTTGCTAAATAAACTGCATCCTTAATGACTTCAGTGTCTAGAGTGGGGAGAAAGAAGACTTGCTCTTGATAATCATTGTGTGTCACACGGTGCAACGAGAGCACACAATAGCTACTGCTTACTTCATGCAGCATGATGTTAACAAAGTAGCGTAAGTTAGAGCAAGAATGCCAGGTGTGTTATATGAGTGACATCTATGAGTGAGTGGTTGAGCGAAAAAAGCTAGAGCGAGCGTCAGCGGTGGTGGTCAGAGTAACTTAGCGTAGACATTGTAAAGTGAGCCTACAGTTAAAAATAAACAAGCTTCTTAAGACACGGTTACCCCCGAAAGTATCGGCCCTGGAGGCAACTTCTCCCCTGTGCTTCCCGACTATGGTCTGGGAGCCTGAAACAGGAAAGGTGTAACACTGTTGACCACGAAGGGACCCTCTCACGCAAACAAAATGGCAGTGGTGAGAAAAGAACGGTGAAATAAACCGGAGAGTTAGTCAGAAGGAGCTAATTGTTTACCTGCGTTGCTAGGCTAAGCTAAGATGGTAGCCGCTAACCCTAGCACAATGCACTCCACGCACAACCCGTTAGTGACAATAAACGATGGTCATGTGGAAGTGAAAACGGACAGTGTGCATGAAAGAAATACAAATAATGTCCTTTACATTACAACCCCTTTCTATATGAAGATGAGCCTGTTAGGATGAGTAAAACAAGGCATGAAGCGCCATGTGGTCCCACTACCGAGCTTTCAAGAACAAACCCCTTTGCTAACTCTGAGGACAGTGACTGCTTTCAGCACAGTGTGGCTGACAGACAAAGTAACCCATGTTTCCCCGTGCATAATCACCAACCTCATGCACAACCATTAAACAACATTATGCCACAAACTGCTGCCGTGGCAACGCCCCATGCAAACGGCCCACCAGTAGAGTTACATCCACAGCACTCCCATGTCATGTTGCCCCCAGCCCCTACATGCTCAGGTCCATTTGTTCTTCCACCAAAGACATTAACTATGGTCATTTCTAGAGCTTTTACGCAAAGGCGAGAGCCTACATCACATGCAGCCCAGCATCGCTCTGCACAGTACCATCCTTCGTCTGAGAGTGAGGATGACTATGATCATTGAGAGAGAGTCCCTACCTTGAGACCTGGTCAGTATGATGGCGCCACTCCCTGGAAAGAGTTCCTGTACAGGATTGAGAGCTGTGCTAAAGCTAACTACTGGTCCACAAAGACAATGGCTGTCCAGTTAAAGTTAAAGAACTGAGACAGCGTGTCCGTAAACCGGGTGAGGCTCTCCATATTTTGAGGGATGACATTTATGAAAGAGAGTCTGTAGCTTACAGTGACAGAACTGTTGCTAAACAAGATACTAATGGAGTTGAAGTATTCACTACTACAATACAGTAATTGTGAAAAACTTGTGGAGCAGCGCCCCCACACACTATCCCAAGCCCATGACATTGCCTGTCGCCAGGCAAGCGGCATCATATGTCACCAGTCTCATGCACTCAGGAGCCCATGGCATGGTTGATCGCAGGCCCCGTGCTGCTGTAGTCAGAGAGGGAGACGAAGAGTAGATATTAAAGACTGATACAGCGTCCCCAGCAGTCAGCTGGAAACCTGAGTCTTCCAGTCCCAGTCACACACCTTATAAAGAGAGAGGCCATAGAGACATTAAAGGTGGGATTGCGAAGATCCAGGACATAGCCAAGAAATTTGAACATCAGTCCCTCCCCCCTTTCCGCTAAAGCCCAAAACGGTCTCCTAAGCCCCTCCCCCCAAACGGGAGAATGACTGCGTGTGCATGAGCAATGATTGACACGCAGTTAGACACCCCCCCTGGCCCTGATTGGTGCATCTGAACAGGGAGCTGTGGATTTTTGCAAATTGCACTACAGGCTGTAGGTGGTGCCAGAGGAGCCAGATTATTATAATGACCTGCTTCATTTAGATCTACTCGAACATAGGCTCAGTTTCAGCAAATATGACAGTAAGTTAGTTTTATAAGGCTTACCTACTGCACTTTTAAATGGTGACCCAGGCCTGAACAGTTATGACAACAAATCTTTCTCTCTGAAATCTTTCTCTGAAGAGAAATTGCAAGGAAGAAAAAGAAGACTAAGCTATGCTTTGAAATATAACAGTATTGAAACCTTTTATGTCGTAAAATAAGTTTACATGGTGTCCACCTGAGTCTTTTGTTTAGGAGAAGCAGAGTTGATTATTTTACCTGAAATGAGTTGGCTGTCCTTTAGATCTGTAGGGGAATCTGTTGATTGGACCTTAGTGTTCGCCTTGAGCTCTGCCACCTGCTGTTCTAAAGATGCCTTTATATCCCAGGGTGTACACTGGAGACTGCACTGAAACACACATACACACACACACACACACACACACAGACAGAGTCAGTCAAAAGAGGGGTACTTAGATGGGAATACTCTCAAAAGCATGATCATAACAGCTTTCACAAAAGAGGAACATGTTTGTGCTCCTCAAACTTTTTGTGAACCTAAATTTTCTACATTAATTCCAGTGCTTCATGCTTCAACACTTCACACTCACACTCTGTTCAGTCATATTACACCATTAGTCATCTGCTATGTAGTTGTGACTACACAAAATCCATCTATCATGTTCACTTCTGTGGAAGCAGGGAAAGCTGGTCCTTGTTCACAATTACATTTTTGCTGCTGCTAATTATAATGACTGTTGGTATGACTAAAACACTACTTTTAAAGAGCTCATGTTATGCTCCTTTTCAGCATCATATTTGTACTATTGGGGTCTCCTAGAATACATTTACATGCTTTGACATTCAAAAAACATACTATGTTTTTTCATAATGCCCATGGCTGCAGCTTCTCTGTCTGAAACACTCTGTATGGGCGCTTCCAAAAAAGTATAATAGGGCCTCTTTAAAACTGTGCCATAGGATAAAGGGGCAGGGCGAAGAGAGAGTAAGAAGTAAGAGAGAGAGGGAGTAGAGGAGTGTTAATAAAGCGTTTGGCTAATGTACAACTGTGCGTTCAGTGTTCACTTTCTTATAAAAACAGCGCTCCTAAATCCCAGGACCTGCTGTGTATTTTTGTGTGGCGAACGCCAGTTTGCTGCTTTTAGTTAACTCTGTTTCATTCTTTAATTTAGCGGCTAATTACCTGGATTACATTGATACCTACACTAGTTCTACTCATATTTATTTTTTCTTACAGCAACTATCTTGCTAATCTCACAGTTGTTGACTCTGTTAGCTACTTTAGCTTAGCCGTTAGCGATGGCTTCTTTACATCCCTCTTCTACTCTCTGCCTCCTTTAGTGATGATACATGTAATAAATGTAGTTTATTTGCTGCTCTGGAGGCGAGGCTTAGTTTGTTTGAGGCACGGCTCCACACCATGGAATCTAAATCGTATGCTTCTGTCAGGAATCTAGAAGTTATTTTTGATCAGGATCTATCCTTTAACGCCCGCTTATACCAAATCTCAAGAACAGCCTTTTTTCACCTGTGTAACATTGCCAAAATTAGGCACATCCTGTCTCAGAACGATGCAGAAAAACTAGTCCATGAATGTGTTACTTCCAGGCTGGACTATTGTAATTCCTTATTATCAGGTTGCTCAAATAAGTCCCTTAAGACTCTCCAGCTGATCCAGAATGCTGCAGCGCGTGTTCTGACAAGAACTAAGAATTAGCTTCTCTGCATTGGCTTCCTGTAAAATCCAGGATTGAATTTAAAATACTTCTCTGACCAGTTCTTAATGGTCAAGCACCATCATGGAAGAGTTCATAGTACCTTACTGTCCCACTAGAGCACTGCGCCCACCAGAATGCCGAGTTACTTGTGGTTCCTAGAGTCTCTAAAAGTAGAATGGGAGCCAGAGCCTTTAGCAATCAGCTCCTCTCCTGTGGAACCAGCTCCCAGTCTGGGTTCGGGGGGGCAAACTCTCCTCTTTGATAAAGCTTATAGTTAGGGAGTGAGGAGTGGCAGCGTTCGCCTAGATTGGCGGGAGAGGGTGTGTAGCTGCAGAAACGGCACGCCCCCTCCCTCTCTCTGCTTCTCCTTATATTTGTCAGATTCATCTACCAACCCTTATAGAGCTTAAAAGAAGCGTTGTTATTGGGTTTGTGATGGTTCATGTAGAGGCTGTATATTTTATGCCATCACTCTGTGTGGCCTGGAGTGACTAGCTTCTCTCCCTGATACTGTGATGTTAATACAATCTACATTTGTTGTTATAGAGCAGTCTCTGGTTCTGTGCGATATCTCTTGGTTACATTTACAAGTTATAAATTACAAGTTACTCGCCACTCAAGTAATTTTTCTGTAAATCCTATCGTACTTTCACTCAAGTAGCCATTTTGATGAATGCTTTTATTTCTACATTTTTTGGCTACTCCCACCTCTGCAGTCAGGTCCAAGTCAAGGCTCAAGTCCTCATTTCTGTGACTTTAATCTGACTTGAGTCATGTGTATAGCTCTGCTGCATATACAATACCTCTTGACCTCTTGAAAAAATAACACTGGCTCCTTTCAGTGTTGAAATGTAAGGATCTACTCAGCGTTACAATCTTTCTGAAGATCACCATATTGTATGGTTCTTTGGTAGCCAACAGTCTACTATAGAGACCCATGGGTGTTTATGTCCTGAAATGGACTGTTATGGGTGAGTTCATCAATGGGCCAGTCTCCAAAGATGTGATGTATTAACTTGAGGCATTCAGTTCAAACACAATTGAGTTGGAGAGATCACACACACAGTTACATCATCAACATTTGAGCGGACAAAATATATATATAATGCATATATGTCCTCTTACAGTCTCACTCCCTACTCGTCAAATGTCTGACGCATAGCCAAGGACCCCTGGCGTTAAGTTCCAACAAAAGAGGTGTACCTGTTGCGTTGTTTTTCGACGGGAGGGTCCATCAGATAGACATTCATGTTAATCCCTCACCGTCGGATATAGACGAAAGAAAAAACACACCCCTTAACTCGAAATCTGTGGCAGTTTTATTATTGGTATTTTTAGCCCAATAACAGCTGTTTTAATCAACATTTATTCACGAGATCTTATCATGGTTTATATGCATTTCGTTAATATTTTGGTCTAATTCGGCCAGGGAAGCTGGATTACTTTGTCGTTTATTGATATTTTTAAAACTATAACGCTACATCTATCAACATTTATTTAGATGTTATCATGGTATTTATTTCTTTATTTTAATATTATTTCGGTCTTATTACTGGTGAAATATGTATGCTGTAAAACAGAACATTATGATATGAGCCGAGCTGAGCGGATTCAAAGGCGATATCCCACAATGCAATGCAGGCATTCATTCAGAGACTCGGACAGCGATCAGCGGGTCTTTAACGACAGTATCGCTTCAATGTACATATATATATAATTAGTGGTTTTGTCACCAGCAACAACATGTTGGTTATGCACTGTAATCAAAAAATCAGCTGAAGTGACGTAGTAATTACCGCTCCTCGTCTGTGAAAGAATGTTGCACGCTGTACGTGAGAATTTACACAATAAAAATACCAATAATGAAATAATAGTGCTTTATGCTAGGCACTTTGATTTGCCTTTTTACAGTTGAGTGTTTAGAAATACAGCCTAATGGCTTGTTTGACTAATTTGCACTTGTTCTGACTTGTACTGTTGTGAAAAACAAAAAATAAACTTTTTACAAAGAGAAGCATTTTTTATTTTATTTTCCATGCATCATTATTTAAAAATGTAATTTTCTAATTTTGCGGTTGATGAATGTTAAAAGCACAGACTAAAGGGAAAAAACATGAACATACTTATGTGTGGGACTTTGTAAGATTTAAAATCACACTGCATTATTAGTTGTTTTAAATAAATTACTTTTTTGAAATAACAATTTATGGTAGGCCTTACATATTAATTATTATAGTCAGAAGATGATCCTGATATCAATCATCATGGTTACAGCTTGTATCCATCCTAACCTTTGCCTTTACTGAGACTACCTTTTAAAAATAAAGAAGGGAATAGTTTTAGGAAACATTTTCAGGAAATTAAACACATGTACTTTTGCATTTCTGCTGAAATAGAGACCTGTGTGCAGTGGTGCCATGCCAACAATCTCATTCAACCATTTCACAAACTGAGGAGTTGGTGGTGACATGGGTCAGAGGGTATCAGAGGTCATAAATGATGAACCAATCAATCAGCTCTGCTCTATAGGCACCTTGCTGTTCATATGGACAAGACCTTTGACTGGAAGGCCTGTGTTGAAAGTGTCTGTTATCATTTAGAGCAGAAACTCACGGTGAATCAGAGGGTTTATGTTATAAAAGGCTGCATTAAAGAGCATATTCATATGTCAGAAAGCATGGCAATATCTAAAAACATCTCATTTCAAGCTTGCTTGTCAGGTGACTGTCATGAAGGTTGTGGAGAGGAATAGAAACTAGTCTCTCCAGGCAAGCACAGAAAATATGGTCTCATCTATCTTTATTCTCCATGCAAAGTATGAGCTTTATGTTTTTTTTTTTATTGTATATGTCAGCTGTATAATAAAACAATATGTCAAGTGTTATGTGTGAAGCATTTGAACTCAAGGCAGATATCCCTCTGGGGACAATAAAGTATCGCCTGTCTCCATGATATGTGACAATTAAAACGTTGTCGTAGGACTATAGCAAACACATCGTTGGAAAGGTCTCAACCTGGAGAGTAACATATGTCAGTCTGAAGAGGATCCATTACTCCTGCTTTGAAATATTGACTTCTGAACTTTGAACCTACTTATGAGCAATATACCAATATACTTATATATATATACAACCCCAAATCAGAAAAAGTTGGGACAGTATGAAAAACACAAATAAAAAAAGAAAGTAGTGATTTCTAAATGTACTTTGAACTGTATTTCATTGCAGACAATGTGAACACAAAATATTTCATGTTTTGTCTGGTCAACTTAATTTCATTTGTAAATATACATCCTTTCCTGTCATTCAGACCTGCAACACATTCCAAAAAAGGTTGGGACAGGAGCAATTTAGGGCTAGTAATCAGGTAAATTGGTTAAATAATGATGTGATTTGAAACAGGTGATGTCAACAGGTGATTGTAATTATGATTTGGTACAAAAGCAGCATCCAAGAAAGGTCTAGTCCTTTAGGAGCAAAGATGGGCCGAGGATCGCCAGTTTGCCAACAAATACGTGAGAAAATTATTGAAATGTTTAAAAACAATGTTCCTCAAAGAAAGATAGGAAGACATTTGCTTATTTCACCTTCAACAGTGCATTACATAATTAAAAGATTCAAGGAATGAGGAGGAATTTCAGTGCGTAAAGGACAAGGACGCAAGCCTAAGCTGAACAACCGTGATCTCCGATCCCTCAGGCGGCACTGCATCAAGAATCGTCATTCATCTATAAACGATATCACCACATGGGCTCAGGACTACTTTGGCAAAATTGCAAATTAACTTGCACTTCTGTGATGGCACCATTAATGCTGAAAAGTACATAGAGATTTTGGAGCACAATATGCTGCCTTCAAGAAGACATCTTTTCCAGGGACGTCCATGCATATTTCAACAAGATAATGCAAAACCACATTCTGCACACATTACAATGTCCTGGCTGCGAAAGAAGAGGATACGGGTACTTGACTGGCCTGCCTGCAGTCCCAACCTGTCTCCAATAGAGAATGTGTGGCGCATTTTGAAGCGCAAAATGCGACAATGAAGGCCCCGTACTGTTGCCCACCTTAAGACTTGTTTGCAGCAAGAATGGGACAAAATTACACCTGAAACACTTCATCACTTGGTGTCTTCAGTCCCTAAACGTCTTTTAAGTGTTGTGAAAAGGAATGGCAACATTACAAAGTGGTAAATGCTTCACTGTTCCAACTTTTATTGAAATGTGTTGCAAGAACCAAAATAGGAATTTTGTTTTTTTGAAAAACAATAAAAATCATGAGGAACACATTAAATGATGTGCTGTTGTATTGTCTGCAATGAAATACAAGTCAAAGTACATTTAGAAATCACTACTTTCTTTTTTTATTTGTGTTTTCCATACTGTCCCAACTTTTTCTGATTTGGGGTTGTGTGTGTGTATATATATATATATATATATATATATATATATATATATATATATATATATATAACTCCCATAAGAGACGCGGCCCAGAACCTGTTACAAAGCTCATGTACTTGTAGTTCTTCCGGGGTGGGTGGGCAGCTGGACTTGTTTGACTCCTGTGTTTCTGCTGTCTGCCGTGAATGGGCTTCATTCCATTTCAGATTGCCGACGCCCACCGGCCGACCGAGCAAACAGTACATGAGACAAATACATGAAACTGTATTTTATTATTACTATTATTATCTTCATTGTTTCGAGTGGGGGGATGTGTTTTTTCTTTCGTCTATATCCGACGGTGAGGGATTAACATGAATGTCTATCTGATGGACCCTCCCATCGAAAAACAACGCAACAGGTACACCTCTTTCGTTAGAACTTAAAGGTATAGTGGAGGATTTTCCCAAATTTTAGAAAAGAACCGCCCTCTCCACTTTTTGAAAAAATGCACATGCACAACACTCTACCTGCTCCCGAGAGGGAACGCCTATTAAACGTGTGTACGAGAGAGCATGCACAAGCCTAGTTCTCCTCGTGCATGCTCTGTTTAAAAGTTGCTGTCGGCATGGCTCATACAAGCCTACTTTCCATTTACGACAAGCATCTCTATAGCTAACTTTAGCATGCTACAGGCCAATAAACCAGCTATCGTCTAGCATCTAAGTTGTTGTTTTTTTTTATTGCTGGTGCGTTTAGAGCTTTCAAGAAGAGAGTCTTGTGGGATCTGATATTGACTACGAGCCCGTGCCCTGTTCATCCCGACCAAGATCCTGGAGGGCGGGGGGTACGCCTAGAGGCCGAGAGGGGAGAACCGACAGGGGAGAAGGCGGCCGTGAGAGAGGGGGAGGCAGCGGTCGGGCTAGAGGCCGCAGAAATGGAAAACTACCTAGGGACGAGCACGTACGACGGCCTTACATAAACACATCACCAGAATAATTGACAACTAGGAGGACCAATAGTCTTGATGATCCACCCGGAAAAAGAAAATCCTCCACTATACCTTTAAAGCCAGGGGTCCTTGGCTATGCGTCAGACATTTGACGAGTAGGGAGCGAGACTGTTTTCAACAGGCACTGTTAGGACTAGGAAGCTGACAGTGAAAAACACAGCCCTTTCTCTAGGAGTGTGCCATTATGTTGGATCAAATCCATTAGGGCTGCAACTAACGATTATTTTAATAATCGATTAATGTGTCTATTATTTTTTCGATTAATCGATGAATCGGATAAAAAAAGCATTAATTTACATCAACTCAATACATACTAACATACATACTTGTTGTTTTAGTTACTAGTTGTGTAAAGGTAAGTAGCCTAACCCAAAGAGCACACACACACACACACACACACACACACACTCACTCACTCTCACACACTCACACACACACACACACACACACACACACACACACACACACACACACACACACACACACACACACACACACACACACACACACACACACACACACACACACACACGTTCACTTGAAGCTTATTAAATGATTACCATCATTGTAGTAAGTGCAAGTTAAGCTCATTTATACACCACATTTAAACACAGCTTAAGATGACCAAGTGCTATAAAAGAACTTTAAAATGAAATTAAAAAGTCCAACACACACAAATATATTTGTCAACAATAACTGATATGGGACAAAGCACAGAATATATACATGACAACAGATTGAAAAATGAATGGGCCAAAAAAGGCGAGTGAATAAAAACTTGTCTTTAGTCTTGCAACTATACCTCTGCTTTACTACAGTAATTAACGAGCTAACGCTAACTTAGCTAGCTGGATAACGAGTAAACAGCAGCACCAGAAGAGCTACTGGAGCGACGTTACGTTCCTCACTTCAAAACGGAACAAAAGTAGGATTGTGTAGTGACTTTACCCTGCTGTTGAACTCCCTTCCTCCTCATCAAGGACTCCAACATGTTTACGGTGCTGAATCATCACCGTGGTGCTCCCGTGCCAAGCCATGTCGCTTTTGCTTATCTTGCAATTAACACACTTTTTCGATTTATTTAGTGTGAAATGGTCCCACAACTTGGATCAGAGGCGGAGAGGCAATCGGGAGAGTCGTGACTTTTCCTGGTGGGCCGATAGTGTTTTGAGGTGGCAAGAGGTCTGATAATAGTTATAGTGATGTACATTGCAAGTTAGCAACACCATCCGGCGGCCTGGTGTTCCGCGGCCACGCCGCTGCCCCGACGCTGCCCGCTGGTCAAACTGTGCAGCCTCTGCTCAACCCGTACGGTGGGCCGATAGTAATTTTATCGATTATTGCAGCCCTAAAATCCATGCTCATCATACCTCCAAAGTCTTCTGCATCTAAGTAAATTCCACCCACTTATCATAAGATACATTAAGTTATAGGAATCTAATAAATGTAATAAAGCTGTTTTTGTCTTTTGCAGATTTCACATAAAGAATAGTAAGTGCAAACTGGACATGTCCTGAAGATTCAAACTGTTAACTAACTTAGTCTGTGTATCACAAGACTTCAACACATGGCAGCTAGGATTCTGTGTGTGTGTATGTATGTATGTATGTATGTAAGTGTGTGTGTGTGTGTGTGTGTGTGTGTGTGTGTGTGTGTGTGTGTGTGTGTGTGTGTGTGTGTGTGTGTGCGCGTGCGTGCGTGTGTGTATTTCAGCAGCTCGTTATGTGTGACCACACTGGCTCAATGGCTGCTTGTTTCCCTCATGTGAGTGCACACTTACACACATGCTTATGTCTTTGCACAGACAGACACGCAGTCATGCATGAATGCACACGTGTGTGCATGCACACGTGTGCATTCACACACGTTAGAGCTGTTAATCTTCCTCTATAATACCATTTTGAATTCCAAAAAATACAACAGCGTGTTTATTTTCTCTGTAGATTGAGATCCTTTGGAGCTAGTAGCCAAATAATTTCTTTGTTTTTCACATCAGTAATTCAGAGTATCATGCTCTATTGTAGCAGTGCTTGGCTGAGTACCCTATCAGTTAAAAATAAAACAAAGCTATATTATCACATTAACATTTGTTCAAAGATTATAGGACTACCTGCAGCACACTCCTTTCAGGAAGCTCACAATAATAGTATGCTCAGACTGGCCAGGAATATTTCAAATGACTCCTCACATGTTTTGCACAGAGAATATCAGCTTCTGCCTTCAAATAGACACTTTAGAGTTCATTCTTTCAATTGCATCAGATTTAAAAACTCTTTCATACATCAATTTATCCTATTGTTAAACCAGCTACATTAAATCCAGTGCAATATTTATTCAGGGTTACAAGTCTCCAAGACCTTGTCTGTGTGTATGTTCATGTCATTTTTTGTTGAGCTTTGTTTCCTTACTTGGGTGTTTATGTCATTTGTGGTATTGTTTTATGTATGTATTTTGGTGTTATTCATCTTATGTATGTCTGTATGTATGTCCTCTTTTTTATATGAGCTACCCAGGGATGCAAAAATATTTTCAGCCCTGCCTGACAATAAAGTTGTATCGTATAGTATAAGGTAATGTGTGTGTGTGTGTGTGTTGAAGAGAAAGTGATAATAACCTATCTCCTCGTTCACTCAGGGCTCTGACCTAACGTGGCATTATGAATCTATTTGACCAAATTTGCCAAAAAGGATTAATTTTTTTCTGCATTAAACTGAGGACAAATTATATTTTGGAAAACCCACTAGAAAGCTGTGCCTCGTTTCTATGTAAGCCTTTTTTCAAACATTTTAGTGTCAAGTAAGAACCAATACCAAAATCATGTTCTGGCTGACATATTGGAACTCCACATTTAGCTTTCTGTTAATTATATAAGTGGTAACAATATATAATTATGACTGCAATATGTTCACTTAGACACTGTTGAAATTAACATTATAAATGCTATACAATGCCATTTAAAATGTTTAATTAAATCAATGTACATGGAATGGCACCTTGGAGTGCTGGGGTCTCATTTATAAACGTGGTGTACGCACAAAACAGGGCTGAAAATGTGTGTACGCCACTTCCCACGCAAAGGTTGTGATTTATAAAAAACAAACTTGGCGGGAGAATGTGCGGTCCTCCACGCAAACTCTGACCCATGCGTACGCACATTTTGGAGAAAAAATAGGAATTGGCGACGTAGATGGTTAGGTGCTGAACTGAAGTCACACTGCAGGAAGTACATGGGAATAATGATTACTCGTAATATTTCCAAGTACTGATGCCTCACGCACATTTTTTCACTCCATATCATCCACGTTGCCATGAAGATTAAATCCAGCAGTATTATTTGTGCTTGTACTGAGGGATAATTGTTCTATAAACACCTCCAACTCAAATCTTAAATACAAATTTGTTCTTAATGTTTAATCTGAGCTGTCTCACCATCACATTGTCCACTACGGAGCGCAGGAGGAGGGGATGGCCTCCCATGACAATTAAACATCCATGGGTCCAGCTCCGGTTTCACTCCGACGTTAAAGGCTAACTACCGTTTTTTAAAACCTGGACCATATTTTCCTATGTTTTTGTGTCTAAGTGACTCATGGGAACAACAGTCTTTGAAATTGGTCCAGTATTAAGGTAGTAAGCCAGATCGCTGCAGTCGCAGCAGAGAAACAAGCTACAATGTACAATGTAAGTTAATAGGGTAATTGTCCAGCTTGTATTTACCCAGGGCTCCACACTAACTTTTTGCCTTGGTTGCACTGGTGCGCCTAACTTTTTTATTTAGGTGCACCAGCACACAATTTAGGTGCACCCAAATTTTTCCTCGCGGCGCCGTTAACGCCACAATTTCAAGGTTACCTTTTTATCACGCTCTATATACATTCATTTATATTATGTAAATGATTTTAAACAAGAATAAGG
Organism: Gymnocephalus cernua; assembly: GCA_023631565.1. Classification (NCBI taxonomy): domain Eukaryota; kingdom Metazoa; phylum Chordata; class Actinopteri; order Perciformes; family Percidae; genus Gymnocephalus; species Gymnocephalus cernua. Next base: position 28,763,108 of record CM042439.1, on the reverse strand, counting down.
TGTAGGTAAATACTTTTTAGTTGAAACACAATCATACTGCATATAAAAATAAAAATATTAACAAAAAAAGTTTGAAGTGCTTCACTGAGCTGCCAAACTAAAACATTTCAAAAGGTATAGTGGAGGATTTTCCCGAATTTTAGAAAAGAACTGCCCTCTCCACTTTTTGAAAAAATGCACATGCACAACACCCTACCTGCTCCCGAGAGGGAACGCCTATTAAACGTGTGCACGAGAGAACATGCACTAGCCTAGTTCTCCTCATGCACGCTCTGTTTACAAGTTGCTGTCGGCATGGCTCTACAAGCCTACTTTCCAAAAGAAGATTTGCACTTTTTCCACTATGTCAGACTCGCCACCGGTAAGTGGAAATCTATTTATGACAAGCATCTCTATAGCTAACGTTAGCATGGTACAGGCCAACAAACAAGCTATCGCCGAGAGCGGGGAGGCAGCGCCGCGGTCGGAAACTTTTATATACTGTCTATGGCCGTCAAAGTGCTTCCCTGAACTGAGATCTAACATTTCATGGCTCAAAGTCTTATAGCCCCCCCCCCCCCCCCCCTGCTGTCCTCTGCCCCTCAGATGGACAACACCTGTAATTTGGCCTTCTTCCCCTTTAGCCTTGCCTAAACCAATGACAGTACCAGCTTGCCACACTCCCTAGCATCAAAATTCAAAAAAAAAAAAAAATCAAAATTCTCCAAACTGCCCCCCCCCTCCCACACACACACACACACACACACACACACACACTGATTCTTATCAGATCTTCCACTAGTCCAGGACTCAAAATCATATCTCTGTGGACTAAGTGGGCTAAATGTTCCGTTTTAAGTCAAAGCCACTTTTCACAAGCTCTTTTATGAAAACAGGTTGTGATTAAAATAAAATGCAAAGACAGCTGGTTTACTTCTCAGTTTGAAAATATACCGCTGTATACAACATGTAAATTAAAATTATCTGAAATATATAGCCTAGGATACATTTAAAATATATCTATCTCTGAGAAAGCTCCTTCACTTGTTATCAACAACAATAACAGATTAAAAGAGAAAGAGGGTGCCCGGATAGCTCAGGTGGTATATATAGAGGTTTACTCCTCGACGCAGCGGGCCAGGTTAGACTCCGACCTGCGGCCCTTTACTGCATGTCATTCCCCCCCTCTCTCTCCCCTTTCATGTCTTCAGCTTTCAGAGAGAGAGAGAGAGAGAGAGAGAGAGAGAGAGAGAGAGAGAGAGAGAGAGAGAGAGAGAGAGAGAGAGAGAGAGAGAGAGAGACGTATGCTACTCACAGTGTGACGGCTGACTCAATATGAACGGGTCGAATGCTTTGGCGGGTCAGCGGCGTTACACACGTCTTGTATATGAAATGTCTGTATCGTCACTGCGCTGCATTTTGCAGGCTCTGTCTGAAGTTAGTCGCATTCAATAACTTCGTCTGTGTTTTCCGCCGTGCGGCGGCCGCAGTAACAGAGTTAGCAGCGGAAACACTGCTACAAATACAGGTTTCCCTCTCATGCTTAACGATATACAGCTGTGTTAATAACAATTAAAACTGTAAACAAATGTCGCAGTGTAAACCGATGCCGTGTCTCTCGTGTTGCACAGTGGCCGTGTGTGTGAATGGGGGCGGGGCTGTATGGCGTTATTTTTTAGTCAAAAGTTATGAGCGTGTAACACACGCTCACGAGCACATTATGTTATTTCACACGCGCAAAAATGAACCTTCAGCTGGCATGATAAAAGTACTCGCGCACAAATTCAACAACCGAGAGGTGTAGGTAGCTGCGAGCGAGCGCCTGGCTACTCTTACTCTGCTTGTACAGTGGAATCCTGCTCGCGCGCAGCGGCCTTCTGCTCGCGGAGTGCTGTTTTGCTCGCGGAGAGGATTTCTGCTCGCTCGAGTACATGACTTTTGACAATTTGGAGGCGGAAACCAAGGAGGGCACTGACCCTCTTATGATTGGTCACTTTCACACAGGGACATCCTTGATTGACAGCTCTCATTACAGGAAGCACGGAGTCAAAGTATCTGACGGAGTTCAGTCATTCAGTTAGCACTGCACAGTGGACGGAATGGCGGCGACACCTGAAGATGTAGATGTAAGTGATATTGATGATATGATGGGGGCTGTGTGTTTGACAGTGTTATAGCAATTTAATCTGAAATTTGTTGAGAATAAACTCATTAAATATTGAGAATAAAGTCGCTGTGTTTCGAGAAAAAACTAATTAAATATTGAGAAAAAAACTTGAAATACAACGACTTTATTCTCAATATTTAATGAGTTTATTCTCAACAAATTTCAGATTAAATTGCTATAACAATGTCAAACACACAGCCCCCATCATATCATCAATATCACTTACATCTACATCTTCAGGTGTCGCCGCCATTCCGTCCACTGTGCAGTGTTAACTGAATGACTGAACTCCGTCAGATACTGTGACTCCGTGCTTCCTGTAATGAGAGCTGTCAATCAAGGATGTCCCTGTGTGAAAGTGACCAATCGTAAGAGGGTCAGTGCCCTCCTTGGTTTCCGCCCCCAAATTGTCAAAAGTCATGTACTCGAGCGAGCAGAAATCCACTCTGCGAGCAAAACAGCACTCCGCGAGCAGAAGGCCGCTGCGCGCGAGCAGGATTCCACTGTACAAGCAGAGTAAGAGTAGCCAGGCGCTCGCTCGCAGCTACCTACACCTTTCGGTTGTTGAATTTGTGCGCGAGTACTTTTATCATGCCAGCTGAAGGTTCATTTTTGCGCGTGTGAAATAACATAATGTGCTCGTGAGCATGTCTTACACGCTCATAACTTTTGACTAAAAAATAACGCCATAGGGCTGCGCGGAGGTGCACCGGTGCAACCTAGGAAAAATGTTAGTCGCACCCTTACAAAATTTGGGCGCATGTGCGACCAAAATGGTCGCACTCTCGAGCCCTGTATTTACCTTCACAAAAGTGCTTGTTTTGACGCTGACAGGCTCAGATTAATATTCTAAGTGTCTGACAACATTATGGAAAGGATTTCTAAGGAGGTCGACCTTTCTGTTAAAGAGTAAGATCCTTTTTTTAAACCTAAAAACAACCGCAAAAATAAACAGTAATTTTAGCATCGTAAAATACACTTCATTCAAAGTCGACAGAAACAAAATAAAACTATGAAAAGACGTTTTGGGTCGTCTTTCCACTTTTCCAACCATCACAACTAAACATAGTTTACAGATTTACATGTGAAAATATGTTGGCTCTATACACGCTAAAAGTATTGCTTTTTTAAATGGAGTCTGGTGGGTTTAGTGCTAGCGACTTCAGAGCTGATTCTGGTTAAACAGAAAGGTCTTAAAGAGATTTTAAAGGTCTATGTCTGAAGGGGCTGGACAGTTACCCTATTAACTTACATTGTAGCTTGTTTCTCCGCTGCCGACTGCAGCGATCTCGTTTAATACTGGACCAATGTCAAAGATTGTTGTTCCCATCAGTCACTTACACACAAAAACATGGGAAAATAGGTGGAAAAAAGGTGGTTACCCTTTAAGGAGGCACTTGGCAGCTGTTGTGCTCTATACAGTCAGATTATTATAAGCTTTACTTTTGCAGAGGGCCATTGAGAGCAAGCTCTCTTTTCCAATGATGCACTAATTACAACACAAATAAAAAGAAATAAAAACAATCTCAAAAATTACAGTACAAATAAATAATATGATCATAAAAATAATCTGATCCTGAAACAAGAGCGCTGTGATATACCGTATCAAGCGGCAGACAGATGAAGCATGCATGTAAAGATTGTCCCCATAATCAAAAACAGACATCTTTCTTACTGAAAAATGAAAAACAACTTATTTCTGTACAGAAAACCAATTTTTCTCCTCAGTTTTTGCATTGGAACTGGAACTACTGAGGCAGTCAGATGAGGTGAGCAGACATCAGTATCTGCTGCCAGCTGTAAAGCTCAGGATCTGCTGAGTTTACTAGAGTCACATGGAACTGTTTATTAAATGGTTTTCTTCTCTATACACTAAAAATCCCTTCTTGGAAAATAATATTAATTACCACAAGTCCTGTGAAGATCATGGCAATTTCCTTTCACTTGATTAAAGCAAGAAAGTGAACACATACTGGGGCTTACTGTTGGATGTACTGATCCTGTGGATTAAATTGTGCTGTGACAGATGTTTGTGTTTTACCATTCTAGTATAGACAGAATCACCATGACGTGCACTAACAACATTATTATTATAATGATAATTATAATATAATTATCTCTCCTGGGTAGAGAACTGGCATTTTATTTCAATTAGTTTATTTCTGTTGTCATTTTCAACCGTAACTGTAATGTTTAAAGAAATATAGGTAAACACGGAGGTCTAACCTATCTGTCCTTGCTGCTCTGGTTATTTTCTGTACTGTGCTGCTTGCTTTAATAAACCAAATCTTCCCTACAGCAACATCTCAAACTTAAAGGATTTATAAGAATGTTTTGGAAGCGTTTTTTTTTGTCCCGAAAGTAAATTGGAAGAAGCAGCCTAAACTGGTCGGACCTGATGGCCAGCTGTCTCATGAGTGAGTACAACAGGCTTTTGTGAGTCTGTCCTAGCTTAGCTACATTTGCTTTTAGTTGTAAATACACATTCAAAACACTAATCAAAACACACCTCTTCAGATTAGCTTAGTTACTGTTTTTATTGTTTTTAATTGCTTCTAAATATGCTTGTTGTATGTGTTGGTTTTATTGCTTTTCTATTTTTAATGTGACATACAGTATGTGCTGGTTTTTGCTGTAAAGTGTCTTTTGAGTACCATGAAAAGCTCGGGGTGTCAGGTTACAGCATGTTGCTACTAGTCATTATTAAGGACTTAACCACGGCAAATCGTTTTTTTGCGGAAAAAATACGTTTTGGACTATTGGATTGTATAATTCTCCTTTAAGCTGTCATTTTCTTCAGTCTGTGGCCCAACAGGTACATAAGGTCTCATTAGTGAAAATGTGATCATGAATGAAATGTGCAAACATGTAAGTGTGACACAGGGCTTTTCTACCCCAAATTCCTTGTAAACAAACATTGTGATGGGTTCTATATGCATTATATTTGTTATTGTGATTGTTACTGGATTTGGTTGCGTATATTATGTGGATCAAGTGGTTAATGCTTGGTATGAACCATAGACTGTATAATATTAATGGACAGATCATGTGTGATGTCACCCATTGGTTTGTGGAGATCTGCTATGTGTCGTCGAGTTTGCCGTTAGGGGCGCAGCCATCCTGGCTGCGGATGTGACAATTTTAAACGAGAGGGAGGAGTGAGGGAGGAGTCCTTCCACTCTACGTTACTTTACACACTTTCACTGGCAATCACATCATAGCCCTAAAACACCCCCTGCTTTATCGCCGATTTTAAAATCAATGAGACCATAATTAAAAAAATGAACATTATTCTGTATTGCAGAAGAATTAAAACTAGCGATTGAGACCATAAACTCATTATGAAAATGTTTACTGAGGTAATAAATCAAGTGAGAAGTGGGTCACTTTCTCATAGACTTCTACAGAAACTGACCTCCTTTTGCAACCGCACGTGTCGCCACCTGCTGGAATTCAGATAGAATGCAGGTTTAAGGCATTTCCTCATTTGCAGCACTTCGCTGAACCGGCTGCATTGTCCATTAATATTATACAGTCTATGGTATGAACGAAGGTTATGATATTGTAACCCTAGTTCGATAAGCACAGGCAGAGCCCTCTAACGGACTCAATGGGTAATACTCTCCTCCAATCCTGACCAATCCAAGTGGCCGGCCAATCAGGACTGCCTACATGAATGCAGTACATGCAGAAACCACAGTATATAAGGCAGCACATCGCTGTCTGCTGTCTTACACCCTCTTTAGCGAGCGGCATAGGAGCGATAGGGCCCCTATGTAGAGGGCTCCGCTTGTGGTTATACAACTAGGGTTACAACATAGTAACCTTCGTTCTATCTCACCCAGGCTGAATGAATGAATGCCCGACCTAACCACACTGATCCTGACCGACTGAAGCCAACCTGCTGAAAAACCAAGCCGCCACAGCGGAGCAGTAAGGGACTCCTGCTCGCCCAGGTAGTAAGCAACTGAACTGGGTATAACCTTGCGGGGGTCAAAGTACAAGCAATACTACAACATCCACCAGGTCATCAAGGAGCATGGGAAGATGTGGGTGTATCACTTCCAGAGGGAGGGTCAGATGCAACACAACTTGCACACACCCAGTGCTTTTTCTGTGTCGTTCGCGCGCAAAGACCATGAAAGAGGAGCCTGACATGTCCAAGAGATAGAACCCTCTGAACGGACAGGGCGTAGAACACAACGCTGCCGTACATAAGTCCTCTACGCTCACCCTGAGTGGGCACGGGCCACAGTGGGGGGTTTCTTCCAGCCTGCCTTTAGTCTGCAGAGATGCACTTACAAAGCCATCCTGCAAGGCACTTTGGGGACAAGACTCTACCAACCACAACATCCGTGAAGTTCATTGCGTTTGATGGGGCCATGCATTCCACATAACATGCCAACGCACAAGCTGGGCAAAGCAGGTGCAATTTTGTCTCCCTGACCCCCTCATAGGGGGAAGGCAAAAAGCATCTTATTGGAAAACTGTTGACCTGAATGAACTCCTCAAGTTCTTGGGAACAAAGAGTGATTCGGTTTGACAAGCAACCGGGGTGTACTGAACACACCCTCTTAGCTGAGGTCAGTGCAAAGCTGTCTTGAATGAAAATGCCTCCGGAGAGGAGCGCCCTAGAGGCTCATGGGGATCACTCACCAAGGCCTCAAGCACCAATGGGAGTCCCCATTACGAAGACGAGACATGAACCCTGTTGGGATGTCAGACACTGCCTACTTCCATTACAGGTTTTGGATCTCCACTGAGAGGAAATCTACCTCCTCCTGGGAGGATAGATTCATCTCCTTGACACCCACAAAAGGAGCAGTAACGCTGCAGAACTGGAAAGATTAGCCCAGTCTCGGGGCGGCCTCTAGCTCACTCAGTAAGAGTGTTCGCCCCATGTTGGCTGAGTCCTGCAGCGGCGCAGGTTCGAATCCGACCTGCTGCCCTTTGCTGCGTGTCGTCCCCCATCTCTCTCTCCCCCTTTCATGTCTATCCACTGTCCAATAAAGGGAAAAAGCCCCAAAAAAATAATCTTAAAAAAAAAAAAAAAAAAAGATTAGCCCAGTCTCAGTGTCCTGTCCATCCATTCTGTTAACACACAGTTGCTCCCTTACTCGCCGTTAAACTTTTAGGGGATGAGCGGTTAGCTCCAGGGTGTTACTTAAAAAGCTGTGATATCCTATCTCGGCCCTGTCTGCTGCCAGGAAAGGGCCGAGCCAGTGATGAGGTCCGTGAAAGCATAATCGCTGGCTTGTTTGTAAAAGATGCACCTGCTGACATTGCGTCACCGTAATTAATACCTCTCCCACACAGAGAAAATATTGTGTACGCCGCTCCGGGGCCACACGGCCCATATATACCACTGCGGATTTGGCACACTGGCTTTTGGATAACGTTAAAATCAGTTGTATGTTCACGTGACCGGAACATGTTAAAAGCAGTTGATAGAGCTACAGCTCGGTCCCATCAGCGGCAGTTGGTAGTTGAGTTACCCGAGAACAGGGGACTTTGAGCTGGGTACAGATGGGTTGGGAACTGAACCCCGGTACTAATATGCACCGGTCCCTAAACGATCGGTATCTACCAGATGGAATAGCAAGGCGGTGCCTCATTTCGTCCATCCATCCATCCATCCATCGTCGTCCGCTTATCCGTGGTCGGGTCGCGGGGGGAGCAGCTCCAGCAGGGGACCCCAAACTTCCCTTTCCCGAGCCACATTAACCAGCTCTGACTGGGGGATCCCGAGGCGTTCCCAGGCCAGGTTGGAGATGTAATCCCTCCACCTAGTCCTGGGTCTTCCCCGAGGCCTCCTCCCAGCTGGACGTGCCTGGAACACCTCCCTAGGGAGGCGCCCAGGGGGCATCCTTACCAGATGCCCGAACCACCTCAACTGGCTCCTTTCGACGTGAAGGAGCAGCGGCTCTACTCCGAGCTCCTCACGGATGACTGAGCTTCTCACCCTATCTCTAAGGGAGACGCCAGCCACCCTCCTGAGGAAACCCATTTCGGCCGCTTGTACCCTGGATCTCGTTCTTTCGGTCATGACCCAACCTTCATGACCATAGGTGAGGGTAGGAACGAAAACTGACCGGTAGATCGAGAGCTTTGCCTTCCGGCTCAGCTCTCTTTTCGTCACAACGGTGCGATAAACTGAATGTAATACCGCCCACGCTGCGCCGATTCTCCGACCAATCTCCCGCTCCATTGTCCCCTCACTCGCGAACAAGACCCCAAGGTACTTAAACTCCTTCACTTGGGGTAAGGACTCATTCCCTACCTGGAGAAGGCACTCCATCGGTTTCCTGCTGAGAACCATGGCCTCAGATTTAGAGGTGCTGATCCTCATCCCAGCCGCTTCACACTCGGCTGCAAACCGATCCAGTGAGTGCTGAAGGTCACAGGCCGATGATGCCATCAGGACCACATCATCTGCAAAGAGCAGCGATGAGATCCCGAGCCCACCGAACTGCAACCCCTCCCTACCACGACTACGCCTCGATATCCTGTCCATAAATACTACGAACAGGATTGGTGACAAAGCGCAGCCCTGGCGGAGGCCAACCCTCACCTGGAACGTGTCCGACTTACTGCCGAGAACCCGGACACAGCTCTCGCTTTGGTCATACAGAGATTGGATGGCCCTGAGAAGGGACCCCCTCACCCCATACTCCCGCAGCACCTCCCACAAAGTCTCCCGGGGGACCCGGTCATATGCCTTCTCCAGATCCACAAAACACATGCAGACTGGATGGGCATACTCCCAGGCTCCCTCCAGGATCCTTGCTAGAGTAAAGAGCTGATCCGTTGTTCCACGACCCGGACGGAATCCGCATTGTTCCTCTTCAACCTGAGGTTCGACTATCGGCCGAACCCTCCTTTCCAGCACCTTGGAGTAGACTTTACCAGGGAGGCTGAGAAGTGTGATACCCCTGTAATTGGTACACACCCTCTGGTCCCCCTTTTTGAAGAGGGGAACCACCACCCCGGTCTGCCACTCCTTTGGCACTGTCCCAGACTTCCACGCAATGTTGAGTAGGCGTGTCAACCAAGACAGCCCCTCCACACCCAGAGCTTTCAACATTTCTGGACAGATCTCATCAATCCCTGGGGCTTTGCCACTGTGGAGTTGTTTGACTACCTCAGTGACCTCCACCAGGGAAATTGACGACAATCCCCCGTCATCCTCCAGCTCTGCCTCTAACAAAGAGCGCGCATCAGCTGGATTTAGGAGTTCCTCAAAGTGCTCCTTCCACCGCCCTATTACCTCCTCAGTTGAGGTCAACAACGTCCCATCCTTACTGTACACAGCTTGGATGGTTCCCCGCTTCCCCCTTCTGAGGTGGCGGACGGTTTTCCAGAAGCGCCTTGGTGCCGACCGAAAGTCCTTCTCCATGTCTTCTCCGAACTTCTCCCACACCCGCTGCTTTGCCTCTTTCACGGGCAGAGGCTGCAGTCCTTCGGGCCCGTTGGTACCTTGCAACTGCCTCCGGAGTCCTCTGGGATAACATATCCCGGAAAGACTCCTTCTTCAGTCGGACGGCTTCCCTGACCACCGGTGTCCACCACGGTGTTCGAGGGTTACCGCCCCTTGAGGCACCTAAGACCCTAAGACCACAGCTCCCTGCCGCAGCTTCAGCAATGGAAACTTTGAACATTGTCCACTCAGGTTCAATGCCCCCAGCCTCCACAGGGATGCATGAAAAGCTCCGCCGGAGGTGTGAGTTGAAGGTCTGTTGGACAGGAGCTTCCTCCAGACGTTCCCAATTTACCCGCACCACCCGTTTGGGCTTACCAGGTCTGTCCAGAGTCTTCCCCCACCCCCTGACCCAACTCACCACCAGATGGTGATCAGTTGACAGCTCCGCCCCTCTCTTCACCCGAGTGTCCAAAACATACGGCCTCAAATCAGATGAAACGATTATAAAATCGATCATTGACCTTCGGCCTAGGGTGCTCTGGTACCAAGTACACTTATGAGCATCCCTATGTTCGAACATGGTGTTTGTTATAGACAATCCATGACTAGCACAGAAGTCCAATAACAGACAACCACTCTGGTTTAGATCAGGGAGGCCGTTCCTCCCAATCACGCCTCTCCATGTGTCTCCGTCATTGCCCACATGTGCGTTGAAGTCCCCCAGCAGAACTATGGAGTCCCCCTCCGGAGCCCCATACAGGACTCCATTCAAGGTCTCCAAGAAGGCCGAATACTCTGAACTCTTGTTTGGTGCATATGCACAAACAACAGTCAGAGTTTTCCCCCCAACAACCCGCAGGCGTAGGGAGGCGACCCTCTTGTCCACCGGGGTAAACTCCAACGTTGCGGCGCTCAGCCGGGGACTTGTGAGTATCCCCACACCCGCCTGGCGCCTCACACCCTGGGCAACTCCGGAGAAGAAAAGAGTCCAACCCCTCTCCAGGAGTACGGTTCCAGAACCGAGACTATGCGTAGAGGTAAGCCCCACCAGATCCAACTGGTAGCGCTCCACCTCACGCACAAGTTCCGGCTCCTTCCCCCACAGCGAGGTGACATTCCATGTCCCCAGAGCCAGCCTCTGCTGCCCGGGTCTGGTCCGTCGAGGCCCCTGACCTTCACCGCCACCCGTGTGGCAGCGCACCCGACCCCAGCGGTTCCTCCCACAGGTGGTGGGCCCATGGGCTGGAGAGATAGGTGCCACGTAGCTTTTTCGGGCTGTGCCCGGCCGGGCTCCGTGGCAAACCCGGCCACCAGACGCTCGCTGACGAGCCCTCCCTCTGGGCCTGGCTCCAGACGGGGGGCCCCGGGCTTCCTCCGGGCAGGGTCTCTCTATCCCTTCCTCGTTTTTTCATAGGGTCTTTTGAACCATTCTTCGTCTGGCCCCTCACCTGAGACCACTTTGCCATGGGAGACCCTACCAGGAGCACAAAGCTCCAGACAACACAGCCCTCAGGTTCATAGGGACACCCAAACCTCTCCACCACGATAAGGTGATGGTTCCCGGAAAGGTGCCTCATTTCGGTGCCTCATAAATGCCTGCGCTGCTCGCTGATGCTCTGAAACAGACGTTAGAGGCAACAGAAGTACACTGCACGTCACGCTATTTAACACTAACGTTACACTTGGCAGCAGGTAACGTTAGCCTACCGTTAGCTAGTAGCTGGTGTAAAAGTGTGACTGCATTTCCCTGTAGAGGATTCCAACACCAGGACATACAACAGTTTTCCGCTAAAGACACAAACTAGCATGTGGTCACTGCTGTTGGAAAAACAACAGACGGGACTAAATGATGTGTTTACTTGAAACTGCTAAACTTCATGGTGCATTCAAAGTTATTGTAAAGTACCCTTTTCTCATTTGTTTTTGTCATTTAACAGCAATTTACCGGTGAAATAAGTTATTGTTGTTATAAGTCAGTTATTAGTGGGAATACTGTTTCAGCAGCATTCCAACTACTGTTATCCTGTTCAGTATTTTTCTTATTCCATACGTTTTTTGGCTCTCTGTAACTTCTGCATACTTTCAGGTATTAAAACCATTCAACTTTTAAAATCTTAAGCTCTTTCAGCAGATGGTGGTCAATGTTTTTTCTACTATTTATACTTTTTTAAATATTAAGCTTTTAAACATTTTATTTTAACATTAAAGTCTATGAGAGCAAGCTTCAAATCCTTCAAATCCTCTTCTGCTTCAAAATGTATCTCCTACATTCTTTCACCTACAGACATGATTCAAACTTTAAACAATTCAAGAGAAATTCAGGTATTTACAGTCTACTATGTGTTTTGATATCTTTTACAGTTTTTGTGAAAAAGCTGTTTAAGTTTAGTGATCATTTCAGGATTTCTTTGCATTTCAAATGAGCTACAGTGAGTGATGTCACATCCAGTCACGTTAGTTCCTTGCTCTTACACCCACAATTTTAACTTAACATGCACAATTTATACATCAAAACGTAGGTATTTTTGTCTAGTTTCAGCCACTGTGCTCAGTTGTGCGATATGATGCTTATACTTTTGACTCGGTGAGCTTTCAAATTACAACAGTTCCAAATCTTCCTCCATTCGCTGCCCTGTTAAAGATCCTTCACATTTCAGAGCGAATTGCAGAGCGAACCACTTTTTTTAAATCGCTGATATGCCCACATTTTTAAGTTTATCCATATAAATTGTATATGATTATATTCACAAAGGCCTTGTGGTGGTCATGATTACATAATTTGACTGATACCGCTTTTCATTTTGGCAGTCTGAGCGTTTGTTTGAGAGGTCACTCAGTGTCTCTGAATAGCTGCAGTGTGACACAGGTGACATATTAACAGCAGGTGCTGCGGTCGTTAGCTGATAAAAGGGATCGCATCACAGAGATCAAAGGACGTTTAGTCAAGGGTCATAAGTAGCCATGACAACACTTTCACAGACAGTCAACTTGAATACTACATATGTGTTACCTCTGACATATAGCAATTGAAAGTTCCTGTCTTTCCTCTCATTTTTCTTTTTTCTCACCATCTCTATTTCTCCTCTCTCACCTCCCTCTTTCTTCTCTCTTTCCTCTCTTCTCTCTCTTTCCTCTTTCCTTTTCTCTCTCTCTCTCTCTCTCCAGTGTCATTTGTGATTTAATCCATATATATATATATATATAGCCTGTTTCTTTTCAGGCAATATATTCATCTCTCAGCTCTATGATCTATATCCATGCTTCATTGTTCTATCCAATGGATATGGCTGATATTTATTGGAACTTCAACTTTTCACAGTATTACAGTTTAGCTTCCAGCTTTTCTAGAAATGTATTTCAGCTCTTAGCTTATATGCAGTTCAGCTTCCAACTGACAAGCTTTTTAAAAAAACTTTTTTATACATTAGTGGTGTTATTCAACTTTTTAATGAATTTCATGACCATTCATACTTTTCTAACTATTTTCACTACTTCAACTATTAATCCAGTTTAGCTTTAGCATTTTGACTATTCAACACACACACACACACACACACACACACACAAACACACACACACACACACACACACACACACACACACACACACACACACACACACACACACACACACACACAGATACACAAACACACTGACACACACACACACACACACACATACATACACACACAAAGACACACACACACACACACTAGGGCTTTGACTCGAATATAATTCGAAAATATTGATATTTGAACAAATATTAGGCAGCCCTTAATATTCGAATTTCAAACCTGTTATGGGCATTATTTTTTTGTAACTGTGTTTGCTTGTAAATGTTGTTTTCAATTCAAATTCCGAGGTATTTTCACGTCTGGTGAAGTTGTGAATCGTGAGCTCATTAGCAAGGCTATTGTTGGTCATCTGGGCTCCTGTATTGACGTTACCGTCCTGGTTAGCGCCTATTACCAAAACAATGGCCGCGCCAACGCCTACAACAACCACGCCTGACGAGGAGTTAGAAATCTACACTCCTGACAATTTGAAAAGCAACGTGTGGCGCTACTTTGGGTTCCCAAAGAAACAGAGAAAAATCACGAGTAAGGACAAAGCGATATGTAAAATACCACGTGGAGCGGGAGTCTGTGCTTGCCATCACAACAGACAATGCAACCAACTATGTCAATGCTGTAGAGAGGTACTTGAGGATCACGGATATCCCGTGCATGGCTCACACAATTAACCTGGCAGCGAGAAAATGGCTTGCAGAGCGTTCGGTTGCAACAACAGTCAAACGCCTGAAGGCTGCCGCTCAGTATTTCAAGCATTCCCCTACAGACAGCTACCTCCTGGAGTCCAAGCAGAAACTCCTTGGACACTGGGCAGAACATATACAACATAAGTTTGATACCAATATAGGTCTTACTGAAGGCATTTAATGGTCAAAATATTATTAATAAATATTTGAATATATATATTTATATATAGTTTATCGCACCGTTGTGACGAAAAGAGAGCTGAGCCAGAAGGCAAAGCTCTCGATCTACCGGTCAGTTTTCGTTCCTACCCTCACCTATGGTCATGAAGGTTGGGTCATGACCGAAAGAACGAGATCCAGGGTACAAGCGGCCGAAATGGGTTTCCTCAGGAGGGTGGCTGGCATCTCCCTTAGAGATAGGGTGAGAAGCACAGTCATCCGTGAGGAGCTCGGAGTAGAGTCGCTGCTCCTTCACGTCGAAAGGAGCCAGTTGAGGTGGTTCGGGCATCTGGTAAGGATGCCCCCTGGGCGCCTCCCTAGGGAGGTGTTCCAGGCACGTCCAGCTGGGAGGAGGCCTCGGGGAAGACCCAGGACTAGGTGGAGGGATTACATCTCCAACCTGGCCTGGGAACGCCTCGGGATCCCCCAGTCAGAGCTGGTTAATGTGGCTCGCGAAAGGGAGGTTTGGGGTCCTCTGCTGGAGCTGCTCCCCCCGCGACCCGACCACGGATAAGCGGACGACGATGGATTTGAATATATTTGAATATTAATAAACAAACAAACTTTGAATATAATTTTTGGGCAAAGGTCAAAGCCCTAACACACACACACACACACACACACACACACACACACACACACACACACACACACACACACACACACACACACACAAACACACACTCACAGAAACACACACACACAGATACACACACAAACACACATACACACACACGCAAGCACACACATATACACACAGACACACAAATACGACCCCAGCAGGTGAAACTTCGTCCTCACCTCTCCTCCTCCCGCACTCTCAGCATTGGCTCTCCCCAGGGCTGTGTGCTGAGCCCACTACTCTACTCCCTCTACACATCCGACTGCAGTCCCGCCCACCCAGAGAACATCATTGTCAAATTTACTGATGACACAACGGTGGTGGGGCTGATTACAGGGGGAAATGAGGCGGCCTACAGAGATGAGGTCCTGAGACTTGGTGAGTGGTGTGCATCAAACACCTTGGCACTAAACATCACCAAGACCAAGGAGCTCATCCTGGACTTCAGGCGGAACAGAGCCGACCCTGCCCCCCTGTACATCAACGGCGAATGTGTAGAGCGAGTGAAGTCCTTCGGTCAACACCACAGCGCTGGTCAAGAAGGCCCAGCAGCGGTTACACTTCCTGAGGGTGCTCAGGAAGGAGCAACTAAACACTCAGCTGCTGGTGACCTACCATTCCACCATCGAGAGCCTGTTGACCTACGCTGTGACAGTGTGGCACTCCAGCTGCACGGAGGCTGACAGGAAGAGACTGCAGAGGGTGGCAAACACCGCACAAAAGATCATCGGCTGCCCTCTGCCTTCCTTGACTGCCATCTATAACTCTCGTCTCAGCAGGGCCAGAAACATCTTGAAGGACACTACCCACCCTGGCTTCCATCTCTTTAACTTGTTGCCCTCTGGCAGGCACTTCAGGTCCATATGGGCCAGAACAAACAGACTCAGGGATAGCTTCTTCCCCAAAGCTGTCACCATACTTAATGCAACTGCACTGACAATAATTGCACTGACCACTGCACCACCAGACATAAACTAACTATCTTCAATACTCATTCAGTCGCTCCTTGGACTCAAGTCTGTGCTCATCACATTCTGTTTGTGTTTTTTAACTGTGTATTTATATTTTGTATGTACTTTTACGGAGACACTCTTTAAATCTCATTGTACGGTGTATAATGGCAATAAAGGCTTTCTATTCTATTTCTATTCTATTCTATACACAAACACGCTGACACACACACAGACACACACATAAACACATATGCGGACACACACACACACACACACACACACACACACACACACACACACACACACACACACACACACACACACACACACACACTCACAATGTTTCTTCTCTTCTCTCTCTTTCCTTTTCTCTCTTCCCTCTCTCCAGTGTCATCCATATATATAGCCTGTTTCTTTTCAGGCAATATATTCATCTCTCAGCTCTATGGGGTCATGCTTCATTGTTCTATGCAATGGATATGGCTGATATTTATTGGAACTTCAACTTTTCACAGTATTACAGTTTAGCTTCCAGCTTTTCTAGAAATATATTTCAGCTCTTAGCTTATATGCAGTTCAGACTCCAACTGCCAATTTTACATTTCATTTTCCAAGTTTTTTATTCTCAGAGGAGTTCTGGAGCAGTGCCCTCCATAGAGTGAATGGTAGTACCTCTTGTGCCAGATTGAGTCTTATACAGTTTAAGGTTTTGCACCGTGTGCACCTAAGCAGAACAAGGATTGCTTCTTTTACAGTTTTTCTCTTTTTCTCAAATACTGGTACTTGAGACACGACCACAACATGTAACTCATGCACCAACCCCCTAAACTAATTCTGCTAAACTACAAGCACAATTCCTGCTTTACACTCAAATTGCAGTTTTAAAACACACTCTTTTCAAACCACTACACACAATTCTCTGCATTTGGCACAATTTTCATGAAGGAAATCTCTTGTTTTCACGAGGAACACACTGCCATTCAAATATGCACACTGACTCATCACATGGGCAAACACCTGTCACACGGTTTTACAATTAGCAATCAGAGGTTTAGCATACAAGGGCAACAGGTGAGCTCTTCTGTGTTGTTCTGCTTGGCCAGGGGAAACATTGCTTGTGATGTGGATGAGGTGCTGTGGCCAGACCCAAACAGAAGAGAAGACGCAGTATAGTATTTTTTAGTATTTGTTTTTTACTGTAACTGTATACAGTAAATGTTTCTGTTGTTTTGTATGTAGACCACTGTATGTGAACATTTGTGTTGGTTGGGATGTACAGAGCAGGGGGAATGAGAGGGGGAAACGTGACGGGAAAAATTAAATATATTTGTTACCGTTCTGAGTATAATAATAATAATAATAATAATAATATTCTCAAATATTTTACAACACATGTATGTATGTATGTATGTATGTATGTATGTATGTATGTACTGTCTGTAGTAAGTGTAACACTGAATAAAAAAGGCCTAAGTCATTATGATGAATGGAGAAGAAGTGTCATAGTGTTTTACATTGAGCACGTCAGTGTTCAACTGGTTCTTATAAATGTCTATTCATATGACGGTCTGTGTGTGTCATTTGAAAACAAAATACCATTTTGAGAAGAAATAACATTGTTTTGAATGTAGTTTAATTTTGCAGAAGAATTGAGGGGTTTTGCCCGTTGTGTGTGTGTGTGTGTGTGTGTGTGTGTGTGTGTGTGTGTGTGTGTGTTTTAGATTTGTGTGTAGAGTTCTGAGAGTATGAGGCATGCTTTCAGAAAATGTGTGTAAACAATTGAGAAAAACTGTAATCATAGTGTTTTACATTGAGCACATCAGTGTTCAGCTGGTTCTTATAAATGTCTATTCATATCACGGTTTGTTTGTGTCATTTGAAAACAAAATACCATTTTGAGAAGAAATAACATTGTTTTGAATGTAAAGTTTCATTTTGCAGGAGAATTGAGGGGTTTTGCCTGTTGTGTGTGTGATTTTAGATTTGTGTGTAGAGTTCTGAGAGCATGAGGCTCTCATGAGCAGGAATCTTTTAATCATGTTATGCACTGTTGAAGGTGAAATAAGAAAATGTCTTCCTATCTTTCTTTGAGGAACATTGTTTTTAAACATTTCAATAATTTTCTCACGTATTTGTTGGCAAACTGGCGATCCTCGGCCCATCTTTGCTCCTAAAGGACTAGACCTTTCTTGGATGCTGCTTTTGTACCAAATCATAATTACAATCACCTGTTGACATCACCTGTTTCAAATCACATCATTATTTAACCAATTTACCTGATTACTAGCCCTAAATTGCTCCTGTCCCAACCTTTTTTGGAATGTGTTGCAGGTCTGAATGACAGGAAAGGATGTATATTTACAAATGAAATTAAGTTGACCAGACAAAACATGAAATATTTTGTGTTCACATTGTCTGCAATGAAATACAAGTCAAAGTACATTTAGAAATCACTACTTTCTTTTTTTATTTGTGTTTTTCATACTGTCCCAACTTTTTCTGATTTGGGGTTGTAGTTAAATTTTTTTGTGCTGAACAGAAAATTGCTTCGATCCCTGACCCAAAACAGTGATACGATACTGGTCTTCAGTGTTTGCAGACAGAAATGAGGAGGACACCTTCTTTTTGTTGTGGCTTTTGTTCCAAACGAAGCCAAAAGGGAGCTCTTTTCGAATTTTTTCACCCTGGGACCAGGTTTCAAAAAAGTGCATTTTCAGGCAGTGCGTTTACAGGATTCGTTTAGACGATCGGCCCAAACGATGCAAAACGTGCGTTTGCATCAAAAAGCGTCTCTGTGTGGATGGCCCCTTAAGGGTAATTTATACTCGTGTGTAGAATCGATGGCGCTACGCCGTAGCCTGATGTGAACCTCTCGAAAAATGTAACTACGCGTCGCAGCGACGCACGTCTCTCGGCCGTGGCTTGGTAGCGTTGCATTTCCCCCCCCCCGACTCATTTCCTGGTTCTCCTTCACCATAAACAACATGAAATCAAGGAGAGGGTTAACTTTTCCTGCTCCAGGTTTCCCACCGTGGTCAGAAAGAACAGGGGAGACACTTTGTTTCTCTCACTATGACTCTACAGTCGCTACTCGCTCCGGAGCTAATCGCCGTCACTCTCTCACTTCCTCGTCGCTCTAAAACACACTCCCCACACACACACACATGCCGGCTGGATGCACACACCAGCGCACAAGTATAAAACAACAGGCCACGGCGTAGGCTACGGTGAAAGCTCTGCGTGGAGCCTCCACAGAACTGTAAAAACCCCTTTAGGCTAACAGCACCCCCTCAGACACAGCCGGAGCAGCCTCACAACAACACTGCTCTCCAAACACCAATCATAGTAAAGCAAATTATAGCACAATACAATATATACTGTATATATAATTAATTTAAATAAATTAAAATTGTGTTAATGTTCATATTTCTGTTTATTTTGTTCTGTCCGAAATACAAATTGTATTTTGATATTCTGACAACATTGTTATTGAAATTTTCATGCCAATAAAGCCCCTCTGAAATGAATTGATTTGAGAGACAGGTTAGCGCCACCCACCAACTATAGCAAGGAGAAGAAGAGTACATTATTTCTGACTTGAAAATTTGTCATTTTCGATGAGGACCACTGTGGAAATAAGCATATTGTTTTTAATCTCAACAGTTTGAATTGTATATTGTGTGACTGCATGATTACCCTCTTAACCTCTAACAGTAATATGAGAATGGTTTGTCATAAAAGCCTGCAACATTTCTGTTTTATTAAAGAACTGTTGGGGTGGCAATCGTGACACATAGGATAGGCTCTGTGGCGATTGTGTCCTGGTTTGCACTCATGCTCTTTTCCATGACACAATTGAAGCTGCACAGCTGTGACCTAAAGTAACCAAGTAGTAGTTTTCTTTTGGAGACCTCACAAGTGAGCAGCCCCTTCAATGAAGACCCCTTAGTCCCATTTCTGTACCCCACCAGGACCTCAAACAGCTACAGCCATGCTGCTGTGTTTGCCAACACAGGGAGGTGTCAGACTGAAGCAAAACACATCCATTACAGTGGAGAATGTTTGTGTTGGCCTTAGTGACAAGTTGGTCACACAGCTGCAAAGACACACACACTAGAGCTTAGATCGGGCCCAAAAAATCAAGCCTGACCCTACTCGAGCCCGTGCACGTTGTGTCTGAGCCCAGCCCGGCCCGACACATTAACTGTAATTATGAGCTCGAGCCCAATTTAAACCCAACTATTTTTTAATACGTGGGCCGTTATAACTGACATTCTCAACTACAATTCAGAGTTGTTGGAACTACATAAATCTGTTTAGAATTATCTTAATGAATAATGCAACAAGGACGAAGCATGTAAACTGTGCTGTTTGTTATTCAGAATAAGAATGGATCGCAAATGGATCTGAATGATAAAAAAAAAAACTCGACCCATAGCTCCTTCAGTCGAATAGTGTCAGTAACAGATCAAGGCAGCAACATAATCAAAGCCCTGGAACCATAAAGGAGACTTTCTTGTCTCCATCACCTGAATACTGTCCTTCGCCACGGTCTGCTTGCTGACGCACTGGCCGACAACAGCGCTGCAGATGGGGGAGACACAATGTAGCACTGTTTACCTCTCACGTCAGTGCAGGACATGCACCCAGAGCTACGGGAGAAGAGGGATAGCTTTCTCCCCACTGAGTTAGGCTAATAAAGTAATGATTAAAAAAACACAAATGCTCGATCAAGGGCCAGGCCCGGTCCGAGGATAGTGTGCAATTCACCAGCAGCTGTTGTTTAAGGGAGAGGGTTTCTGCTTACTGTCATGTTTTGTCAGCCGCTCTGCTGTTTAACAAAGCAACTCTGTTGCACTAATCCTGCCTCCTTTATCACATCACTATCAGCCAACACATCATTCATTAGAATTCCTTTAAAGGTAGAATATGTAGCAAGTATCGCTAACTGTATGTACACACACTGTGTTTAAAGTTGGCCCTTCCTCCAGGGCTCAACAGCCAGAAAAAGAGAGGTAGAGCAGTGGTGGTCGAGCGAGCTAGAGAGTGAATGAAGATATAGGGAGCGTGGAATAAAGCAGTGAATCTGATTGTTTCACAGCGGTTATGTTTTAAAGCACAAATAAACACACACCTTGTATGGAAGGTGCAGTATTGTTGGATTCTGAGTGAAAGCAGAGCTTCATCCTGTCTGTGTTGGTTAAACTTGTTCGTCTGTATGAGACGCTGGGGACGGGACAAAGCGGTAATGCAACAGGTTTGTTGTTGTGATGTGTCTGTCAGCTAACGTTACATTAAGTCAGCAGTAGCCTAACCGTCTTCAGAGTGGGTATAGTGGCATATTTAAATGATGTAGTGGGCCATCGTGTATGGCCTGGCTGTGTTGCAAAATGAATCTCTGAGGAGGTCTTCCTCTCTGGGACAGTAATGCTAACAGGCTGCAGACCCTGCACACTGTTATTGGCTAGGAGTTAAACACCCACATGGGGCTTAGCTGACACCCATAAACGTCCCATATAAAGGAATATAAGGAAAGAGAAAATGCAGGTAGAGGGCAGGGTCTCTGCAAATACAGACACCAGCACCCTGATGATTGAGAGAGATTACTTTTGGATTAGTCTGCATATTATGCCTTTAAGATTTCAGTTTTTACCTGGTGCTGGGTAACATTCCTCATCAACATTACTCCATGGTCTGATATGAGTTTATGATGATGTTGTTAGTTGACCATGCAGAGCCCCTTCCCCCAACACCTCCCCAGCTGCCATGAGCTGTCACATGGCTGTCAGCTGAGGAATACATAAACACACTCTCTCTCATAGACTCAAACAAACACGCATTCCTTCGCTGCAGGACTCTGCCTCCTGCATTACAGACTCAGGGCTCATCCACACACAGGAATGAACATACATAGGCTAAGATGAACTGGTGCTCAATAAAGAATATCGTACTTTAGAAGAACCTTTAGAAGTTACACATTTCAACTGGTCTCCAAGGTTCCTGAGTAATATGTCACATGAAACCCTCAGACAAGCAATTGGAAGCACATGCCAAATGCAGCAATATCAACAAGGGGACAAAACCATCTTTGTATACAGCTCATACACTGTATATATACACGCACAGACCAAAACTGCTTTAAAAGAATCAGGTTATTTACACTTGAGCATAATCCTATGATGATGGAGACCTTATGGAAGCCTCAGAACAACAGTGATGAATACTAATTGTGGTCCTTCAGGATTATGGGAAAGGAAATGTTTTTGACAGCAGATTTTGAGGGGACTGATATAAAGTATGTAGATAGAATGGAGAAAGCAACTCTGACAGAAGAGATTATAAAATATGGTGCTCTTGAAAATAAAATAAAATTAAAGCTGCAAGCAGCGTTTGACAGGCCCTCGCACCTTCTTGTACGTCGGGGTTACTGGCAGACACCGCTCCAACAGCGTGTATTTTCGCTAGTCGGACATCGCAAACCGTCACCAATGAAAAAAACTCTGTGCTGAGTTCAATGATACCTCACACAATAGTCTACGTCAAACGGGTCATAAGTTATGAAAGGGGGCGTGGCTTAAGCATAAAGGGCGGGCAAAACCATGACCAATGACAAAGGAACTCTCTGCTGAGTTCAATGATACCTCACACAAGACTGTACCTTAATTGGTTCAAAAGTCATAAAAGGGGGCATGGCCTGAGTACACGGGCGTGGTTAAAGTATAGGGGGTGGCTCAGTATCACATGTAAACCACACATTATAAGTTTCATGTAAATCGGATGATGTTTGTCATATAAGGCTGATTTCCTGTTGCTATAACCAAAAGTCAATTTTTGCTTATAGATGTCCTCAGGCCTGGACTTTTGTCAATTGTGAGAAATTTGGACCAAATTGGACAACGTACAACAACTTCTTCGTTCACTGATAAATGCTCAAAATTGCCGCCACGCCCACACTGTTTGATGAAAGGTTTTGCTTTTAATAACTTTTCATCGTTAAGATGGCACAAAACAAATTTGAAGTCGATCGGATGAGATATGTAGGAGGAGTTTGTTAAAGTATAGCACCTTGACTTTTAGGCCTACTTCCTGTTGCCCGTAGGGGGCGCTAAAACTTTGAGTTAATATCTGCCTGTAGATGTCCTCAGAGTTGAACGCTTATGAATCCTGAAAAGTTTCGAGCCAATTGGACAATGTACACTCAAATTACACCCACTTCCTGTTTCGATCGCGAAACTAACAAAATGGCCGCCCTGCCATGGCCAGGCCCTATGCCGAAATGTTTTTCTTTTAATAGCTTTTCATCTTTAACGTCTTAAGATGGCAAAGACCAAATTTGAAGTCAATGGGATGAAATCCCTAGGAAGAGTTCGTTAAAAGTACAACATGTGGAAATGGCCTTTCAATTTTCAACTTTCAATTCAAAATGGCGGACTTCCTGTTGGGTTTAGGGTATGGCTCCAATGAGCTTTTCTGTACATCTTGACATGCTACATATGTGTACCACGTTTCGTTAGTCTACGTTAAACGTACTGCAGGGGCAAACCTTTTTCAATTTTGTAGGGGGCGCTAGCGAGCCATTTTTGGGCGCCTATTCCCGAAACCCTTAAAATACATACATTTTCACCAGCTTGATGCAACCGCCACTTTTGGTGTGTTTTTGAGTATGTTAAGCATCTCAAAAAGGCGATTCCTTTGCCGGATGAAGGAATAATAATAATTCCTTCAGTTTCAATAGAGCCCTAATTAGGAATTGACAATGTTTTGTAATTTAGATACTTTCCTCAGAAACAAACGATGAACAAGAGGGGATGAGAAGATTCACTACTGGAAACCCAACATTCAAACAGATCCACTGGTGACCTGCAATAATCACAGAGGCTGTGAGCTCAGCACGAGCTGAGAAACACAAAGCATAAGCATCTAAAACACAAACTTGATTTGGGATGTGCAGCCATGGCCTTGTATTGTGGAAGGTATTGTGCCCAGCCAACAGTGCTTTTACATTTCAGTTTGCGATTGCCTTTTTTTTGGAGTCAAGTGACCAGGTCAGATTTCTTCAGAAGTAGTGTGAACACTCAAATCTTGCCCAGATCTGATTTTTCTAAATCAGATTTAGACCACTTCCATATGTGGTCCTGAATCAGACCCAGCTCTGATTTTTTTCAACGCGTATTTGATGCGACATCGACATTTGTCACAATTATGCGCCGGCGGGAGTTAGCCCTAGACACAGACAGTCAAATTAAAAACTTGACTAGGCCTACAAAATGGAGAACAGTGATGGAGCAAATCAATGGAGGGAGAGGGAGGTGTTACATCCACACAGACCTCTGTAGTGAATTTGCAGCCATAACCCCACAAAAGGCCAAAAGAGCCAATTTGTCTCTCTCTTCATTTGTCTCCTCCCAAGCACCTGCTCATTAATGTTACGGCTGCCATTACACAAACATTTTGAAATAAAAGCGAAAATGCTTCCTTCCTCCATAACCTCCATAACTGTAGTGCAACAGCGTGCTGCGTCTGATGTCATTGTTATTGTTCTTTTGCGCATGCGGGTCAGTTCGAAAACGCAGAGTCCACACTGGAATCTGATATAGGCTACATTTGAAAAGGCAATGTGAACAGCCAAACAAAAAATCGGATCTGAGCAAAAAATCCGAATTAAGCATTAAGACTTGCGGTGTGAACATAGCCTAAGCCTTTATAGTATTCATACAGTAGGTGGATACACAAGAGATTTGTTGTTTCCTGGTAAAAGGTGAAATGTTATGTTAAGTAGCTACAAATGTACAATGGAGCAGTTTTAAAGGGTAACTAAGTTTTAAAGGGCTCAACACATCATGAGACTTTCTGCACCTTAACGCAAGCATTGACAACATTCTTTGTGTACACAGATTTACTAAAAAGAGAGTTTTTGAACAACTCACCGCAGCTCGATTTCCGAATGCGACATAACAGGGAGGAGAGTAAAGATGGAAAGCTCCTAAAGCTTAGTTCCATATAAATGCACCGATGATTTTTTGTTATTATTATAATATTTCCTCCTATGGAGTCCGTTCATCCGCATTCGGAAATCGACTAGTTTTGACTGATAAAATGGCTGTGGCCGGAGACAGCAACAGCTGCGGTGAGTTGTTCAAAAACTCTCTTTTTAGTAAATCTGTGTACACAAAGAATGTTGTCAATGCTGCGTTAAGGTGTAGAAAGTCTCATGATGTGTTGAGCCTTCTTAGTGTTTCGAAAATAGCTATTTTGAGGCTAGCAAGAGAGTGCCCCTAGCTCTCCCATTCAAAAGGCCATTTGACCCAAAAATCAGAATAAGGTGAATCTTAAAAGTGGCGATTCGGTCCTAAATATGCTTTAAACTGAAGTTTGACTCACATACATTCACAAAAAGACCCTAGGATGCATTTTGGTGAGAGTTACGCTTTAATTGTTGATATATGAACTCAACAGCCAAACAAATACAACCCGCCCTTCAGAAGCTCTGCCCCCCCAGATTCACGGACAGATAACTACTGGCCGGCTGGCACGTTCACGATATTCGCTGAATTTGACAAAAACGTGTATTGGATTAACATCACTTACCATACCTTTCAGCACGTTTTCAATTTAACATAGCTAACATTATGTTTTTAGTTTACTTTCTGAATAGATCACAGGTTTAACAAAAGGTATATAAGTAAAGTTTCAGAAATATACTTTAGGATACTTTTTGGTTTGATAACAGACTAATCCAGTATACAGAATATTACCACTAGGTGTCGCACTTGTCTCAGCTGCTCCCGAGTGGAGTAGCATAGTAGACACTGCAGTACTGGCAGCATTTCTAGGAGCTCTAATGTTAATGTTATAGCCAGCACATTAAACTTCAAAAGATGATAAAGGTTTGTTGTTGTGATGTGTCTGTCAGCTAACGTTACATTAAGTCAGCAGTAGCCTAACCGTCTTCAGAGTGGGTATAGTGGCATATTTAAATGATGTAGTGGGCCATCGTGTATGGCCTGGCTGTGTTGCAGAATGAATCTCTGAGCAGGTCTTCCTCTCTGGGACAGTTTATCATCGCAGGTTTACACAATGACATGAAATCTTAATCAACTATTCAACTATTTATAATTAATACCTTAATTAAGAAGTTGTAATGTTAATGAATTCATATTTGTTTAAGTGTTACCAATATTTCTATTAACCCAGCAGTGATTATGTTGTCCATTAACTCTTTCGGTCAAGTGGAGGATATTAGTGGAGGCATTGATAAATAATTGAGGAAAGAAGGAAGAGCATTCAGTTGGTAGGTAGTGTTGTTACTGACTTCACAATTATGGTTTCAATACTGAAGGGTCAGGAAAAGTCATATGTTGATAACATGCCATTCGTAGGGTTACAATATGGTAACCTTGGTTTCAAATCATTCTCTCTAAACAAATATTTTGCTGATGATGATTAGATGTCAGTTCTGTGCTTCAGTTGTTTTGTGCTTATGCCTTTTAGATTAGTTTGTTGTCTTTCAGAATTTATGTCCAAGAAATATGCGGCAAATGAAATTTTCTTAATCAGATTATAGTTCATTTATAGTCCAAACACTGGTGGAGTCAAGTCCTCACGGAAGGAATTCCTGCCATTTCAAGTATGCATCAGTCGACAGTTAGCAAGCCTGCAGCCGTGCACACCAGAGATCTTGTGTCATGGTTAAGGCATTAAACAATAATCTACGTATAAGGGAGGGAAATGTTGGGCGCGGGTAGATTACTCGCTAGCACCGGTTTCCTTGAACAATATCACAGCATGTTCATACTATACAGTGTTTCCGTTAGGATTTTTTCCAGCAGCAGGCTTTATTTGCAATCGTTTCTTAAAAGCATAATGTCTTATAATTACATTCCAGGATATAGTAATAATAATAATAATACATTTAATTTATATAGCGCTTTTCATAGACTGAAAGTAGCTTAAATATAGTGTCCATATAGTGTCTTATAGTGTCTTTTAGTATAGTGTCAGTGACAGTTTTAGATATCACACACAGCTAATGAACAATTCCAGATAACGTTACATAAAAAATTTACAATGTGCATGTCAGATCCCATTTTCACTTCCTATGACCACTGCTGTCATCACTAACATAACATCATTGTGCCAAAATATGATCAATAACATTGTGTCAGTGGGCTTATTTGCAAGTTATCAAACGCTAAAAAAAAATCCAGCAAATACACAACACCATAGGATAAGTGAAACAGGTGATTTATTGTCATCGCTCATTTCACACACAGTTTAGCAAAAACAATTGCTGAGGAAACTTTACATTTTTTCATGTTGGTTGTGAGCGCTATGCATTCCCACTAACCTGGAAATGTTTTTTAACAGTAAAGTTAACATAAATACAGCGTATTAAATAAATTA
Organism: Gymnocephalus cernua; assembly: GCA_023631565.1. NCBI lineage: Eukaryota > Metazoa > Chordata > Actinopteri > Perciformes > Percidae > Gymnocephalus > Gymnocephalus cernua. The sequence continues at coordinate 28,736,087 of CM042439.1, read as the reverse complement.
AGTGTCCATAACTCTATTTTCCAAGCTACTGTAGCTGTCATGTTCCACGGGAACCGCGTGAGCGCTGTTTTCATGCTAAGTTAGCTGTTTGTCACCAAGGGGCCAGGCTTCTCTCCACAGAGTGAAGCCTCCTATGGCGCCATTTTAATGCTACCAGACTCTCACCCACCGTTAGCATCCCATTGACTGCCATTCATTTTGCCGTCACTTTGACAAGGAATAACTTTACATCTGAAGCGTTTAAAGACTTCATTTGCCCATTGTTTATTTCTAAAGTAACACGACAATGTATAAAAGGCTCCGTTACCTTGTATCTCACGTTATGGCTCCGTAGCAGACGTTTTTATAAAAATAGGCTAATGATTGTGTCGCATAGTAGAGGAATTACCGTATAGTACAGGAGAAGCTCGCAGGCAGTTTCGATGTACATTAGCTGTTTAGTTTAATTACTAATATTAACTAGCATTTTAGTTATCAATAATTAGCCTGTGCCTATGTTATCTCCTTACATATACCTACACTCTCCGTCTCTGATAGATTGGGAATGATTGAGATTTCTCTTGGCACAGCTACCAGAAGACTTACAACGTTCAGACACGTTGCTCACGTCACATCTACGGCGGCGGGAAGCTCAGTTTGCAGCTGAGCAGTAACGCTTGAGGCTAACTGAAAAGTGCTTCTAATAGACTTCACTTGTCTCCGTCCAGAGCAACGGGATCTGTCGGTCCATTTTATATACTGTCTTTGTCACTCTGAGACTCGCGCTGTTGTTTATCTGGTTGCCATGACGTTGCAAGTAATGACGTCCTGTCATTGTTCCAGTTGCTCACCTGCTATAGTTCTTTATAACAAAACTTTTCTTTTTTTTTAACGAAACTTTTATTCCTGTACTGCGTATAACCGATCCTAAGTAGTAGAAGCAGTGGACAGCTATACGTACAGCATCCAGGGAGCAACATTTTATTATATACTGTAGCCTATATTACATTACACATTGCTCCTCTGCACTTTATGCTTGGGAGTGTTTCTAAATTCTGTAGACAGATGAAAAGTCCTAAGCAGAGTCGGATGATAGCACAGAGTCAGCCTCCTTGTTTTTTTCTTCTGTCCTTGTTGTTTCTATAGTGTCTACTGACCAATCAGAGAGCTGGGTCACATCCAAATCTCAGTAAGTAAAAAAACAAACAAAAAAAACACCTAAAATATGATACCTAAAATATTTCTTTGTCAAGAGTCAGACAAAATCTATCTTGTGTCTTACATTTCTCAGTGCATCCATGCTTTACGTCTGTCTCAAACCGGTACAGTGTGAATTATACGGATATTATGTTGCAATTTTGGAAACAGCAGTGCATTTTTAAACGCTATATATTTGGCATTTGCCTGACAATTCAAACTGCTGTCTTGTATTTTAAGCAGAACAGGCCCTATTAAGCGGCTAATGTAGCTGAGAATGCTGATGTTGGTTTTGGAATGTAGGCTATTTCAAAGAGTTCCAAAAAGTTTGATGCAATCTAGACCCAATCTGGAAGAGTAAGGGCAGTCTTCGTGAATGTGATTATTTATCCTATTTGAGAAATGACTCATGGGTAGCCTAATCCATTGACTACATTGACTACATGAAATAGTTAAAGTAATGAAGCTCCCCAAAATGTGCCCTTAAATGGTAACGTGTGACTTCAGGGGCCCTCCTGACATTGCTTTCCATATCTGCACACTGAGGTTCTTTTCATTTTCACATAGCCTACACTCAGTGCTCGGTAATCTAACCCAGTTTCCACAGAATGGTCCGGGGATCTTCAGAGTTCCAAGAAGAGATTCAGAACAGGAAAATGATTCAAACCCACGACACATTTCATCCTTCATGTATAAAATGAACCCCCACTGTGTACACATCTACAGCAGACTCATGGGCCAGTCACCTCTGACAACAAAAAGCAGTCTGATAAGACCGGACCTTATCAAGTTGCTGCTCTGTAATCACTCAAGGATCACACTGCACACACTTACTTCATCTGCTAACGGATCCCACTATACTTTAGTCAACATTACATTTATAAGGCTGCACTACTAACTGTTCTTTACATCAATCCATCATACTGCTCTCAATCAATCAAAATAAACAAAACTTACAGTTTGGAGTCTGAGGCTGTATACATCCGACGCGTCGCCGTTTGATGCGTCCAGGGCGCAGCGTGCCGAGCGTAGAGCTCCCCAAGGCGGACGGCGGGGAGCCGGAGAGTCCTCGAGGGAGAGAGCACTCAGCACCCGGGATTCCTGCCTCTGTTTGAGCAGCTCCAGCTCACACAGGCCGGCCAGGCTGGCCTCCAGCCGCTCCTTATTCCGACTGCGCTCCGCTTTAATGGGTAGAGAGAACGCTGGGAACATGGCTCCAAAAGAGCCTGGGAGCTTTTGTGAAGACATCCTAGCTACCCGTTTTCCTCCTCACTGTTTCACAACAAAGGGAGGCTGAAAACCGCTAAAGTCTTGATTCACTGTCAGCCCCAGTGGTTTCAGCTGCTGGACTCACCGCTGTCGGACTCAGACCCGTTCCCCTCCTCTCGCCTGAGCTCCTCTGTACTGCGGTGAAGTTAGTTTGAAGTTGAACAGACCTTCCCTCCAGCAGCGGGCTGTTCTCCCCAGGGGCGCCGCCAGGAATTTTGGGCCCCATGACAAAAAATCAAATTGGGCCCCCTCTGTGCAGCTGTTGTCACCACATCTCTAGGACCTAACTGTCCCATCAAAAGCCTTATATAACTCTAATTAAAGGCTTGCAACTGTCTTGCTTCTTGTACAACCCCAAATCAGAAAAAGTTGGGACAGTATGGAAAACACAAATAAAAAAAGAAAGTTAAATGATGTGCTGTTGTATTGTCTGCAATGAAATACAAGTCAAAGTACATTTAGAAATCACTACTATCTTTTTTTATTTGTGTTTTCCATACTGTCCCAACTTTTTCTGATTTGGGGTTGTAGTTCAATACTAGTACTAGCACAATATTTCCTGCTGGTGATTTGTACATGCATGCAAGTCTAGTATGCAGTTCACTATTTGATGCAAGATTAAAAGCAACCATAAAAAATGTGCTGAAGGCCATTTTTTACAGTCTCGTATTTTTATTGTAAAATTTGACAAAATGGAAAATTCTCTTAACAAAATTATTATTATTATTATTATTATTATTATTATTATTATTATTATTAATGAAAGATTAAAAAAAGAAAAACAAACAAACTTAAATATATAAATATCTATTAACTGCCCTTCATGATGGGAATAATAAAGTCTGTATCTATAGATGTCATTTCATAATTCAATCTAAATGAACGTATCAAACTGGATTATTTTAATATTGTCTGTATCTTACATGCAGGCTCAGGTAAGCTACTCACTGTTTCCAACTGTCCAGCATCAGTACAGACAGTCGGTTGTTATTTTATTTCATAATGATCATTATGTGAGAAAATAATTGTTATTAATGTGTTTGAATTTCTGTCATTAATAAATATTTCATTTTCTTTTTTGTAATGGTAAAAAGAGCAAGAGACCCACAGACTCCCTGCAATGATGCTAACTGGCGTGTCACTGAACCCAATGTTGCTCACCTTCACTGGGACAGGGAGGGGCCCACTAGGGGGAGACTGGGGTGCTGCTGACTCATCTGTTGTTAAAGGAGAACTCCGGCCAATTTTTACATTAATCTTGCTAAATATAACTATGCGAGACCTGTCTATAGCAAAAACAATTAGCGCAATAGCAGCTACCTAGCTGGAGCTGCTGCAGCTAATGCCCACATTTAGCTATAACGTCAGTTATGGGGGCATGAGATAAATAGTGCCTTTGTGTATCTTAACAGACACAAAATGCAATTAAAATGTCTGTGTAACATGAACAGGGTCCTTACATGACAACAAGATGCATTTTCAACATTCACATTCACACAACAAAGAGATCATTCAATGTATTATATTTCAAATATATATACTGAATGCTGATGGTTTAATAATTTTATATACGGTTTTACCTATTTTTTGGGCCCTTGGAATTGTCCTAACTTTTCCCCCCTATACGGCGCCCCTGCTTCTCCCCCACACTTTTTGGACCGACGGGAGCCGAATGATCAGTCCGACTGCCTTTTCTGCCGACGGTCGGCCATCGGGTTGGTGTGTCAGAGCCTTTACAATGGCTGCTAGGCTCTGTCTGTAGAATACCCAACTTCAAACTAACTTCCCCGCGGTCTCAGACTGTAGTCTCACTTGGACAGCTGTTGTTGGAGCCTGTGAAGGCATGCAGCCTTTTGTCAGCTCTGTCAGACACTCACAATCGTCTGAGGCCACTTTAGTGTCATACAACTTCTACAAAGGAATGCTACGCTCAACTAATATGACAAAAAATGTAAAACGTAACCTACCCCCCATGATATACCGGTAGATATATCTTAGGACACAATATGTAGTAGGCCTACTGGCATACACAGTGGCATGTTTGTGGTGAGTTAAGTATTAGCCTACTGTGATTTTAATTAATTTTATTTTATTCACTGTGATTCATTCTGAATATTTAAGTTAATTTAAGTATCAAAATAGATTTTTTTGGTGAGGTGTCAGCTTCCACCACTGGCTCTATAGACTAACGAGGACACATCAGAGACACAGGCTGGTATGTGTAATGGGATACAGAACATACTGTAGATATTCTATACGTACATACTTTACATTCATACACAGTACTTAGTCCACTTACCTGTGGCAAAGGATTTATCAAGATCAACTTCATTGTCCCACAAGGTGGGAAATTTGTCTTGGCCACTTAACCCATGCTGCAGCCATATAAACACAAACAACATGTACGACATGATACAAAACAATACAACAAACCATAATATGACCCTAATGGTGTGTAAAACACAACATGGTGGCACATAATGCATATAGTTAAACATTACTTGATAATTAAATAATAATTTATAAATATCAGTGCAGGGATCACAAGCGCAACAATCACCATCATCAACCTGGGCCTGTTCTGGCTTTTAGCTGCAGCTATTTAGAAGGTTAATAAACACAGGAATAAATTAGTTATTGAATCGGTTTAGTCTTCAGCGGGAAACTAAAGGGCAGCAGCTCATACTCTGTGTGCATAGCATGAAACGTGTCACTAACAATTCTATTGGCTTGTCTCAAAGCACCTGTTTGTAAATACTCTGCATGGATAAGTGCTCTTTAAGACCAAGGGTTTTGCATGCAGTACGAATCAATCTAAACAGTTTAGTTTTCAGCTGCATAGGGAGGTTGCCAAACCAAGCTGTAATTCTTGACCAGGCTCTCCAGAACATAATTTTTGACGCCATGAACTCGCAAACAATGTAAGAAATGCATCCGTTGCTGCAGTCTGCAACAGAGGCTATATCAACGTGTGTGCTCCAGGTCAGTAACTCGTCAGTATTAACACCCAGGTATTTGTATTAGTGGGCCTGAGTGATGGTTTGTTTGATGATGAGTAATAATAATAATAATAATAACACATTTTATTTGTAACTTACTTTGTATTTAAGCAAATCTCAAATTACTACATAGAAATGCTATGCACTGTCGCACTAAATGCTTGCTCTTGGGGGGAATTACTGGAATTGTTGGGTCTTTGTAATTATAGAGTGTGGTCTAGACCTACTCTACCTGTAAAGTGTCTTGAGATAACTTGTTATGATTTGATACTATAAATAAAGTTGAATTGAATTGAAAAAAAAAGTCAAAGTCCGGCCCGGGGGCCAATCACGGCCCGCAGCCAGATTTCATACGGCCCATGGCCTCGGTTTGTGAAGGACAAGAGCAAGAGTCATATGTTGCCAGCTTAAATGTTAACAAACTTTGCATTATGCATAATAAGACATGTTTAAAATGACCATGAGGTTAAGATTATTAAGGTATTCCATACAGTGTGTTTGGTTATCTGACTATTGATGTCAAAGTAAGGCAGAATTGTTTTGTTGATTGTTGATTTGTTTACTTTGCCATTTAAAAAAAAAGATAATTGTGACAATGAAAATAAAAATTTTTTATAGATCAGTGCATTTGTATGTAGCTTTTATTGTTGAAAAAAACTCATTTGCTTTATGCATTTCATTTATCACATTGATACCGCTCTTAGTTAGTGCCAGGTTGGTCATGGCTTTTACAGTCCCAAAGTTTCTTATTGTTCATAGCCAAGCAGTGGGATTCAAATTGTTCCCTCTCCCAGAAAGAACTTAATCACAAATTAAGTCCAGCTATGAAGCTGTCCTTAATTTGTGATTACGTTTTTTCTGCATATTTTTCATACTTACTTACAAGGTACCCACTCTTAAATGCTATTTTTTTCTGTACAATGCACTCTTTGATTTACTTGGAAATAGAAGATTTATTATTTGGGTACCCAGTGATACTTTTGGGGTATCACATTATCTTTACAAAAGTTAATGTGATCAGTGATGGTAATTGTGGCCTCCTCTAACTCCAGACTATGAAATAGTTCCCAGTTGTTATAGGAGAAGCATAGTCTGGCCATCACCAGATTAGTCTGGGAAGTCTGCTGTGGGCTTTAAACCCGCCAATAGCGCGCAAGGTGGATAAGCCAGTTTGTGATTGGTTCCCGCAAAATTGTGAACGGAAGCAGGAGAGATAAACGTGCAGGTTTCCAGACCGAGCTGCAGGGCGAAATCTTATACATGGGAATTAAGTGGACAGGATTGTGATCAGAAGACCCTAAAGGGGGTTTAACCCTAGCTTAGCTGTGTACTCATTGTTGACATTCACATACCATTGGTCCATATTTTTAAGTCTGGTATTACAATCCACATATTGGTTGAACCCCGGTAAAACAGACTCAAGTTTATGATGAATAAAATCACCCAAAATAAAGCAGGGTGCTTCAGGAGTGCGTTCCAATTACCTGTGAACACAGTGTGCATTTGCAGCTACTACCACACCGCATAATATAATGTTCCCGAATTCGCGTGAAAAAGGACTTAGGCTTAAACATGTTAGCTCAATGTCGGGGTTGCAGACAGACTCTCGTGGTGAACTGCTAACAACACTTGTCGTGACATAAACACAGGTAACGCTGCCTTTGCTATGCCAGTGCGGCCGGCATAGTGACCTGGCCCACTGGCGTGGAGTGGCATGTTACCAGACAGACACTAGGAATCACAAGCAGTCCTCACAATTAAAAAAACAATAAAAACAGCATTGTTTTGCACTTGTTGAGCACCATGTTGAGATAAGCCACCAAAAGTTAAAAAGGTGCCACATACAATAGCACAGAACGAACAAAAACACTGAGGCAACAGCACAAGGTAGCCCGGGCCGCAGCAGAGAAGCGCCACATTCAGCACAGTGTGTACAGTGAGCAGGAAATGTGCCGATGATACTGATGATAATGATGTTAAACACTCACAGATGTGAACCCTAAACAATAAATGCTACTTCTCCTAAGTTTTAGGAAAGACATGGATGGCAGGCTGTGTTTAAAGCTAAGCATGCCACCTACTGGCCATGAGGGTCAACAGCTCACAGTTCCTATATTTAACTGGACTTCCATACACTGTTATATGTAGAAATAATCCTTAAAATGGTTTCAATTTATAAATGGAATATGTTGTTGCTCAAGGTACATTATATTACTGGACACTATGATTGGACAGTGTATATTCAGTACTCTACTAAAGTAGTCTCCATCAGCTACATTTGTTGTTTCATATAATTTAGCTTTTTAGCTGTTTCCCTCATAGAAATAGAATGAGAGTAGAACAGACATTACACCGTGTGCCGTGGTCATTTGACTAGTTTAAGATTAAGTGGCAATTGTTGTTGGTTGTTATGGTGACAACACACATCTGTAAAGTGTGTCACATTCACTAGTTTGAGAACTCCGTTTTCTTGATGACTTCTCAATAGAAATATGAAACTCAGGGCGACTGGATAGCTCACCTTGTTGTGTGCACCCCGAAGCTCGGTCCTTGCCTTCCTCTCAAATAAATGGCCAAAAAAAATATTTTTTAAAAATATTAAACTTGAATCCAACGATCCTCAAGTGGACAAAAGACTCCTCTCAATGAGGCTGAGTTGGAGTTTATTGAATTCTTGCTCACAGTTTAACAGAATAAAAAGCAGAATTTACATCAGTTTAGAAAATTGAAAGTCTAGCCCTATAAAATAAATATTAAATATACATAATTACACATATGCACCCATACATTTATATTCACATACAACCATCCACTTAAAACCATTCATATGTGCCACACATAAGTGCCTTAAAGGTTTGTTGAAATAGGGCTTATCACGGTCTCCCCTTTTTGTCTCAGTACATGCATTGTCTCAGTCCAGTGGCGCCGCTGCTAGCCTAGCTTAGCGTAGTGAATGGAGTCCTTTGCCAGTTAGCATGTTGTGAGTAAAAGTGAGTCAACAACAACAAAAAAACAACCCAATTACTTCTTGTGGCCTGCGTATTCACAACAAATACAAATAGCAACGCAGATTGAAGACTAGGCGATTTCTAGGCAGATATAGTGTCTTGAGATAACTCCTGTTATGATTTGATACTATATATAAAATTGAATTGAATTGAATTGAATATTTACTTGGGACTATATTGGGTGGAAGTAGCCTACAGCCGAAGTACTGCTACTTGGCGCAGAAATATCATGCAGCAACTCTGTGTGAGTGCAGGTCTAATATGGGTTGATTGATCTCGTAAAATAACCATGCGTCATGTTTACAATAATCACTTACTCTGTGGACAGCTGTTTATTGGGTACATTCTGCGGTTTTCCCAGTTGACTTTATCGCACCGAAAAAAAAGGTCGAGGACCTCAAGATGGATCAACGCCGAGAAATCTTCGGTAGCTGTGACACAACTTTGGGCAGCATGGTCATCTTGATCTGACACTTTGAGGCTGGTCATCGATGACAGTACCTTGTCCCCAAGGCCGCTTTAATGCACGGGCTTACCTGGGCTGAAGCCCAGGGGCCTCACAAGTTCAGGGGCCTCCCATATTCACGTTAGTGATGAGCTGAAAAGGTCATATAGTTTTCTAACTTGTCAGGTTTTCTGTCAATCACTCTAATCGCAGGTTACATGGCTGCTGATTGATCGAAATTAGGAGTGACCCACGTGGCCCCATCGCCTATGGCCCGTGAGCTTACCTATCAGCATGTCTATAGTTAGTTTTGGGGTGTGTCCCTCTATGACTGAGTGATGTCTTCTGTACTGGTTTGCGCTTGAGAGCAACAGCGGGATATTTTTAACAATTTTTTCCCCGTCTTATTCATCATTAAAGTAATTTCTGACGTTTTAGGCGAGAAATGAACTGTTTAGATTTCGAATATAGGCAGTCATCTGAAAATCGTTGACGAATTGACAATTTGCTTCAAAGTTTTCGGAGTTGAGAAGCTCAGCTGGCAGCGGCCCCATGGATGCATTAAGAGAACGGTGGCCCGGATCGCTCGCCCGCCGGCCGGCCTGTCATGCTGGGACGCCCCGATGTAAGTTGCCGGTCTGTCAGACCGATCTCGTAAATAAGAGGCTTTTATTTCGGATGTTTGTTTAAATATCACAAACCTTGTCCATCATAAGAGTAACGGGAACGTGTGGTTAACTGTCTTTTTACCGTTAAACTCCACAAGCGCCTGGTCGCCGACACACACACACATACGGCCACAGGCAGCGAGAGAGAGAGAGGAGAGAGAGAGAGAGAGAGAGAGAGAGAGAGAGAGAGAGAGAGAGAGAGAGAGAGAGAGAGAGAGAGAGAGAGAGAGAGAGAGAGAGAGAGAGAGAGCTACCTTCGGGAGACTTGTTTAAATTATGACATAGGCTACATTAGATTTAGTATATAGTTCATACTTTTTTTTGGCGTATTTCTTTTCTGATTTTAATGCTATAAAGACCGTTGCCGTGCTTGCATCACTCCCCTTACCCCTCCTAGGCCAGTGGAAATGCACTTTCACCTCTATCAGCTATAACAGTTAATTTTTAGTCGGCTATATTTTAGAACCTATCCATAACCCTTTTTTGCCATTTGCCTCATTATTTGATATACACAAATATAAATAATGTCACACAGCGAATTAGTAATCATTTAAAAAATATAAACTCCAGCTCCTGCCAGCAGGTGCGTGTGATTGGTTCACAGGGCTTGCTGAGGCTCCTACTTTGATCTGTTGCTGTTCTTTACTAATGCTGTTATCAGTTATTATCAATGTGTGTGCAGACAGGTGATGGTTGGTGATGTTTTTCATAATATCGTTTGAAATCATACTTTCACACATTTTGGTTTTATCATCACCATAAGTTGCTGTGTGTGGTTGTTACATAAAGTAGTTTATGCTCATGTGGACTCAGTGATATGTTAATAACAATATTATGGTGATGTCTGGCTCAAAGAGGGAAAACTCACTGTTGTATGCCTCGAAAGAAACTAATGCATGTTGTGATGTAGATTACCTAGATATTACACTTTTTTTAAATGAGACTGTAAATAGAGGGGATGGGGGGCCTACAAAACCTCTCAGCCCCGGGGCCTAACATTAGGTTAAGGCGGCCCTGCTTGTCCCACTCGCCACAGCACAGACATTCTATTTCAGTCGGCATAGGTTGGTATATTCCCCCACACTCCCACCACCAGATCGTGTTGGTTCTCATTCTCACATCCTCAGGCTGTTGAGTGATCGCAACCTCCTCCTCCTGTCGTTCTATTTCCAAAGCACGCAGCTCCTCTTCTGAAAACTCTGGTTCATAGAGGTATGGTTCTGGATCTTGACTGTCTGCGAAGTCATCCTCTTCGTCTCTCACAGTATCCGCCATGTTCATCGCCATTCACTATCTACTGTAGGAAAAATAGCCAGCTATTCACGCCAGTATGTTGACGGCAGTTGGGGGGTTCAGGTGCTGCGTGATCTCCGCGCCAAGTAGCAATGCTTCGGCTGCGCTTCCACCTAATATAGTCCCAAGTAAATATCTGCCTAGAAAATCGACTAGTCTTCAATTTGCATTGCTGTTTGTACTCCTTGTGAATATGTGTCACGCACTGAGAGGTTCTTGTTATTAAAATAATACCAGCAATTGTTCTTCCACTGACAGTGACGAACCAGACCCTCGTAAAAAATGGGGTAAAATGAAAGATAAAAACAGTTATCCAGGATTAAAAAGGTAATTAAAAGAAATGCCGATTGTCAGTCCGAGCTTACGTCACAAGGTCCAAGTCCGTGCGGCTTCACCTGGCAGCAAGACGGTAATGCTAGAGAAGGGCCGCTTCACCGGGGTCAGTCTGGGCTTCACGTCCACACCACTCTGCGGGGGATGCCAGACTGGAGGCACTGGGGACGAGTAAGGACATTCCTTTGTCAAACACAACACACACAAGACAGGTCTTTCACACACACCTGGAGTGGGTAGGCTCAGGGACTTTCCTTCACTTAGCTGTGAACAGGCGTTGAATCCATCTGTCCGGTGGCTGCACTTGTTTCCGTCCGTCACGGCTATGGCTCCTCCAGGCCATACGCTCGTCTCCGTGTCCTCTGCCCTCCGGTGCGCCTGCTTCTCTGCTATCGTCCACTTTCCGCAAGTGCTGCCTCTCCTCTGTGTTCCCCGTCCTTGTTCCTCATCGTCCGTATTCCATGCTGTACTCCACGGGGCCACCAGCTGTGTCTTGCCGGACCTAGGGCCCCGCCACCCCGGCCGCTTGTCCTCCTCGTCCTGTCTCTGTTTTTCTTTTGTTCTTGTTTCTGCTCCTTTTTATACTCTGCTGATCTTCCTGCCACACCTGTCTTGTATCCGCCCGATTAGTGTGAACACGGTTGCCCCACACCTGTCTTGGATCAGCCTCTTAATTGGTGTCTTGTTGTCAAAGAGATAGGGCAGGGTCCAGCAAAGCCTAGTGGCGCATAGCCCACACATCCAACCCCACAATAGATAAAAAATGGCTCAACAGTCCATGATTAAAACACATGCAGTTGTGATTAAAACACACACAAGGCACAGCAAACAGTGAATAAAAACAACCATGCAGGAGTTAAAAACACACATGCCATAAGTTAGTTAAAACACAAGGACAGCAATTCACATGCAAAAGTTAAAATCAATGGCACACAGGGGTATTATTATATTGAGCTTTTTCCACATTTGACATATGCAGGCCACAAGAAGTAATTAGGTTGTTGTTTTGTTGTTGTTGGCTCACTTTTACTCACAACATGCTAACAGGCAACAAAGGATTCCATTCACTACGCTAAGCTAAGCTAGTGGTGGCGGCGCCGGACTAAGACAATGCATGCACTGAGACAAAAAATGCATTTGCCCACCTACCTACATCTAGGGGAGACCGTGATAAGCCATATTTCAACAAACGGTGGCGTATTCCTTTTGAAACAGTAAAAATAAGATGTACAACACAAAAAACAGCAAACTCCAGAGACTTCGGTTTATACAGAAGTTTATGCAGAGGTTAGCCTGCTACAACTGTCACAGTCCTTTGCAATGGCAAGTGTACACATAAAAATGTGTATCCATCCTGCTATGTTGATTTTAATAGGAAGCTCCCTTCTGCTCTCTTATTATTTCTATGGTTCTACGGTGGCCAGGAAGTGCAAAACAACATTACAAAGAATGAAACACTTTTACAAAGCTCGAGACAAATTTACATTTTGGAAAACATTTTTACCTACAATAAAACACAATTACATGTGCAAAACACTTTTACCAAGGACAAAACAAATTAACATTTTAGAAAACAAATTAACATTTTTAGAAAACAAATTAACAAGACGCAAAACACTTTTACCAGTCCCGAAACAAATTTACAAATGACAGATTCTTCACGGAAAGGGAATTTACCACATACAATTTGTGTTGTTGTTGTGGAGTATGTGGCGTGAATCAAGTTTATGGTGAATGAATATGGACTGCGGCCGAGGGATGTTTTGCCCGTTTTGTGGCAAACACATGAACAGCTTAACGCGGTTTTGCTTTACGTGTGGTCGGTGTTAGGAGTTTTTAAAGGACGCGGACCAGACGGAAACACCAGACAAACTGCAGCATTGCGTTCAATATTTTAACGAGGGCCACTCGTACGCTATAATAGTGGACATGATGTAGATGATGTATGATGTCGTAGACCTGGACAACTTTTTGGCTACCGCACGATGTGGCAGGTACTTAAACAAAAGTACAATCTTCGAGTGAAGAGAGATGATGTGATGAATTTGCTCCAGGAGCTTAATCCTCGAGGGTGTGAGAGCAGAGCACGCAGAAGGTTTACAAGAAGAACCTACCACTCAATGGGACCTAACTATATGTGGCACGCAGATGGTTATGACAAACTTAAGCCATTCGGTTTGGCCATCTCGGGATGCATAGATGGATTTTCACGTAAAGTATTGTGGCTTGAATGTGGACCAACAAATAATACCCAACAGAGATTGCTCACTATTTCATGTCATGTGTGCGAAACCTCGGTGTCATCCCCATGAGACTGAGGACTGAATGCACTGAGAACGGCATAATGGCTGAAATTCAATGTACCCTACGCCACCATCACAGTGACTACTACTCTGGAGCGTCCAGCCACATGTACGGCTCATCTATAAATAACCAGCGTATTGAGTCCTGGTGGTCTATATTTAGAAAGGGAAGGTGAGTTGTCTTCATAAAGGGTCATTGCATCTTTTGGTCATTCGATTTTCTTCTCAGGAACGAGTAATGAAAAACGAGCACAATAATGATCAATAAAAAAAAAAGTAAAACAAATCCTGCCCGTCAGGAAAAGTAGTTGATCCTGAAAAGAAAATCGAATGACCAAAAGATGCACAGACCATACATTTCATTACAACTAACTAACTAACTTTGATTTTATTATTCAAACATATGTGCATATACTTAAAAGTATAACTAAACATTTGTATCCATTTCTATAGGTCTCAGTTCTGGATGGAGTTATTTGCAGACCTTAGAGATGCCGGATACTTCAACGGGAGTCATGAGCATCAGTGCCTATTGAGATATTGCTTTGGTGAGGTTATTCAGAAGGACTTGGATGAGTGTGGGAGACTGTGGAACAGCCACAGGATTTGCCCTTCCAGAACAGCAGCATGTCCAGGAGTGCCCAATGAACTCTACTACTTACCACACAGGTGATACATTGGTGATAATAAACAGATAAAAGTATTAATATAACATTTTAGCTTAAATGAAAAGAAATGCAATTATGTATTCTATTTAACATAGGTTTGGCTCCAGAGACTGCGGATTTCAAAGTGAACAAGCTGAACTGGATGCCCTTCCTGAGGCTAGCCTGTCAATGACTCCTTGTGGGGACCCAAACATGCAGGAGTACTTGGACTTTGCCATGGAACATAATCAGTTACAGAAGCCAGAGAACTGGGAGTCTGCATCAGAACTGCACATGAAACTGAAAGAAATCGCTCAGCTATGAAATGATCAAAAAGGGAGTTTTTTTGTAGTGGTGGAACACTGCTGTCTTTCTGAACACAATATTTATGAATATCACCCACAGCTTAATTGTTTTTAAGTGTGAAATAAATGAATCAAGTAGTCTAGTAATCAGTATTTATTGCACTTTTGTAGTATAGAAAACAAAACTCCTTAAAGTTCTTGTTTCTTTATCTAAAACAGTGATTCACAAAGCGATCCCAGTTTGTGAGTCATGGATCTAAAACATTTTCAAAATGTTAACTGTGAGAAAAGAACATGCTCACATACTGTAACATTATAAAAACAACTTTGGCAACTGTAGTTTAAAGTGCACCTTTAACAACAACAACAACAACAACAACAACTTTTTCAGAGTCTTAACTCTAGAGGGTCATCCATCATATAGCTTAGAAACGAATCCTGGACTATTTTGAATTCCAAAGTCCATTTGTGACTTAAACAAAGTGAATGAGTCTAGGAGTGGTAATCTTAAGGAGTTTGAACATGTATTTGCCATTGGGAACGCAGAGTCATCCTGGAACTCTATTTGTGGCAGATGAGGGAAGTGAAGACAGCCCAGTAGCAAACAATCAAAACATCTTCCACAGACACAGCAGCCTGGCCTTCTGCAAAGAAAAACAATTCAGATACATCACTGCCATGTGTTTTCTTAACTAGTTAACTACACACAATACATCATAATGACAAAGCAAAAACAGATTTTTAGAAATTGTAGCAAATTTAATAAAAATTAAAAACTGAAATATCACATTCGCACAATTAACCATTTTCTCAGTACGCTGTTGAAACACCTTTGGAAGTAATTCCAGCCTGTATTCCTCATGTACAGGCTTTACACACAACATTACCACACTCTTTATATATGATTTTATATTACATAATATAACCTATATGACCCTTTACACACTCATCAACTTCACCACCCTCTTTATATCTGATTTTATATTCAGGAGGAGGAGAAACCTGAGATCTAATTTCTGTTTTTGCTTTGTCATTATGATGTATTGTGTGTAGATTGATGAGGGAAAGGATTAATATATACAACCCCAAATCAGAAAAAGTTGGGACAATATGGAAAACACAAACAAAAAAAGAAAGTAGTGATTTCTAAATGTACTTTGACTGGTATTTCATTGCAGACAATGTGAACACAAAATATTTCATGTTTTGTCTGGTCAACTTAATTTCATTTGTAAATATACATCCTTTCCTGTCATTCAGACCTGCAACACATTCCAAAAAAGGTTGGGACAGGAGCAATTAAGGGCTAGTAATCAGGTAAATTGGTTAAATAATGATGTGATTTGAAACAGGTGATGTCAACAGGTGATTGTAATTATGATTTGGTACAAAAGCAGCATCCAAGAAAGGTCTAGTCCTTTAGGAGCAAAGATGGGCCGAGGATCGGCGTGAGAAAATTATTGAAATGTTTAAAAACAATGTTCCTCAAAGAAAGATAGGAAGACAGTTGCTTATTTCACCTTCAACAGTGCATAACATAATTAAAAGATTCAAGGAATGAGGAGGAATTGCAGTGCGTAAAGGACAAGGGCGCAAGCCTAAGCTGAACAACCGTGATCTCCGATCCCTCAGGCGGCACTGCATCAGGAATCGTCATTCATCTATAAGTGATATCACCACATGGGCTCAGGACTACTTTGGCAAACCTTTGTCAAGTACCACAATACGTAGTTACATCCACAAATGCCAGTTAAAACTGTACTGTGCCAAAAGGAAGCCCTATGTTAACAGTGTCCAGAAGCGCCGTCGACTTCTCTGGGCTCGGAGGCATCTGGGATGGACCATCACACAGTGGAAATATGTACTGTGGTCAGATGAATCAGTATTTCAGGTATTTTTTGGGAGAAATGGACGCCGTGTGCTCCGGACCAAAGAAGAAAAGGATCATCCAGACTGTTACCAGCAACAAGTCCAAAAGCCAGGGTCTGTCATGGTATGGGGTTGTGTCAGTGCCCTTGGCAAAGGTAACTTGCACTTCTGTGATGGCACCATTAATGCTGAAAAGTACATAGAGATTTTGGAGCACAATATGCTGCCTTCAAGAAGACATCTTTTCCAGGGACGTCCATGCATATTTCAACAAGATAATGCAAAACCACATTCTGCACACATTACAAAGTCCTGGCTGCAGAAGAAGAGGATACGGGTACTTGACTGGCCTGCCTGCAGTCCCGACCTGTCTCCAATAGAGAATGTGTGGTGCATTTTGAAGCGCAAAATGCGACAACAAAGACCCCGTACTGTTGCCCACCTTAAGACTTGTTTGCAGCAAGAATGGGACAAAATTACACCTGAAACACTTCATCACTTGGTGTCTTCAGTCCCTAAACGTCTTTTAAGTGTTGTGAAAAGAAATGGCAACATTACAAAGTGGTAAATGCTTTACCTTTCCAACTTTTTTTTGAAATGTGTTGCAAGAACCAAAATAGGAATTTAGTTTTTTTGAAAAAAAAAACAACAATACAAATTAGTTTAGTTTTAGTCAAACTTTATTTATCACATACACATACATGTAGCGAAATTCATTCTCTGCATTTAACCCATCCCTCCTTCTTTGAGGGAGCAGTGGGCAGCCAGTCACAGCGCCCGGGAATCATGAGGAACACATTAAATTATGTGCTGTTGTATTGTCTGCAATGAAATACAAGTCAAAGTACATTTAGAAATCACTACTTTCTTTTTTTATTTGTGTTTTCCATACTGTCCCAACTTTTTCTGATTTGGGGTTGTAGTAATAAGTTACTGATTACTGATTACTTCTCCGAGAAAGAAATCTAGTTACTTTACTGATTACTTATTTTCAAAAGTAATTAGTTACTTTACTAAGTTACTTTTCAAAAACATGATGCACGACCTGTGAACTGTTACACCCATAAAACCTTTGTTATTTACCGTCCAGATGTCAGCAGTGGTGGAAACAAAGTCTACATCTCCGAGTGCAGCCTTCAAATCCATATCTCGTATTCTCTCTCAAGGTATCCTGCAAATGACTTTCTCTGCAGCAGCTTGACACCGTGTTTGGTCGGTATTTTTTCTACGATGTGTCGGAACGATTCAGAGTGAACAGTGGAAATTGGCAGCATGTCCTCGACAATATAGCCAGCGACGAGCTCCTTCAGTTCAGCAGCACTAAGTACTGTCGCTTTTAAGTCTATTTTCACCTTAGCAGGAGGGGGGGCCTCGGAGGTTCGCCCGGTGGAATTGGATGTGGTCCCGGCGGTCATGTCAGTCGGGGGTTCAGGTTTTTTTTCAGAGAGTTTCACATTCCTGTGCCGGCTTGCAAGGTGCTTGCTCAGATATGAGGTGGAATTTTTCGCTGTAGATAAAAGTTTTCTTCCCACGCAGAGTGTACAGCGGATGCTGATGTTTTTGTCACCTTTAACTGAGTCAAACTCAAAGTAATGTCGGTACTTCCAAGCATTAAACGCTGCATGATCCTGCATGATCCTGCTCTCTCCCGCGCTACAACACTACACATGTCGGTGTTTACACTGACGTCGTGGCGCTCATACGTCATAGCTTTAGGAGAAGGCATTTTATCTGTTAATCCTACCGACGTAGACACTTAGACATTATGTGGTTGTCCCGCAGTAGTGAATTGTCTGCAGTGCTGCGCGGGTTGTTGCCGTGTTCCAGTTGTTCTTATCTCAGCTAAGCCGAAACAAAATAGACATGTCATTTCAAAAATTCTTTTATTTTTTGTCAGAAATATCATGTTTTCATAAGCATCACTTTAATCAAATTTTATGTGACATATTTCCAGTAGCCTAGGCCTACACAACTGACTGCAAGCAGGCACAAACAAGTAGGCTTATGTGCCGGGGCTGAGTCCCGGAGAGCCCCGGCCCAATTTAACCACTGTTGGTACGGATGTATACATTTTGTCTTTAAAGCCTGGAGAAAACGAATTTCTAGTGTGTGAGTGCCCCCTAGTGGATATCTTGCATTATGTTTGGATTGTGCTCTTCAAATCAACTGGATTGGTTCTATTATGTTAATAAAAGTAGGGGGAAATGTAGCTACAATACAGCGATCTCAATCAAAACTAGCTCATTCATTTTGCGACATGGAAGTCTGTGGTTTTAATTTTTGGAGGTTGGTGCACTTATTTTACCAAGAGCAAGTTAGAACAATATCAGTGGCCTTTAGTTAAAGGAATATTTCACCGCTGGAGAGCTGAAGATATCTTTAAATTGGGTCACTTATGTAGTAGAAATGTGAAGTTTTTTAAAAATTGGTGCCTTCTAGGCTGAGAAAAGACAGAAAATGTGTTTTGGGCTCATATGGATGAAAGACACCAAATCCCAGAATGCACCTGCTTCGCTGCTTTGAATCCACTCCCAAGCCACGCCTACCGCTTGACAGACAGAGAGTGAGGCATTCGACTCAACTCAATGTGTTTTATTGTTATTTCAACCATATACATAAAACAACGTTTCATCGTGGCTCAAGTGGTGTTACACATTTAAAATATATAAAAACGACATTATATAAAACAACATATGAAACAAGCTAGATTTAGTGCACACACATTATAGGCTCCGTAAAGTTCAGCTAACGCATACTAGCATTAGCGCTTGGTGGGCTGTAAACACTGAGTATAAACACAGCCGTGAATTAGCGTGGGATGTAGAATGGTCGCCATGTAACAGTCAAACTCCAGCAGTTAGCAGTTAGTTGGATACAAATCACCCCATTTCTGCACCATTCCGTGATAACACAGCCCACCTCTTTTACCCGGCAACAGAGCATCCCTAGCTCAGAGGGCTAGCAGGCCTGGTAGCTGGACAGTCTGGTACACTGTTGTTCAGCCATGTTTCCACAAAAACAAAAACACAGCAGTCTCTGAACTCGCGTTGGATGTAGTCCAGTTTGTTGTCTAATGAGCAGACACTTGCAAGCAGGATCCGTAAAGTTCAGCTAACGCATACTAGCATTGGATGTAACACCGAGTATAAACACAGCCGTGAATTAGCGTGGAATGTCGAATGGTCGGCATTTAACAGCTCCACCAGTAGTTAGCAGTAGTTGGATCAGCACCCCATTTCTGCACCAGTCTGTATTAACACAGCCCACCTCCAAGAGCCGGCGAGAACAGCCTGGTAGCTGGATAGTCCCAGTGCCGGTACACTGTTGTTCAACCATGTTTCCACAAAAACACAGCAGTCTCTGAACTCGCATTGGGAGTTTCGTTAAAGTTGGATGTAGTCCAGTTTGTTGTCTAATGAGCGGACACTTGCAAGCAGGATTGATGGGACAGGTGGCCGGCTAGCGTTAGCTTTCCACCTAGCCGATGAGAATGTCCCCTACCCGGCAAACGGCATCGAGCGAGACCGCTGGTCTCCGTGCTGGTCTCCGTGCTGGTCTCCGTGCAGGCGAAGCTCACGTAATGTGCCAAGTATTCCGCCTGTAATAACGTGTCCTGCATATTCTCCGATCTGTACCAATGAATACCGGTGGTACACATGTGCGGTAGTTTGAATGCACATACTTGTAAAAGTTTGCTGCTGGAAAGAGAGAGCCCTGTTTAGTGAAGCTTCAAGATGGCAAGATGGCTTCGGAATACCTCGGTCAGACTTGGCAGTCCAACCCCCTGTGGGCGGGTTGAAAACATGCTGAAGTAGTTCCTACTACTGGCTGTAGTTCTTTGCCTCTGGCCAAAAAATCTTCCAATGACGCAAAAATCGTCATTTTATGTCATTGGAAGATTTTTTTCCAGACCCCCAATGCAGAGATCTCCCGTCTCAGGGGGACATGAGGGAGGGAAGCATGGTCATTCAGAAATACTACCGGGTTTCTACTGATACAAAGCTGAATGCTAAATCGGTGAAGTATCCCTTTAATTATATCTGCAGCAAACCTTCCACAGATGATAACCTATTCAATGAAAACACAATACAGTTCATCTGCCTACAATTTCAGTTTACCGATTGCCATACTAATAGAAAAATAGACTGTACAAAAAGAGAAAAACCTCTCCCAAATTTCATACTTGTGCTGGATTGGATTAATGTGGACTGTTCTTGTTCTTTACTGATTGGGTGATAACAATTCAAATGTATTGGCTTTGGAAAAGACAGGGTGGAGCTCATTTTCATATAACATAACGCATCTTGTGATGCTTTTTAAGCGTACTGAGCCACGTAAAAAGCGGAGTTAAATGAGCATTCCACGCTGCTTTTTACGGCGTTTTGCCATTAGACAACGTAAACAACGGCCTCCTGGCCGTTCAGAACGGGCTAAGTGGCGTAATTTAGCATTCCATATTCAAACAGCCCAGATTGAATACGAACGCTAGCAAAGTTAGCGAGATGATACACATGGGAGTACTTCCGGTTTTCAAAATAAGGTGTTAATACAAAGCCGAATAGCGAACGCTAGCGAAGTTAGCGAGATGATACACATGGGACTACTTCCGGCTTTCAAAATAAGGTGTTAATACAAATTACATATAAAAACAAGATTAATGGATTATATTCATCACAAGTAAAATATATGTAACCTGTGTCTTCCAATTCCAACACATTGTGAAAGGAATGTATAGTTTGGGTTTACAAGAATACAACATTAACAATTAATAATGCCGGACAATGATTTATTTCAGGGGACACCTCTGACTATACCCATATTTAAAATCAAGCAAGTAAACGGTATAAATTTGGAGATTTTATGAAGTGAAAGTCCCACATTTCTAGGGTAAAATGACGTCAAAAGACGAGACAAAAAGCCGCTGTCAGGTCGGACACGTTTTGCATCAGCCTTCAAAGCATAAAAAGGAAGTCACAAACATGTTTACATCCTGTTTGATCAGCTAGCTGTAGTTTGCAGTAGTGATGGTCACATGAAGCCTCACGAACCACTGTCTTTATTTTCTGAGCTCACTAGATGGCGCTCTCTGTTCAACAAAGGGTTGAAGACACACTGAATTGCCATTCCTTTAACCTTTTTCTTTGAACAGAGAGCGCCATCTAGTGAGCTCAGAAAATAAAGACAGTGGTTCGCGAAGCTTCATTTGACCATCACTAGTTTGCAGACATGGTTGAGGAAATCGCATATGCATTTTTGATGGCTGAAGAAATTCAATATGAAGAGACGCCCCTTCTTATCCACGAAGATCGACTTCAACAGAGAAGGTGATTTAACGCTAAACATTTCAAAGAACAATGCACACATGGCCGCAGTTCATTTAATTGTGGTTTCATTTTTCTGATCTCGTTCAGTAAAAGCACTTATCAGTTTTGATGATGCTCACCCAGTAAGAGCGTGTGCCCCATGTTGGTGTCCTGTTGGAGTCCTGCAGCGGCGCAGAGTTCGAATCCGACCTGCTGCCCTTTGCTGCGTGTCGTCCCCCATCTCTCTCTCTCCCTCTTTCATATCTGTTCACTTTCAAATAAAGGGAAAAACCCCAAAAAATAATCTTTAAAAAAAAATATATATATATATATAAAATTTTCATTGTTACGCTGTTTAGGGTTTGATTATTATTTCATATAAAGTATTAAATAGATGGTTGTCATTTGTCAGCAACCATATTAATTCAACAACTGCTCCATGAAGCACAATGAGTTCTTAATAACGCTGTATAAAATCAGCTTCATTATTCTTCTTCTAGGTTGGTTCCAAAAATACCACATTTTGAGGAAGTTGTACCTTTGTACAATGTGACTGACTTTAAAAGTAATTTCAGACTGTCGAGAGGACAAGTAGAGGTAGGTTATCTGAAGCATTTTACATCATATGTCAATTTGATCACTATTTCGTCTTTGCTATAGGATGTTATGACGATGTTGGGACCATTCTATACAAACAGACAGCATACCAAGTTGCCTGTAAGCCACGATGTTCTTGCCTACATGTGGACTCTAGCCAACCAGGAGTCATATAGGGGTGTTGCAGACAGATTCAACATTTCAAAATCCACCATGTCAACCGATCTCCATCACTTCTGTTCCCTAGTCAACACACACCTGTCACATCACATTTCATGGCCCACAGGGGAAGCACTTCACACATCGCAATTACATTTTCAAACAGCCAGCTTTCCAAATACAGTCTGTGCTCTTGATGGATGTCACATTCCCATTGTCAAACCATTTTGCAACAACCCCGTAGCCTATTATAACAGGAAACAGTTTTACTCCATCATTCTCACCGGATTCTGTGACAGCGAGCGCCGCTTTTGTCATGTCAATGTAGGTCACCCTGGAAGTTGGCATGATCCAAGAGCATTTCGATACACTGATGTAGCACGGCAACTGGAATGAAATCCTCAGACTCTGGTACCAGAGGGATTGCACATCATTGCTGATTCAGCCTACCCTTTGTCGCTACATTTGATGAAGCCCTACAGGGATAATGGGCACCTTACTGTTAGGCAGAGGCGCTTTAACAGAAAGCTCAATGCAGCTCGTGTGGCATGCATTTGGCATCTTAAAGTCAAAGTTCAGGAGGCTCAAGTGTCTGCACATGAAGGAAGTGGCAAACATCAGTGTAGTAGTCACAACATGTTGCATTTTACACATTTGTTTAGATTCTGGTGACCGAATTGATGAAGATGAGCAGGGTCTTCAACAGGACATCCACACCCACGATGCCTCTTGTTACCGAGACATGATTTGTGCCCACCTTTAAGGATAAGAGATATACTTTAGTTTACAGTCATACCCCCTTTTTTCCCCTCTT
This sequence comes from Gymnocephalus cernua, assembly GCA_023631565.1. Lineage (NCBI taxonomy): Eukaryota > Metazoa > Chordata > Actinopteri > Perciformes > Percidae > Gymnocephalus > Gymnocephalus cernua. The sequence goes on along the minus strand of CM042439.1, from coordinate 28,712,899 downwards.
TCATTTACACGTTTTTGTGAGCTGGTGTGCAGTATGCCACAGGGTGATGCGAGGCACCTCGGGTCAAATGCCAAGTTCAAAGTAGTAATACAATGTTGCAATGTCTAAGTAGGGTTGCAGCAAATGTGTAAGGGTCATTATAACCAATTTAATGACTTCAACTTTTGAGACCGTTTCCTTACAGTTTTAACCCTAAGGCATTTTGATTTGAAGTACCTCTACATTATCAAGACGTCTGCTGTGCCTGAGTGGCACGTCATAGTAACTGGGTGGTAAGAACCCAGGCTAAATCAGCAGGGGATCGTGGGAGTATTTCACCACTGTGAATGTGAACCATCTAACCACTGCTCATTTTCTGGTGTTTAAGTTTCTTTATGTATCAATAAGACAGCCACATAATATCATTTAACATCTTTATTTTTAGTGATTTTCTTTCAGCAACCCAATCATTTTTTGTTGCTGCTTTCCTATTTATTTCACTTGGGTCAAGATTTGACCCATGCAGGTCACCATCTTCTTTTCATGTGACCTCCTTCTTTTTTCTTTTAGGTGTCTCCACCTTGTCACTTCTGGCCTCACCAGTGACTCCAACGCAGCCGTCCTTCTCTCAGCATGGGACTGGTATGTATCATGGAATGATGATGTGCTCTTTTTCTGTGCGGTACGTTTTGTAGTGGGGATGGCAGTTGAGGGACCAGGCTGGTGATCTTCTTTGTCGGATGGATTAATAACTTCTGAGGGAGTTTGGCTGGGGAAGAGTGGTTTGGAAATAATAGTGCCGGGTGGTGCACTCCCCACCCTGGAGCCACCAAATATTTCATCCATTTGCTGTAAAAAAGGACACAGAATCTTTGTCAAAATCAAGACAGGCACAACTACGTATTTTAACTTGCTTTGATAATTCCCCCCCTTCCGGAGTGTGCTGATGAAGCCCTATAGCTGTGGGTCAATAATAAAGAATAATAAAAAAGAATTATGGAAGACTGATAATGTTTCAGAAAGTCCCCCTATAACATTTAAGATGTACATACAGAGCAGGTACTTGCCAGGTAATACTCCCAGCTGATTTTGTCCTCTCCTGTTGCTCGAGATCTGTCCTTAGCTCTTTTGTAAGTGGAAAGCATGTTACCCAGTTTCTTCCTTATCTTATCCAGTGTGAATGTGTATCCTCTTTCTGTGAAGGCATGTTCCAGTTTTTTGTAAAAGGCTGTTTTGTTGTTGTTGTAGATGTTTTGGTATTGTCTGGTCAGCTCCAGTAGCAGCAATGTAGTTCTGTGTGTGAATTCTGTAAAAAAGCATTAAAATTATATTCTAATGCTTACATCACAAACAAATTCACTGTACCTGTCTGGGATTCTGGCTGTCCGGATGAAAATGGAGGAAAGCTGCCTGAAGAGGATGACTGCTGTGGTGGGTTGGTTGGTTTTATGAGTAGGGCACGGTGTGTCGGTTGCTGGCTGTGTATGGACCGGAGTGTGGGTGGGGGGAACTATAGGCTGGGGAGTAGGAGTAGAAGTAGGGCCCTGGGTGAATAAAGGTTGAGGAGTGGGGAAGACAGGAGGTTGGGTCACGACCCTTGCTATTTGTGGGTTTACTGCAGAGAAAGAGAGCCAGAACATTGAAAAGAATGGTCTACATGGATTTTAATATTCATGTTTGGCATAGTAAAAGGAGAATGTACCTTGATTGTTTCCTGCAGCTCTAACCTGCTCCAGTATGTCACTGTCATATCTGCTGTCTGAAAAACACAGATCTCAATCATTTCAATAATTGCCACCCACATGTATAATGGTATTAAGGTAACTGACTTTTCTTTTTTCACTCACCAGTTGTCAGTCTTTCAGCTATTTCTCTGCTCACTCTAAGCATCACAGCACCTTGGCTATCCCTCACGGTGACGCAGATTTTTTCCTCCATTGTTTGTGATCAAAACCAGGTTCTGCAGGTGCCTTTTATACCTACCTATTTGTCCGACAAGACATCTCCACACACTTGCTCTATTGTTGGGAACCCCATTACAATTGCCAACAGGTTGCGCCTATCTCAGTAGTAATTGCATAGTGTTTTGACCGTTTATTGATTTTTCAGTGACAACAAAATCAAGAGGTAACATTTCGGGAGTCAGAACAGTGTCAAGTACAGCAAGTAGAAAAATAAAAATAAAAATAAGATATCAGATAAGGAATAATAGTAATAGTTTAAATAGTAAAAGATTACAAAAAAAACCCCCAAAACAACCAAGAACAAATACAAAGAGCAAAACAAAACCACAAAACAGTCACCCACTGCTAAATAAAAGCCCAATATGTTCACTTACACAGACATAAATAAAAAACATCGCAGTATGCTACAAATTCACACAAGAAAAAACACAATTAGTAGGCAATCAGGGTGGCTACTCTGGAATAGCCGTAAAAATCAATTCCTCAACATGTGCAAAAAATGGACCCCAAGTTTTCTTAAACTTTGCAAGAGAACCATGTATCGAGCACCTAACTTTCTCCAAATTCACAAACTGAAGGATGTCCCTGATCCAAGACGATTTTTTTTCTCTCTCTGTGGACTTTTTAAAGTAGCAGAGGGGAAAACAGCTGCAGCCCTCAACTATAGCCTAGTAGAAATGATATTGCTTTAACTAGCCTGAAGCTTTCTCAAGTTGTTATCTTTTTTCTTAGACAACAAGTGAGGAAGGCCGATGACTGCTTACGACAGCGAGAAACTACGTTTCTTTCTGTCTCCAAGGTAGAGAGGTGTTTTGGCTAAAGATTAGAACATAGCAGAGGAGGACTGTAAACTAACTTTAATTGTTTATGGTATGTGACCAAAACGTCAGCACCGAGGATGTAGGAGAGGGGCTGGCTTTAACGATGTTCTTTTTTTTCCTATATAATGTATAGAAATAGTGTATAGAAATACTGTTTCAGTTGTGCTGCGTGTACCTCTTGAAATTGTGTTCCTCTATTTTGCAAATATAATAAAGGCTCAAAGACCAGACTTTGGTTTAATTCTCAAACAGTCTTTATTCGTTTTCATTCTAATCATTGATATTACTAAACCCTGCTGCTACAAGAAAAACTTCCACCACAAGACTTCCACCTCAATAAAATCAAACGTCTAGCCAATAAGGAGACAAAGGCTACTAAGTCAACTTTATATTTAGGAAGCTGCAAAGTAGGAGGTAAAACCCCAAACAAAGCTGTACATGCTGTTGGATCAAATTGAACCCCTGTACATACAGAAATAGAATTAAATATCTGTGTCCAGAAAATTAAGTAGTGAAGGGCAAGACCAAAACATATGGACATGGGTAGCTGGAGCCTGGTGACATCTAATGCACATGGGATCGACATCATTATAGATTTTGGAAAGCCTAACTCGAGTGAGATGGGTATGATGTAGAATTTTGCACTGGGTCAGACCATGTCTAGCACAAATAGATGAGGAGTGAACCCGACGCAAAATGGCATCCCACAGCTCCTCCGAGATCTCCTCCCCTAGATCCTCCTCCCATTGGGTTTTCATTTTATGCTGTGGGGTTGGCTGCAAAGAAAAGATAAGATTGTATAAACGTGAAATAGCACCCTTAATGGTAGGCAATGGGGTTAAAAAGGAGTCAATTAGAGAGGCTTCTGGAGACTCTGGAGACTGTCTAGGCAAATGGAATTTCTCGGAGAGTTGCTGGAAGGATGCAAATGTACCAGCAATATACAAGTCCCTAAATGCCTTAATGCCGTAGTCAGACCACAAAGAAAAAGCCCTATCAATTAAGGAAGGATGAAAAACAGGGTTAGCTGATAAGGGTGCTAGAAAAGAGAAGGTCTGTAGACCAATATAGCATCGAAATTGCTTCCAAATTTTAAAAGTAAGGTATTATTGCAAAAAAGGAGAGAGAAAAGCTAAGAGGAGCGTGGATGAGAGCAGTCAACAAAGCAGGTTTAGCAAAAAACATCTCCATACTCAACCACGTAGGAGGAACTGGTGCCCCCTTCAGAGAAATCCAAAGCTGAATTACTCTAAGGATGGAAGCCCAGTAATAAAACCTCAAGTTAGGAAGGGCCAAGCCCCCAAGGGTCTTTGGTCTCTGCAACGAGGGACCTTCCTGTTCCATATAAACTCAGTGATTGATTTGTCTAATGTGTGAAAAAAAGACTGAGGGAGAAAGACAGGTATGCATTGGAAGAGATAAGACAACAGTGACCATGATGGAAGTCCATCCGTATCTGATCTAACAAAGGGGCAAAATTATAATCAAACAAATCTTCAAATCGGTCTCTAATCTGGATATCTAGGTATTTAATTTGTGAATGGGAAACCCTGAGCAGCATTTTGGGCGCCTTGATTTAAAGGAAACAGTTCACTCTTGTCCAAATTTAGTTTATAGCCTGAAATCTGACCAAATTAACTAAGGATGTCAAAAGCAGCTGGAACTGAGTCAGAGAGATTGGACACATATAGTAATAAGTCATCGACATAGAGGGAGACCTTCTGTTCAAGACCATATCTTGTTAATTCAATTCAATTGTATTTATAGTGTCAAATCATAACAGGAGTTATCTCAGGACACTTTACAGATAGAGTAGGTCTAGACCTCACTCTATAATTTACAAAGACGCAACAATTCTAGGAATTCCCCCAAGAGCAAGCATTAATTGCAACAGTGGCGAGGAAAAACTCCCTTCCCTACCAGGCTCTTGGTAGGTGGTGTCTGACGGAGCCAGTTGGGGGTGTGATGAACAGTGGCAATAACAGCCACAGTAAAGATAAATAAACAGTGACTAGAAATAATGCTTGTAGTAGCGTAGCAGGGAGCAGCACGGCATAGCAGGGAATTGCAGCAGAACCACGGCAACAGCTGGAACCATGATGTTGGTGCTACCGTAATCCCGGGATTTCATCCTGGGTGAAAAGAAACATAAAGACTCCGGGGAGCAAGCTCCCCAGAACTAGGTTAGTAACAAGCATTTCTGGGACATGGATGCACACAAATGGAAAGAGAGAGGAGAGAGAAGCTCAGTGTGTCAAAGGAAGTCCCCCGGCAGTCTAAAACTAAAACAATATAACCAAGAGAGACAGGCTAAAGAGAGGTGCCTGGCCGGGCTATGAACTCTCCCCAACCGGATCAGGCTGTACTGGCCTGTACTGTTATTCCAGTGATGTGTGGCTCTGAACGAAGAGCAATAGCCAGAGGTTCAACAGCAACAGCCAATAGCAGAGGACAGAGGACAGCCCTGACGAGTGGAGCGGTGCAAAGGGAAATAATCTGAATGGGTGTCATTAGTTCTGACTGAAGCCACAGGGGACGAATGGAGCAACTTAATCCAAGAAATGAACTCCAGGCCAAAACCAAATTTCTCCAAAGCGTAAAAAAGGTAGTTTCACTCCACTCTGTCAAAAGCCTTCTCCGCGTCTAATGAGATTAAGGCTTCCGGCCCCATTGATGTAGAAGGATTATAAACATTAAGAAGTCGTCTGAGATTAAAGAACCCATGTCTGTTCTGGACAAAACCTGTCTGATCAGGAGAGATTATCAAAGGCAAAACTGATTCCAGTCGCAGAGCTAATAATTATGACAGAAGTTTTACGTCTACAGATAAAAGACTAATTGGACGGTAACTAGAGCAGGACAGAGGGTCCTTATTTTTTTTAAGAGTAATGATATGGAGGCCTGGTTTAGAGTCTGAGGTAATTTAGAAAGAGTAAGAGATTCATTGAGCATTTTGATCAAAACTGGTGCTAATTTTTCAAAAAAGGTCTTGTAAAACTCGGTCGGAAAACCGTCCGGGCCTGGACATTTTCCAGACTGCATAGAAAATGTTGCCCGTTTAAGGTCATCTATGGTGATTGGTAGTGATGGTCAAATGAAGCTTCGCGAACCACTGTCTTTATTTTCTGAGCTCACTAGATGGCGCTCTCTGTTCAAAGAAAAAGGTTGAAGGAATGGCAATTCAGTGTGTTTTCAACCCTTTGTTGAACAGAGAGCGCCATCTAGTGAGCTCAGAAAATAAAGACAGTGGTTCGCAAAGCTTCATTTGACCATCACTAGTGATTGGGCCCTCTAACCGCTCATCAGTATCAGCATCTACCCTAACCAACTCCAGTGAGTCAAAAAAAGTCAAATCCATCCTGGGCTGACAGATCAGACCCAACCTCAGAAAGAGGAGTAAAACTGCTTAAACTGATCATTAATTTCTTTAGGATCGGTTGTGACGCCAGAAGGAGTATGAATTTGTGGAATCTGCTGAGAGGAGCAAGCCTGTCAAAGCTGATGGGCCAAAAGTTTGGTCGCCTTATCCCCAGATTCATAATAACAATATTTAGCCTTAAATAAGAGCTCCTCAACCTCTTTAGTAGAAAGAACATCAAACTCAGCCTGAAGACAGAGACGATTTTTATATATGTTAGGGGATGGGGAGGAAGCATAGATATTATCAAGCTGGGAGATTTGTAACCTCAATTCCTTTAATTTTGTTTCCTTTGTTCTCATAGCTGCTGTATGAAATAATTTCACCTCTAATTTATGCTTTCAAAGTCTCCCAAAGAAGGGAGGCTGAGATCCCTGGAGTTCTGTTGGTAGAAGAAAAAAGTAAATTTAACAAAATCCTCATTTGATAGCAAGCGCGTATTAAGACTCCAAGGGGGACACGTACGTTCGTGCTCCTGTATGAATAACTCCAGTGTGGTTGGACCATGATCTGATATTAGAATAGTATCATAAGAGCAAGACTGAACAGAATGGAGAAAACGGTTGTCCAGGAGAAAATAAATATGAGAGGAGTGATGTACATGAGAGAAAAAAGAATATGTTTTACCAGATGGATTAAAGGTGCTCTAAGCGATGTTGGATGACGTTACTTCTTGTTGACGTTCAAAGTATTTTCAAACAAAACGGGCTAGCTCGCCCCTCCCCCCTCCTCATCTTGTACCCTCCCCCTCCCTTCCGTGCTTCAGTGCACTAACCCCCCAACCCCCACCCCCAAATCCTTCTTGTTGATTATTGGCTGGAACGCTGGAAGACTGTTTGTTGTGTTTTTGTGGCCCAGGTTGTTTTTCTTGGCATTTGTGGAGCCTGGGCTGTCTACAGAGACCGCATTTTTTTACAGTGTGTTCAGGGGACCGGCAGCTCTCGGATAGTGAGGAGATGTGACAAAAAATGTTGTAGCCTAAAAAACACGTGACATAGCTTAGAGCACCTTTAAGGAAGCGCCATGGATCCATAAAGGCTAACATGGCCTTAGAAGACTTTGAGGGCACTCCTGGTCTAGTAGAAGAACGATCTAATACAGGATTAAGCCAACAGTTGAAGTCACCCCCCCCCCCCCTAATGAGTAGATGTGTGGACATGTCAGGTAACTTGGCGAACAATTGATGGAAAATTGTCGTCATCCCAGTTTGGACCATACACATTAGCCAGAATCACAGAATTACTATATAGCTGTCCCGTTACAAACACAAACCTTCCATTGGCTTTAATTTTCTCAAAGGCAGAGCAGGATACCCAGGGCTCGGTCTACGCCTATTACCATTTCTAGCCAATTGGGGACCATAGGCAGGCTAGGGCAACTCACATTAATGTTAAAAAACATCATAAAGTGAATTTTTCATGCCATGGGACCTTAACCATGTTAAATACCCAGTATGTCTTTCAGAATTGTGAGAGTAGCCTAAAATTCTATTGAGGTTCTGAGCCTGTTGAACACCAACTAGTAGTGAACTCATCACAGATCCACTGATTTTGGTTGGATTTTTATAATTTTTTTTCTGTGGAATGAGTATACTGTTTGGTGAAAAGAAAGGCATATTGACTGATGTCATAACTTGGGGGAATAGTTGATTGCCAATGAAGTAAAGATGAAAATATTAGAATAAAGTGAGAAAACGCCTATATTTTTTGCATTAAATTGATGGATAATCATGTAGAAATGTGTTTTAATTGTTATTTTTTCAGTGGATGTTGTCAGCACGTGTTCTGTGTATCTGGAATGCATTTATTGACAGCCTACCAAACCAACTGAGGATTTGAGGGGAAAAAAATAATTTTTCACATTTTTCTGATAAAAAATAAAGGGTGCATACACTGAAGTGGCCACATTTTTTTTTCGCGATATTTCCGGCAGAGCAGATCCTCCAATTATTGGTTCTTAGGGTCAAAGTTAACAGAATAAACACAAAAAGTATGGCAGACCATGTCAGGTTCAACCCATTTTTGAGACTTTGGCTCCCCGACTATCAAGACCAAGTGACACAAACTTAAAGCAGGGCAGCTTACCAACAGAAAACGGGTTACATTTACCCCCAGTTTACCAAACAAACTGCCAGCCGCTTTTAAACTGTAGCTCCAGAAGAGACACCAGACTTTAAGAAGAGTGATCCTCAAAGTTGCGGGAAACCTCAATCCAAACTTCACTCCAGGACACGAATGTAACAGACGTTTAACGTCCGTGAATGCAGCACGTTTCTTCACAACCGACAAAGTATAGTCAGGAAAGGGAAACAGTCTTTTGCCTTGGTAGAGAAGAGGAGCATCGCCGGCCCGGTGTAAAATGTCATTCCTCACGTGAAAAAAGTGCACACGAATCACAAAGGGTCGGGGTGGTTTACCATCACTGGGCTTGGAACGGAGAGTGCGATGCGCACAGTCGAGCAGGAGCAACTCATCCAGGCCGAGGGAGTCCATCAGCAGCTGGGCAATAAATTTGGTTGGGCGACCACCTTCGGCCCCCACCGGCACACCTACCAGCTGTATGTTGTTCATGGGAGCTAAGTTTTTGTTGCATCGGTTCAATTACGTGCCTAAGCTCCTCTCCTACCGAAGAAATGTCCGCTGGAAGCTCGCAACATATTTTATATACATATTTTGCCGCAAATGTCCCCTTTCAACTGGTCTAACATAGCCCGGAGGTGATCCAAATTGGGCGCACACTTGGGGTCTGTGACCACCTTCGGCGGAGATGTGGGCTCAGTCAAGGGCTCAGTCAAGGGAGAAGCCTTAGCACGGCCTGTGCGAGCCGAGTTTCCACGTGCAGCTGCCATTGTCAGTTGAAATTCCCCAAAAACACACCGAAACTGACCAAGTGACAATTGTGCACCGCCAAACTAGTGAAAAGAAACTGTGTTAAAAAGTTAAAATAAACACAACCTCGCGGAGAAAAAGGGAGACACGTCCTACATGCTCAGTGTCACCTTCCCTTCCCTTAATTCTGACCATTAACTACTGTAAATATTTCCTGATCATCCTTCTTAATTCAAAATAAATTAACCAGAAATTATCAATTATTAAAAAAAAAATCTCAATTTATTAACAATACAGTCGTAAGGCCTTCTGTGTCACTTTGTGCATATACAAAGACAATGTCGGACTCAGTAGTCTTCTCTGGACCCCTGCCAAACCTGATCAGGGATGACATGTACAGACGCATGTCATCCTTCCACCGCTGGTTGTCAGGGTGGTGCCCAGCTAATGATGTGGGCTACATAGATAACTGGAGGGAGAAGGCCTGGTCTGATTAGGAGAGACAGCATTCATCCCACCATGGACGGAGCCGCTGTCATATAAAAAAATCTGACCAAGTCTATTTTCGGTCATAAACCATGACAACCCAAGTTTGATATTAGTAATCAGAGGTGCAGCGCTACTCGCTCCTCTGTGCCTCCGTTAGAGCAGCCGCCCTCTCATAGTCTAATAACCACGGTGTCTGTCCCCCGACTTAGATCAGTTAACTCAAAGATTAACAAAAGAGGAGCTACACTTAACAACCTAATAGGAATTAAAACAACATCTGCAATGATGGAACAGAATAGGAAAATTAGATGTGGACTATTAAATATTAGATCTTTGTCTTCTAAAGCAGTATTAATAAATGAATTGATATCAGATAATCAAACTGATCTATTCTGTCTTACCGAAACCTGGCTGTGCAATGAAGAATATGTTAGTTTAAATGAAGCCACTCCTCCCAGTCATAATAATACTCAAATTCCTAGAGGATCAGGCCGAGGAGGGGGAGTTGCAGCCATATTTGATTCAAGCCTGTTAATTAATCCTAAACCTAAACTAAATTATAACTCGTTTGAAAGCCTAGTTCTTAATCTTCAACATCCAACATGGAAAACATTACAGCCAATTATATTTGTTGTTGTTTACCGAGCTCCAGGTCCAGACAAAGTACTTATTGTAGGTGATTTTAATATCCATGTGGACATTGACAACGACAGCCTTAGTATTGCTTTCAACTCAATATCAGGTTCAATTGGTTTCAGTCAGAGTGTGCATAAGGCCACTAATTGGCCCAATCCCAAAGTGAGCCCTGAGGACTACGGACTAAAGACTCACAGACTTAATTGATCTCAGGTGGTAAGTGAGTGAGTCTGTGAGGCCACATGGGCTCAGATAGGTTTAAATGGGATTGGGACAGCACTTCACGAGATCACATGTTACCTTAGCGATGTTTAATAACAAAGATGTTGCTGACACTTGCCGGGAATTTTCATTTTAAGTTTGTTGCTTTCCACACAGCCATGGCACAGGAGACAGCTGCCTGATTCCACATTTTTTCAAACTCTTGTTTTACATCTTCATTCCGTTCCCGTGGTCGTGCTGTTGTTTACCTTTGTAATTTCCGTATTTCCCTATGGTCTCCGCGGTAAACGTCACAACGCTTTGAACTGTGACATTTGGACAACCCTAAGCCCTTATGAATTTCGCGAGAATGCGCACCAAAGTCTGTGAGTCTCTGAGTCCGGACTTTGGGATTGGGCCATTGTTTTAACCACACTCTCGACCTTGTGCTGGCATACGGCATCAACATTGAAGATTTAATAGTATTCCTGCAGAATCCTTTATTATCAGACCATTTCTTAATAACTTTCGAATTCTTACTACCCGACTATACAAAATTAAATAAAAGCTTCTACACTAGATGCCTATCTGACAGTGTTATAGCTACATTTAAGGAAAATATTCCAACAGCATTTTAACAGGATCTTTATGTTAATTTCAGTCCCTCCCAAATTGACAATTTTGTAGACAGTGCTACGGCCTGGCTACGGACGACTTCAGACTCTGTTGCTCCCCTCAAAAAGAAGACGAGGAAGCAAAGGAAACTACCACCTTGGTATAACTCCCAAACTCACAAACTAAAACAAATCTCGCGAAAACTTGAAAGTAAATGGCGTTCCACCAAACTGGAGGAATCTCGTTTAGATTGGCAAGAAAGTTTGAAAACTTATAGGAAGGCCCTCAGAAATGCCAGATCAGACTATTACTCATCACTAATAGAAGAAAATAAGAACAACCCAAGGTTTCTTTTCAGCACTGTAGCCAGGCTGACAGACAGTCACAGCTCTTCTGAGCCATCTATTCCTATAGCTCTGAGTAGTGACGACTTCATGAGCTTCTTTGATGATAAAATTATAACAATTAGAGATAAAATTAATCATCTTTTGCCCTCAACTTCTAACGGTTCACCTTTAAATGCAGGACTGCTAGAAGGAACGACAAGACCTGACATATACTTAGACTGCTTTTACCCTATAAACCTTCAACAATTAATGTTAAAGGTCTCTTCAGCTAAGCCATCTACCTGTCTCACAGAGATTGGAACACTTAGTTGGCATTAAAGGAATCGTACTAAGCTGGTTTAAGTCCTATTTCTCTGATCAATCTCAATTTATTAATGTTAACGCCCCTAGGCAATATTATCAGGAAACATTCAATTAACTTTCATTGTTATGCGGATGTCATCCAACTATACCTATCAATTAAGCCAGATGAAACCAGTCAGTTAACTAAACTCCAAGCATGCATCAAAGATATAAAATCATGGATTACCTACACTTTTCTGATGTTAAACACAGACAAAACTGAGGTGATTGTGCTGGGCCCTAAACACCTCTGAACCTCATTATCCAAAGATATAGTTACTCTGGATGGTATTGCCCTGGCCTCCAGCACTACTGTCAGAAATCTAGGAGTTATTTTTGACCAGGATCTATCCTTTAACGCCCACTTAAAACAAACCTCAAGAACAGCCTATTTTCATCTTCGTAACATTGCCAAAATTAGGAACATCCTATTTCAAAACGATGCTGAACAACTAGTCCATGCATTTGTTACTTCCAGGCTGGACTACTGTAATTCCTTATTATCAGGATGCTCAAATAAAACCTGTAAGACTCTCCAGCTGATCCAGAATGATGCAGCGCGTGTTCTGACAAGAACTAAGAAAAGAGATCATATCTCTCCTGTATTAGCTTCTCTGCATTGGCTCCCTGTAAAATTCAGGATTGAATTTAAAATCCTTCTCCTGACCTACAAAGCTCTAAACGGTCAAGCGGCATCATATCTTGAAGAGCTCATAGTTAGGGTTGGGTACCGAAACTCGGTGCCAATAGGGCCCCGGTTCCGACGTAAACGGTAGTAATGAGACCGAATAAGGACTATAAATTTCGGTGCCTTATTTCGGTGCCTGACTTTACACTACACTCGACAGCAGGTAACGTTAGCCTACCTTTAGCTAGCAGCTGGATTAAACACGGTTAAAAAAGGTAACGTTAAACAGTGTAAAGTGTGACTGTATATCAACACCAGGACGCAACAGTCTGCTCTGCAGCGCAGCAGCTGCCGACGTCGGAAAAACACAGACGGTGCATTCACTGAAACTGGTAACCTACAGCCTTGCGGTGCATTCAAACATTACTATTAAATCATTAAATTTTGACCATTTGGCCTTAGTAATAAACAATGTGTTCTTAAATGTCACCGACTGTTGTTTAGTAGGACTATCCTTCTTGTTTCTTCTTCTTTTTTTAAAACTTTCTTAAAAAGTATCGGTTCAGGCACCGTTTAGGCAACGGCACTGTTTTAAAAGTACCGATTTAGCACCGGTATTGGAAAAAACCCAAACGATACCCAACCCTACTCATAGTACCTTACCGGGATTTCCACAGGCTGCGGAACTGCTGCGGAACGGCTCCGCTGCGGAACGGCTCCGTGGTCCGCCGTCCGTCAATACCCACCGGATCCGGAGTTGTTGCGGAACGGCTGCGGCCAGGACTGACAGCTGTAGTCACGAGGACCCACTAGATCTCGCGAATTCACGCAGAATAGAACCACAAAACCACCAACAGTTTGTTTCTATTCCGAGGAGTAGAGAGGAAACAACGCCGTGCTGTGTTTTCAAGGTGTAGTGAAGAGAAATATGATCCGCCGTGAGCACGGTGTATTTTATTTTGAAAATTAACCGGATGTTTTATTTTGTTTCTGTGCTCGACTTCCTGTCCCGCACTATCTGCCGTGTGCTGAATTCCTGCGGAGCTCTCCGGCGTCCGGCAAAAATAGAAGCTGTGCGTATCTGATCCGGAGGGCTGTGGACCGCCGGAGCTGTGCCGGAGTCGGAACGCAGACGTTATGCAGCTGGTGGAAATACACACATTGACTAAAATGGAAACCGATTGACTCTGCAGACGTTCCGAAGCCGTTCCGCAGCAGTTCCGCAGGCGGTGGAAATCACCGGTTATTGTCCTATTATTAGAGCATTGCGCTCCCAGAATGCCGAGTTACTTATGGTTCCTAGAGTCTCTAAAAGTAGAATGGGAGCCAGAGCATTCAGCTATTGGGCTCCTCTCCTGTGGAACCAGCTCCCAGTCTGGGTTCGGGAGGCAGACACCGTCACCACATTTAAGAGTAAACTTAAAACTCTCCTCTTCGATAAAGATTATAGTTAGGGAGTGAGGAGTTGCAGTGTTCACCTAGACCGGCGGGGGAGGGTGTATAGCTGCAGACACGGCACCCCTTCTTTTTACTGCTTCTCTTCATAGTTGTTAGATTCATCTACCATATAATCAGTGATATAATCAAAGTAGAGGGTGGCAGGCCAGTACAGCCCGATCTGGTTGGGGAGAGTTCTAGCCCGACCAGGCACCTCTCTTTAACCTGTCTTTGTCATCACCGTATGGAGAAAAATCTTAAATGCCACAGTAGTATGTGCTTAAACTTAACTACTATTACTTAGCTACTACTTATATTTAACGTTCCTATTTGTTTTGCTGTTTTACAGTAGTAACGTAACGTTAAGCTTATTGACTGAAAACTAATGCGGTGGTAAAATATGTGATCAACAATATGTGATCAACAGTATGTGATCAACAACAAAAAGGATATATTAAAAGGTATAATGGAGGATTTTCCCGAATTTTAGAAAAGAACCGCCCTCTCCACTTTTTGAAAAAATACACATGCACAACACTCTACCTGCTCCCGAGAGGGAACGCCTATTAAACGTGTGCACGAGAGAGCATGCACACGCCTAGTTCTCCTCGTGCACGCTCTGTTTATGTTTCAAAAGAAGATTTGCACTTTTTCCACTATGTCAGACTCACCACCGGAAAGTGAAAATCTATTTACGACAAGCATCTCTATAGCTAACTTTAGCATGCTACAGGCCAACAAACAAGCTATCGTCTAGCATCTAAGTTGTTTTTTTTATTGCTGGTGTGTTTAGAGCTTTCAAGAAGAGAGTCTTGTGGGATCTGATATTGACTACGAGCCTGTGCCCTGTTCATCCCGACCAAGATCCAGGAGGGGGGGTGCGCCTAGAGGCCGAGGGAGACGAGGTCAGGGTGGGGGCGCAAGAGCCAGCACCAGCCGAGAGCGGGGAGAAGGCGGTCGGGCTAGAGGCCGCAGAAAGCTAAAACTACCTAGGGACGAGCACGTACGACGGCCTTACGTAAACATATCAGCAGAATGATTGACAACTAGGAGGACCAATAGTCTTGATGATCCACCCGGAAAAAGAAAATCCTCCACTATACCTTTAAGTAAAAATGACAAGGTGAACAGATGCTGTTAATAAGGGAACAGGTTTAAGTCCCCCCTTGCAAATCAGTTTTGAGACGATGTTTAATACTTTAAACATTAAATAAATGGCAAAACTGAAATCAAACTTAAACCTTCCTCTATTCTTCATGTTGCGCAGGCTTGGCATTACTGTACCATCAATGCCACAGTACCTGTGCTACAAAAAGTACTATGGAGGGGAGGACACCCGCCCAGATTTCAGGCTGAGCAGAGAGGCCATACAGCATCTGATGGTGGTCATGAAGACTGACAGGCAGCACGGATGGGGCCCGACCCTGGAGACACTCGTGTTCCTGTTCTGACTGGCAATCGGTTCAGCCTACCGAGTTGTCTCCAGGGTCTTCTGCATGCCCCTACCCACAGTGCACAGAGTGGTCCACAGGATGGTGGATGAGGTGGTGGCTGTTCTCCCCCATTTTGTGCACATCCCCCACACACAGGAGGAGCTACAGGTGGTCGGGGACGGCTTTGGCCGGCTGGCTCATCACCGAGCATTTGCCAGAGCAGCAGGGGAAGTAGATGGCTGCCATTAAATGTCCTGGCGGCCCTGATGGTCATGACTACGACAACAGAAAGCTGTTCCCATCCGTGGTGCTCCAGGCAGTCTGTGACCATGAGGGTCGCTTCATGGACATCTTTGTGGGTTACCCAGGAAGCGTGCATGATGCACACATCCTGAAGAACAGCCCCATCTACACTAGGGGGACTTACCCTCCACCTGGGTATTTTCTCCTAGGTGATGGTGGCTACCCATGTCTACAGGAACCCCTGGCCCTTATCACACCATATAAGAGGCCAGTGAGAGGCATGGAAGAGCAAAGGTTTAATTACCATCATTCCAGAGGTCGCTCAATCATTGAGCGTGCCTTTGGAATGATAAAAACCTGCTTCAGGTGCATCTTTTTAGAAGCACTTGAAGTACATCCAGTGTTTGTACCTAAGGTAATAAATCACTGCAATATTTCTGTACTTAATTTCTTAATCAAATCATAATATCCTACTCAAAACAACAGTTAATGCTTAACAACTACTAAAGTCACACTACATCTTCTGTGTTCATGTTTTTTCATATCTGAACAAAGTCTTGTCTTTTACTCTGCCTTGTGTACAGGTGGTGACGGCGTGTGTGATATTACACAATATTTGTGTTGGTGTGGGGGGCGAGTTGGAAGAGGCTGTAGAGGAGGACAATAACCAGCCACCTCTGGAGCATGATGGTGGGGAGAGCCAGAGTGGTGCTGCTTGGCGGGCCGCGCTCACAAATGAGGTGTCTATATTGCATGAGGAATAATTATAAGTGTGGAAGATGACACATCCAAGTACATAAAAGAAAAGAAAGTTTTTAGTTTCAATGACTATTAAGACATAACATACTTCAGTTACCAGCTGACAATTATCCTTAAACTACTGTAACCAAGATATGAAGTCATTTAACAACACAATTGGTAAACACCCATACAGTCAAGAATGTACATTACTAGTACATTAAGTACATTTAATGTACCTTCTTGATACAATATTAAATATACTGCAACAGCAGGACTGACTGGATTACCACTGGACTAAACTTTCTTCTTCTGTCTGCAGTCTTGAAGCAACAACTGCACCAGCAGCTGATGGCCAGTTCTTGTTGTTCTGTTGTTGGTCTTGTTGTATATAGTTGTAAATGTTTAAGTTGTTGTATAGAGTTGTAAATGTTTAAGTTGTTGTATATAGTTGTAGATATGAGAATGTTTGAATGTTGTTTGAATTAATGTTTTGCTTCATGTATATAGTTGTCAATATTGAAATGTTTAAATAAATAATTTTTTGTAACCAAGATGAAATTAAATTAAATGTTTTTTGTAGAGCTTGGAATACCTAACCACAAAATGTTGTAAATAAGGGTGAAGATATTCAATACATAGCATAATAAAAAACACATAAAAAAACATTACACAGCTATTACTTCTGAACATCACACAGCTAGCTATTACTTCTGAACATCAAACAATAGTGTAGCTTCTCACCGATATCCGTTCGCCGCGGTGTCCCTCCCCCCAGTAAACAGCTGCTTGTTGTCTGCACGTATGAACGCCTCTGTTTGTTCCTTCGTCCCTGTTAAAAAAGACGAGAAAGCTATCAGTATAACACTGTGGATGGTATAATGTTAACGTTACATTAGATTGTACAAGTTATCTAGTGATTTATAAAAGAAATGCCGGTGACGGCAACCAAGCTAACAACTGTTAGCTAAATGACAGGTCCGGTTCAGTTAGCTAGCTAGTCTACCGTTAGCTCGTGAGGTTTCTAGCTAATTATCAATAGCAATTTGTACTGGCATTTAAACGTTAAACTTTATTTAATGTACTACCATTTTAACAAATGTATGGTAACGTTAAACACTAAGATACTTACATTTAAAAGCAAATTGCCGCTTAGCTCCGCCATTTAATTTTTTCTTACCAAGCCAGCAAAGTCGCACATAGGATTGTGGGTGATCTTGGACCGCGAAGGATACACATATGCGTCCTTTGCTGTCTATGGGAAATTCTCTGAACGAAGGACTCAGTCTTTGATGGAATTCGGAGCATCCTCGACATTGGAACGGTCCTTCGGCGGGACGTCAATGACGTAGCATCCTCCAAATTCTGGCTTCGGAGGATCCTTCCTTGACATTGAGAAACGGCTACTGTCATCACCTAATTACCCTCAAGCCTCCTCAGTGGATGAAAGCCAAGAGGTAAAATTTCAATGATTTGAATTTTTTATCATAAAGAAGGAAATATTGCAGTTGAAACTGGACATTTATTTTTAATCTAAATGCATTAGGTGGAACGAACACAATGTACATTATTTTTATTGATATTCTGTTAAGATTTACATCTTTAAAATGTGGTGAATACTTTTTAATTACAAAAACAACTTCAGAGAGTACTGTCAATTCCCACATGAAGAAAAATGTATCACAGATTTTTTAAATATTAAAGTTGAACAACAGTTGTGCAATTTCTCAGTGGATTGGACAACTGCATATTTTTTACTTTAGTTAAGTATGATTTTGTAAACAAGCTTTAATAAAAAAATGTAGTGACTGTTTCAAAATCTGTTATTTTATTCAGAATGCTTTGCTAACAAATTTCTTATCTCTTTTATTTTTTTTACATCATCGCAAAAAAGTTTTGAACATGATCACTTTTGCCCAGTGAGCCTTGTTTTTTTTATATCCCGTGCTGACTGGAGAAGGCTAAGTGGATAAGAAGTGTTCATCCATTTTGCAGTTTTGCATTAAGAAGCACACTGTGAAAACCTTCAGGCGACATTGTGTACTTAGATGCAACAGGCAGCATAGTCAAAAAGGCCAAAGGAAAGAGCACACCTTTTTATATCTATGACATTGTTGTGAGACATCCAGTGAAAAGATGCTCACCAGTGCCAGTAGCAACATTCTGAGTGTAGCTCCCTCCAGTTAACAGACACGGACACAAGGCGTTCTTGTTTACCGGCATTTATTAGCTGAATCATGTCATCCTCGATGCCATCAAACATGCCATGAGAACTAAATAAAAAACATAGAAATCACATAAGTTACAGAAATAATAATATTCTCACAGAGAATAGCACATAAATAAATTAACAACACGTTAGATTGACTGCTAATAAACCGTCACACAGTTATGCTTTAACATTGATAATTACACATCAAAAGAACTATGCATACCTCATTGGCCGCATTGAGTGCAAAAAACAGGTAACAAAGGCAACTTCTCTCCAGTGTATCTCTCGGTGAATGTACAAATGCAGTGGCGTTACCAACAACTTAATAAGCGACAGTTGGTGTCAGTACCCGATCCGTTCCATCTGCACGATCCGTTCTGCGCATGTGCATAATTGCGTAGCAGAAAACCTGTGTGATTTGTACCACGCATGCGTTAAAATACACTTGACTGCAATTTTTCTTTTTTTAAAAAGATATTTAAATTAAGACTTGTTGTCACCGATACAAAACCGCTAGCGACGTCATTGTTGTGTTGTTTATGTTGATAGTTTTACTGGTAATACTTCGTCTTGACCATAGACCATTAATTAATTATTAATATACCTGTCTATGTTCTTGACTAATAAAGTAAGTGTCCTTTCAAAGACGAGACAACAGCTCTTCCAGCCACCACTACTGTATACCACTATAGTAGCTACATGCTAACGGCAGTTGTTGTTAAATTCTCCCCAATTCTGGGTCTCATTCCTGCTGAAACATGTCCGATTTGGTAGTGTTTGGTTCAGAAGCCTTTATCTGAGATTTCTGACGTTAGAAAGTGCTGCTTCGTTCCACTACAATCTAATGTTAGCATACTCCTAGCGGCTAACTAATGTAGCATGCTAACGCGACATAGCTAGCTGTAATCTTGGCCAATGCTGGTAATTTCTCCCAAAATTCCGGTCACTTCGCTGGGACATGTCCGGTTGTGTAGTTTGGTTTAGAAGCTTTTATTGGTGATTGTGAAATGTGAAAAATCACCACCGTTGGCCAAGATTACAGCTGTGTTGCGTTAGCATGATGCAGCTACATAATAGCTAGGAGCATGCTCGGCTCTCAGAGAGATCTCATTTGCAGCCCTGTTTTACCTTATATTTTTATAAAATTACAAACACATGAAGTGAGAGGTGTACTGTATACACATGATTACACTTTATTTAAAGCTACCTCACAGGAATAATCCACAGGAACCAAAGCAAACAGACAGGGCATGGGATGAACACAAAATGATCTGACAAGAAACAAAGGAAACACAGGGGCTAAATAAACTAGGTAACGAGCTAACACAGGACAGGTGACACCAGGGCTGGGGAACAGGTGGAGCACATTAGACAATCACACAGGCGGGAAAGCACAGGAAGCAAAACTAGACATTACAAGGGAAAACGGAGAGCCTTCAAAATAAAACAGGAAATGGGAAAGACTAACAGAAAACATGAAATCAACTAAACACAGAAACTTGACAACACAAGGGAGAACAGAGAACACAGGACTAACATACACGATTCAGAAGAAACAACAAAAAACAGGAAACAGCAACAGAAACATAAACAACCACAACAGAACAGAGCTGCTCAGAACTCATAGGTAAACATTAGTGTTAACATGTAGCAACAGCCATCTATAAACTGTAATAAAAAACAGCTGTCTTTGCATTTACATTAATTCTGGAAATTGAATACTAACATGAATTCATATTAATCAGAATAACATATCTTACAGAATTACACCAAAGACAACCGGACCCAGGGGATAATGGAGAAGAGCCAGTGGGATCTCAAAAAGATCTGCTTTCAGCACAAGAGGCTGACCAGACTGGACGACTTTGTGCACACATACAAGGAGATGCATGAAGCTCTTCTGAGAGAATACCAGGACTCTCTTTTAAAAAAAAAAAAAAAAAAAAAAAAAGGAAGTGTGATATTTTCACAGTTTTTCAACATAATGTAATTGTATTTCACATTTTCAAAAATCCTACTTGTAGGAATCTTAATCTGATCAAATTATATCTGTGATTTACAGCTGTATCTGTTCAGTTTTGATGGACTTCAGTGCGCAAATTGTCTAAAAAAATTATTTTGTTTTTTGCATCAGAATTACGTCACAGCTGTTCTATACTTAAAATTAATTACTGAAGAGCATGTTATAAACATGTCATTTATACACTATTTTTAAAAAAAGTATCAAGTTGTTGTTCATCAATTTTACACTTTATTACCATATGAGCACAAAACTTGTTCATATAGTATACTTCTTCCTATTACAGACCATGATCAATTGTAAGACATGACAAAAACAACCATGAATTAGAGAAAAAAAAAATGAACATCAAGGGTCAGCGACTTGCAATCTCAGTGCTTCACAAAATGTTAATCTTGACACATATCCACAAATCTGTGGTAGCTAATACCAAGTAAAATACAAAATGTTGAGAAAATCTTCCAAAATACACATCTGCAAATAATCTTTGTTACGACCCGAAGTCTACGGGTAACCAGCCGTAACATAAAAGGTGCCCCATTCCCAAGCAAAGCCAGTACACAGAATAATCAAATTGCAGTTATTTATTTCAGACGTGAGGTCCCAACACAACAAACAAAACGACTCTACAAAAACAACCTAAACTTTCCTAAACCAAAATAAATATAAATAAAAGACAAAGCTCAAACCTAAACTTCTAAATGCCAAAAAACAGGAGAAAAAGAGACAAACAAAATACAGGACTTCTCACTCCTACTAAACTGCAAACAAATAAGCTTAACAGCCAACACCAACTGAGGCTGAAGAAGAACCAAGAAGCTTTTACTCTACTCACATCAGTATTCACAAACAAAGATTAACACATGGGTTTGCTGGGAGCATGGCTGATTGCTTGTCCCATGGGGCTTAAGAAGGCTGCTTTCCTCTTATCAGGGAGACGATTCTTAAATTCCTCCAACAACACCAGTTCCCGCAGAGATCCTCCAGCGTTGTCACTTTACTGGCTCGACACCATTTATTAAAAAGAGTGCCCTTGCAAACTCAACATATGTCTGTGAGGCAGCTTTTTCACCACCTCTAAAGTTCTGCCTATATGCTTCTGGCGCTAATTCATAGGCACGGAGGACAGTGGCTTTAACAACATCATAACTCAAGCTGTCTTCTATAGACAGGGAGGTACAGACTTCCTGAGCTTTACCCACTAACTTGCATTGGAGCAAAAGAGGTCACACACTCTTTGCAGGGCTCCACACTAACTTTTTGCCTTGGTTGCACTGGTGCGCCTAACTTTTTTTACCAGCACACAATTTAGGTGCACCCAAATTTTTCCTCACGGCGCCGTTAACGCCACAATTTCAAGGTTACCTTTTTATCACGCTCTATATACATTCATTTATATTATGTAAATGATTTTAAACAAGAATAAGGTGTAGGTAAATACTTTTTAGTTGAAACACAATCATACTGCATATAAAAATAAAAATATTAACAAAAAAAGTTTGAAGTGCTTCACTGAGCTGCCAAACTAAAACATTTCAAAAGGTATAATGGAGGAATTTCCCGAATTTTAGAAAAGAACAGCACTCTCCACTTTTTGAAAAAATGCACATGCACAACACCCTACCTGCTCCCGAGAGGGAACGTCTATTAAACGTGTGCACGAGAGAGCGTGCACGAGCCTAGTTCTCCTCGTGCACGCTCTGTTTACAAGTTGCTGTCGGCATGGCTCTACAAGCCTACTTTCTAAAAGAAGATTTGCACTTTTTCCACTATGTCAGACTCGCCACCGGTAAATGGAAATCTATTTATGACAAGCATCTCTATAGCTAACGTTAGCATGCTACAGGCCAACAAACAAGCTATCGCCGAGAGCGGGGGGCAGCGGTCGGAGACTTTTATATACTGTCTATGGTCGGAGGCCGTGGCCGTCTGCTCGCTGACCTGTCAGCGAGTATACCTTTAAGTAAAACATTTCAAAATAGATTAATATTTCATGGCTCAAAGTCGTATAGCCCCCCCCCTGCTGTCGTCTGCCCCACCTGTAATTTGGCCTTCTTCCCCTTTAGCCTTGCCTAAACCAATGACAGTACCAGCTTGCCACACTCCCTAGCATCAAAAAAAAAATTCTCCAAACTGCCCCCCCCCCCTCCCACACACACACACACTGATTCTTGTCAGATCTTCCACTAGTCCAGGACTCAAAATCATATCTCTGTGGACTAAGTGGGCTAAATGTTCCGTTTTAAGTCAAAGCCACTTTTCACAAGCTCTTTTATGAAAACAGGTTGTGATTAAAATAAAATGCAAAGACAGCTGGTTTACTTCTCAGTTTGAAAATATACAGCTGCAACACATGTAAATGAAAATTATCTGAAATAAATAGCCTAGGATACATTTAAAATATATCTCAGAGAGAGAGAGAGAGATGGACTGAAGCGTATGCTACTCACAGTGACGGCTGACTCACTATGAACGGGTCGAATGCTTTGGCGGGTCAGCGGCGTTACACACGTCTTGTATATGAAATGTCTGTATCGTCACTGCGCTGCATTTTGCAGGCTCCGTCTGAAGTTAGTTGCATTCAATAACTTCGTCTGTGTTTTTCGCCGTGCGGCGGCCGCAGTAACACAGTTAGCAGCGGAAACACTGCTACAAATACAGGTTTCCCTCTCATGCTTAACGATATACAGCTGTGTTAATAACAATTAAAACTGTAGACAAATGTCGCAGTGTGGACCGATGTCGTGTCTCTCGTGTTGGACGGTGGCCGTGTGTGTGAATGGGGGCGGGGCTGCGCGGAGGTGCACCGGTGCAACCTAGGAAAAATGTTAGTCGCACCCTTACAAAATTTGGGCGCATGTGCGACCAAAGTGGTCGCACTCTCGAGCCCTGCTTTGGCCAATTTAGTGTAGCAGCAACAACATTGAAAAACATTGAAATAGGAGTCTACCTCAGCTTCCCTAAATGGTGGAACCACTGCAATGTGCCTACTTACGTCAAAGCTGTCTTGGGGTCTCGGGGTGGGTGATGTTGAAGTAGGCGAACCAGCAGATGCAGCGGCACCCCGCTCCATCTCCAGAGCCCTTATCTTCAAATGCATGACCTGCACCTCCAACTCCCGATTTCTCACCTCCGCCTCCCTTATCTGCAGCGTTAGTCTCAGCTCTTCCGTTGTGTGGTTTGCTGGAGCCACAAGGCCCAGAGGTGGAACCGCATGGAGTGGGGCAGCAACATCAGCCAGCTCACCCAGCTCTCCCCCTGACGGAGGCAACTCCCCAAATAGACCCATGTCCGTCAGCTCTGAGCAAAGGAGCTCTTTCAACTCCTGCTTCTTGAGATTGGAGGGCACATGCACATTAAAAAAAAAATTCCCCACCGAAATTAGGTCAGCCTTCTTACACCTATCCAATTTTTCAATCGACGGACTCCAGCCAACACGACATCAAGAAAAAAAAAAAAAAAAAAAATAGACGAGCCCCCAATTTATGTTACGACCCGGAATCTAGGGGTAACCAGCCGTAACATAAAAGGTGCCCCCCCCCCCCCACTCTTCCCATTCCCAAGCAAACCTAAACTTCTAAATGCCAAAAAAAACAGGAGAAAAAGAGACAAACAAAATACAGGACTTCTCACTCCTCCTAAACTGCAAACAAATAAGCTTAACAGCCAACACCAACTGAGGCTGAAGAAGAACCAAGAACACAATTAATCAGTATTCACAAACAAAGATTAACACATGGGTTTGCTGGGAGCATGGCAGAGTGGAGAGAGGCTGATTGCTTGTCCCATGGGGGTTAAGAAGGCTGCTTTCCTCCAGGAACACCAATCAGATGGCAGCACTCAAGACACACCTGTTCTCCATTACCTGGATACTCAAAGGCAGAAACAGCTTGAAAAGTGCAGTACAGGAGACACGGTTCTAGGAGGAAGCGTGTGTGCGGAGAGAGCTCTGGCTGGGTTGTGCGGCTTATGATTTTTGACAGGAAAAAGCTTTAAAAAAAAAGCTGCAGAGTTGGGTCTTTTTGTTTAGGGCTGTGTATGTAGAGGGTTGCTCTGCGAGTGCATGCGGCGGCGACGACGCGGCGAGGTGCCTTGGTGTAGTCGGCAAATAACAAGACACTCTAAGGAGATTGTGCGTGATCACACTATGGCAGGGCTGGGGAGGGTTATGGTGGCGAGTGAGGATAGTATGGATGAGGGTGAATGTAGTGAGGCTAACATAAATTCTCAAAGGAAGAGGGGACTAAGCCATGGTAGCGAGTCAGAAGATGCGAGAGAACGAGTGGTGAGGCAGAAAATAGATCAGGAAGGATTGAAAGTGCTAATAAAGTTCAAAGAGGGTCATGATATTAAAACAATAGGGCCTGCTGCTCTCACTAAATTTTTGCGCGAGAAAGTAGGTGAGATAACCAGAGCTAGAGTTCATTCTGACGGTAATTTGCTGATAGTGTGTAAAGATGAGGGTCAGCAGTTGAAAGCATTAAAACTGAAGAATGTTTGCAAAAAAGAGGTTTTGGAGGTGAAGAAAAGGATGGTGGCAGGAGAGATATGTAGGGGAGTTATCTATGGTATTCCCATAAATGAGGATTTGGGAAAGCTGAAGGATAGCATTGAGGGAGGACATGCCGTTAGCCTGAGGAGACTCAAAACATGGAGGTCTGGAGAGAAGGTTGATAGTCTATCAGTTTTAGTGGAATTCCAAGGCAGTAAACTGCCTAAATATATCACTGTTGGATATATGAATTACAATGTAAGGATGTTTGTGCCCCCTCCGTTGCGATGTTTTAAATGCCAGAAGTATGGTCACATAGCTGGTTACTGCAAAGGCACTCAAACATGTGGGCGATGTGGAGGAGAACATGACTATGGTACATGTGGAATTGGGGTAAAAGAGAAGTGTGTTAACTGTGGGGGAGCGCATAGTGTCGGGTACAGGGAGTGTGAAGCCAGAAAAAGAGCTGTTGAAATCCAACATGTCAGGGCTGAAGGAAAGGTGTCTTATGCTGAGGCAGTTAAGAGAGTTCAAGCTGAGACAAATCTAGTGAAACAGGCAACAAGAGCCAGAAAAGCTTTAGGTGTTGACGAGGAAGTATTGATTGTTAAAAAGAAAGAGTTTCTGTGTTTTATTGCGGAAGTCATAAATTGTACGTCACAAGCGAAACACAGATCCGAGAAGACAGCCATTGTGGTTAAGAGTGCCAATAGATATCTGGGTATTAAAGATATTACATGGGAGAGTATTTATGAAGAACTTCAGAACAGAGATGCATCCGAGAAGCCAGCATCCCTATCACAGGCGTCTTCACAGTGGTCTGCGTCAAGCTTACAAGCTAAAACCTAAAAGGAAAGAAGGAAGAAAAAAAAAAATAATAATAAAAAAATGTATTTTCTACAGTGGAATGCTAGAAGCTTGATGGCAAATGGACAAGAGTTTAAGAGATTTATGTCTGAGTTAGAGACAAAACCTGAAATTATTTGTATTGTAGAGACATGGCTGAAACCTCATCTGAATTTTGTTTTAAATGGGTATGTATGTGAGCGAAATGATAGGAGTGACAGCAGTGGAGGGGGATGTGCTACTTTTATTAAGGAGGAGGTTCCCTACAGAGTTTTAGGCAAGGGGGAGGGATTAGAGTATTTAGTAACTGAGGTTTGGTGTGATAATGATATTATAAAGATTATAAATTTTTATAATCCCTGTAAAAGACTTGATATTGATGCACTAGAGTTGATTGAAGGGCAAGGAGTTGGGAAAATAATATGGTTAGGAGATTTTAACGCACATAGTTCCCTGTGGGGAGGGGATAAAACGGATCACAATGGCTTAGTTTTAGAAGAACTTATGGATAGGAAAGGGTTGGTGTGTTTAAATGATGGGTCTCCTACACGTATTGGCGTGAGGGCACAGTCTGTATTAGATCTGACTTTAGTTTCTCAGTCGCTTGCAGGTCAAATAATATGGGAAGTTTATAGTGAGTCAACGATTGGAAGTGACCACTATCCGATTATGTGTAGGATGGGTAGCAGGAGCAGCAGTGTGACCAAGTGTTTTTTAGAAAGATGGAATTTTAATAAAGCTGACTGGGTAATGTTTACATTCATAAGTGATAGGAATATGGGTCAAGTTGAGGTGACAGATGATGTGGATGAATTTACTGAAAATGTTAATACAGTTATGGTGGAAGCTGCAAAAGCTTCTATTGCTGAGTCAAGGTCGGGAAGTAAGAAGCGGAAAATGGTACCATGGTGGACAGATGAATGCACACAAGTAATAAGTAGAAGAAATAAAGTGTTTAAAGATTTTAAAAATAGTTTAAACTTTCAAAAGTATTTGGAATATAAAAGAGAGCAGGCTAAAGTAAGGAAAGTAATTAGAAAAGTAAAAAGGGATTACTGGATAAAGTATTGTAACACTATAGGAAGGAAAACCTCAGTAAATGATGTATGGAGAGTTGTTAAAAAGATGAGTGGCATGCGACAATATTGGAGCTATCCAGTCCTTAAGAATGGGGAGACTGTGGCAGTAAAGGATGAAGATAAAGCAGCGATAATGGTCAAAGATATAGCTAATGTACATAGTAGTCTTAACTTAACTGATGAGGAAAGACATAAAAGAGCTGCAACAAAAAGACAATATCAATATCTTTTAGAGAATGTAGCGGATCGAGATGACAGCTTGAATGCAAGTTTTTCAATAAGTGAATTAAAAAAGGCTATAAGCAAGGCAAAGGTAACAGCTACGGGAAAAGATAGAATAAGTTATGCAATGTTGAAACATCTTAGTAATGAGGCTCTTAACACGGTGTTGAAGTTATTTAATAAGGTGTGGGAACAAGGGAAAATTCCAAAGAGCTGGAAGATGGCTGTTATTATTCCAATTAGAAAGCCGGGGAAAGATCCTACTGTGGCTTCTAACTATAGACCAATTGCTTTGTCATCCCATCTAGGTAAGGTAATGGAGAGAATGATTGTGGAGAGAATTACTTTTTATGTTGAGTCTCGAAATTTGATAACGCCATTTCAAAGCGGCTTCAGGAAAGGAAGGTCAATTTTGGACCCAGTTATTAAATTGGAGAGTGATATAAGGAAGGCCCAAGTGTGTAAAGAAGTAGTTGCTGCTATATTTTTTGATGTGGAAAAAGCATATGATATGCTTTGGAAGGATGGTGTGTTAATTAAAATTCGAAGGCTTGGGATAGAGGGGAAAATGTATTATTGGATTAAGGACTTTTTAAGTAATAGACAAATTCAGGTGAGGATAAATAGTAGCTACTCTGATTGCGTATCTGTGGAAAATGGTGTACCCCAAGGAAGTGTTATTTCACCAATTTTGTTCTCTATTATGATAAACGATATATATGATACACTTGATTATAGTATAGGCAAATCATTGTTTGCAGATGATGGCGCTCTCTGGAAAAGGGGTAAAAACGTTCGATTCACTGTTAAAAATTTGCAAAAAGCTATTGACTCTGTTGAAGAATGGGCTGGGAAATGGGGATTCAGGTTCTCTGTTGAGAAAACAAAGGTAGTATTTTTCTCGTTTAAAAAAAAAATTGAAGAAAAGTTTAAACTTCAACTGTATGGTAGAGATTTGGAAAGAGTAAATTGTATGAGATTTTTAGGCATGCA
Source organism: Gymnocephalus cernua (assembly GCA_023631565.1). Classification (NCBI taxonomy): domain Eukaryota; kingdom Metazoa; phylum Chordata; class Actinopteri; order Perciformes; family Percidae; genus Gymnocephalus; species Gymnocephalus cernua. The sequence goes on along the minus strand of CM042439.1, from coordinate 28,684,916 downwards.
TTTTGACACTAAACTTACCTGGCATTGTCATATTGAAAAGATAGCTGACAAGTGTAAAAAAGTTATTAATATAATTAGGTGCTTGTGCAATAAGGAGTGGGGAGCAGATATGGTGTCAATGAAAAGATTATATGTTGGATTAATAAGGTCTGTTGTTGACTTCGGGTGTGTGGCTTATGGGTCTGCTGCAAAATCTGAATTAAAGAAACTTGATGTTATTCAGGGTTCGGCCCTTAGGATATGTTCAGGAGCAACGAGAACCTCCCCAATATCAGCGCTTCAGGTTGAAGTAGGGGAAATGCCATTTGAGTTGAGGCGATTACAAATGTCCTTGTCATATTTTGTTCAATTAAAGGGGCATGAGGAAGACCATCCAACTAAAAGTGTTCTAATTCCAACATGGGAGCAGGCAAAAAGTAAAAGAGAGTCGTTTAGTACAAGTATACATGAAAAGGCAAAGCAAGCGGCTATAGAAAAATTCGAATTTAGTTCAACTGTAGTGTATCCCCCGCACCCATCGTGGTTACTACCAGTCCCAGACGCGGATATAACTCTGCTTGAAAAGATTAAAAAATATAAGGGGGATAGTGGACAAATGGCTATGAGGTATGTGGATAACTATTATGGATATGTGCAAATCTTTACTGATGGGTCAAAACAACCAGATACAGGGAAAGTGGCAATCGCATATGTGATACCAGAGTTTGATATTAAGTTTTCTGCAAGAGTTTCAGACCATTTGTCAGTGTACTCAGCAGAGTTGATAGCAATTGTGATGGCACTGCAGTGGGTAGAGCAAATTAAACCACTTAGAGTAGTTGTATGTTCAGATTCGCTGTCAGCCTTAGAAAACTTTAAATCAGGTAATTCAAGTGAAAGGTATGATATTGTGTGTGAAATATTGACTTTGCTCCATAGTATTCAAAATGGGGGGACGCATGTAAAGTTTGTTTGGGTTCCGGCTCATGTAGGTATGGCTGGTAATGAGTTGGCAGACAAATTTGCTAAACAGGCTCTGAAAGCAACACATATAGCTATCCAGTGTAAAATATCAAAATCAGAGGCTAAGTCAATGATTAAAACACATGTTAAAAAGTTGTGGCAAGATAGATGGAATAGGGGAGATAAAGGAAGGGGTTTTTACATTATAAATCCTGAGGTTGGCCAGGGGCGTCTAGTAATAAGGTGTCGAAGAGAAGAGGGAATTTTTACAAGAATGAGAATAGGACACACCAGACTAAACAAAACATTACAGATAATGGGGAAACATCATTCAGGAAACTGTGAGTTTTGTAAAATGCCAGAAACAGTGGAACATGTTTTTATGATGTGTAGGAAATTTAATAGAGAGAGGGTGTTATTTAAAAGGAAAATAGAGGACAGTGGGGAAAGTTTTATCGTTAGAGATATTTTGTCAAAGGCTTCCGATCATAAAGTAATAAAATATATGTTTGAATATCTAAAACACACTGGACTCATTGATAGAGTATAGTTTGGCTATCTTTTTTTTTTTTTTTTTTTTTTTTTTTTTTGTGGCTTGCATGCTACATTATTCTTAAGGATGTAAGCCTAGTGGTGATCAGGCACAATTTATCTGGAGGGTGGCGGTAATGCGCTAAATTAGTCCGCATCCGCCGTTAAAAAACCAAAGAAGAAGAAGAAGAAGTGCAGTACATGGTGAGAGACAGACAAACCAGAAAAATATGACCCCAATGTCATAACAATCTTGCTTGAGTAATAATGCATATCTGTGTTTATTGTGAGAAGACCCACAGGATAGACATTGAATGCTGGAAACAGAAAAAAAGAACAGAGGAGAAGAAGAAGTGTTTACCTCTCACCAATGTCAAAGCCTTTCGATTTTGAGAAACAGAAAAACCAGAATGTATAGACAAGATTTTGTTTGTGATCATCACCATCTGCTCATTATTTGTCATACTATGTGTTTATATAACAAAAGAAAGCAGGGCCGGAGTGGGACTCATTTTCAGCCCTGGAGTTTCATGCCTTAGACCGGCCCACTTTACTTCACAGAAAATGTAATCAAAACCTTAGTATATAAGTCTGCAATAGCGCCCTGTTCTCTAGAGTCTTGCAATTCAGTGTATTTTTGTAAAATATCACTATTTCCAAGTCTTGCTTCACAATGTCGATTCATTAGAAAAGTTAACATCTTAACAACAACCCAATGATGTTCAACAATATCAGAATCTATTTTCTGTGCAAATAAGTAATTACAGATATCCAAAAACTTGAAATTAAATGAAGAACAAGATACATTGTATTGCACTTTCTAATGACACCATAATCATTTTTTTCATTTGAATAATATTTCATATAACTTTCTCTTCCCTTTCAGTCGTGGGCTTTGTATATTTACTATCATCATTTTGAGGATAAAGGCATAATGGGTCACAAGTAATATTTGGGCATACAAAGTGATTATATTGTAACTAATCTGATCATGTTTGCTTGTTCACACACTGTGATACACCAACTTACAGTAGATGTGCCTTCCACACTGACAGCAACTATCCTCACACACTACTAGCTCTGCTTCTGACACTAAATCATATTTTATAAATTGTCATAATTCTCCTTTTTACAAAGCTTTCTGATCAAGTCAAGTCAGTTTCATTATGGTAGTGCTGAATCATCTGGCATCATTAATTATCCCAGGGCATTTTTCAAATAGAGCAGGTCTATACCACACTCTTATTAATTCTTATAATATTCAGTCAATGAGCAACGCTACCTGCCCAAACTGGAGTCATGGGCTTATATAGCTGGTGCTTGGTAACGTTACTTGCTCTTCCTCCAACATCCTCCAACAAGCACCAGTGACTGAAGTGTACACGGACGGTTTGTTAGTTTTTTTAGCAAGGTGTTGCTGTCGGAAATCTCAAAACATAAATACATTATCATTAACCAGGCTGCACTCTGCGAGTGGGCTGCATGAATGTAGAGAACGGTGGGCTGCAAGAAAAAATAAATACTGTAAATACAAAGAGTGGGCTGCGAGTGCAGGCAGCCTAGGGACAGCATCTATGATATTCAACTATGATTAGCAAATCCGGGCCTGAAAGAAAGTGTAAAATTGATGATTTGTTGTAATTTTGTGATTATCAGGTTTTGAAGAAGAATATATCCATCCACACAGAGGTACTAGAAAAAGACAGAGACAGCTCTTGTTCCATGTCATCAGAGCGTGCACCATCACAGGTAATTTTTAGATAACCTGTAACAACAATGTGAAATGATCTTGGTGTGACTGTCTCCAAACACACATAATAGAACTCTTGCTTTTAATGGTCAGAAAAATGTACATAGTGTTAGTAATGTACATTGGCTATAATGTGGATGTATGTAGTTTATGTATTTCTCTGTCTCATGTTGGTTACAGCTCAAGTCCTCCCATTAGTCAGCATCACTGATGCAGATGAACAGGAACCAGGACATGTGCCAACAAAGGTGTGTTGTTATTATTACACAATGTGATGTTATAACAATAGATACAATTTTACTATTTTAATCCATGGGTTAAAACCTAACCTAACCTGATTCAAACTATGTGTGCAGTTTGAATCAGAAGCAACAGATAGTGACACTTTGAAGGAAGATGCACCACTGGCACCCCTGCTGTCTCCAAGACAAGAAAACCCAGCTCTGGATTCATCAACAGAAAACCACATCCAAGAACAAGATAAGAGGTTGTCAGTGGAACTCTCTGAAAACAAGAGAATATGTGTATATAAGGCAGATCTAACAACATTTGTTGCCGATGCCGTTGTCAATGCTGCCAATGTGAACCTGCATCATTCTGGTGGGCTTGCACTGGCTCTGAGTAAAGCTGGAGGGCCAGAGATCATTGCAGAGAGTGACCTTCACATTCACAAGTATGGCAGATTAAAACCTGGAGAGACCGGCATTACCAGTGCTGGTAATCTACCTTGAAAAAGGTTAATTCATGCTGTTGGCCCACTAGTCAAACCCAATCCATCTCCAAAGGAGTTGTCCAAATCCAAAATAACAATCGAGAATATCTTGCATGAAGTGGCAGAACATCAGTTTCAGTCGGTTGCCATTCCAAGTATCAGCTCTGACAGATTCAACTTTTCTATGCCATTGTGTGCAGACATTATAGTGTCCACTTTGAAGGAGTTCCAGAAGAAATTAAAAACTCCACACCTCACGGTTTACCTTGTAAACAATGATGAACCATATGTCAAAGAGATGTTTAGAGATTCGTGTCTCAGAAGCCAGCCGGACAGTCTCAGAGAAAAAACAAAAAGATGAAGAACAGCAGGTGGGAGTCATCTTCATGACTGATAGCAAAACTACAGAGAGAGAAGACTACAGAGTAGCATTTCATTTCTGCTTTTTATATTTAACAATATGTAAAATACCAGAGGATGAACTGTATTACAGGTGTTTTGTATTGCTTTGTGGTGTTATCTCCATATAACTATTTCAAGAGTTTTATGTAACTTAGATGACTTTTACTTATGTTTATAGCATTCAGGATTATTGATTATATGGGGATTTGGTTCATTTGTATGCATTTTTTATATTAATGTGAAGAATTTAAAATATGTACATTTGTTTTTCCAGTTACATTCACTGTGGAAAAGGAAGAAAATGGAGGTAATAGTTGCTGTGATCCCGTCTGCCAACCAAAGTGGTTCCAGTTTTCTGATACACCACTCTGAGCTCTGTTCACTGAGACCTTACTAATGGCTGATAGGCGAGGTATTTGGTGGTTTAAACATTACCCAGAATACAATAAAATATCAAACATAAAGTTGTTATGCAGAATTTAGAATATGAATACCTCTCCATACAATAAAATTTAACTTTTACGTTTTTATCAATTTATATAATTTATTTTGTTTAGGAAAGGAGGTCGTAGTGGATCTGAGGAAGGAGACTGGACTGGACTAGAAACGCCGAGGCTGTCTACAAAAGGGCCAAAGTCAACTCTTTTTCCTCAGGAGGCTGAGGTCCTTTAACATCTGCCGGACGATGCTGAGGATGTTCTATCAGTCTGTTGTGGCCAGTGCTATCTTCTTCGCTGTCACATGCTGGGGCAGTGGGATGAAGGTCGCAGACACCAACAGACTAAATCAACTGATCAGGAGGGCTGGTGATGTCGTGGGGGAGGAGCTGGACACACTGATGAAAATTGCTGAGAGGAGGATGCTGTCCAGGCTTCAGTCCATCTTCTCACTCTACAGAAGGTATTATGCCCTGCGAAAAAATCATGACTGGACTTTAAAAATGGACAATCCGATTACAATCTCCCACTAAAAGCGCCGATGTCTGATAATGTTGATGCTTTTGATGGCTGGTAATATAAATCAAAATCCTGGTCCAGTGGGAAATTGTCTTTCAACCCCTCTGGAATTTTCAGATAGGTCTGGCCCTGGTGTCCTCAGGGCTGGATTAACTATTCCATGTGCCCTGGGCAACAAGACTCAAGACCCCCCCCCCCCCCGCCCCCAAAAGCAACAATCGTAAAGTCGTTATCATTATGAGCATATAGCCCATACTTCCATAATAACAAATCAAGCTTTTGCATGGCTCAGTGGAGGTGTATGTATTTACAATAGCCTCAGCATAAAGCTCATTCAAGAGACAGAACAGATGCACAAATGTTTAACATAACTTTTAACAATGAATCATTCACAGAATTTGGTGGCTACAGAGTAATTATTAAATGTTTCAATATGTAGCCAATCAATTATCTTTTGATGGCAACAGTGACATAAAGCAGACAGCTAGGGAAGCCTTAACTTAAAACCAGAGATTATTTCTAAAATGCTAAAATGTGAAATTATCACATCATCATCATCAATTAGTGTGTGTGTATGTAGTAAAAGTAAACCATTGGCTACACTGTTGCATGTAGTTCAAAGTCAAGATCAAGTTTATTGTTTCACAATCAACTATATCAACATTTTATGTTGATGCACTACTATATATTCTTATTATTTTATTTTAACAAATGGACCTTACAACTGGCCTCTTCCTCCCTGTCATCTTCTTCCTCCTGATCACTCTGCCTCTGTCCCTCTCTCTGAATCTGCAGCCTCCTCTTCCTCCCTGTCATCTTCATCTGCCTCCTCCTGATCACTCTCTGCCTCTGTCCCTCTCTCTCAATCTGCAGCCTTCATCCGTCATAGTCAATTATTCCTTTCTCTTTTCTATTTCACTTATTTCTGCATCTCCTTCTGTGGCAGGGCTCCAGAGTGCGACCAATTTGGTAAAAATGTAAAATTGTAAAGATTTTCCTAGGTCGCACCGGTGCACCTAACGTCCTCGAATCCGCTGCCTCTCCAAGAACGAAGCAATGTCGTTTATATTGATATCGTTTAATGTTGCGTTACATGACCCATTTCTTCTGTTTTGCCTGTTTTTGGATCTCTCCTCTTACTCTCCACACAGCTCCGCCCCCATTCACTCACACACGGCTCCCGTGCAACATGGAGAGACACAGCATCGGTCCACTGCTGACATTTGTCTACAGTTTTAATTGTTATTAACACAGCTCTATATTGTTAAGCATGAGAGGGAAACCTGTATTTGTACCAGTGTTTCCGCTGGTAACTCTCTGTTATTACGGACGCCGCACGGCGAAAAACACAGACGAAGTTATTGAATGCAACATAACTTCAGACGGAGCCTGTTGGACCTGGGCGAGAGATGTGGCCAGAATATCATAGTTGATAAAAATGCAGCGCAGTGACTAATACAGACATTTCATACACATACACTGTATTTTGATAGGAAAGCTGAAGACATGAAAGAGGAGAGAGAGGGGGGAATGACATGCAGGAAAGGGCCGCAGGTCGGAGTCGAACCTGGCCCGCTGCGTTGAGGAGTAAACCTCTATATACCAACGGAGCTATCTGGGCGCCCTCTTTCTCTTTTAATCTGTTATTGTTGTTGAAAACAAGTGAAGGAGCTTTCTCAGATATATATATATATATATATATAAATATATATATTTTTAAATATATTTACATGTGTTGCAGCTGCATATTTTCAAACTGAGAAGTAAACCCTGTCTTTGCATTTTATTTTAAACACAATTTGTTTTCATAAAAGAGCTTGTGAAAAGTGGCTTTGACTTAAAATGGAACATTTAGCCCACTTTGTAAAAAATACAGAGATATGATTTTAAGTCATGGACTAGTGGAAGATCTGATAAGAATCAGTGTGTGTGTGTGTGTGTGTGGGGGGGGGGCCTTCTTCATTTCCCTCCTCTTCCTCCTCCTGTGCACTAGCCTACTCAGAATTTAAATACAAATGATCGGTCTCAGCAAGCACGGTGTAGTGTGTTGTAACGTAACGACACTCTGTAAACGTTATGAATTCAAACATGCCAGTTTGTAATATGTTGTATTATGCTGTTGTCTTTAGTAAAATCCAAACTAATCAAAGGACAGAATGCTCTTAGTCACGAGTGAGCGATTTGACTTTTGGCTAACGTAACAGATGTGCTGTTGTTGATGCTGACTCACTTTTAGCATACATTATATAAAATTACATTTATTACAAATTTAACTTTGAATTAAATGTGTGTTTAAACTTCACCTGTGGAAACTGACTTCACCTTCAGAGGCTCGGGGGAGAGGCAGCTCAGTCACTCCAGTCTTTGCCGGGATGCAGTGCCACTACACTGCAGCAGACTCGCTGTGAAAGGACCGTGGTAAAGTTGGATTAATATTGGACGTGGGATAGTCGACACATTCGAAAAATCTATTTTGCAGCTTGACCTTCCAATATAAAACCACCTTTACCACGGTCTGTGACAGTTGTCTCCTCGCTCACTGCGCAGGAAGCTACAGACACTGTTTTTGACGTGATTTAACATAATATTTTGATTGAACGGGTTGCAAAAATCCGCAAACTACGAACCGCAGAGACCTCTTAGATCATCAGAGATGGGTCTGCTTGCCATCCCCAGGGTCAGAACGAAAAAGGGGGAAGTTGCGTTCAGTTTCCATGCTCCATATATCTGGAACAAACTACCGATAAGCTCCAACCCTTAGTATTTTCAAATCAAGGCTAAAGACCTTTCTTTTTAATACTTCCTTCTGTTAACTTTTGTTTTTAACCTGCTTTAGACTCATTTTTATTAATTGTTTATTAGTTTAATTTCTGTGTTAACTGCTTTTAATTTGTTTTTAATTTGTATTAGCTTTTATTTCTGTATTAAAGGTATAGTGGAGGATTTTCCCGAATTTTAGAAAAGAACCGCCCTCTCCACTTTTTGAAAAAATACACATGCACAACACCCTACCTGCTCCCGAGAGGGGACGCCTATTAAACGTGTGCACGAGAGAGCATGCACACGCCTAGTTCTCCTCGTGCACGCTCTGTTTACATGTTTCCAAAAGAAGATTTGCACTTTTTCCACTATGTCAGACTCGCCACCAGTAAGTGAAAATCTATTTACGACAAGCATCTCTATAGCTAACTTTAGCATGCTACAGGCCAACAAACAAGCTATCGTCTAGCATCTAAGTTGTTTTTTTTATTGCTGGTGTGTTTAGAGCTTTCAAGAAGAGAGTCTTGTGGGATCTGATATTGACTACGAGCCTGTGCCCTGTTCATCCCGACCAAGATCCAGGAGGGGGGGTGCGCCTAGAGGCCGAGGGAGACGAGGTCAGGGCGGGGGCACAAGAGCCAGCACCAGCCGAGAGCGGGGAGAAGGCGGTCGGGCTAGAGGCCGCAGAAAGCTAAAACTACCTCGGGACGAGCACGTACGACGGCCTTACGTAAACATATCAGCAGAATGATTGACAACTAGGAGGACCAATAGTCTTGATGATCCACCCGGAAAAAGAAAATCCTCCACTATACCTTTAACTGCTTTTAATTTGTTTTTAATTTGTATTAACTTTTAACTGTGTTTTAATGTTATATGTGAAGCACTTTGAATTGCATTGCTGCTGAAAAAGTGCTATACAAATAAAATTGCCTTGCCTTGCCTTAGTGTATTTAATAGTGATGGTCAAATGAAGCCTCACGAACCACTGTCTTTATTTTCTGAGCTCACTAGATGGCGCTCTCTGTTCAACAAAAAAAAACAGTTTGAGTTATTAGCCTTTGACTTTACACTACGGAAATTATTGTCATCTGAATATTGTTGGCTGTTATAGACCACCCTCAAGGGGTTTTTACAGTTCTGCGGAGGCTCCATGCAGAGCTTTCGCCGTAGCCTACGCCGTGGCCTGTTGTTTTATACTTGTGCGCTGGTGTGTTCGTCCAGCCGGCATGTGTGTGTGGGGAGTGTGTTTTAGAGCGACGAGGAAGTGAGAGAGTGACGGCGATTAGTTCCGGAGCTAATAGCGACTGTAGAGTCATAGTGAGAGAAACAAAGTGTCTCCCCTGTTCTTTCTGACCACGGTGTGAAACCTGGAGCAGGAAAAGTTAACCCTCTGCTTGATTTCATGTTGTTTATGGTGAAGGAGAACCAGGAAATTAGTCGGGGGGGAAATGCAACGCTACCAAGCCACAGCCGAGAGACGTGCGTCGCGTAGTTACGTTTTTTGAGAGGTGCAAGTCAGGCTACGGCGTAGGGTCCGGCGTAGACACTGTGGAGTCTTTCCGCATCCTGGGAACGACCATCTCCCATGACCTCAAGTGGGAGCTCAACATCAGCTCCCTCATCAAGAAAGCACAACAGAGGATGTACTTCTTGCGGCAGTTGAAGAAATTCAACCTGCCAAAGACAATGATGGTAAACTTCTACACAGCCATCATTGAGTCCATCCTCACATCCTCCATCACCATCTGGTACGCTGCTGCCACTGCCAAGGACAAGGACAGAGTGCAGCATGTCATTTGGTCAGCAGAGAAGGTGATTGGCTGCAATCTGCCGCCGCTCCAGGACCTATACGCCACCAGGACTCTGAAGCGTGCTGGAAAAAATGTGGCCGATCCCTCCCACCCCAACCACAAACTCTTTAAGTCACTCCCCTCTGGCAGGAGGTTGAGGTCCATCAGGACCAAAACCCAACGCCACATGAACAGTTTTTTCCCATCCGCCACCAGCCTCATCAACAAGGCCCGGAACCCACCCTGACTCTCCCCACACTCCACCCCTGGCTCTTCATTCAACTGTACTCTCTCTGTTGTAATGCTCTTTTTATTTCTATCTTTATTTTTAGATTTTATCTCTTATTTAATACATACTGTGTGTTATGTTGTTTATACCTATACTTATATTGTTTAATATTCCATGTAGAGAATGTGTGACGTGCACTGACAACACCAAAACAAATTCCTTGTATGTGTTAAAAACGTACTTCTGATTCTGATTATCTAACGTTAGTGATGGTCAAATGAAGCTTTGCGAACTACTGTCTTTATTTTCTGAGCTCACTAGATGGCGCTCTCTGTTCAAAGAAAAAGATTGAAGGAATGGCAATTCAGTGTGTTTTCAACCCTTTGTTGAACAGAGAGCGCCATCTAGTGAGCTCAGAAAATAAAGACAGTGGTTCATGAGGCTTCATGTGACCATCACTAGCTAATGGTTTCCCGAACCAACTAACAATAAATGAAAGGCAAATAACTGATAGAACCGAGATGGTAGATTGCTTTAACAAGCATTTTGTATCAGCTGGATCTATATTCAGTGGATTGTCTGATCAAAATATTCTGAACGTATGTCACTCAAGGGGAAACTATAGTACTAGATTCAATTTTACGCCTATTATGAGTCATGAGGTTTCAATGGCCCTGAAAAAACTGGATACTCGTAAATCTGCCGGGCCTGATGAGATTGAGCCAATATTTTTAAAATTTGCAGCAGAAATCATTGCTAACCCATTCACTTATATCTTAAACTTATAACTGGAACAGAATATTGTTCCTGAAGATTGGAAATCTGCTCTGGTTCTACCAATGTTGAAAGGTGGTGACCCATCTAAATTGGACAATTACCGTCCAATCTCTAAAATCAGTGATAGCTAAGATTTTGGAATCTATCGTCAGTGAACAATTAAAACAGTTCCTGGTTAGTAATAGTATTCTATCTGTTTTTCAGTCTGGCTTTAGAAAAAAATCATAGTACTGCCACCGCTACTATGAAAGTACATAATCAGTGCTTTAGATGATCGTAAATCATGTGCTCCGCTATTTATTGATTTAACAAAAGCCTTTGATACAGTCAATCATGCTATGTTATTATCACGGTTGGCTTGCCTTTCTGACGCTGCTATGGTCAGTAGTATGGGCTGAAATATGTGCCACCAGAAACTGAATTTGAATCATTTATATTAGAATTTGGTTTGCTAAACTTGAATAATTGCATTGAAAAACTGAATTTCAATCACATCATTTGAAATTGTATTGTTTAATTTGAATCATTGCATTGAAAAACTGAATCTGAATAGTATAATTTGAAATTGAATTTATTTGTTTGGAATTGAAGTCCAATAAAATTTGATCCTCACTGAAAATTCAACTCTCTCTCTCTCTCTCTCTCTCTCTCTCTCTCTCTCTCTATATATATATATATATATATATATATATATATATATATATATATATCTTCACATTCAGTTCTCAAAATTCAGATTCAGTTCTCAAAATTCAATTTCAATTTACTGAGACTGACATCCAGGTAGTTGGAGGATGAAGGAAGAGCAATCGAGCGCAGATCGATAGAGTTCAGTGTATCTCTGACTAGATGTCGCCTTGGCTACTACTGTTCATTGGAATGAATGCATCAATGGAGTCCCCATCATCTAACTCTAATATCGTATCATTTGTCTCCTTCCTTAGAGTGTTTATATAAATATTAAAGTTTTGCTTTAAGTGGAGCTTTATCATGTGCAGTAACAAACAAAACAAAGAGACTAATCAGTGTGTTAATACAAATAATATTTATTATAATCAGTTCACAGATCTCAGTCCAAATGGAAACTTCACCCTTCTGAACTAAGAGTTTCTGCTTCAAAGTGAAGTTTAATCAAACTCACTCCTCCGCTATTTATTAATTTATTTCTGCATGTATTTATTTATTTATTTATTTAACAAGACTTACAGTTTTTCACGATTGCTATGTCACTTTTTTCAATACTTTTAACAACTTTCCTAAACTCTTAACGCACCAACACACCTACAACACACAATTAACAAAACAGTTAATTTCATGCTCAAAATCACACATTGTAAACTAAACTCCAACACTAATTTTCAAAATACAATAATACACTAACACGACACACTAAGTCTACCCAAAACACTGCAAACATGTCTCAAAATCAAATAATTCTTCCACAACACTAACACATGTTCTCTTCCAACAGGAACATTTAGTCAATCATAGAACAATGTCATAATATTTATTACAGAATTACAGAAACTGCATTATTGTATATGTGTCAGGTCTGCTCCTTATACAATAGACACTAGATTGTATTGATCATAGATTATGTTTTGCACTGCAGTTTCTCTTGAAGCCGCTCTACATTTGTGTTTTGGTGGTTTAGTAAATGCATTTTGTTTCCTTTGCTGCAGAAATTCAATACAAAAAAATGAATGACCCATCTCAGAGTAGCTTTATAGACTGTACGGTTTATGAACTGGTGTTGGTGGTGGCACAGTGGATATGACACGTGCCTTTAGTGTGGGAGATCTACAACCCCAAATCACAAAAAGTTGGGACAGTATGAAAAACACAAATAAAAAAAGAAAGTAGTGATTTCTAAATGTACTTTGACTTGTATTTCATTGCAGACAATGTTAACACAAAATATTTCATGTTTTGTCTGGTCAACTTAATTTCATTTGTAAATATACATCCTTTACTGTCATTCAGACCTGCAACACATTCCAAAAAAAGTTGGGACAGGAGCAATTTAGGGCTAGTAATCAGGTAAATTGGTTAAATAATGATGTGATTTGAAACAGGTGATGTCAACAGGTGATTATAATTATGATTTGGTACAAAAACAGCATCCAAGAAAGGTCTAGTCCTTTAGGAGCAAAGATGGGCCGAGGATCACCAGTTTTCCAACAAATACGTGAGAAAATGATTGAAATGTTTAAAAACAATGTTCCTCAAAGAAAGATAGGAAGACATTAGCTTATTTCACCTTCAACAGTGCATAACATAATTAAAAGATTCAAGGAATGAGGAGGAATGAGGAGGAATTTCAGTGCGTAAAAGGACAAGGGCGCAAGCCTAAGCTGAACAACCGTGAAGAATCGTCATTCATCTATAAGCGTTATCACCACATGGGTTCAGGACTACCGTTACGTGGGTGTGTGTGTGTGTTCCTGTGCTCCTGTGTCATGATCCAGGTACCGCCCTCTCCACCTGGCTGGTCAGGCACACCTGCAGCATATCGGCTCATCAGTAGGTTGATAAAGCTGTGTGGATGGAGGCAGGAGGGAGGCAAGTGGGCCAGAGAGCCGTACAGAGCGCGTCGCTGTCGGTCGTGAACGGGAGTTGTGGTGCTCTCCGTCTTGCTGTCTCATATTTCTTTATATATATATATATATTGTTGATTCATTGGTTTTGTTGGTTTAACGTTCTTTTTCCTCGCTTCTTGTCTTTGCAGGGAGTCGTGTTGGGTTATTCTTGGTTTATGTTATTTTTGAATAAATAGTCTAATCGTATGAATCCTTCTGTTTCCTTGCATTCTTTAAACACCCAGTTTATCATTATATTGTTTCTCCCCCTTTTCCCCTAGACATTTAGAAGGGGGACGTAACAACTACTTTGGCAAACCTTTGTCAAGTACCACAATACGTAGTTACATCCACAAATGCCAGTTAAAACTGTACTGTGCCAAAAGGAAGCCATATGTTAACAGTGTCCAGAAGCGCTGTCAACTTCTCTGGGCTCGGAGGCATCTGGGATGGACCATCACACAGTGGAAACGTGTACTGTGGTCAGATGAATCAGTATTTCAGGTATTTTTTGGGAGAAATGGACGCCGTGTGCTCCGGACCAAAGAAGAAAAGGATCATCCAGACTGTTACCAGCAACAAGTCCAAAAGCCAGGGTCTGTCATGGTATGGGGTTGTGTCAGTGCCCTTGGCAAAGGTAACTTGCACTTCTGTGATGGCACCATTAATGCTGAAAAGTACATAGAGATTTTGGAGGACAATATGCTGCCTTCAAGAAGACATCTTTTCCAGGGACGTTCATGCATATTTCAACAAGATAATGCAAAACCACATTCTGCACACATTACAAAGTCCTGGCTGCGGAGGAAGAGGATACGGGTACTTGACTGGCCTGCCTGCAGTCCCGACCTGTCTCCAATAGAGAATGTGTGGAGCATTTTGAAGCGCAAAATGCGACAACGAAGACCCCGTACTGTTGCCCACCTTAAGACTTGTTTGCAGCAAGAATGGGACAAAATTACACCTGAAACACTTAATCACTTGGTGTCTTCAGTCCCTAAACGTCTTTTAAGTGTTGTGAAAAGGAATGGCAACATTACAAAGTGGTAAATGCTTTACTGTTCCAACTTAATTTGAAATGTGTTGCAAGAACCAAAACAATAAAAATCATGAGGAACACATTAAATTATGTGCTGCTGTATTGTCTGCAATGAAATACAAGTCAAAATACATTTAGAACTCACTACTTTTTTTATTTGTGTTTTCCATACTGTCCCAACTTTTTCTGATTTGGGGTTGTAGGTTCAATTCCCACTGTCAACCAATGTGTCCCTGAGCAAGGCACTTAACCCCTAGTTGCTCCAGAGGCGTGCAACCTCTGACATATATGTAGCAATTGTAAGTCGCTTTGGATAAACGCGTCAGCTAAATGACATGTAATGTAATGAAAAAAAGACAGAGACAGAATTGTCCTGGTACTCGTCTTCTTCTCCCGAGTGCAGGAACTTTTCTTACTTTCTTTGTGTTCATCTTTACAGTATTGTTCCTTTTCCTCTTTTACTGTATGTACTACAGTAACATATGGTCATGCGATTGAAAGAACTTCAACATCTGAGTGTGTTTCCTAGATGGGAATCAGCTGTGATTGATCTATTTGCATAGCTTCAAGCAGTTGTTTCTCAGTAGCAATGGAATAAAATGCAATGGGATATATTTGCGTTTCAATTTACAATATGAACAGCTGTTCACTGTGACTTTAGCCTATAAGTTAGGTTTAGAACATAATGTTATTTGTTCTGACATATAGTGTGAAAGCATTTGCAAATTGGTCAGTAAAAGTCCATTGTTTTGGTTGAGCTTGTGTTTAAAAGACAACCTGGTCTCAGAATTCCGTGAAATGAACATGGCCCCTTAACTCAAAATCTGTGGCAGTTTCACGGAATAGCCGAAAATTCTGTGATGGGCCCACGGATCCGCGATGCCATGTAAGTCAATGACAGGCATCATCCGTGGTCTACCCACAGATTCCCTGATCGCTTTCTTTCTGCCGGCTTTCTGTCAGCTGCAGCAGAGAAGCTGTATACAGCTTTGCTATTATTGGTATTTTTAACCCTATAACTGCTGTTTTAACCAACATTTATTCATCAGATATTATCATGGTTCATGTGTTTCTTTAAAAGTTATTATTTCTGTCTATTTCGGCCAGGGAAGCTGGATTGCTTTGTTGTTTATTGATATTTTCAAAACTATACCGCTACATTAGCAACATTTATTTAGATGTTATCATAGTGTGCATTTCTTTATTTTAATAATATTATTTCGGTCTTAATACCGGTGAAATATTACAGTATGCTGTAAGACAGAACACAATGTGCTCCGAGCTGGGCGCATTCAAAGCCGATATCCCACCCTCATTTCCCTCAATCCCTCATTTCAGAGAATCAGACAGCGATCAGCTGGTCTTTAACGACAGTATCGTTTCAATGTACATATTTAATTAGTGGTTTTGTCACCAGCAACAACACGTTGCTCAACTTTGTTCCAGTAAGTTATGCACTGTAATAACATTTTTAAAAATCAGCAGAATACTCCGGAAGTGACGTAGTATACTACTCAGCGGATAGGAAATATAAAAATACATAATATTCGTAATATTGATGTTTTTGTCTAACGTATTTGAGGATTTAAACAATGAAGATAATAATAATAATAATAAAATACAGTTTCATGTATTTGTCTCATGTACTGTTTGCTCGGTCGGCCGGCGGGCGGCAGCAATCTGAAATGGAATGAAGCCCATTCACGGCAGACGGCAGAAACCACAGGAGTCGAACAAGTCCAGCTGCTCACCCACCCTGGAAGAACTACAAGTACGCACGCTTCTACCAGGTTCTGGGGTGCGTCTAGAGTGGGAGTCGTAGTTTTTTTAAATATATTGGTATATTTCTCATAATTAGAAGTTGGCAGTGTAGAATTGTGGATGCACCCTGGGTTTTTTTTGGGATGGGGAACACTGGTGCCATCAGATTTTAAAAATCATTAAATAGGTGAAAATAGCTTATTACCATATTTGACAGTGCTTACAGTGGGTAAACTTTGGTGACCATATCTACATGACACCTGAGGTCCAGAGCTTTCTATAACAGCTGGTCTTATGTTTGTAGAACCTTCTGTTGCTAAATGACAAGCCTTCAAACATGGACTGGGTAAGGTTCAGAGGTCAATATCAAAGCAGGAGTTATGTATCCTCTTCAGACTGACATATGTTACTGTGGAGGTTGAGACCTTTCCAACGATGTGTTTGTGTAGTCGTTTTCATTTTTACACATCATGGAGACCAATTTGCAGGTGATGCGTTATTGTCCCCAGAGTGATATCTGCCTTGAGTTCAAATGCTTCACACATAACACTTTACATATTGTTTTATCATACAGCTGACATATACTTACAATAAAAACATAAACAAAGTGATATGTAGCCAGACATCTATTTCTCATCTTTCACAAACAGTGACAAGAGCAACACACAACCCTACATGCATCATATCATGAAGCTATTCCCCTGCAGCCTCAAGCAACATCATTTAAAGTTTTAATTGAGGTAGGTTCAAATTTGGCCTATAGTTTAGAAATATTTAGTTTGCATTGATTGGGGTGCCAGCAGAGGATAAGAACTACTTGGCATGGAGAATAAAGATAGATCAGGCCATATTCTCTAGTGATGGTCAAATGAAGCTTCGCGAACCACTGTCTTTATTTTCTGAGCTCACTAGATGGCGCACTCTGTTCAAAGAAAAAGATTGAAGGAATGGCAATTCAGTGTGTTTTCAACCCTTTGTTGAACAGAGAGCCAAGGCCGGATTTACCACCGGGCCGATTGGGCCGGTGCCCAGGGGCCTCCGACCTCTAGGGGGAACCTCCAAGACCCCACAAACTGTGTGTTTTTTAAAAAAAAAAAATTATTATTTTTTTGCTTATTAAATTAAAATAAAATTAATTAATGAGTGTGTGTGTTGTGTGTATGTATGTTAGCAATAATTTATTTACACACAAAAAGTATCATGATCAGTTTTTGTCTGTCGGCTGTGTCTGATGATGACGATGAGTCAGGTTACCGCGGAAACTGTTGATGGCGGCGAGAGTCAAGACAGACGGTAGAAGATAGTGTGGGGAAAAAAAGAGTTGAGGACATCGAAAATACAAACATGGATAAAACACGGTGGAGCAGTGGAGCCACAAAACGAAAAGCCAAAAGAGAGAAGGACGGCAGAGAGGATGCAATGAGAAGAAATATGCCGACCATCTCCACTTTTTTAAAAGTCGGCTCGACACAAATAAAGCGCCTGGCGGCGCCTGCTGTGATGCTAGCGAAGAGGAGTTCAGGAGTTCAGCATCACAGCCTTGCTAATATTTCAGATGAACCTGTCTTACCTGAGCATCAGCACCAGCACGAGTCGCACAACAATTCAGAAAACCACAGCCCGGCTGGAGTGACAGACACCTGTCCAAGTGCCCCCCCACCACCACCACAGTCCCCGACTCCCCTTGAGACCGAAACCGCTGAAGGCGGCAGAGACCCGGCGGTGACGGGTAGGTTAACGTAGGCTACACTACCAGTTTGACAGCCTCAAAACGTAGGCGAATCTGTTAGCCTACTTTCCCCCTTATTAAAAACCTTGATAGGCTAATTATAGATGTCTGGATCGGCACCGAAGCCACCTAAATAAATATGATTTTCTGATTTAGCTAGAGCTCCTCTGATCTGTCCCTGTATGATATGTTGCTTTTTAAATCATGTAACGTTGTTGTATTAATGTTGACTGTTCATTTGTATTATCAGATACGCGGTCTAGGCTTATCAATAGGATAACCTTTAGATAACCAAAAACTAACGTTATCTAACGTTCCCTAAACGTTTTGTGTTAGTGGGGTAAGCATATGTGGGACTGATTCTCTAGTTGAGTGTACTTTCACGTAATAGGTCTATTTCACATAATATTTTAAAAGTTCGTCTTTTGCCGTCAGTTCACTGCAGAGAAGTGGCAGCCTGTCACCGGTTGCGGTTTTTGGCTTCGGCGAAGCGGACACACGGGGTTCGGCACGAGCTGTGTGTGTGTGTGTGTGTGTGTGTGTGTGTGTGTGTGTGTGTGTCCATCCTACCAAAGCAGAGAATTATCTACACACATTGTTCATTATAGGTTAACTCTTAAATATATTTGGACTATACATTGAAATATTCCCATTTTACATGAAAAAAGTTACTCTCAGTTTGCTACATTGCATAGCATTACTGTATGTGCTGGGGTACATTTTCATATAATTTATATACAAGTGGACACCTGAGTATTACCCCCATATTGATATAAATACACCCAAAACAAGCTTTTAGGGATATTGTAGTCAAATATAGTGATTGTAATGTCATAATGTAGCAACAAAGTAATCTGTATTTTCTGTGTATAAAAACTACTAATCAATTAAAGGTTAAGGCTGGTGATAGTCTGTATTCTTTTATTTTAATGTTATGTTGTCATTACATTTCAGGAAATTATGACATAGAATAAAATAGTTGCCACAAGTACAGCTTTCCTGTAAGTCAGGGGTGTCGAACTCAAACACACAGTGGGCCGAGATTAGTCAGGGGCCAGACTGGTTCAACGGTTATTGAAAACTTATTGCAACAACCTTATTGCACATATTGAACCTGAAACTAACAAGGCCTAAAGAATTATTGCCTATAAAACAACATACATTAGGAAATAAAAGAAATTAAAATAAATATGTGTTCATAGTAAGTCAGATGTTTATTAATGTGCATTATTATTTGCTTATATTTCAGAACCACATCCAACTTCATGTTTGAGTTGTAAATAAATCTCAAAGTCAGACAGGTTCAAGTTCTTACTGGGCACCCTACAGCCGGCCAGTGTTTTAGTAGCCAGTTTTCAATAATAAATAAAAACTGTGATCATTTTGGTCACTATAACCATGAGGTCATACTGTTGCATCCCCATGACTCTAGTTATTGTTAGTTATGTTATTAGGCTGTATCTTCATAGATTTTAATCTGCTTTATTGCAATAAATTCTGTTGATTTTGTTCTGTGATAATTCCCATTTTGTCTTTTGTTTTATAGATATTTATAGATCTCCATTGCTGTTTCAGTTAACATCACAAGAAATGGAGTTGGAAAAAGTGGTTTTGTTTTAAACTAAAGAAAAACCCACAGCTTCCTTTTACTGTTTCTAAAATTTAAGATACTGTGTGAGTTTGGGCCATAAGTTCTGGGAGGGGGGGCCTCCAAGAGTTTGTGCCCAGGGGCCTCTGCTTTCTAAATCCGTGCCTGCAGAGAGCGCCATCTAGTGAGCTCAGAAAATAAAGACAGTGGTTCGTTAGGCTTCATGTGACCATCACTAATATTCTCTGTGCTTGCTTGGAGAGACTAGTTTCTATTCCTCTCCACAACCTTCATGACAGTCACCTGACAAGCAAGCTTGAAATGAGATGTTTTTAGATATCGCCATGCTTTCTGACATATGAATATGCAGCCTTGTATAACATAAACCCTCTGATTCACCGTTCACTTTCAACACGGGCCTTCCAGTCAAAGGTCTTGTCTATATGAACACCAAGGTGCCTATAGAGCAGAGCTGATTGATTGGTTCATCATTTCAGTTAAATCACAAGATGGCTGCCATGGTGTGAGTGTGTGCTGCAAGCTCAGTCTGCTGGCCCAAAGTTTTTGCTTATGGAGGTCATTGTGATATAATTTGTCCACTCTAAAACAATTCTGTACAATGATCTACTAGAGTTATATCAAGAAAAACAAACTAAACTAATCTCCAGCTTTAAACCAACTAGCCATTGGAACATACTCTTCTCTTTGTGCGAGTGGGAAGAGAGCAGCCTTTCAATGGGGGATGTAACAATTACTCTCCAAAGTATTTTGGACATGATGCAGCAAATGAAGCTCGATATGATTTCACACTTGAGCCAAAATTGATTCACTCAGAACCAACCTGGCCAAAATAGATGGATCACTTCAAATGTTTGGAGAGCAGGTTATCAAGCTGGAGCAGAGAGTCAGCTCAAATGAAGATAATATAACAGAGCTGGTCAAACGTGTAAAAGTGCTTGAAAAGGAAAACACTGATCTGAAATCATGGGCGGAGGACGCTGAGAACCGAAGCAGACGCTCCAACCTACGATTCATTGGCATTCCAGAGAGGGCAGAGGCTAGAGATATCCTTGGCTTCATGAGGCACGTGATTCCACAGCTTCTAGGTGAAGCGAATTTCTCCACTCTTCCGGTGATCGAGCGCTGTCATCGCACAGGTATGCTGGACAACTCCAGAGCCAAGGGTCCCAGGCCGATCCTGGTACAGTTTCACTATTTCCAGGATAAGCTAAAAGTAATGAAACTAGCCAGGGAGAAGAAAGAGTCCCTACAGTTCAAAGGAGTTCGTGTTTTCATTTATCCGGACTTCTCCACTGGTCTTGTCCAGAGACGCCGAGGGTTTGATGCGGTGAAGAAAAAGCTTTGTGATCGGGACATTAAGTATGCATTGATCTATCCTTGCACACTGAGAGTTGCCTTTGCTGGTAAGACACAATTCTTTCGTACTCCTGAGGAAGCTGAGGAAACCCTTGGTGAACTCTCTCTTATGAACTCATTGACTCTGACATGACAGCCTAAAGTTGGTGAATGAATGCTAGTGCTAATAGTAGCGCAATGCGCTTCTGTCGTTGGCAATATGCAGCTCGCTGATGAACTCTTTCAACTTTTTTTTTTCTTTTCTTCTTTCTTCTCCCAGTGGGTAATAATTTTCTTGCCAGACTGGTATTGAACTTATTATTTATTATTTGTATTGTTATCACTGGCATAAGAGCTATTTGAGTGACCGCTGTCTTTTGTTTCTTATTTTGCAAATCAATACTGGGAGCAGTAAGGGATGGTATCACTGCACGATCTGAGTCTCAACACAATCTGAGTTGCGTCGAGTTGTGCATGCTCAGATTTAAACAATTTACGGCATAACGATAATAACGCAAGATGGGAACAGCAATAATAGAAGATATAGAAGGTGGAAATCATTTCAAAAACGTTTTAGTTATCAAATGCTATCTATGATTGTTTGATTGCTAACGTTAGCTCATAACACCATTCAAGTAACAGCCGTTGTTGTGTTTGATTGCCAACTTGTAGCCAGCAGTGAATCAACTTGGTCATATAGCTCCATTTTTACTGACTTTTTTATTTTTTATTAACTGACGTGAGGGATCATGCCGTGAACATGTGATGCGTTACGCTAAATAATACATTACTGCCATTTCCACCTTCTATATCTTCCATTATTGCTGTTCCCATCTTTCGTTATTGTCGTTATGCCGTAAATTGTTTAAATCTGAGCATGCGCAACTCAACGCGACTCAGATCGTGTTGAGACTCACATCGTGCAGTGACAGTTGGTGCTGCTTTACTATTGTTTGCCGTATATGAATTAAATGGCATAAAATGGCGTAATACTAATAGAAGGGTTAGTCTCATGGTTAGTCTAGGTCTCCTAAATGGGAAAGGTTAGATACCTATAAGTTTGATATAGGCAATTTATATTCTGAGTTATTAAATAAACTAAATAAAGTAGCTTTTACAGTCTACTATTTTATTTTTATCATTATTATTATTGTTTGTCGTTATGTATCTGATGATTCTCATGCAGTCATAATTATACTACATAACTATTTTTGCAGAAATTGACCTTTTTTATTTTTTTATTTATTTTTTATTATTCTTTGGGCTATGCAGACTGGGCGGTGCACTTACAGGTTTATGTGCATACTCTGTGTGTGTGTGTGTGTGTGTGTGTGTGTGTGTGTGTGTGTGTGTGTGTGTGTGTGTGTGTGTGTGCGCGTTTGCTCTCCTATTGCCTTTCTCTTCACATGCCCCCTACTGCTTTATACAATAACCTGCGATGATGCTTTATGACCATTTTTGCTTTCATATCATGTGTATATTAATTTTGTTATTTAGGAGTAATGAACTTCACTAAAGGTTTACTTGTTATTCACTTGAACATTAGGAGTTTGCCTCCTAAAATTGATTTACTGAGAGCTTGGCTCGCTTATAATAATCCACATATTATTACTCTCTCTGAAACTTGGTTAAATACTGAGATATCTGGTGATGAAATCAAACTTGACAATTATGTTCTATTCAGGAAAGATAGGGGTTCAAGAGGTGGGGGCCTCTTAATATATGTATCCTCAAAATTAACTGCAGAATTGGTATTGCCAAGTGAGAATCCCCTGCATTTTGAAGGCCTCTTTGTTAAAATTATTTTTCATGAAAACAAACGAATTATAATAGGAAATATTTATAAACCTCCTAATGCTCTTGCTGAAACCACTGAATGTATCTTGTCTACAATTAACTCTTTAGATTGTGCTAGTGAAAAAATCATACTAGGTGATTTTAACTCCAATTGGCTAGCTAATTCCTCTCATAAAGACCGCAATCTTTTTAACAGCATTAACTTAACTCATAACTGAACCCACTAGATTTGGTCCTAGCTCCTCTTCTTTGCTTGACTGGATTTTGGTTTCTCATCCTGGTAGAATCTTAAATTCTGGGGTATTACCTGACTCTCTCAGTGATCACTCTATTGTTTATTGTATTTGGAAAATCAAATTGCCTTCCTCCAAAATTAATTAGAGTAAGGAATTGGAATAACGTTAATCCTGAACCTTTTATTCAAGACATATTAAATATAAATTGGGAGAGAATTCAGTTAATTCCATCTGTTGAAGATGCATGGAATTGCTTTTATACTGAATTTGTTGAGATAATAGATAAACATGCTCCTTGGAGATCAATCAAGGTTAAGGGTCGACACTTACCTTGGATCAAAGGAGATCTAATACACTTATTTAAACAAAGAGACAAGGCATGGAATAATTATCGTATATCAAATGATTCTGCTGACTGGGATGCTTATAAAGAACTAAGGAATACATGTAAAACTATTATTAGAAATGCTAAAGCAAATTACTATAATGATTGTTTATCAACTCACTAAGAATCCAAAGCAATTCTGGAAGAAAATTAATTCTATAACAAACAAATCCACAAAAAGCTTTATTTCTCATATTAGAGTAAATAATGAAACTATTAGTGAACCTTTATTAATTGTTGAGGCCTTCAGCCAGCACTTCTCTACAGTTAGTAGTTCTTTTTCTTTTCCTCCTCACTCTGATGTTTATCTGACCCAGAATAGGTGCAATAGATCATTTTGCTTTAATATTATCACTCCAGATGATGTTCAGCAGCAGTGCCGATCCTGACCTCCCTGGGGCCCTAAGCTAAATTCTGCTAAGGGGCCCTCTACCTGACCCGTGATGCCGTGAGCTATGTAAACCATTTGCCACACAGTCACACGTGACACTTCAGTGCTCCCAATACAATCCTCCCTCCTTTAAACAAAACAGTCAAAGAATAAGTACAACAATATAGAACAGAATGAGGTTCAAACAAACAATATTTATTGAATAGAGTATTTTCTATAATAAGATAACAAGTGAATATTTTTAAATAAGTGAATATTAATGTAAACATAAATAAGAAGAAAATAATAAATTATAACCCTGAACTTTGGCTTTTGGGATTAACTTTGGTTCTCTCTACAGCCTGGGCATTTTCAGCATCAGTATGGGCACCACCAGATTATTTGGACTGTCTAGAATAAACTGAGAAGAATATCACATAGTTAGTTAAGCAGTCATTTACACTACTCGTTACATGTTACAAATGTGTAAACATTTGAATGTTTGAATTAAAATCTTACCATCAAAATATTCCTTTTCTGCACTTTCTTGTAATATTTCAATAGTGAACTGATGCAGATATCAATAATCCCTGTGAGTGATATCAAGAATTAACTTTTGTACAAGTGAACATGTAATTCCTGATATCAAAAATAGACATTGGTAGGTAAAAATTAACTAAGGGGTCCTACTAGTAAAAATAATCAAGAATTCACTTTGCAAATAGTAAAAAAATCGAATTCTTGATATCGAAAATGCATAAACTGTGAATGAATAAAAGCTAAAATGGCTTTCCATATCATGTTGAAGTTTGTATTTATTTAGTATTATGCATGTTGAAGCAATTCTTGATTTATGGTTATTATTTACTGAGGGATGTGCATCCATATTGACCAGTATGTCCAGCTAATCAACATTTTAAATTTAATATAGCTTATAAATCAATGTCAAATTGTCAATACATTGCTTTCCATCTTGCATAATTAGTGCGGTTGTTTAGAGTTTTTAACTACACATTGTCTGAGACTAGATAATCAGTGTCTTAAAAGTATGTACAATGTGTACTTTGATGAGGAGTGCCATCATTCACGCCCATATATTGTAGCCTACAGTCTGTCTGGTCTTCACATATATTTCTGCTTGAAAAATGGGCGTTTCACTTCATGTACGCGCCTAACGCATGATAACACACCCGACGCGGTTATCTTTTCCGAGCTGCAGTAAACAAACACCGTTGCACTTTGTCGTTTATCAAACGTAATAAATAATTGTATTTTACTCTCACTTTTGTCAGGCACAAAGTCACAAAACACAGCCCTGGAAGTGACTGGCGTTAGCAGCTAGACCAGAGATGCACTGCCTGCCTGCCCAGCTAGGTTAGCAAATGCAAGACCGAAAAAAAAAACACAATAGAAATACACAT
This sequence comes from Gymnocephalus cernua, assembly GCA_023631565.1. NCBI lineage: Eukaryota > Metazoa > Chordata > Actinopteri > Perciformes > Percidae > Gymnocephalus > Gymnocephalus cernua. Next base: position 28,659,803 of record CM042439.1, on the reverse strand, counting down.
AAACGTAACTTTACTTTGCTGACATCAAACTTGGAGAGGAGAGAACACAAGTTTACCTGATTGTTGTTCCCGCAATTCACTCTCATTGTGTTTTTTTTCTCCTCTTTTCGTGACCAGAAGGCTAGTTTCGCTTCATTTTGTCATGGATGTTGTAAACATTAATTGACGCGCTATGACACGAGGGGGAGGCGGGGCCTCGAGTAATTTGCGGGGCCCTACGCAGCTTGCGTAGTGAGCATATAGGGCGGATCGGCTCTGTTCAGCAGGTTATTGACGGCATAAACCCCGGATGCAGTGCCGGTCCAGATGGTCTTGAGTTCAAGTTCTTTAAACTTGCCTGTCATGTTATATCATCTCCATTGGCTGAAATATTTAATTTATCATTGGCAACTTGCGAAACACCACAATCATGGAATTGTGCCAGAGTAATTCCTCTTCATAAAGGAGGTGATATCACTGATATTAATAATTACAGACCTATCTCAGTCATCAACAGTGTAACAAAAATATTTGAGAAATTAATATTTAATCAACTTTCTAAATATCTTAATGACCAAAACATATTATCTCCACATCAATCTGGTTTTTTAACAAATAAATTTTCATGGAACGAGTTGCAAAATCAGCTAAAACTGCAGCCTTTCATTTCACATACTGAATTCAAGTCCTGCCTAAATCAAACATATCAAGATGTCTGCGCTTGTTTTTAAAATGTGATTTTTCTGTTTTGTTGTGATGTTCTGTCTCTTACTTGTTGTCTGTTAAAGTGTATCCTCAATGTGCTGCATTCTTGGCCCGGCGCAAGCAGCAGCTTGGTCGGGACAACATGCAAAGTTTGACACTTTCATTACAACTAGTGTTGTTGTAACGTTATCCTAGGGACATAAAAAACCTCCACGAAGGAATCACAACTCACCCTGTGCCAGCGCGGGGACATTTACCAGAGACAGCTTTGCAGGCACGTCCTCTCCACCACTACGTTAGATCCACAACTCCCGCTCATTGTCCGATATACTCGTTCTAAACACCTTTGTCCGGGCCAGTATTCCGTTCTACAGCCTAGAACACTGCATTTACGACCGTGGTTCATTTTCAATATCCTTGAAAAACTTCCAAACTTTCTTCTTTCTAAAGCACAGCTCGTGTGCGCGATCCTAGAGCTGCAGCTCATAGCAGGTCTGTAAAGGTATGCAGGCCGAGCGGGAAGGCAGCATACCCGATTGGCAGCCGCTGGCTGTGACGGCAGATTGTGGAGCCTCAGAAGTCCGACATTGCCGTACTAAATTTGTAATTAGCCATCAATTTTTGTAAAACGGCCCATATTTGAGCTCTACATAGTTGATTTCTCGCATAAAAAAGTCTCAGAATTGATTTTAGTATTGGAATAACAGACAAACAATGTATAAAATGTCTGAGATGTGCGCAACCTAGATTAAGAAGACTAGCTGATCTCAGGTCAGTGGTGTATGTTAATTTCGGGCCGTGACAAAGACAGCCCTTGAGCCAAATAAGGGACAGGAAGCGAGTTGACGTCAACTATCAGCTTTGTTGGGATTTGCCCGTTTTCAGCAGCAGTTTTAAATAGTGAGATTTGCAGAGGAAAGAGGTGTCTGTGGGATTTTGAGGTTCTATATATGTCCTATTTACCCACCAAACTGTTGTTGTTCAACTATGACAAGGTAAAATCGGTTTTGCATTCTATCACCCCTTTAAAATATGATGCCATTTGGCCTGATGGTGGAGCCATAACTTAAGACCACAACTTTGAAAGGCTACGCTCCTCACCCTGTGAGTCTGATTAACTTGAAATTCCTCATGCAAGTCCAGCTCAGTATCCTTAACAAAAAGCCTCTTGGACCATAAACGTCCACCATGATGTTTTTTTGCTAATTTGCATAATGTGAAAAACAGTAAAATGAATAGAACTTTGGTAATTTTGATTCTATCAACACCAAACTTGGTATGCAGCCTTGCGGGATTGAGATACACATTTATACTATAAAAAAGCACGATTGGGGAAAAACCATGGCTGCCAACAATTAAAGAAATTTTCCAGGGGCGGAGCTTAGCAGGAAATTGGCCATAACTCACTAACTGTTAAACAGGCCACAGACCACTGATATTCGTGTATCACTAAAAGCCAGTCCACTTTGTCATTCAGCATTTCCAATTGTTTGAATTTCTTTGTTCCTTTTACTTTACAGGAAAGTTCTTCTTAACAACTAGATACAGAATGCCTTTAATTTGTGTCTCTGTAGAGCAATGGGGTTTATATGGCTGGCTTGAGTAAAATACAAATAAACATATGAATTAGTTTGACCAAGAAATCTTACGTCCAGGGCCCTATTTCAGAAGCAGGTTTAGTGGAAACTCTGAGTTTGTTAAGCCAGAGATGAGGGAAACTCTGGGTTTTCTGTTTCAGAAAGAGAGGTAACTTAACCTCAGAGTCAGTTACTATGGTAACTGAGCCTATGAACCTAACCTGGTCGGGAGCAGGTTTTCTTCAAGAAACCTCGAGTTTCTCTCAGTCTCCTCCCCATGGATGTATGAAGAGAATTAACGCTCCTCCCTCTGACACAGCACTCTTCATTTCCTCATTCATTCATTCAGTCTGTATCAGGCGCATTTTAGTGCAGTTTGTTATATCGGCATGAATAAAAAAAAAAACATTGTTGGTTAACTAACCAACTAACAGTTAATTAACTGCCTTTGAAATAAAATATTATGAATTATAATTCTGTTAATGATGGTGCTGCAGCCTCAGAATGGGATTAGTAGGCCTAGGACTTTTTCGCCTGCAGTATTGCACCTAACTGAAATAGATTTTCAGTCATATAAGTCTATACTTATGATTAAATATGATATACATTATATTGGAATATAGCATTTAGGCCTACTCTAGCAGCAAAAGAGAGAGAATTCTCTTTTTCAGCAGCCGCTGTGTTGCTTTTTAAACAAAATACATGTTCAAACTCGCATATGTGCGCATGAGTATTTCCACCAACCCGTTTGTTTGTGGTTGTTGCCATGGTGAATCGTAGTATCATGGCTCCATTCATGCTGTCTTTGGTGCACGTGCGTAACCCTGATTCAACCTACTCCGAGCTGATTGAACCAACTCGAATCAGCTGTTGTGAAACCGAAAACTCTGAGTTTCCATCTCAGGATAAATCAACTCAGAGGTCAGGGTTAGACTCAGAGTTTGTTGAACCTCCTTCCTGAAATAGGGCCCTGGTCTGATAAAGACTGAGGTGCAGTTGAAAACTGGATAAATCTAGTAAGTAGACAATTCTGGCATTTCCCAGCTGTCTTTCATTCTGCAGTAATACGCAGTTATATAAGCAACCCTTAACACTGTGCAGAGGTAGCCTACATGGCTGCAGCTTAATACAACCATGACAGATTTTTTCATTGCACAGGACTGTCGCTTCCAGTTCACTAGAAATGGTCATTAAAAAACATCCTGCCATGTTGATAAGTTCAGTCACATCCAAATGATGCTGCTACATCAAACTAGTCCACATGTATCATTACCAAGAGCCTGGGTCTGTCCGAGGTTTCTTCCTAAAAGGGAGTTTTTCCTTGCCACTGTTGCACTAGTGCTTGCTCTTGGGGGGACTTGTTGGGTTTTTTGTAAATTATAGTGTGGTCTAGACCTACTCTATCTGTAAAGTGTCTTGAGATAACTCCTGTTATGATTTGATACTATAAATAAAATTGAATTGAATTGAATTGAATTGAATTGAATTGAATTGAACCAGAATGCTGAATAGCAGTCGAAATGTATTTTCTTTCTGCTCACTTCTGGTCATGGTATGCAAAGCAGGTTCAGTTATTTAAACACAAAAATCAGACTGTAAACAATTAAAGTCTATCTGTCTTAGGAATAAAGACAGTATCTCTATGTGTATCTCCATTCAAATTTTATTTTATAAAATAACAACACAAAAGCACTGAGTTTCTGTACAAATATCACTCCTTCACTCAAGCAGAGGACATGGCTTTCTTGGCCTGACATTGATATCATGAGAGAGAGAAGGGGTGAATAGCCCCTTTCTGACATTGTGTTGTTGTCACACTGTGCCGTGAGCTGTAGAAGGACTTTCATATTTACATAAATCATTTTCAAGAGGGTAGTACTTTGTACTTGTGCATACAATAAACAAATCTAGAATCAAATGGACCCCAGAAAATAGATTTATGAATTTACATTTTGTTTTTTTTTATGACTATTACATGTTATCTATGAGTATAATTTCTGTACTACATAAGCTTTGAGGTAAAACATAACATTCCTCCTATAGTTGAGTATCTGTAACATGCATATAACCATCATTCCTCCCATAGATTTCTTTAAACTCTACACTCTATGCATGGTAGGAGCTCAGGAAGCCCCATTCCATTGAGAATGGTGCTTTTTCAGTTAGAATGAGCATAAATGGATCACTGAAAATGTGACAAAGCCTGCTTCAGTGATAATGTCAAACAACCAATTGGAAGTTCAAATCCATTTTACTTTCTCACCTCTGCATAGCTGTTCAATCACAATGTGAAATGGGTGTGAATGTTGGATTGGTAATTTTTGATTAATTCTACAGCAGAAATGTGTGGGGGAAGGGGGTTCCGAAGCAGTTCAAACATCTGTTAAGCAGTTCCGATGGAGTATACTGGCCACTTAACAGAGCCATAAGGACTAGTTGATGTAGGTCTAAAACACTCAAGACATCCAGAGGCTTTCTCATCTAGCCGGCCCTGTAATGGCCCATGACTATTTTTGGATTTTGTTTAGTTTTGATGACACATCTAATACTGTGCTCCCATCTTATCTTTACTAAGTGTGTGATGATTACTGATTTTCTTGATGAATTAACTGCAAACTAACTGCAAAACATCCACAGGCTCCAAGTAATGTAAGTTTCAGATGGTCCTCACCAAACAAAATGTCCATATAGGTCGATTATGTCAGTGTAGGGAGGGATGGGTAAAAAAAACATAGGACTTTCACCAAGGAGACCACTGTTTGTGTCTCGTGTGAAACCAAAATCAACTTTGACTATTTTTAAGTTAACCAACTAACTTTGTTAGTATGTCACAGACTTATGTCTGTAACAGACTTGGAGACTTTCCTAAACCTAGCCAAGTAGTTTGGTTGCCTTAACTTAATTCACAACATTAACCATGTTTTTTAAAAACTGAAATTGGGAAACATCACCTACAGGTACGGAAACAATTTAATTTGATTCCGTTTTATAGTGTCAAATCCTAACAAAAGTTATCTCAGGCCACTTTACAGATAGAGTAGGTCTAGACCACACTCTAGAAGAAGATACGGGAAACACCAGGGTCCTCATTTATAAACGGTGCGTACGCACAAAAGAAGACATATGCCGATTTGTAAGCCAGATTTGGGATTTATAAAAAGCAAACTTGATGGGAAAATGTGTGGTCCTCCAAACAAACTGTGACCCATCCGTTTGGACATAAACTGGAGAAATTACAAACTGCGACTCCAATAGCAGAAGGATGATACATAAAAAACGGTTTGAAATTGATACCATTGTGTAAAACAAAATGAAATGAAATTACGCAAGAACTTGTGACAGTGTGCCGAATACTTGGTGCACATCCCAATGCTAATATTACGAGCACTAAGTAAGCTGTATCATGGAGTTTCATAGACCACACGCTGTGTGTGTATGTGTGTGTGTGTGTGTGAGAGGGAAAATACAATGGTTGAGCAAAGGCCATCATCACTGCAGGTACAGTATATAGTTGATTATCAATAGTTATTAGTTATTAGTGGTAATTAGTATTTGTGTCACTCCTCCACTTTTGCATATGAGATTCAGAGACCAAACACACACATACACACACACGGTAGAACTTGTTGCTATGGCGATTTGCGCAGTGAGTGAGTAGAAGAGGGAGGGAGAGACAGTAGCTGTGTTCAAAACTGTTCCCTTTCATGGAAATAGTGTACTATATAGTGTGTTCGCCATCTTGTAGTGGTGTTCGAATTCTCCCCAGTAAATTTCATTCACTATATAGTCCACCATAAAATACCCACAATGCACTGCTAATTTGAGTTTACATACCATGTACCCTACATGTTACTCCCGTATACCACAATGCAACGCGGTCGTGTTTTCCCGGAGTAGAAGAAGAAGCAGATTAGCAGTTTAGGAAACTGAAAAGGAAAAATGGAGCGGCCTTTTGTTTCTAAACATCGGAAATGTAACATGCAGCATATATAATATACAACCTTTTACTTTCCTCCTGGGTGCTCGGTTTGTTTCAGGGACGTATTCAAAGTAATTTAGTTTCAGTTTGTTTACATGATGATGGGTGCGCCTGCCTCCATCACACAAATAACTGGCGCATCTACTGACACAACAATGTGTTTTCAGTGAGTGTCCCAAATCTGGTTTGGTCGTTCCCGATATAGTTCACTATTTAATAAACACTGTATAGTTCACTATGTAATAAACACTATATAGTTCACTATTTAATAAACACTAATGAGGGAACGGTTTCCAACACAGCTAGACAGGTCAAACATGTTCATTTAATGATTTTTATATCTCCAAGTTCCTTCTGTAATGCAAAGACCATGAGGCAAAAACAGCAAAATATAACCAGAATGATAAGAATCTGCCGAGTGCATTGATGTTTGTGGTGGCAAATATATGCGACACAGACCAGGTATTAAAAAGGGAACCGTTTTCTTCTTTCCAGATATTTCTTCTGTCTATTGGGGCCTATTCGGCACTTGGTATGCACAGAGCCAAAAGTTTAAGTCCAATGGAAATTGTGAGGGACAGAGCAATTTGTTTAGAGAAACATGTGACATCCCCAACACCGAACCTGACCCTGACCCCCATTTGAGCCAAATGCTGCTACTGTGCACCAGCGTGTTGATGCGATGTATAGCTCGTATAAACACAAGAGGTAAGGAAAGAAATAACAATACTTTTTATTAACAAGTTCTTTCAGCATCAAGCTTATGTCATAAAACACAATTTGTATCTCTGGTAAAGGGAAACAACAGTTTTTTTCAACCCTATTTTCCCATGTCTTTGTGTCTAAGTGACTGATGGGAACAACAATCTGTGACATTGGTCCAGTATTAAACGAGATCGCTGCAGTCGTCAGCGGCAAAACAAGCTACAATGTAAGTTAATAGGACAACTGTCCAGCTTGTATTCACCTTCACAAAGTGCTTGTTTTGCCGCTGACAGGCTCAGATTAATATTCTGACAAGTGTCTGACAACATTTTTGCTAGTTTAACGGCAGAAAAAAGGGTCCGTGCGCCAGACGCTTGGTTCAAAAGGGTTGTACTTGTCTTAATTAATCACAGGTGTGTTTTAGGCCAGGCGCGGTTGTTCCTTGGCGCATTGCTATTATGATGGCGGATTTGCTGAGCAGGAAGGAGAGAAGAAACTGATCTGCTTGTGCATGAAGTGAAAGCATGCGAGCAGATCATATAATACTATTTCACATTGTAATATTATTTTTAATCTTTTCCATGTTTGTGTGCTGCTGTGTGTCCCTGTGTATGCACCTAGGCTCGTGCACAGCGACTTTATTGCATTGCATTATTGACTTTAGACCAGGTTTTTGTTGGTCAATAGCACGATCACTTTCCGCTGCCTCAAGATAGCAATATGCCCAGAATGCACCTGAACACACCTCCCTGTAAGACCAGCACGCCCATGGGTGCACAGATGGGCGCAGGTGCATTTGCTATTTAAATGACGTGGGCGCTGGATGGGAAACAACTGCGTCGGTCTAAATTTAGCAAAGACACTTGCATTGGGCTTTGCGCTGTGCCGGGTGCAAGAAAGGGCCCAGAAACTTCAGTGTATGTAGGGGAATGTTGTACATTGGTGGCTAATACTTTCTGACACATGAAAACTAAAAGGATATAGGAATCACAGTATAGGTATTGCTCTGTTCATTAGACTTCAGGTGGGCTAGGTCCAAGTCTGGACGATCACTTTCCAGTCAGAGAAGTGTGTTCGCTGGTGCTTTAAGTCACGCCAAGATGAACTGATGATAGCTTATATCTTAGTCATTGTACAGTCCAGTCAGTGTGATGGGAGAAGAGCCAGTGCTGGTGCGTGCGTGTAGGCAGACTACGCAGCAGCCTAGAGCAACTCTTTGGCAAGGCGGCAAAATGTGGGCTCATAAAAAATGTCAACTGTTGTGTTTTGCCCTCATTTTGTCACCTCTTGTAGTCCATTGGTTAGGAATGTGTCTCTCCTCAAAAACATAAATCAGCGCCCCCTGTCCCCAGTTCTCACAAGGTCAGAGGTCGGAACACTAACACTGAACAACCATACGACCCAAACTGTAACAACAATAACGCAAGAACTAATACACATTTTGACAGAGAGAGGACCATATCAGGTCAGAGGAATTGATTTCCCCAGGGATGATGTGCACAGAAAAAAAGTAAGATAAAAATGTTCTCTAGCGGTTTTAAGTTGTGAACCTGCTGATGTGTGCCTTGCCGCACATTTGTGTGTATGTGTGTATGTGTATGTGTGTTTTACGCACAACGTTTTGTTTAGGCTATATAAAGATTTGCAATACTATTACATTTTAGATGAGTTGAAATGTGATTATTCAGAAAATAGCTGTGCTGTCATGGCATTGCTATAAAGGGGTTTGGAACCTTTTAGATTAATTATGCTGCAGACCTGTTGGTGCCGTTGTTGTCACCGGTCCTGAGAAGAGCGAGTAGGTTGAGACTCACAAGACAAGTTGAAAGAGGAAAAGGGATATAAGGCAGATTATGAACTGAAGAGAAGGAATGGAAGTGAAGAATGGAGAATGTCCTCTCTGTTGGTCTGTCTGTTGGTTAATGGACTGTATTTATATAGCGCTTAACAACTAGTAAAAGCGCTTTTACATAGTACAGGAACCATTCACACACATTCATACGCTGTGGCCGAGGCTGCCGCACAAGGTGTCACCTGCTCATCAGATAAACATTCACACACATTCACACAGTGATGGCGCAGCATCGGGAGCAGCTGGTCTTGTGTGTCTGTCTGCCTGCCTGTCTGCCTGTCTGTCTGCCTGTCTGTCTGTCTGCCTGTCTGTATGCCTGTCTGCCTGTCTGTCTACCTGTCTGCCTGTCTGTCTGCCTGTCTGTCTGTATGCCTGTCTGCCTGTCTGTCTGCCTGTCTGTCTGTATGCCTGTCTGCCTGTCTGTCTGCCTGTCTGTCTGTCTGTCTGTCTGTCTGTCTGTATGCCTGCCTGTCTGTCTGTCTGTCTGTCTGTCTGCCTGTCTGTCTGCCTGTCTGTCTGCCTGTCTGCCTGTCTGCCTGTCTGTCTGCCTGTCTGTCTGCCTGTCTGTCTGTCTGTCTGTCTGTCTGCCTGTCTGTCTGTCTGCCTGCCTGTCTGTCTGCCTGTCTGTATGCCTGTCTGTCTGTCTGCCTGCCTGTCTGTCTGTCTGTCTGTCTGTCTGTCTGTCTGTCTGTCTGTATGCCTGCCTGTCTGTCTGTCTGTCTGTCTGTCTGTCTGCCTGTCTGTCTGTCTGCCTGTCTGTCTGTCTGCCTGTCTGTATGCCTGTCTGTCTGTCTGCCTGTCTGTCTGTATGCCTGCCTGTCTGTCTGCCTGTCTGTCTGTATGCCTGCCTGTCTGTCTGCCTGTCTGTATGCCTGTCTGCCTGTCTGTCTGCCTGTCTGTCTGTCTGCCTGTCTGTCTGCCTGTCTGTCTGTCTGCCTGTCTGTCTGCCTGTCTGTCTGTCTGCCTGTCTGTCTGTATGCCTGCCTGTCTGTCTGCCTGTCTGTCTGTATGCCTGCCTGTCTGCCTGTCTGTCTGTCTGCCTGTCTGTCTGTATGCCTGCCTGTCTGCCTGTCTGTCTGTATGCCTGCCTGTCTGTCTGCCTGTCTGTCTGTATGCCTGCCTGTCTGCCTGTCTGTCTGTCTGTCTGTCTGTCTGTCTGTATGCCTGCCTGTCTGTCTGTCTGTCTGTCTGTCTGCCTGTCTGTCTGTCTGTCTGTCTGTCTGCCTGTCTGTCTGCCTGCCTGCCTGTCTGTCTGTCTGCCTGTCTGTCTGTCTGTCTGTATGCCTGTCTGTCTGTCTGTATGCCTGTCTGTATGCCTGTCTGTCTGTCTGCCTGCCTGTCTGTCTGTCTGCCTGTCTGTCTGTATGCCTGCCTGCCTGTCTGCCTGTCTGTCTGCCTGTCTGTATGCCTGCCTGTCTGTCTGTCTGTCTGCCTGTCTGTCTGTCTGTCTGTCTGCCTGTCTGTCTGTCTGTCTGTCTGTCTGTCTGTATGCCTGCCTGTCTGTCTGTCTGTCTGTCTGTCTGCCTGTCTGTCTGTCTGTCTGTCTGTCTGCCTGTCTGTCTGCCTGCCTGCCTGTCTGTCTGTCTGCCTGTCTGTCTGTCTGTCTGTCTGTATGCCTGTCTGTCTGTCTGTATGCCTGTCTGTATGCCTGTCTGTCTGTCTGCCTGCCTGTCTGTCTGTCTGCCTGTCTGTCTGTATGCCTGCCTGCCTGTCTGCCTGTCTGTCTGCCTGTCTGTATGCCTGCCTGTCTGTCTGTCTGTCTGCCTGTCTGTCTGTCTGTCTGTCTGTCTGTCTGTATGCCTGTCTGTCTGCCTGCCTGCCTGTCTGCCTGCCTGCACTCTTTAGACATCACTATTTAAGCGCTAATGTATTAAGAGTGCAGAAAGACATTTTATCTCTGTATAAACAATTTAATGAGTCATATAAAACTCATTTCAAAACAAACAAGTTAACATGGGAGTTCTTACTAACTTATTGCCGAGAAATCATTGTATATAACAAATCTTAATTAGCACCACATTCAAACATTTCATTCTTGGGTTAAAAAAAAGGCTTAAAAGGATAAAGGAAACAAATCAAAGTAGGGCCTTAACCCTGTAACAATCTTCACAAATGTAAGGGCTCCTGAAAATTCAATTTCTCTAAACAAAATCACCCTTTCTGAATTCTCTATGGACCTCGACACATCAGCTATACATATTATCAACTCAAGTGTCCTGTAATATAGCCACACTCAAACTGAAGAAGGGAATTGTGCACATCAATTTTTTTTAGTCGGCACAGAGGAAGCAGTGACTCTGATGTATGATTTATGTCCATATTAAAAGCGTGTGACACATGTATGGATGGATATATGAAGTGTCCACCTAAAGTCTGTTTATACAATCAGAGCCATTCATCCTGTTTATGTACTGGAACAACCTACAGTTAAACTATGGTCAGCAGTTCAGTCATACGGTAGGTGCAAGGTAACAGGTGTCCTTTAAGAGCTACTCTAACCTCTGCAGCTGTATGTGTGAGCGGTCTGTTGTCTTCAGCAAAAAGAATGGCGTTGCCATGTCATGTAATCTGTTGATCAAATGTCAGTCTGGTTCGGGCTTTGGACTTCATCTCATGACATTACCTCATCCCATTCACTCCCTGGTTCGTGCAATCCTCTCCTTCCATAAGAAAACAACTGCAGCTCCAGTTTCAACACCTTGTTTTTCAAAATCACTGTCTATGGCACATGTTGCTCAGGTGTCAGTGTGTCAATAAACAACACCAGAAAAAGCCTCTTCCTATGTTTGTAGTGTAAAGAACAGATTATCTGAGAGCTGAATGACTGAAAGTATCCATCAGATAGCGAATGGTGAGAATATTTCTGGATAATATAACTGGATCTTTATCAGAGTCTAACTCCTGGGTTCAGGTAGTTGCCGTGTCCTGAGGCTACCTTGGTCTTTTCCTCTGTGTCTTTGCATCTTCTACACAGTCTGGAAGGCCTTGGTTTGGGCAGGGATCATGACAGGTGTAGCCCCCATGCGGTTCAGGTTTCCAGGACTCAGCTTAGGGGGAGGGCTGGGCTTGCAGTTGGAGGTAGACGTGGAGGATGATGTTGAGCGTGGTTCAGGAGTCTTGGGAACGGTCTGATTGTAGCCAGGTGGAGACTGAGGGAAGGAGGAGGCTTGGCAGTTTTCCTTGAGGGCTGCCACAGCAGGAACACATGATCGTGGGCCTCGGAGCCCCATGTTGTGCACCATGGACTGAGTGGAGGAGGTGCCTGAGCGAGAGCTGCCAGAGCGGGACGACGAGAGGGAGTTGGGCTTCACCAGTTTGGCTTTGGGAGCCTCTGCATCCTCCCTGAAATGAGTACATGTTTGCATGATTTCAGAGTGCCCTCAACAGATCAAATTAGCATTTACTAGTAGAGAGAAATTTGTCAGGATAAATTATTACGAACACTGTGTAAACACAAAATATTCTGTAAACACAAAATATTCTGTAAACACAAAATATTCTGTAAACACAAAATCTCAAGTTGAATTAAACTGTTATAACAAATAGTGCCAACATTTCATGCAGTCATGTAGGGTATCACCTCTATGAAGCTCTGGTTTCCTACTGTTAGATCAGTCACTGCTTTAAATGGACTTTGATGAACTAAGTTGGCAGTCGGAGACAAGTATTCACTTCTAAAGGTGGTACTTTATTTTCATAAGAAATTTCACTGACATCGTACCATTTTCGTGTGCCAAAGCAAGTTGATTAATCGATACAGCTGCACACGTTGCTAGTTTCCTTGTAAGAATTCGGCCTGGGGTTATGGCCACATGTATGGTTATGACTGCCAGAGTAAGTGTCTTTCCATCGTATACCTGATTTCATTTGGGGTCTCTTCTTCTTCATATTTCTTCATCTCCTTTTTGCGGAACACCAACCAGATGATAAGGATGATAAGGAGGACTCCGAAGGACACGCCAACCACGGCCCCTGCTACCACACCCATGCTCCTTACATCTACACACACACACACACACACACACACACACACACACAGTTGTATAAGACAGAGTATACTGATATTGAGCTTAATAGTGAAATTCATACTGAAACACATTTTCTATTGTGTTATTTTAACACTAGAGAGTACAAGAAATAGTTTAGAAATGCTTTCCCTAATTTAGAACTGTGAATACTACAAACCAATTAAAATCCCAATAAATCTTACAGAAACTACTTTGGTTAGCAGGTGCCTTACTTTCTAACCCCCTGCCTTAACAGGTCCTGGGACTTAGTCTTGTATGACGTGTGGTAAGTGTGCAGGTTGTCGTTTTCATAGGTAAGATAATAGAGTGTCTTCAAATTAAGCTCATCATGTACTTAAGACATGTATTGGTAAAGTGTGCTGATGAAATACTATGTGATCCATCCCAAAAAATATTGGATTTTAAATTCCATGTATCGCCATGTAGGTACAATTATTAAAGCTACTTTTTTTAATAAGTGTAAATGTCCCCAGGTTTTTTGTTGTTATTAATAAGCTCCAATTTTACCTGTTCTTTAATTGGATATTTTAACGTTTTGGGGTCATTTGTTATCAAGCTGCAACATCTCCTCTGCTCTGTGTTGGGCCTGTGCTCCTACGAACACACACTTTAAATTCTGATTTTATTCTTTTTTAAATAATATATATTTTTACAGCAATTAATTAGTAAGAAAAGAAATGAGTAGAGTATCGATGAGGAGCATGGATAAAACCCTAATGATACCCATATGTAATTATGATTGAAAATGTGGTTTGTGCTTTATGTCAAGTGTACATACATACTGAGAATAATAGCTCTGGGAAATGTTCAGCGCCCAGGACCTTAGCTTTCAGAAAATGTGCCCTCCTGAATAATAGATTTGAACAGCCTTTTTTCATCTTCGTAACATTGCCAAAATTAGGCACATCCTGTTTCAAAACGATGCTAAACAACTAGTCCATGCATTCCTTACTTCCAGGCTGGACTATTGTAATTCCTTATTATCAGGATGCTCAAATAAAACCCTTAAGACTCTCCAGCTGATCCAGAACGCTGCAGCTCGTGTTCTGACAAGAACTAAGAAAAGAGATCATATCTCTCCTGTATTAGCTTCTCTGCATTGGCTCCCTGTAAAATTCAGGATTGAATTTAAAATCCTCCTCCTGACCTACAAAGCTCTAAATGGTCAAGCACCATCATATCTTGAAGAGCTCATAGTACCTTACTGTCCCACTAGAGCATTGCGCTCCCAGAATGCCGAGTTACTTGTGGTTCCTAGAGTCTCTAAAAGTAGAATGGGAGCCAGAGCCTTTAGCTATCAGGCTCCACTCCTGTGGAACCAGCTCCCAGTCTGGGTCCGGGAGGCAGATACTGTCACCACATTTAAGAGTAAACTTAAGACTCTCCTCTTTGATAAAGCTTATAGTTAGGGAGTGAGGAGTTGCAGCATCTGCCTAGCCCGGCCCACCTGCTTCTCTGTCCCAGAAATGCTTGTTACTAACCTAGCTCTGGGGAGCTTGCTCCACGGAGTCTTTCTGTTTCTTTTCACCCAGGATGAAATCCCGGGATTAGGATGGCACCAAAATCAGGGTTCCAGCTGTTGCCGTGGTTCTGCTGAAATTCCCTGCTATGCCGTGCTGCTCCCTGCTACGCTACTACAACCACTATTTCTAGTCACTGTTTCATTATCTATACTGTGATTGTTATTGCCACTGTTCATAACACCCCAACCGGCACGTCAGACACCACCTACCAATAGCCTGGGTCTATCCGAAGACTTTTTCCTCACCACTGTTGCACTGAATGCTTGCTCTTGGGGGATTTGTTGTTTTTTGTGTGTAAATTATAGAGTGTGGTCTAGACCTACTCTATCTGTAAAGTGTCTTGAGATAACTCCTGTTATGATTTGATACTATAAATAAAATTGAATTGAAAATTGAATTGAATAGCCCATACCGTGTGACCTTGTTTTGGATTGCCTAGTGATATTCTTTGTCTTTAGCCCCATTAACACGGGATTAGTATTACCTGGGGACACTTTGTAATAATTCCAGAGGTCCAATGCCCTGTGGTATAAGTCCCGTGTGAAACGTACGTGTCTGTGATTTGGCGGGGTCGTAGCCTATATCATTTTTTCAAGATTTTTGTTTTATCCCTCTTCCTTGAAGACATGGGAATGCGGGGGGCTGCGGACACCGCCTTTAATGGCCAACCTAGTCTGGACCACTGCCCGACCGGAGTACTCCGTCCCCGAGTCGACGCTCTCCCCGCGGCTTCGTCCGAGGGCTGATGGTGATGCTGTGTGGGTGCCGCTGCTGGGAAAGGGGATGCACCTCTGCTAATCTCTACTGGGCCTGGCCCAAAACGCTACAAAACCCCGACCCAAGTGCGGTGTGGCGGCCTGGCCGTCTTCCGTGCACCTCCGGGTACCCAACTCTTGGGGTACGGATGTCAGTAAATTCAAGTAAAATCACAGGCTTCGCTTATCCCGTGTAAATGCGCCACACTAAACTCAGATGTGGGGGGGTAATTTCTTAAACACATGAGGTCCCCAGATGATACTAATCCCATGTCTCATCACTAAGTCCAAATCCAAATATTCTGTAGCTCCATTATTGTCCAAAAACTATTAAAATCCACCACAGAAAATAGACCCAAACAAATGACAAGCCTTTTGAAAATGAAACTAAATAAAGGGTTGGGTAGATTTACATCTTTAAGGGGATCCAATGAATTTGGGCTGAGAGCCACAAACAGGCTGGGGAAGTCAAACAGTATTGAGAGATGGCCTACCATATTGGGCTTTAAAATATAGACTGTTGTCATCCTGATGCTTTACATTTCCCTGCAGGTTTGACTAATGAGTGTGACCCCAATGTATGTGAGTAAAATAATTGTTTGAATACTGCCTCTAAAACGTACTTTTAGTCAGCCACACATTATTTTGGGTAATGACAGTTAATGATGGTTACACTGTAGGTGTGTCGCACAGTATAGCGACATGTGGGTACTTCTCGATACTTGATACTTTTGTTGTAAAAACGGATTTGGTCTTTACCAACGTTCTCTACTTGTTGTAGGTACAACAAGAACTCATGAACGACGTTAGCGTATGCTAGCTGTGTGGTGATGCCAGGCTTCAGAGCAGTGGGCTCTGGGTCCAGAAGACTGACATTATGTCCAGATGATTACATAGATGAAAACAATTTTGGTGATTTTTACTTAGTTTCTGCACTGTTTGAATGAAGTGTGTTTTATGATGAGTTAGCGAACAGTAATTAATGTTGTCTTGGTTTGTAAGAGAGACAAATTTGAATTCAAAAGTTTTTAATTTTCTGTTTAGGCGTAAGAATATTTCCTTTCTTGACATTTTGATGTTTTTTTTTTTATCATTCACAAAAAAACATGCAAGAATGAAATGCCCTTTCCAGTAGCATTGAGAGGGCCACTCAGCCAGGCATGCCAAAACACTTATTTATGAATTAATATTCAATTGAAAATAATCTCAGAATGAAAAAGCACAACATGGTGTCAACATAAAACACACTTCATAGTGAAAACAAAACATTTTCACCGAGGGAACGTGCGTTTGTTCCTTGGGAGTGTTTTTATCCAAACCACAATCTTTTTCCTAAACTTAACTAGTCATTTTGGTGCCTAAACTTAAAAGGGAAACAACCGTTTTTTTTTCTACCTGGACCCTATGTTCCTATGTTTTTGTGTCTAAGTGACTGATGGGAACAACAATCTTTGACATTGGTCCAGTATTAAACGAGATCGCTGCAGTCTGCAGCGGCGAAACAAGCTACAATGTAAGTTAATAGGACAATTGTCCAGCTTGTATTTACCTTCACAAAAGTGCTCATTTTGCCACTGACAGGCTCAGATTAATATTCTAAGTGTCTGACAACATTATGGAAATTATACCTTCAGACATAGACCTTTAAAATCTCTTTAAGACCTTTCTGTTTAACCTGAATCAGCTCTGAAGTTGCTAGCACTAAACCCACCAGACTCCATTTAAAAAAGGAATACTTTTAGTGTGTATAGATTTATTTTCACTATGTTTATTTCAACCAAAACTGGTTGGAAAAGTGGAAAGAAAACCCAAAACGGCTTTTCATAGTTTTATTTTGTTTCTGTCGACTTTGAATTAAGTGTATTTTACGATGCTAAAATTGCTGTTAATTTACATGGAGTCTGGTGGGTTTAGCGAACGTAATTTGGCGGATGTTTTTATGTTTAAAAAAAGGATCTTACTCTTTAACAGAAAGGTCGACCTCATTAGAAATCCTTTCCATAATGTTGTCAGACAGACCAGGTTGAAATAAACAGTATTGGCCTATTGGCGGCTAAACACTGGCCTCAGGGAGCTCTGTAGCGGCTAAACACAGCGAGCAACTTAGTTTAAAATACTCCTATTTTAGGTATATAATATTTGGCCTATTGGTGAAGTATCATTGATCACTTTGAGGGGAGGGGGGGGGGATACATTTGTCCCCACCAGGGATACAAATATTTCAGCAGAGGCAGGGATATGTAGACCAGAAAAGGGGAAATCCTACGCATCTCCCCCGGAAAAATCACACCATGATTACATTACACTGCTGTAAGAAAAATATGTGTGCAAGTGGTCCTCACTTCTGAATCAAAAGTCACACATTTTGTGGCACTTCAGTGTGCATCAAGGTTTTCCACTCACAGTGTATCTTGACTTCCACGGTACAGCTTTGTTCTCCCACATCATTGCTGGCTGAGCATTTGTAGACTCCGGTGCTGTCCTTGGTCAAGTTCCTTAACGTCACAATCTCTGGGTTTTTCAAATCTGATAGTACCAACAGAGAAAACTGGACATAGGAGTGGATTCTTGTCTCATTTTGTGGTTTAAAAGACATTACATGTTTGTACTGTTGAATTAACAGAAATAACAAAGTAATTGTGAAGAGACAATAGGAATAGTAGAAGACAGTGGACTGCCAAAGTCAGCGAAAAAGCAATAAGGCAAAGAGTCGAAATATATACTTTATTTAATCAGGAAATCACATTGAGACCAAGATCTCATTTGCAAGTGAGACCTGAGTACAAAGTGAAATCAAAACATAAATACAATCAAATGAAAATAAGGGGGGGTACTGTAACAATACCTTATAGATAAATAGAGAGGGAGGGCCAGCCTGCCTTCTGATATAGAACACAATGATGAATGCCATATGGGTCCCCAGTTATAAATCTAAGAGCTGATTGGTAAACAGAATCTAGACATTTGAGGTTAGAGATGCCTATAAATAATATCTCCATAATTTAAAAAAAAAAAGTTTGCTTCTACGATCCATTTCCTACAAAAACAAATGGGAAACAACACCTGTTTCTGCACAGAAAACCTAGCTGAAACTTTAATTTCTGACTACCTTTTTCAATTTGGTTTTTAAAGGTAAACTTATCAATCGAAATGCCCAAGTATTTGTAGTGAGAAACTTCTTCAATAGGTGTACCATTTAGAGTGCTGATTTGAATATTTCTGCCAATATTGTTGGCTCCAGAGAATACCATGTATTTTGTTTAAGATCAAACCGTGCATATTGTAGGGTGTAAATGTGAGTTGTAAATTATCCATTGCTGAGCTGTATAAAACTGTATCATTGGCATAAAAATGAAATTTGCATGTATTAATTAATATACTCATTTTATTTATATAAATGGTAAATAATATTGGACCTAAAATGGAACCTTGAGGAATGCCCTTGGTAACTGGAAGGAACTCAGATGAAACATTACCTACCTTAATGCACTGTTTTCTGTCTGAGAGATCATTTCTAAACCATCTTAATGTGTTAGGGTTCATGCATATACTGTATCTGAAAGTCTCTTAAGGAGTACAGACTGATCAACAGTATCAAAAGCTTTAGAGAGGTCAATGAAAACAGCAGCATAATGCATCTTATTATCTACAGCAGATGTGATATACTGTAATTTATGACAAGAGGGGCAGCAGAGATTGTACTGTGTTCTTTTCTGGAAAATG
This sequence comes from Gymnocephalus cernua, assembly GCA_023631565.1. Classification (NCBI taxonomy): domain Eukaryota; kingdom Metazoa; phylum Chordata; class Actinopteri; order Perciformes; family Percidae; genus Gymnocephalus; species Gymnocephalus cernua. The sequence goes on along the minus strand of CM042439.1, from coordinate 28,640,977 downwards.
GAACTCATTTTCTATATAATTTAAACAACACATGGGACTGATCCGTTTTTCCTCTTCAACATTAACATATTGTTCTGTGTCAACAGTCAAAGGTAAAGCACCAGATCTCAACTGAGTACAAAGAGATCTTTGCCTTTTAAATTATATATAACATCATTCTCTGTACCATATTCAGGTTGCATCATCATAAAAATACTCAATTTTGGCATAGCCCATATATTGTCGGCCCACTGCTCTTTGTCTTTAGCAAACAGATTATTTAAACAAATCAATATTCAGCTTTTCTTTATTAAGAAACATCTCACACACCCAGTGCACACCCAGAAAATATCTTATGGCACTATTTTTCACTAATTAGATATATTTCCTTTTTTTCTTTTTTGGGCATTTCTGCCTTTATTTGATAGGAAAGCTGAGACGTGAAAGGGGAGAGAGAGGGGGGAAGCCACGCAGGAAAACCATCACAGGTCAGATTCGAACCCTAGACCTTCTGTGTCAAGGAACAAACCCCTGCATACGTGCGGCCGCTCTACCAACCGAGCCAATTGGCCACTTAGATATATTTGTAAGTCCTCTAAACCCCACAATATAATCAAGTATAGGGCACACTGTGACGAAATAATTAAAGTTAACACACAAGCTTGGAACAGTTTACAATATGTTTCAAAACTCTTACCAATGATTCCTCCCAAAGCTCTATATGCTGAATGAGCAAGAACCTTAACACCTTTTCTAAAATTCATATGTTCATCAATATAGAAACCTAGATATGTATATGAGTCTGCAAAGTTCAGCTTGTGTGATCCAATTTAAAACTCATAGATACTGCGAGTAGTTAAAGGGATACTTCACCGCTGGAAAGCTGAATATATCTTTAAATTGGGTCACTTATGTAGCAAAAATGTGAAAAAAAAAATTAATTGGTGCCTTCTAGGCCGAGAAAAGCCAGAAAATGTGTTTTTGGCTCATATGAATGAAAGACACCAAATCCCATAATGCACTTCGCTTCGCTGCTTTGAGTCCACTCCCAAGCCACGCCTACCGCTTGACAGACAGACAGTGAGGCATTCAACTCAACTCAATGTGTTTTATTGTTATTTCAACCATATACACGAAACAACGTTTCATCGTGGCTCAAGTGGTGTTACACATTTAAAATATATAAAAACGACATTATATAAAAACGACATACGAAACAGGCTACATTTAGTGCACACACACATTATAGGCTCCGTAAAGTTTAGCTAAGCATACCAGCATTAGGCTTGGTGGGCTGTAAACACCGAGTATAAACACAGCCGTGAATTAGCGTGGAATGTAGAATGGTTGCCATGTAACAGTCACAAACTCCAGCGGTTAGCAGTTAGTTGGATACAAATCACCCCATTTCTGCACCAGTCCGTATTAACACAGCTCACCTTCATACAGAGCATCTCTAGCTCGGATCGTCGGAGGGCTAGCAGGCCTGGTAGCTGGACAGTCCGGTTCACTGTTGTTCAGCCATGTTTCCATGAAAGCACAAAACACAGTCTCTGAACTCGCGTTGGGAGCATCGTTGAAGTTGGATGTAGTCCAGTTTGTTGTTTAATGAACAGACACTTGCAAGCAGGATTGATGGGACAGGTGGCCGGCTAGCGTTAGCTTCCCACCTAGCCGACGAGGATGTCCCCTACCCGGCTTGGGGCATCGAGCGAGACCGCTGGTCTCCGTGCAGGCGAAGCTCTCGTAGTGTGCCGATTATTCAGTCTGTAATAACGTTCCCTGCATATTCTCCGATCTGTACCGATGTATCCCGGTGGTACACGTGCGGTAGTTTGAATGCACATAATTGTTGTAAAAATTTGCTGCTGAGAAGATAGAGCAGAGCCCTGTTTAGCGAGGATTCAAGATGGCTGACATTTAGTTTTTTTCCGGCCGAGATCGGCTCGCTTCGGGTGATGGGCGGGTTTAAAACATGCGGAAGTAGGTCCTAATACTGGCTGTAGTCTTTTGCTCTGGCCAAAAAATCTTCCGATGATACAAAAATCGTCATTTTACGTCATCGGAAGATTTTTTTCAGACCCCCCAATGCAGATATCTCCTGTCTCAGGGGGATATAAGGGAGGGACGCACGGTCATTCAGAAATACTACCGGGTTTCTACTGATACAAAGCTGAATGCTAAATCGGTTAAGTATCCCTTTTAAGGGTTTTCTAAAGTTAATTATTTCTGTTTTCTTTCTATTAATAAACAATCTCCATTTATTACACCACTCATCAATATAGGAGAGCATTATCTTCAGAGAGTGACAGTAAAACTATGTCATCCGCGTACAGAAGAATATTTATCATTTCATTTCCACGTTATCCCTGTAAAATGCCGACCCTTCTACTTGCCGAGCTCACGGCAGTCTTCATAACAGCTGTATATCTACCACTGAGCGCGGACGTGAAGGAAGCCATGACAGAACTCTACAACAACATCAGTGAGCAGCAGAGGCAGCATCCTGATGGCAGCTGGGGATTTCAACCAGTCTCAAATCTGTTCTGCCTAATTTCTACCAGCATTTGAATTTTGCAATCAGGGGAAAGAACACACTGGACCTGGTGTACATAAACATGAAATACTCATATAAAAGCAGCCCCCCTTCCCTATATAAACTGGCACAGAGAAATCTGTCCCAGGGGATCAGGAAAGCAAAGATACTGTTTGCTCAAAAACTAAACAGCCATTTCACAGACAACAAAGACACATGTCACTTGTGGCAGGAGTTCCATACCATCACCGACTACAAGCTCCCCTGTGGATTTAAAAATATGTTTCACATGTGAACAGCCATCTCAATCTTGGAGCATCATCCATATTTACCAAATCAATATCTGCATTTACCTTACTAAACAAAGAGATCCCTATCTGCCAGATGAACTTAACGATTTATGTACGTTTTAAGGCTAAAAACCCTACTCAAACGCAAGCACTCCTGCCATCATCCAGCGACCAGTAACTCCAGCTGCCCATAGCAGGAGTGAAGAAGGCCTTCGCCAGCATCAACCCATGGATGTGTTTTAAAGGACTGTGCAAAGCAACTGAAAGATGTTTTTTGCAGACATTTTTGACATCTCGCTCAGACAGGCAGTAATGCCCAACTGCCTCAAAAGTTCCACCATTGTTCCCGCCCCGAAGAAGTCCAACCCTGCCTATCTCAATGACTTTCATCCTGTGGATCTAACACCCATAATAATGAAGTGTTGTGGCTGGGCTTGCAGCACATCAAAAACTCCCTGCCAACATGGACCCACTACAGTTCACTTATAGAGCCAACCGGTCCACAGAGGACGCGGCCTCCACTACACTCCACTTGCGCTGTCACACCTAGAGCGTAAGAACACCTACACCAGGATCCTCTTCATAGCTCAGCTTTTAACACAATCATCCCACAGCAGCTGGTGGAAAAGCTGAAGCTGTTGAAGGTGGATACTGGCACCTGCAACTGGGTCCTTAATTTTCTGATGCAGCAGTAGCAGACTGTCAGGGTGGGCAGCTGTATGTCAAGAACCATCATAGTGAGCACCGGCTCACCCCAAGGCTGCGTCCTGAGCCCCATGCTGTTCAGTCTGCTCAACCTGACTGCACTGCCAGACTCAGCAACAATTGCATCATCAGGTTCGCTGATGACACTAAAGTGTGTGGGCACATTAGTGATAATGAATCAGCATACAGGATAGAGGTGCAGGTGCCGGTCTCATAACCTCACCCTCAACGTGGACAAGACAAAGGAGATTGTAATTAATTTAAGGAGGGCTGGCAAACACCATCATGCACCGCTGCACACTGACGGTGCTGTTGTGGAGAGGGTAAGCAGCGTGAAGTTCCTGGGAGTTCACCTGGAAGACGACCTGACCTCAACGACCAACACTACAGCAATCATTAAAAGAGCACAGCAGCGGCTCCACCCCCTCCAGAGACTCAGAAAAGCAGGTCTCCCATCGGTTCACCTTACCACCATCTACAGGGGCCCTATTGAAAAACTTCCTGGTTTGGGAGGTGCAAAGCGTATGAAAAATAAACAGCTGAATCGAATAGCGAAGACATCCAGGATCCTTACCACCCCTCAGCTAGTCAACCGCCAATGTGATGCCACTGAACTGCACTTTATAAATGTTTTATTTTATGGACTGATTGTGCTGTCTGAATGTTTTTATGGTTTTTTTTGTATGTTTTATGGTTTTTTTTTTTACTCAACTGCTTTGGAATAGAAACACAAACTAAGACAGTCGCCTTGATATTGCTTCTGAAGTAAATAAATACTCGCTTTCCGGTGTTCGGCAGACTGTATACTAAGTGGACAATGGGCGGAGGATGCAAAATCCTTTTACGTGAGCTCCTGGCTGGCAGATAGGGTGACCATCACCTACCACCACATGCCTGACCATAGAGGATGCGATGACCAGCAACAAAGGCAGGCGCCGCACCTGGGCACGTACATTTGAGCAACTGCGGTGTGGAGATTCCACTTGTCGCTTGACATCAGTTGGTCAAAGGGAACGAGGCTGGGAATCCTTGCTCTTGGTCAGCCGACTGCCACGGCTGGTTGGAGGCATGGAGGATGGTGAAGAATCAGACCCAAAGGAGGAAATTCCTGAGTTGCAGGTGTTTAGATGGAGGAGAAGGAGACAGGCTAACTCCTTTGCCTTTGTGGACCACTGACCAGGGCTCCTGATCCGGTTTATGTGGAGTCAAGCTCACTGGAGTCTTCACTCCATCCCCGCTGATGAGATGCCGTGACTCCACTGGGCCCAGACAGAGTGTGGAGGTTGCTAATGTTTCGGGCTGAAATGAGGCTGTCCCAGACGCTGGAGTTTCTGTGTGGACGGAGCTGGTCCAGGTCAGAGTTTTATCATTATTCATGGACATGTTCCGGTTATCGTAGCCAGAGGATCTCAGTAATGTAATGTGTTTAGCCTAGGGGTAAATCTAGGATCATCTTGTCCTTCTCTTTGAGGTCTGCCTGCAGATCAGTGATGCTTTCCTTCAGCTTTGATAAGGTAGGAAGGAAATACTCACACACAGCCATCATGTTTTGTTGGTTATTTTAACTTGTAGATTCAGTCACTCAAGTGTACAATACACAACCAAGATTACTTAAAAATGGCTTCAGCCATGAGCTGAAATGTTCTCGGAGACCACTTAAATTCTGAGGCAGGCAATCTCTTTGAGCAAAACCAATAAAAGCATATTAAAGTGTTTCTTGTTAAAAGTCAATGTTTAACTGGTTCAGTTTGGAGTGCCACAAGTTCAGCTGCGGCTCAGATTGTTTCTCTAAAATTTTAAAATCCACAACTCTGATTTCTAAAATCTTTCAACCAGATAAAAGATACATTTTAAAACAAGCATTTGATTATTTTGCTTACAGAGCCGATAAATCACTGCTACAAAGATGTGTGCTGACACATTGCTTAGTGTCCTTCATTTTATTTTTTGCTTTAGGATCTTGTTTGTATTGATTTTTTTAAACTTTGTATTGGCATCAAAGTAAAACTCTTGCTATAAGTGACTGGCAGTGGGTGAGTAGACTTACCTATCAGGGCCAGTGGAGGCAGCTTGCCAGCATACTTGCCCTTGTCCAGTAGCCTCTCCCATTTGTAGTGGATGGGATCAGAGCCATCAGCAGACTTGCAGCTCATCTTAACATCACCGCCCTCCAACAGTTTGCCCTCCATCCAGCACCGCGGCTTGGATGGCTTTACTGCAAAAAGACAATCAGATAATGATAATATCTACATCCACAATCGGCCGAACATCAACCGTCCTTGCACTCCCCTTCAACACATGTACATACCAGCAGGGTTCAACATTAGCACCATTTACCAGCCAAATGCTGGTAAAATATGTAAGTGGCTGGTAGAAAAAAAAAGTAAAATTTTAAAATTCACTAAGCATTTAGCTGGTGGACAAAACGTTAATGTTGAACCCTGCATACCAGCCCCTAATACTCTCACTTAGCTGAGTGGTAAGTAAGAGAGTATGACAATGTACTCACGGAGTGAAAAAGGCTGCCTGGCTCCTGATGGTTAGATGGCTAAAGGTTGAGGGTGGGGCATGGCTGTTGTAGGATTATTTTGTTAAGAATAAAGTGGGAGGCCTCAGATTTCATGACCTGACATTGTCTTGGGTCACGAGGAAGCCATCTGGACTTTGGAGTGATAAGACATTATTAAAAGCAGCTATTGCCCGGGAAATATGATTAAAACTTAAATCATAAGAATCTTCCGATTTCTCTGAGAGGCAGAGTGAGACAATGAAGGCTGTGTTCTGAAGCAGGTGAGAAAATTGTAGCGCAGGTCGTGAGGTCCTTGGCTTCAACTCATACCCAGATAAGGAGAAAACACAGGCACTCAGTTGGGTAAAACATCGTAAGATTTGTGTGCCCATAAATTTTTATGAAGCAGTGGTTATAAATGCCAGAGCTCTGTATTTTCAACAAGCAACAATAAACCGTGTTATAGAGGCTCCACCTAGTGTCAGTGTGGACTTCTCCCCTGAGAAATGTGAAGACTTTTTAACCTTCTTTGTCAACAAAGTCTCCAGCATCAGAATGCACATTCCCCCTCCTGCACGGGCACAGAAAGTTCTTTTACAACTACAGCCATCTTTGACACTACATCAGGCATGGATTGGCCATCGGGAGCAGTGTTAGTTCTACATTGAATTACACCCTGAGCGAGACCGCCATGGATCTCGTTCTTTCAGTCATGACCCAGCCTTCATGGCCATAGGTGAGGGTAGGAACGAAAAACTGACCGGTAGATCGAGGGCTTTGCCTTCTGGCTCAGCTCTCTTTTCATCACAACAGTGCGATAAATTGAATGTAATACCGCCCCCGCTGCCCCGATTCTCCGACCAATCTCCCGCTCCATTGTCCCCTCACTCGCGAACAAGACCCCCAGGTATTTAAACTCCTTCACTTGAGGTAAGGACTCATTCCCTACCTGGAGAAGGCACTCCATCGGTTTCCTGCTGAGAACCATGGCCTCAGATTTAGAGGTGCTAATCCGCATCCCAGCCGCTTCACACTCGGCTGCAAACCGATCCAGTGAGTGCTGAAGGTCACAGGCTGATGGTGCCATCAGGACCACATCATCTGCAAAGAGCAGCGATGAGATCCCCAGCCCACCAAACTGCAACCCCTCCCCACCACGACTACGCCTCGATATCCTGTCCATAAATACTACGAACAGGATTGGTGACAAAGCGCAGCCCTGGCGGAGGCCAACCCTCACCTGAAACGAGTCTGACTTACTGCCGAGAACCCGGACACACCCGGCTTTAGTCATACAGAGATTGGATGGCCCTGAGACCCCCTCACCCCATACTCCCGCAGCACCTCCCACAGTATCTCCCGGGGGACCTGGTCATACGCCTTCTCCAGATCCTCCAGGATCCTTGCGAGAGTGAAGATCTGATCGGTTGTTCCACGACCAGGACAGAATCCGCATTTTTCCTCTTTGATGAGACCTGTCCAGAAATGCTGAAAGCTCTGGGTGTGGAGGGGCTGTCTTGGTTGACATGCCTACTCAACATTGCGTGGAAGTCTGGGACAGTGCCAAAGGAGTGGCAGACCGGGGTGGTGGTTCCCCTGTTCAAAAAGGGGGACAGGAGGGTGTCTGCCAGTTACAGGGGTATCACACTTCTCAGCCTCCCTGGTAAAGTCTACTCCAAGGTGCTGGAAAGGAGGGTTCGGCCGATAGTCGAACCTCGGGTTGAAGAGGAAAAATGCGGATTCTGTCCTGGTCGTGGAACAACCGATCAGATCTTCACTCTCGCAAGGATCCTGGAGGATCTGGAGAAGGCGTATGACCGGGTCCCCCGAGAGATACTGTGGGAGGTGCTGCGGGAGTATGGGGTGAGGGGTCTCAGGGCCATTCATTCTCTGTATGACTAAAGCAAGAGCTGTGTCCGGGTTCTCGGCAGTAAGTCAGACTCGTTTCAGGTGAGGGTTGGCCTCCGCCAGGGCTGCGCTTTGTCACCAATCCTGTTCGTAGTATTTATGGACAGGATATCGAGGCGTAGTCGTGGTGGGGAGGGGTTGCAGTTTAGTGGGCTGGGGATCTCATCGCTGCTCTTTGCAGATGATGTGGTCCTGATGGCACCATCGGCCTGTGACCTTCAGCACTCACTGGATCGGTTTGTTTCATTGTTGAAAATACAGAGCTCTGGCATTTATAACCACTGCTTCATAAAAATGTATTAAATGTCAAAATGCACTGTTAGTTTAGAAGCCTTCCACTTCTGCTCTGCCCTACGACAGTCTCTCTTTAGGGCATGTATGCTGTCAGTTATCCATGGCTGGAAAACTGAGGGTTTAGAGGTTTCCTTTTCTTAAAGGGTGCAATGTGCTCTAGGATCTGGGTGCAGGTATTCTTGGATGGATTATTTTGGCCCTTGTTGTGAGAAGGCCCTGTGACAGTTCTAGTTAAATCAAAAGACTCAACAATGTTTAAAAACACTAAGGATAAAGGATTTTCTGGAAAACATATTTACGTAAAACATGTATTTTAAAACCTTCTATAATCAGACCTTTATCATAGTTAGGGTTTATGATAGACAGGAGTTCAAAGAACTGTTCAATAACGCCAGACATAGATGTAGAGGGTCTGCAAATCAAAATGCACAGTGTTTAGCATAATTTAAATAGCTCACATTATTGTATTGTTGTTTGGTTTATTGCTGGCCACTTGGTCGTCCCTTTAAACAACAAAAACATTAATTTAACAAACAAAAAAATTCTCCAAACATGTTTAAACAGTAAAAAAAGAGGAGGAAAAAAAAACACGGACTCCAGTCAAGCTCAGCCTGAAATATTATAATAATATAAGTTATTTTCCAATAACTTTGAATGCACCATGAGGCTTAGGCTTAGCCTGGTCCTACCAGACTCTCGTACATTTCATTAGTCCAGAGAGTCTGGCCACTCTCCATTGACAAGTATTAACTTCCTTGAAGGCGGGTACTCTGTTGAAGTTTAAAACTATTGGATCTGCCCAGAGCCACTCTGGATCTGCCATAACCAATCACTAACGTTTGCTCGTGATGTCGGCTTAGCATCACTAGCGTTCGCCTTAGCCAACTCCTTCACCACTAACGGAGCGAGCTGGAAAATCAAACTTTTCCCGAACCCTGTGGGGAGGAGGGCCACAACATCACAGGCTTCAACTTCTGGATATTCGTCAGCGGACCGAATGGCTTCACTCGCATCTTTCTCCACCACCATTACGGAACTACAATTCAAACTAGCGCACAACCTCAACGTCATCGTTCTCAGCCAGATTTGGCCAGAGAAAACACATGAATATACCACAAACCCAGACAACGTAGTAAAGGAAAATTTAAATTGAGCAGAAGTACGTAGGAGGGTGGAGCCAGGCTAGCTTGGGCTACCAGTTTCAAGTAAACACACCGTCTGTGTTGTTTTTCCGACAACGGCAGCAGCAGACTGTTGTATGTCCCAGTGGAATCCTCTACAGTGAAATACAGTCAAACTTTACTCGTTTTTACATTTAGCTGTCAGAATTGTAACCACGTTTAAGCTAGCTATTAGCTCACGATAGGCTAACGTTACCTGCTGCCAAGTGTAGTGTTAACTAGCGTCACATGCAGCAATGTTTCTGTTGCCTTTAACATCCGTTTCAGAGCATCAGAGAGAAGTGCAGCCATTTAAGTGCCACTGAAGTGAGGCACCAAAATCTGCGTTGCTATTCGGTCCGGCAGATACCGGTTGTTTTGGCACCAGTGCCATATTAGCACACTAGTCTGAGCATCTCGTGCCAGGGCCGGGCCATGGTCTGCCTTCAATGCACTACACTGCATTTTCTCATGGACAAGGGTTAAACCCACACCAACATCTCCAACAATCAATCAGCATAGGGATTTTATTGGCTGTCACCTGCGTCACTGCTCAAAGTAGCCTGATGGTAATGTGACTGACAGCATTTACTGCAACTGTAGCTGCAGTCTGACTCACGTCTAATCAATAGAAAGCAGACTTTATGTAAAGCACTGCAGAGGCTGCTGAACTTAATTAGAATGCCATTTGTGCTTTTGTGACTTCTAAAATAGATAAACAGGATGTACTGCTAAGTGGAATTGCACTGCTGTAAGAACTGACTTGAAGAGGGACCAATAAATTATTTTAACAGGGGTAGCACATCCTGTTGGGGTTTGTTTATTCCAATGATGTGTTGGATAGTAAAGGAAGTGCATGCATTATAGATATGCCCTTATTCTTTGCAGATTTAATACCAACAGATTGTGTGATCAATGAGAGTCATCTGATCAAGGAAGTGGTCTTCCAACTGATTTTCAAGCATGCTGCTGCACCAACTCTGCATTCTAACCTTCTGAATGAAATGTGTAGTGAGCACATCATATGCTCATAGATGAACAAGCTTTGATCAGGGACAGAAGCATAAGAACTACAATTGACCTTTTGTAGATTATTCTTTTACAAGTGGAGGAGAACGCCACAGGTGAAACATTTGGTCTGAATCAGAATAGCACAGTGTGCGCCACTACATTTAATGACAGCGCTAATGCTTAGGACTTTGGGGTTACGTGACACCTCCAGTTGTATAGTGTTCTCCCTCTGTCTCTGTTTTTTCTTATTTAATAAGTGCTGTCTGCAACTTACCCAGCACTATGAGGCTGATGGTACTCCAATGGTATTGTGCACCAGTCTTGACTTTGCAGCTGTACTCTCCTGAGTCTGTTAGAGACAAGTCAGTGATCAGCAGAGAGGCGTCACCTTTTAAGAACTCTCCAGCAAAGGCTACACGGCTACGCTCTGCTTCATTGGGGTCAAAAACCCGTCCAGCAAAGTAGGTGATCACCTGATGGGGTAAACAAAGTAAGACACATACAGTAAGTTAAACAGTAAAATTTCTCTATAACTACTAGCAGTTCTATTTGTACAGAAGGCCAGAGAACACATAGGTAATACAGAAGAAGTATTTTATTTATTCCCCTTCTTTCACACACACACACACACACACACACACACACACACACACACACACACACACACACACACACACACACACACACACACACACACACACACACACACACACACACACACACATTCTGTAATCATTCCCCAAAAGCTAACTCGAAGTTTGTTGTCGTTTCCCCAATTGAAGGGATTATGAGAACGGCAACACAGAAATCAGAAGGTGAGAGTTAGGGTTACATCACCCGCATGTCAGGCTTTATCCTGGAAATGTACTTGATCCTGACTACTGTCCGTCCTCTGTTTGAAACACTCTATTTTAGCCTCCCCTACTGAAAAGCCCAGTCAGCTCTGTTTGGCTTGTGAGAAAATTATGGCACAGCTTTGCAAATGTAGTTCTAAAGCCGTAGATGGCGACACTCAGATGGGGGGGCAGTATATTCTAATATTCTAATTGTTGAATCCCGTTTTTTCTAATGTGGCAGCCCATGAAAAAATGACTGGGTTGTCTTAATTTATAGTTTGTGGGTTGGTAAGCACTCCAATGTATGGAACACTTACAGTTTTTTTTCGATTGCTAAACGACAGAGCACAACTGGAGTCACATGTGCAAAAGTCAAACTCCAGCCTGCATTACCAACAGTCACCTGATCTAAACAGTTCACATCACCTGCAAAACTCACTCCAAGCAACACAACTCTTCACTTCACATCTCAAAGCAGGCTCAGTGCTGCCAAACACTATGCACAACCCTCACTGAGATAACACACACTGTCACTCAGAACACACAGAGAGTAAAAACACTAGCATCAAACACCAATACAGAAATTACAAACACTTTTCATCTTTACAGTTTGAACAATTTGAGTGACTTTACACTACTCAATAGTTTCTTTAAAGAAAAGATATAGATTTTATAAAATACCAATTTTTACGTAAGGTAAACAAGAAAGAATGAAAATCAGCAGTTAGCTTCAATACAGTATTTTGTCTCTAGTAATTTATGGAATTACTGTAAAAAAACAACTAAAGGTGCATAACAGTAACAAAGAATAGGGTGACTGATCTTGCCTCTCTCCAGCATCATGCAAGTTTTCTTACAGTTTTTTACGATTGCTATGACAATTTTTTCAATACTTTTAGCAACTTTCCTAAACTCTTAACACAGTTAGCACAACATCCACCTGTGTAGGCTATACAATTAACACATTTTGTGTTGCTTTGACAAATGTATACAGTTAACACAAATTTAAAATGATTGAACTTCTTTTACACACAAGCTCAACCAAAACAATGGACTTTTACTGACCAATTTGCAAATGCTTTCACACTGTAAGTCAAACAGATAACTTCATGTTCTAAACCTAACGTATAGGCTAAAGCCACAGTAAACAGCTGTTCATATTGTAAATTGAAACGCAAATATATCCCCTGTATTTTATTCCATTGCTACTGAGAAACAGCTGATTGAAGTTATGCAAATAGATCAATCACAGCTGATTCCCATCTAGGAAACACACTCAGGTGTTGAAGTTCTTTCAATCACATGACCATATGTTACTGTAGTACATACAGTAACAGAAAAGGAACAATACTGTAAAGATGAACACAAAGAAAGTAAGAAAAGTTCCTGCACGAGGAAGACGAGTACCAGAACAATTCTGTCTCTGTCTTCTTTTTTTCATTACATTACATGTCATTTAGCTGACGCTTTTATCCAAAGCGACATATGTCAGAGGTCACGCACCTCTGGAGCAACTAGGGGTTAAGTGTCTTGCTCAGGGACACACTGGTTGATGTATCGCAGTAGGAATTGAACCCGGATCTCCCACACTAAAGGCACGTGTCATATCCACTGTGCCACCACCAACACCATTTCATAAACCGTACAGTCTATAAAGCTACTCTGAGATGGGTCATTCATTTTTTTGTATTGAATTTCTGCAGCAAAGGAAACAAAATGCATTTACTAAACCACCAAAACACAAATGTAGAGAGGCTTCAAGAGAAACTGCAGTGCAAAACATAATCTATGATCAATACAATCCAGTGTCTATTGTATAAGGAGCAGACCTGACACATATACAATAATGCAGTTTCTGTAATTCTGTAATAAATATTATGACATTGTTCTATGATTGACTAAATGTTCCTGTTGGAAGAGAACATGTGTTAGTGTTGTGGAAGAATTATTTAATTTTGAGACATGTTTGCAGTGTTTTGGTAGACTTTGGGCTCTATCTTGCACCCAGCGCAATTGACTTTGTACACCGACGCATGTATCATTCCTATTTTGCACCCGACGCACAGGAGACTTTTCCCTCCACAGACGCACGTTGGTAAATTAGGGAATGAACTTGCGCTCCCGGGGGCGGTTCAGCAAAAAGAGGAGGCGTGTTCTGGCGCAAATGTTCCCTGGTGCTATTTTGCAGTTTCAGAAAACAATTCCACCACTGACCAGAAAAAAACTGGTCTAAAGTCAGTGGCGGTAGTCTAAAGTCAGTGGCTCTAGTCTAAAGTCAGTGGCGGTAGTCTGAAGTCAGTGGCTCTAGTCTAAAGTCAGTGGCGCTAGTCTAAAGTCAGTGGCACTAGTCTAAAGTCAGTGGCGCTAGTCTAAAGTCAGTGGCGCTAGTCTAAAGTCAGTGGCGCTAGTCTAAAGTCAGTGGCGCTAGTCTAAAGTCAGTGGTGTTAGTCTAAAGTCAGTGGAGCTAGTCTAAAGTCAGTGGTGCTAGTCTAAAGTCAGTGGTGCTAGTCTAAAGTCAGTGGCGGTAGTCTAAAGTCAGTGGCGCTAGTCTAAAGTCAGTGGCGCTAGTCTAAAGTCAGTGGCGCTAGTCTAAAGTCAGTGGTGTTAGTCTAAAGTCAGTGGCGCTAGTCTAAAGTCAGTGGCGCTAGTCTAAAGTCAGTGGCGCTAGTCTAAAGTCAGTGGCACTAGTCTAAAGTCAGTGGTGTTAGTCTAAAGTCAGTGGAGCTAGTCTAAAGTCAGTGGAGCTAGTCTAAAGTCAGTGGTACTAGTCTAAAGTCAGTGGCGCTAGTCTAAAGTCAGTGGCGCGTTATTCAGATGCTATTTTAGGGGTGCATGCTTGGCCATAATGTAGCGTGTACACAACGCACATACACTTTGCTCCTCTCATCTACATGGACGCAGTAGTTCCTATTTTTGCAAACCATACATAAGGAAAGATATTAGTGAAAATGCGCTTCAGGTGTTTGGATAGGTCAGGAGCCACTTCACAGTACAGTCCTCAAAAAGTCGCAGCATTCTTTGTGGCTTGTTGTGTTTTACACATTTCCATGAATCATGGCTGTGTTGATGACATAAATGGGGAAATATTACAGGACTTAAGGAGACGTGTCATCATCTCTAAATACTAATGAATGTGGTGTTTCCATTGCTTTCACCTCCATTACTTTCTGAAAAACAGTAAGAACGCAGTTTTACTATTGTAAAGATTTAGTGTTTTTCATCTCACCTGGACATGTTGGTATCTTTGCTCTTTTCCCTGTTTCTCTCAAACAGTACAGTGTATAATTGTTCCATTCTTATTTGGTGTTTGTATACAAAAAAGGCTTTCTGAGCTTTCTCTGTATAAATACCGTATTTGTTCACTAACTAGTCTAAAACTAGACACCTGCTTAGGCTCTCAGCTAAAACTGCAATCAGCAGTGTTTGATAGGCACCAGACTGAAATATTGTGTTTTGAATGTGTGGTTAACAGTTTTGTGTTAGCATTTGAACAAAGTGCTGTAAATCCACAGTGTTGTGCACGTTGTAGTTAAAGTCATGGGATAAGTGTGTAGAGTTTTGAAAACTGTGTTCAAGCAATGAAAAACAAACTAGAGTTTGGTCACCATGAACTGCTGCTGTGCAGACTGGAGTTAGAGTTTTACACATGAGACTCCAGTTGTGCTCACTGTCATTCGCAATCAAAAAAAAACTGGAATAAGTGAGCTTTTCATATGTCTTCTTTCAGGAGTTTTCAGGAAGACCATCAAACTATGCAACACATAGAAAAGTATAATGTTTTTATATAGTACGTATTAAAAATAGGGCTGTCAAAATAAAGCGTTAATTTTGATTAATTAATCTGAGAAAAAATAGCGCGTTAAAAAAAATAAAGCAGCTTAATCCATTCCATATTGACCTTTCACCATAGACAGTTAAATAAATGGATTAAGTGACGCCGTTGTTTTTGACGGAGACCAGTGAAGTCTATTAGAAGCACTTTTCCGGTGATGGCTGAGCGTTACTGCGCAGCTGCAAACTGAGCTTGCCGCCGTAGATGTGACGTGAGCAACGTCTCTGAACGTTGTAAGTCTTCTGGTAGCTGTGTCAAGAGAAATCTCAATCATTCCCAATCTATCAGAGACAGAGAGCGTAGGTATATGTAAGGAGATAACATAGGCACAGGCTAATTACTGCTAACTAAAATGCTAGTTAATATTAGTAATTCAACTTAAATAGCTAATGTAAGTCGAAACTGCCTGCAAGCTTCTCCTGTACTGTACGGTAATTCCTCTACTATGTGACAGTAAGTTGCGTGGTTATGACACAATCGTTAGCCTATTTTTATAAAAACGTCTGCTACGGAGCCATAACGTGAGGTACAAGGTAATGGAGCCTTTTATACATTGTCGTGTTTCTTTAGAAATAAACAATGGACAAATAAAGTCTTTAAATGCTTCAGATGTAAAGTTATTGTCTGTCAAAGTGACGTCAAAATGAATGGCAGTCAATGGAATGCTAATGAGAGATGATTGCTTTGTAGCATTAAAATGGCGCCATAGCGGCTTCGCTCTGTGGAGGCAGGCTTACTCCCTTGCCTTTCACCCAGAGCCGTTCTAGCCACCATTCGACTGTAAAATGCGTTGCTACAGGCAACAGAAACATCGCTGCACGTGACGCTAGTTAACACTACACTCAACAGCAGGTAACGTTAGCCTTCCGCTAGCTAGCAGCTAGATTAAACACGGTTAAAATGCTGACAGCTAACGCTAAACGGTGTAAAGTTTGACTGTGTTTCACTCACTGTAGAGGATTCCAACACTTCTGCAGCTGCAGCCGTTGTCCAAAAAACACAGACGGTGACGGTGCATTCAATGAAACTGGTAACCTACAGCCTCATGGTGCATTCAAAGTTATTGTAAAATCTGGTGGATGTTTTTGTCGTTCAATAGCAATTTACTAGTGAAATAACCCTATTCCTGATTCAGGAATCCTGAAGCACTTTTGAATTTATTTCCTCAGCATATTAGGTCATATTGTTGATTGTTATGGTCATTATTTGAACAGTGAAAATAATAATAAACAGAAAGAGTTTTTTTTAACTTTAACGTCACTAATGCTGATTATTCATTGATTCATTTGAATTGATACATTTAAAATACTTTCACAGCAAAAATGATGTATGCCATTAATTTAGATTAATTAATCACAGAGTATGTAATTAATTTGATTAAATTTTTTAATCGATTAACAGCCCTAATTAAAAAATAAATATTTACAGCATTTTTTTTCGAGTGCTTAAGCACTATTTTGAAAACAGGGACCTGTTTTTCAGAAAACTACACACAATCAGCACAATCACACACCCAATTAGCAGAACACCTCAGACCCTTATCAAAGTTAAACACTCTTGCAAAAATTATATTAAAAAATATACTAATATAGTATAAAAAAATATACTAATTTATAAAAAACATTTTGTTATGAAACACGTTTCATATGACATAATTCTGTTTGAACCAGTTACACATTGCTGTTGCTAACCTAAAACACTTTTAGCAATTATACTTCTCAGTGATTAGAGTACTGTAAATTAAGTACACAGAGAAAGTGTAAATATACAGTAAGTTCACCAAACACTACACTAGACCAATGCTGCAGACTGAGGAAAATATTATTTATTTCTCTCCATATACCCAAATCAGTCAACATGTCAACATGGAGAATCACAACAAAACATGTCCCAGTTTTCATACAGCTACTACATTTTTATAGTGCTTAAACCTGAATCGTTCACCACAAGGTGCAAACAATTCATAAGCCTCAAGAATAGAAAAGCCAGATTAGAGTTTGCCAGAAGAAGCCGGCCCAGTTCTGGAACAGCATTCTTTGGATTGATGAAACTAAGATCAACCTGTACCAGAATGATAGGAAGAGAAAGGTATGGAGAAGGCTTGGGACGGCTCTTGATTCGAAGCACACCACATCATCTATAAAACATGGTGGAGGCAGTGTAATGGCATGGGCATGCACGGCTTCCAGTGGCACTGGGTCACTAGTGTTTATTGATCAGTCCCTCCAGAAAAACGAGGTTTTGTGTAATTGTTGCGGGCAAAAATCCTTGGATGGAATATGTGGGATATTTATGCAATTTATACTGTGAAATTGCGGGAACTTGCAAAAACTGCGGTTTGATGAAAAAGAGAAAAAAAAGTGATTCCCCCAACACTGTGTTCTCACTAGGCAAAATTACGTCACTTCATAATGTTCCCATGGCAACAGGGGGAAATGGCTGCTCTTGTGTGAAGTAAATGCAACATTTTTCAACTTTCTGCTAAGATATATGTGACTTTTTTGCAACGAAAATGCGGGGATTATGAAATAATGCAAGCCCCGCATATTTTGTGCGGAAATCTGCAATTTATGCGGCGAAAGTGTGGCGTATTTAAAAATATGCGGCCCCCGCATAAATATGCGGATGTTTGGCTGATTATGCAATGAATTATGCGATCGCATAATCACATTTTTCTGGAGGGACTGATTGATGATATGACAGAAGATGGAATCAGCCGCATGAATTCTGAAGTATATAGGAATATTCTGTTCATATTCAGCCAAATTCAACAAAGTTGGATGGCACTTCACAGTACAGATGGACAATGATCCAAAACATACTGCAAAAGCAACCCAGGCATTTTTCAAGGCAAAGAAGTGGAATATTCTACAATGGCCGAGTCAATTACCTGATCTCAATACGATCGAGCATGCATTCCACTTGCTTAAGACAAAACTAAAGCCACAAAGACCTGCAAACAAACAACAGCTGAAGACAGCTGCAATCAAGGCCTGGCAAAGCATCACAAAGGAGGAAACCCAACGTTTGGTGATGGTTATGGGTTCCAGACTTCACTAGCAGTCATCGCCTGCAAAGGATTCTCAACAAAGAATTAAGAATGGACATTTTATTTATGATTATATTAATTTGTACAATTACTTTAGGTCCCTTGAAATAAGGGGACTATGTATGAAAATGTGTGTAATTCCTAAACCTTCCAATTGTGATGTAAATACCCTCAAAATAAAGCTGAAAGTCTGCACTACAATTCCATCTCGATTATTTCATTTCAAATCCATTGTGTTACCGCACAGGGCCAAAATTATGAAAATTGTGTCACTGTCCAAATATTTCCGGACCTAACTGTAGCTGGGTAACATCAGCATAGCAGTGACATTTAACATTGTATTTGCTAATAATTTCAGCAAGGGGAAGCATATAGATGGAAAACAGCATTGGGCCAAGGACTGATCCCTGGGGTACACCAGATTTATGCTGAATACTCTTACGTTGGATGTAGTGTAATATTTTCCAAAATGATTACCTCTCTGGTTGGACACTTAATAAACTGTATTATGTATTTGGGGAGTTCATGGCTAATATTACCTTTGTTGAAGTCACAGAGGACAATAACATTCCTTCCTTTTAGATATACACCTACAGGTCTAATACATTTTATGTTTGTTTTCTAGTGTGTTCCATCCTTCAATAAACATTTAAGTTGTTGCATGAAGACACTCACCACTCTCTGCCTGTTTGCTGGCTTGAGAAGCAGCCACTCAATGTCAAGAGTGGGGTCATCACCCACCCAGAACTGATGGTGGCAGGGCAGTGTGGCATTGTCTCCAACAACCCTCTTCATCTCCGTCTGGGCGCTTGTCGTCAGAACACCCAGCAGAACTGTAGAGAGACCGACCAGTCCAAGATTATTGTTCACTGCATCAGATAGGAATATTTAGTACAGTTCAAAGTACAAATCAGACAACAAACAGCATACAACTGTTCTGTGTAACTTGGTTTTAAAATCAAACTTCTGTCACCAAGTAGCTGCTTTTTTTCTTATGACCAATATTTCTGAGTAAAGCACTGGGTACAGGGATATTCTTACTCCCAACGCGTCAAATACTGACTTGGTGAACATGTGTTGTTTGACCCTGACCCATCCACTACCCCAGTTTTGGTTTTTCATAATACTCACTATTGTGCATTCCATATAGGCACTAAATAATGCTCTGTGCACATATACAAAGCTGAGAGACACTGAACAAGCATCAGTATGTGACGAGTTGGGAGTGAGAACAGGTTGGATTGTGAAATTAGAAAGTCTGAGCTCATGCGGTGCACTTTAAGGGAACATATCAGCTGAAGATTTCATTGTAGCATTTCATTTTGCAGCAAAGCAGTGCTTCCTTTTCACACTGAAATGCTTTTAAACAGAAGATGATATATGAGCCGTGCCATGCCAGGTATCAGATTGTCTGTTGTGGTAGATTGAAGGTGAAAAAGAGGTGAAAATGCCATGTTGATGATAATCAAAGGAGGATGCAATAAATGGACAGTTCAGAAGATTAAACCAGTGTGAATGTGAGTGGAGAAAATTTCACCTACAGTTAATATTTAATATACTTTCTTCCAGTACAAAGTACCACCACAGATACAGTCAAACACACGTTATATCTGCTTTAAACCAAGAATAACTTACAGCATCAGTAATATGTAACTATGACTATGACACACACACACACACACACACACACACACACACACACACACACACACACACACACACACACACACACACACACACACACACACACACACACAGGTTACACTAATAATAAGGCCAACACAAAAAGACACATGGTACAATGGGATATGAGACACAGAGTGCTACTGGCACTGCTGAACTACCAAGACTCTGGGGATGAAAGCCTGAGCTTCCAATTGTTTCATCTTTTATTTATTTACCCTTCCTTGGATACTGATCAACTGCATGGACTGTGAAGTCCTGCTGGTTGGACACATTTGTGTGAGAGCAAAAATAGGACGGGAAAATGTGTGTGTGGACAGCAGCAAAGTGTGTGCATGTGCCTGTGTTTAAATTGCTGCTCTGTGTGTATACACCAGTTTCAATGAGTGCCTGTGTGTTTGTTATTAGCAGATGGTGTGTGTGGACAGGTGTGTGTGTGTGTGTGTTTTACTTATAGAATCTGTGCATAATTGAGTTTTTGCATGTCTGTTTAACTCTGTATGTATTATAGCTAAATTTAGCTAAAAAATACAGGCACCATTCATACACCGTGGCCTAGGCTGCTATATAACGTACCACCTGCTTGTCAAATACACACATTCACACACCAATTTAGAGATTGGACAGCAGGGCCCCGGATCAAACCGGGAACCTTCTGATTGGTAGGCCACTGCTCTACCACCTGAGCCACAGCCACCCCTAGGAAGCAGCCCAATCGCCAAAAGTCAAAGCAGCAAGCAGCGTTAAGCGTGTTTCTAGCTTCACAAAACCCATTCAGATGGTTTAATACTGTATAGAAAAAGTGGTGAAAACCTCCTCAGTGCTGGCTGCTCCCAGTACCTTCTTCCCAACCTCAACAGGGAGAAAAGGCTGTTACCCGCGTGGTTTGGATCTTAAAAGGAGACCTATTGTATACCGTTTACAGGTTTATACTTGTATTTTTTGTTTCCACCTTGAAAATGTTTACGTGCTATTATGCTTTTTAGGGTTAGGGTTGGTAGGTGTGTTGTATAGTTGTTTGTGTATTTTACAGATGTATAAAGTACAAAACACCCACAACAAATAACAAATAAGATTGGATTGAATTTAATTAACACGTTAACAACACATAGACAGCATGTTAACAATGCACAAACAACACATTGACGTTTGATGTCAGACATCAATTTTACGTAATTCTAAACTATTCGGCCACTTTTCCAGTTTGAACGAGGAAATGTCATAAGTTGCTTGCTAATTTCACCCGACACTGGGTCAACAATGGTTACAGATAACAAGCCAAACAAAGTTGTCAGTCATCTGGTGAGGGCACTGTGTTTCCCTACACTGTGACAAGAGTGTGTGAATGAAACAACAAGATAATAACTTTTACTAATTTAGTGGCCAGTCTCTGTAATTTTGACATAGGTCAACTCGAAGAAAAAGCCAGTTGTGCATTGGAAGAGCGCCACCTACTGTACTGGAGGTAGAGTTAATCCTGTCATCCTTCCCAATTTCCCCCGCTCATGTATACGGGAAGAATTGGCAGAACCCGGTTATTCACTTAATCGGGGTAATATCATGCACGGTTATTGCTGTGCATGGAAACCCACTGAGGGCCAGATGTACGTACATTTGCGAAAGTAGCGTTATCAGCGCCATGGCCAACCCGCAGAAAGTGCACGCTGTGATACATCAACTTACGTCGTATTTACCAAACCTGCAGTTCATCGGGTAATCAGCGCCTTTCTCCGCCCACTATACTGTAAATTGTGCGCATTTAAAAGCGCAATTGAATAGACGATGTCAAAGAAATCCTGCTTGATGCGTGTTATTTCGGCATTAATGGTGGGGAAATGTATGTATTGTCTAGTGCGCTGTAGCAAAGTACTGGTGCTATGGTACGGCTGAGTGCAGACTGCCATATTCCCACTGCTGATGCTGTGACTGTTTGAAATGACCCTGATGCCAATATTTGTAATGTAGCGAGGAGTTTAACAACTCCTGGGATGGAATGTGAACGCTGAGCCGGAGATTCAATGTCATCTTTGATTTCTTCCAGTAACTGTAATATTGCATGGCTGTTTAATCTGTAATGCTGAAAAATCAACTGAAAAAGTGTGATCCTTGTGGCAAAAATCCTTTCAGCTCGTCTCCTTGTCCTATTTCTTCGTCTTGCTCGGATTACTGCTGCCATTTCACCAGGAAGCATATGCGAGGAAACCCGCTTGGGGCTGGTTTACACCTGCTTTTAAGAGGCGGAGAATTTTCACCGCAAAATAGAGGCGCACTTTCACGGGCGGTTGTTGTATATATATCGCGGAATACATAATTAGGTGCACTTTACACTTCACCTCCCATCTCTTTATGGGAAACTCCCACTTTCCCCTTCACCCTCCCATGAATGCATATTCATGACACGGAAAAGCGCCATTTGCCATTTTCAGCTCCCGCAACAGGCAGTCTGCGCTTTTACAGTGCAGTGCGGCCTGTTTGTACATACCTCGCCATGCTTTTACGCGCACGTTGCGAAACAAATACAAAAGTGTTAGTACATCTGGCCCTGAGTGTCTAGCCCGAGACTACATCATTGAAATGCTGACCCCATACTTAGATCCTTCTAACCGTTCCAGAGTCAAGGCTCAAAACCAGAGGTGATCGTGCCTTCTCCATCAGGCTGCTTCGGCTTTGGAGCATAATTTGATTTTATTTATTCAAATTATCGTTTTACTGTCCTTAAGCTGCCCCATCTTACTTTTTCACTATTCCAGCGATGTTTATATTTGTGTATGTGTATTGATTTGTATGTGCTTTTGTTCCTTCCATCAAAGCACTTTGTAAACTACTGTATTTAAAGGCAGTATACAAATAAAGTTATTATTATAAAAACACATTAACAATTGTGTTGGGGAAAAGGTTTCAACAGTGATACGACTCGCAGTCACAAGATGTAGTAGATGTAGATGACTAAAATACAAATAAGCTCATTAAGAAAATGTTGGGTCATGTATCTTCTAGGACTGGATCCGAATATTCGAATATTTGTTTAGTAGGTTGGTATTCGATTTGAAAATTTGACATTTGAATATTTGTATTTATTTTTATTTTTTTTTGCACAACCTGGCATCCCCCTCCAAACGGTTCTCATTCGCGCTTGAATATGTTTGAAATATAATACTCTCTTTTACAATTTTCTTATATAGCCTAGCCATTTTAAAGGAGAACTCCGGCCAATTTTTACGTTAATCTTGCTAAATATAACTATACGAGACCTGTCTATAGCAAAAACAGTTAGCGCAACAGCAGCTACCTAGACGGAGCTGCTGCAGCTAATTCCCACCGCTCCCACTTATGGGGGCATAAATTAAATAGTGCCTTTGTGTATCTTAACAGACACAAAATGCAATTAAAATGTCTGTGTAACATGAACAGGGCCCTTACATGACAACAAGATGCATTTTCAACATTCACCTACCCTGTTAGCTGCTAGCTAGCTAGCTGTCGTCTGGGACGAGAGAGTGTTCAGGCAGGCTTCAGTAATAATCATCATGCAGCAGTCCCGTGTGTATTTGTAGCATACATATGGATATATATGATATATATATCCATTTTGTGTGCGATCCATCTGGCGTTGGAGAGTAGTATTCTCTGCCAACAACAATCACGAGAGCGCCCGCTGGTCTGGAGGATGTCCTCCGGAGGACCAACACCCACACAAACACCACCAGTTGCGCGAAATGCGTGATCTTGGAGCAGCTGCTTCATCTGCCTGTTGCCCCTCTGTCTGTCTGTCTGGTTCTTTCCAACTCTTGTGAGGCCAGTTCTTCGTCTGTATACTCAGGTTCGAATAAATAAGGACGACCATCAAACTCAAAAGCCTCTTCCATACGTTCAATATCTTCGATATTCTCCATAGTTACGTTACTCCAAGCTTCTTCCCTTGTGAACACCTCCGCTCTTCACGCTACACTGTAGCTCCTCCGACCTAACACTGTTATTTATCTTGCTACAACTGAATTCACACGGGACTTCAGCACGAGACTGCCACTAGCCATCTGTTAGTGTTTTACTGAACAAGGCACAGGCATAATTCTGTAATTCTGCCCGTTTCCATGTAGTTACATAGTCAATAAAATGCTCATAACCACTACAGCGCTCAATTACCTATTTTTGAGGGGAAATAAACCAAAAACAAATCGCCGCGAATGCATCACCGGTCCTCCGGAGGACAGCCACGACCAGCGGGCGCTCTCGCGATTGTTGCCGGCCACGGCAAGCGAGGACGGCGGGCAGGAAGCAGAAGCACGGCCGCCAGACGGAAACTACTACAACGATCCCCACAGAGAGAATACTACTCTCCAACGCCAGATGGATCGCACACAAAATGGATATATATCGTATATATCCATATATATGCTACAAATACACACGGGACTGCTGCATGATGATTATTATTGAAGCCTGACTGAACACTCTCGTCCCAGATGACAGCTAGCTAGCTAGCAGCTAACAGGGTAGGTGGATGTTGAAAACGCTTCTTGTTGTCATGTTCATGTTACACAGACATTTTAATTGCATTTTGTGTCTGTTAAGATACACAAAGGCTTCTCCTTTAATAGGATGGACAACCCAACCTTGTTATACTCGTTTTATATCATTAGTGAAGTCTCCGTTCTCGGAGCATAGCCCTGCTCGCGTGAGGCGCGCCACTTCCTGCTCGCACTGTTCTGTAGTTTATTAAAAGTTTATTAATTCTGAATGTGTCATGTCTGGACTGTCTATCTATATACCTCCGAAGCTTCGGATATTTGATGCTCATTACTACCGAAGCTTCGAAGCTCAAAAAATGGTATTCGGACCAGCCCTAGTATCTTCCACCATCAGCACACCTGTGTCTGACTGCTGTAGGCTCTATAGAAAGCAGCACTGGACCGTTTCAGACTCAGGGACTGTGGAGGGGACAAACATCAGATCAAGACAATACTTCATTAAAACTCTTTCGTGAGATAGGTATCGATAAACTGATGTGACTAAACTAAACTCACATAATGTGATTTTTCCCAACATACTATATTACTGGAGTAGATATGTGTAAAGTTGTGACTGCAGATTTTTGTGGTGCATGCGCTCACCGCGAAAGCAGTGTGTGTCTGGGTGACAGTTTGTGAGTATGTTGCTGAGTGTCTTCTTTACCAGCATCTACAATCAGTGACCTAGTTTCTGTCACAGTCTCAAATGAGCTGTGTGTGTGTGCATGTTGGTGCATGTGTGTGCCTGCATGTGGCACACATGCAGGCACACACATGTCTGTGATTATCACCACAGAATGTCCGGAGCCTGTTGGCAGAAGTGGCATGGACAGCTTTGTTTTTGTGGAGAAGCCCTGGGATGACTTGTGTTCCAGTAAACTGCTTCTCCCAGTAGACTTCTCAGTGGACCAATCCTAGTGGCAGTGTGGGACGCACAGGGCCCAGTTACCCTTCAAAGAGTTGTAAGTCACATTGCCTTCCTGCTTGGTTGCTCATATGCAAGTCAGCACATTGACTGAGCTCTGAGGCGGCTACCACAGAAGGCTCTGATCTTAGAAATAACAATTAAAATAGAAAGAAATGAAAAAGGAAAGGAGGGCAAACTCCCTCCAAGATATTTTCTCCCGGATCTCCTAATTGTTTCTTTCTTCATCCTGTTGTTGGCTGGTGGTGTATTGTTTAATTAAAGGAGTGTTTTTTTTTCTCTTTTATGCATGTTATATATTTCAGTTGTGATTTTTGCCATTGTATTTAATGTGGTGAATTTTCTTGTACACTTTAGGGTCTGATTAAATAATGAAGAAAATGTCCTGACTGGTAGCTCAGGTCTTACGATTATGGCAATGTCTAAGAACTTTGACAGATTACAAGCCACCCCCTCTGCCTGTCATGTGCTGATGCATCGACAAGCGAGCATACAATTTGTTTAACTCCCTTGCCTTTTCTTTAGACTCTAAAGCAAGAGCGCTAAACGAGTTGTATGCTCGCTTTAAGGCAATCAGCAGCCAACAAGCAGAAACAGCTGAAGCAGAGTGAAGGCTTTTTAAACATGTGAACACCAAACAAGCAGCAGGACCTGACGGCATCAGTGGACAAGTCCTCAAACTGTGTGCTGCCCATCTAGCGTCAGTGTTCACAGTGACTACGTTTACAAGCAGCCAATATTCGGGTTATGGTCGGGTTAAGGTCACTATTCGGGTTTCTGAAACATTCGGAATAACCCGTTTACATGTGAGAGCAGAGAGAGTTACTCCTGTATACATGGAATTTGTAATCAATTGGCAATATCCCGATGTAAACGGCGATGCACGGTTAGCGTCTGGACGTACGGACAACCTTAAGACGCAATATGCGTCATTTCAACAAACACAACAACAACAAAAGACATTATATTCATGGTTTTCACCACACTAATGAAGAAATCGGTTTCCTCCTCGCTCCAAAAGTGTGGTGCTGTCTGCGTCTGGCCTTGTTTACCTCTACTTCTTGTTTACTTCCCATATACTGCACGCGGGTTTGTGTATGCGCCAGACGGCACATACAAGAAGTTCCTCTACTCAAAAGACCAAGATTCCTTGCGAATAGAACATGCGCAGAACACAAATCAATGTTCCTTCTGACGGAGATATGCCGATACGCGTTTACATGACCAAATATTCAGGTTAGAAAAGGGGTAACCCAGGGGTCATATTCAGGTTTTTAAAAAACGGAATATGAGCATATTCGGGTTTTTGCCGGTGTTTACATAGCCGTGCACGACCGGGTTATTGCTAATATTCCGGTTTTGAACGGGTTATTGGCTGCATGTAAACGTAGTCAGTGATATTCAACCTGTCACTGGTTCACTCTGTCATACCCATACTGTGGCCAAGAACACTCGAGCAGCATGCCGATCTGACATTCTGCTTTATGAAGAATCATGCTCAAGTTGAAGGAGCTGCTGGTTTCATTGCTGATTTCACTGGAATTGTACCTTGAACGATTTCATGTGAGAAATAAAAATTAATTAATTGACTGAAATAATGTCAGCCTCAAGTTCAAATGCAGCTGTTGCCTGTCATCTCTGCCCAAGTTTCCCTCACAATTAATATACAGCAGACATGAAAACAAAATATCTTCTTGAAAGCTGGTAACCTTAAAATACATCTTTAGGAGACTTCCGGTTTAAACTAAATGGCAGGCTGAGCGCTTTGAGTGGGAATGAGAATCACACACACACACACACACACAGAGGTGTAGACATTGTCAGACGAGCTAAAGCGCGCCTTCAGGAATTTCAGCACAGACACCGGGATCAACAGCAGTGACTAAAAACATACGGTAGGGGCGGCCTCTAGCTCACCCAGTAAGAGCGTGCGCCCCATGTTGGCTGAGTCCTGCAGCGGCGCAGAGTTCGAATCCGACCTGCTGCCCTTTGCTGCGTGTCATCCCCCATCTCTCTCCCCCTTTCATATCTGTCCGCTTTCAAATAAAGGGAAAAACCCCAAAAAATAATCTTAAAAAAAAAAAAAAAAAACATACGGTAAATATTTGTCCTGTAACATACTACATATTATATTCATAAGCTGACTGGCCGGGGTGGTGAGAGTTCAGCTCTGCCAACGGATTTACACTAAGGTTCAGAGACTGACTGGGAAGGGGCCCTTTTTCAGAGAGAGTTAGCCTATATTTCCCCCTTCACTTCAAACTGAAGAATGTTCTTCAGGCTTTGGAAGTCCTATGATATTACTGTTATCATGTTTGTGAGCCGTTCAAAGCATGTTATTGTGCTACAGTTATCTTTACTTAAGGTTTCAAAGTTTTGCCTGTGGGAACATAACAGTGTAACATATTTTCAGTTTAGCTGTGATGCAGCCTCATGAGGTTAAGCTAATGTCCTTGAATGTGAACAGATTTAAAGGTCTAAGGTAACAGCCAAATTGAAAAAATAAACTCTTTCTCGACAAGAGCATGAGAAATTAAAACGGCTAGTCTCCTTGTGTAATAATGCGTATAACCTCAAAACCTGTAATGCACAATCAAGTTATAGACATGATTTATTTCAGGATATGTATGCTGCAGGGATGTCACATGAATGTGTACATTATTATTAGACAAGTTTGACCCCAACTTCTTACTGTTATCACAGCGCGGATGGTTATGAGAACATCAACTGTATGACATTGAACAAGCTACAAAAGTGGGGCAGTTGGGAGAGGGTACTTTTATTGCACTTACTGAAGACCACTGGACATCAGTAAGTGACCATAACTACCTCGGTGTAACAGCACACCTAATCACTGACAACCGCCAGCTGCACTCATTCACTTTGGGCATGTTAAAAACAGAAGAAAGGCATTTTGCCAAAGCATGCGCTGTAGGCATTAAAGGGGAACTATGTAGTTCTTTTTAGCTTAATTTACCTTAACTGAACAGCTTCGGAGTCATTGGAATGGTTATGTGACTTTCGGGTTGAATGGTGGTCATCTCACTCCCCCCTAGCACCTGTGAGCTGAAAAACCATCCTTGCAACTTTCAGCCAGCGAGCCGCCGGCCTCAGCGTCAGGAAGTATCACATGATATCAGGTCTTGCGATGTAACAAATTGCTTCACAGCACTGCACACATACGCCTATTCAGGAACCGGCTAACAAGGTAGCGATGGAGTTTTTCACACTATCGTCATGGCTGAGCCGGCAAAAAAGAAGCAAAAAGCTAGGAAAGCATTGTGGGAGGAACAGAGAAAGAGGAAACGGCAGACTGACCGAGGTTTTTACACAATGTTGCCAAATATCTATTCCAAAGCTGGAGGGGGACCTGTATAGAGAAACCTGTGAGCAAATGGCCAAAACTGCATAGCGCCCTTTTAAAGGTCCAATATGTAATACTGACAGCTAGTGTTTAAAATAGTTACTGCAGTACAAATTCAAAATACTGGAGAGAGTCGTCTCCCCCGCCCCTCCTCCCCAGACTCGAAGTTCACGTTGGTTGCCAGGCTGAGACCGGAGCATCCAACAATGTTGCTAGACGCTTGTCTCACATAACCAGACATTACTCCACAGCACAGCGGAGTAGCTAACGTTAGATGCTGGCTATATTGACAGTCATAAAAGCCCGTGCTCACACGGAGCTCTGTACCCAACTGACACACACACTTTTTCAGCTTAGAATTAGCTACAGTAGGAACCGCTAAAAATACAACGAAATTCTCCGTCCTCTCCACATGCCAGACAGACACACTTCCTCGGCTTAGAATTATGATAGGAACCGCTAAAAACACCACTGCCTTGCACTCCTTTTCCACCCGACTGAAATACACACTTTACTAGCCTTAGAATTACACAATCGCTAAACACACTGCAAACTCAAGTTCCTCTCTTTCCGACTGAGCTACAGCCCCCCCTCTTGGCTCCAAATAACTCACCATGGTCGGCTAGCTACGGCCGCTGAACAGGCTAAACGGTGTAAACAGCAGTGGCCCGCCTGCCTGGTCCTCCGGTAGCGTTAGCAATTAGCAGGGTTAGCATGGTGGCGTTAGCCAGGACCAGTCGGAATCACTTTACTGGCTGTCTCAGTTGTTTTTGCGAGTAACCAACTCGGCTACTCTAGCTATAAAAGTCAAGGGAAGTAGCTACACGAATGTTGAAATGACATAAAGTGCTCGTCCCTAGTAGCTGTGATAAATTAGCCTGAAGCTAATGCTTACCCGTTCAGGAGGAAATTAGCCAACTCAGTGTCCTTTTGGGCTGTGAGCTGTCTCCATCTTTCAAATACATCTCCAATATTAACCCGGGGTTTGTTACGTCTCTGGTCAAGCAACTGTTAGAAACATGCTGTTTTTTAATGTTGGGTATAATCTATCTCTGTTGATCCCATTCATTTGTTTGGTGCATTCATGGCTGTACTAATGTTACAGCTGCAGCGCGCTGGTTTACGTGTTTACAGTTATATCTGGCAACCCGGCCTGGCTGTCAAACTGGGGAGTTGATAACACACAAACCAAAACATAAACATAAATTCCGTCACGGATCGTAAATTTCAAAAAGAAAAAATACTGACATTAACATTGTTGTCAGAAAAGATAGTATTTCAGCTTAACATGTTTCCTTAATATCTGATGAGGCATTGGTGTCATTTTTGGATTTATTACAGTACAAATATTACATATTGGACCTTTAAGTCAATTGTGTGGTGCCGTGTTTGCCCTGTAGGTACATCACTGAGCTCCAAGGTAGTGAAAAGTGTATCTTGCTCCGTGGTGCATGTCATCTCCTGTGTACAATGGAGGTCTCTGATGTTGACACTGCCTACATAGCACGCTTCAAGGCTGCATTCACAAAGGACCTCAACGTGCGAAAGAAGAACTCAAACCTGTGGTGGTTAAAGGTAGCAGCCTGTCTAGATCCTAGGATCAAGGACCTTAAGTGCTTGCCCAGAGCAGAGAGGGGAGAGGTGTGGAAAAAGCTGAGTGAGATGCTTAAGGATGAAAGAACCTGCACCACAGGGGCCTCATGTATAAAAGACTGTGCAGCATGGCAGAAATAAATAAAAAAAGGTCTAATGTCAAAGTGGAAATCAAGAGAATAGTGGCAGCGCCACACCAGTTACCAAACAACATGCATCTCAGTGTCAGTCCAAATTACGCACAATAAGCAGTTTGAACTCACTGATGCCATTTCTTTTCTAAGTGTTAGTAGGCTCAGTGTAACTGAGTCCAGCGCGAGGGAGACTTGACTCAGAGGAGGAGAGGTTAGTGAGGCCAGTGTCACCACGGCAGGTGCCAGTGTGCACGGATCCGCTGCGCCACGCATGGATAAAATAATGAAATAGTAAACAGGACTACAGTAACAGAAATACAGTATGTTTATGTAAAATCAAGACAGTCAAGATGGCCCAGTGTTTGGTGGACCGGGTACACCTTGTTCACTTATATAGTCTACAAATCATCCACGGGATCAATTACGCATCACATTCAATTAAATTGTATTTATAGTATCAAATCATAAAAATAGAACATGAACTTTAGTAAATTCAAAAGCACATTGTTTCCCTATCATAATTTGATCTCTAATCAAGGTATATGATAGCCTAGAAATCTAGACGCACCCTAGCTGCAGCAAATTTAATTTGCAGCTAGGGTCAGTCTAGACACTCTCCGTTGGCTTGCAAGCTGGAAAAGCTAATTTTTTGTGTGGCCAATCACATCGTGTATAGAGTCGGTGGGCGGGGCTTATGGCTGCTGCTGCTGGTGAACAGCGGTCTTCTGGAAGACTTGGAGTTAAGCTTTTCTTTGAGAAAAGAACAAAGAACGGCACTGAAGTCAGTCTTAAAAAAGGAAGATGTGTTCGAAGTTTTGCCGACCGGCAAAAGTTTAATCTATCAACTAGCTCCGCCCCCTTCTTCGTTGCTCTGCCTGGTTGTAGCGCTATCCTATTGCATGCAGAGGGAGTTTGAAAGACAGCCGTTTATCCGCCCCTCGGATTGAGCCCTGTCAATGGTGAGTTCACAGACCCAACATCTGGATGTGGGTCTGGCTTGTCAGGCTAGGTATATGATTGTATGTTGTTTGGTTGGCACATTTTCTCCTTGATTTTTTCCACTTTGTTGTTAAAATAGTTGTTAAGTTGATTAGCAATACTCACAGGCATCGTATAGAAGTGTCCGTCTGATTCGAGAAATGATGGAGAAGATTTGGATTTCCTGCCCATCATCTCATTAGGAATATTCATTTATACATTTTCTTACTGTCATGCTTTGCATTACTAATCACATTTTCATAATACATCTTTATATTTTTTATTTAACTTAGTCACATAATTTCTTAGCTTGCAGTAAACTTGCCAGTCATTCATAATTTGAGTTATTTGCCAATTTCTTTGCTTGATCTCTCTGTATCATACAATCTTTCAATTCGACATCAATCCAAGAAGATTTCACATTTCTAACGGTTCTCTTATTCACAGACTGTGCGTCCTTATCAATTATTTCTACAAACAGCTTATTAAAAGCCTCAACAGCGACATCTGGATCATCCTTCCCCAACACACTATCCCAGCAAATATTTCTAACATCTTCTATAAAATGGTTCTCATTGGAGTGTTTATATGCTCTCTTAATAATGATTTGGGGTCCAGATTTTGGGACCTTTGTTTTCCTTATTACAGCCTCCAGGTCATGATCACTACATCCAATTGGCAAACTTAACTTAAAGTTATCACTTGTGTTAATCCACATGCATCCGTGATAGTTTGAATCTTATTCTTAAGTGGACAATGTAAAGACTTCCAATCAATATTTAGATCTCCAAGGAGATATATTTCATTGGCATGATCACATACAGTATCTATCATATCACACAATGTATCTAGGTAATCAGAATTTGCATTAGGTGGTCTATAACAACAGCCCACTAATAAGGGCTTCAAATGGGGGATATGTGCTTGAAACCATAATGCTTCTTTCTATTTACGCTAACATTAAGTCCATCCTTACTTTCACAGGTATATGATTTTGGACATAGATAGCCACCCCAGCTCCATTTGTATTTCTGTCTTTTCTATATATATTATATTCTTGAATACTTATTACAGCATCTTTAAACGAGAAATTTCAGATGAGTCTCTGTTACTGTAAGACATGTATGTTTCCTTCTGATAGGATATTGGAGATATCAATTAATTTATTTCTAAGACTGCATATGTTAATGTGAGCTACCTTCAGCCCCTTCCTGGGTAGTTTAATAGAAGTCATTATACATAATAATTTTATAGTATTCATTTATTGACTGGTCCATCTTAAAGTTCCTACCTCTACAACCATCCTTCAAGTTACTCCTAGGTCCAGACATCCCACCAAAACCTCAACCCACATCACCCCCTTGCAATTACAACAGGAAACACCTTTTAAGGTGCACAATCTCTACCTCCAACATTGCCAAAAGACAATGAACACAATATATAATAATAAATATTCTAAATAGCACAAATCCTTCATCACACAAATGTGAAGACACACACAAGATAATCTAATTATTACACAATAGCACTAAGAACAGAAAACGCAAACTAAAACCTGACCTTTCTGGCCTTCCTTGAAGCAAAATCATCAATGATGTCATTGTATGAAATCTGCTCCATGATTGATACTGATGGAAAGGCCAGTGAACCGTTCCTGGGACATGACCTCAGGTATGACTTGATCAACTTTAGTTTGGAAAAGCTCCTCTCTGCTTGAGCCACAGTGACTGACAGGGTCAGACTGGGACCAAAAATCAGCCCTGGCATTTTGGCCCAGACTGGCCCACCACATAAGATCACAAATAGATAAATAGATAGATAGATTTTTATTGATCCCAAAAAAAGGGAAATACCAGTGTTGCAGCAGCACAATATCAGACACATAGCACACATACAGAACATAAATGAAATAATAGGATACAATATACATGACATAATGATAGAATATAAGAACAAATAATTTAAAAAGTTGGGAATAAAACTGTACAACTGTTTAACTAGTATTGATAAAGCTGTATATATATATATATATATATATATGTATCTCATTTCAAGAGGCCCTGTGCTATAATTTGAAGAGGTCTATCATGAGTTTTTGTCTGTCAATGCAGATAGAAAAGCTACAATTCTCGTTAAGAATGTTTGCATGATGTGCAACGTTTATCTAGGCACTAATGCAATCATAGAGTAAAGCATGCCTACTTCTTTTATTGTTGTAGTGTTATCATCAACAGTTTGTCCACCACTCAGTTTTATCAAGGGGCAAAGTGTTTTAAGGGGAGTTCTGCTTATCGCAGGTTGTCCCTCACTCCCTCATCTCTGTCCCTCTCCTCTTGAGTCTCCTCTCACTGTGCATATGCCACTGGTGCCGATACCACCACGGGTCCTGATACTGCCACGAAGGTCCTGCTACTGCCGAAAACATGTCTTTTCGCTTTTTTCTTTTTTTCTTTAATTTGAGCCGCTTGGGTAACTTTGTTTCATTTTCGCATTTAGACAACTGACATAAAAGAAAGGTTTAGACTCGTCTTGCTCCGTCTCTGTGTACTTCCCAGTTCTGTCACTTTGTGTTTATCTTTCGCGCCTGCCGCACTGTTACGGACTAGTCCATTTCATTGTGAAAGTAGGGGGTGTTGACCTCTCTCAACAAGCAGGGCGCCTGCAGCTGCTGGGGGCGCTGATCTGCCAATTCCCCACACAGTGATATGATAGATAACTAAAAACCGCTTTGCGGCGTAGAGGATTTTATTTTTTTTAAGCTCTCGTGCTGCCCCCCATGTGACATAAAAAAATGCCGCCCCAGGCAGCTGCCCAGTTCGCCCGTGCCAAAAACCGCCACTGGCCCCAATGATCAAAAAGTAAACAGAAATAATAATAAAAAATAATCAAAGGTAACAATGAAGAGGGTCATATTTTCCGGAATTAACATCTCCGTTCAATTCAATTGGCAGTAGTCGTCAACATCAGCTTGTTATTCGGTCGTTCATTTTATTTCTGTTAGAATACGGCTCCTGTCGTCTTAAGAAAGTCCTCCAAATTTACTGGATCATCAAAGCAGTTATGTTCATGCCCTTTGGATACTTTTATGTCCATCCATCCATCCATCCATCCATCTTCGTCCGCTTATCTGGTGTCAGGTCGCTGGGGCGTTCCCAGGCCAGGTTGGAGATATAATCCCTCCACCTAGTCCTGGGTCTTCCCCGAGGCCTCCTCCCAGCTGGACGTGCCTGGAACAACGCCCTAGGGAGGCGCCCAGGGGGCATCCTTTCCAGATGCCCGAACCACCTCAACTGGCTCCTTTCGACACCAAGGAGCAGCGGCTCTACTCCGAGCTCCTCACGGATGACTGAGCTTCTCACCCTATCTCTAAGGGAGACGCCAGCCACCCTCCTGAGGAAACACATTTCAGCCGTTTGTACCCTGGATCTCGTTCTTTCGGTCATGACCCAGCCTTCATGACCATAGGTGAGGGTAGGAACGAAAACTGACCGGTAGATCGAGAGCTTTGCCTTCTGGCTCAGCTCTCTTTTCATCACAACGGTGCAATAAACTGAATGTAATACCGCCCCTGCTGCGCCGATTCTCTGATCAATCTCCCACTCCATTGTCCCCTCACTAGCGAACAAGACCCCAAGGTATTTAAACTCCTTCACTTGGGGTAAGGAATCAAACCCTACCTGGAGAAGGCACTCCATCTGTTTCCTGCTGAGAACCATGGCCTCAGATTTAGAGGTACTGATCCTCATCCCAGCCGCTTCACACTCAGCTGCAAACCGATCCAGTGAGTGCTGAAGGTCACAGGCCAATGATGCCATCAGGACCACATCATCAGCAAAGAGCAGCGATGACATCCCCAGCCCACCGAACTGCACCCACTCCCCACCACAACTACGCCTCGATATCCTGTCCATAAATACTAGAGGCGGA
This sequence comes from Gymnocephalus cernua, assembly GCA_023631565.1. Taxonomy (NCBI): domain Eukaryota; kingdom Metazoa; phylum Chordata; class Actinopteri; order Perciformes; family Percidae; genus Gymnocephalus; species Gymnocephalus cernua. The sequence continues at coordinate 28,605,756 of CM042439.1, read as the reverse complement.
GGCCAACCTACACCTGAAACGTGTCCGACTTACTGCCGAGAACCCGGACATAGCTCTCGCTTTGGTCATACAGAGATTGCCCTGAGAAGGGACCCCCTCACCCCATACTCCCGCAGCACCTCCCACAGTATCTCCTGGGGGACCCGGTCATATGCCTTCTCCAGACCCACAAAACGCATGTGGACCGGATGGGCATACTCCCAGGCTCCCTCGAGGATCCTTGCGAGAGTGAAGATCTGATCCATTGTTCCACGACCAGGACGGAATCCGCAGTGTTCCTTTTCAACCTGAGGTTCGACTATGGGCCGAACCGTCCTTTCCAGCACCTTGGAGTAGACTTTACCAGGGAGGCTGAGAAGTGTGATACCCCCTTTTGAACAGGGTCTGCCACTCCTTTGGCACTGTCCCAGACTTCCACGCAATGTTGAGTAGGCGTGTCAACCAAGACAGCCCCTCCACACCCAGAGCTTTCAGCATTTCTGGATGGATCTCATCAATCCCTGGGGCTTTGCCACTGTGGAGTTGTTTGACTACCGCAGTGACTTCCACCAGGAAAATTGACGACAATCCCCCATCAAGCTTCAACTCTGCCTCTAACATAGAGGGCATATTAGCTGGATTTAGGAGTTCCTCAAAGTGCTCCTTCCACCGCCCTGTTACCTCCTCAGTTGAGGTCAACAACGTCCCATCCGTACTGTACACAGCGTGGATGGTTCCCCACTTCCCCCTCCTGAGTTGGCGAACAGTTTTCCAAGTGCCTTGGTGCCGACCAAAAGTCCTTCTCCATGTCTTCTCCGAACTTCTCCCACACCCGCTGCTTTGCCTCTTTCACGGCAGAGGCTGCAGACCTTCAATACCTTGCAACTTCCTCCGGAGTCCTCTGGGATAACATCCCGGAAAGACTCCTTCTTCAGTCGGACGACTTCCCTGACCACCGGTGTCCACCACGGTGTTTGTGAGTTACCGCCCCTTGAGGGACCTAAGACCCTAAGACCACAGCTCCGCGCCGCAGCTTCAGCAATGGAAACTTTGAACATTGTCCACTCAGGTTCAATGCCCCCAGCCTCCACAGGGATGTACGAAAAGCTCCGCTGGAGGTGTGAGTTGAAAGTCTGTCAGACAGGGGCCTCCTCCAGATGTTCCCAATTTACCCGCACTACCCGTTTGGGCTTACCAGGTCTATCCAGAGTCTTCCCCCACCCCCTGACCCAACTCACCACCAGATGGTGATCGGTTGACAGCTCCGCCCCTCTCTTCACCCGAGTGTCCAAAACATATGGCCTCAGATCAGATGAAACGCTTATAAAATCGATCATTGACCTTCAGCCTAGGGTGCTCTGGTACCAAGTACACTTATGAGCATCCCTATGTTCGAACATGGTGTTTGTTATAGACAATCCATGACTAGCACAGAAGTCCAACAACAGACAACCACTCCGGTTTAGATCAGGGAGGCTGTTCCTCCCAATCACGCCTCTCCATGTGTCTCCATCATTGCCCACATGCACGTTGAAGTCCCCCAGCAGAACTATGGAGTTCCCCCCCCCCCACAGGCATAGGGAGGCGACACTCTTGTCCACCGAGGTAAACTTCAACGTAGTGGTGCCCAGCCGGGGGCTTGTGAGTAGAACCAAGACTGTGCGTAGAGGTAAGCTCCACCAGATCCAACTGGTAGCACTCCACCTCCCGCACAAGTTCCGGCTCCTTCCCCCACAGAGAGGTGACATTCCACATCCCAAGAGCCAGACTCTGCTGCCCGGGTCTGGTCCGTAGAGACCCCTGACCTTCACCGCCACCTGTGTGGCAGTGCGCTCGACCCAAGTGGTTCCTCCCACAGTTGGTGGGCACATGGGATGGAGAGAGAGGTGCCACGTAGCTTTTTCGGGCTGTGCCCGGCCGGGCTCCGTGGCAAACCCGGCCACCAGGCGCTCGCTGACGAGCCCTCCATCTGGGCTTGGCTCCAGACGGGGGCCCCGGGCTTCCTCCGGGCAGGGTCTCTATTTCTCTTCCTCGATGTGTCATAGGGATTTTGAACCATTCTTCATCTGGCCCCTCACCTGAGACCACTTTGCCACTACCAGGAGCAAAAAGCTCCAGACAACACAGCCTTCAGGTTCATAGGGACACAGAGACATTTCATCGATACTTTTATAGTCGCCGGGTCAATTAAGAAGGCAAGGAATCCTGTCTGGCGAGCCTTTTCCATTGAGGCATAGCAGGATTTACATCAGACTCTGGTTGTCATGCTGTAGTCCACGGTGAAGCAGACCTCCTTCCCCTCCATGTTCAGTGGTCAGTTTCTTGCTGTTTTTAGGATATGGTCTTGTGTATACCTTAGACACACAAAAATCAGCACTCTAGGCTTAGAGTTGGTGTTTCCCCGAGGAGGTCCAATGCGATGTGCTCTCATGATCTCTGGTGGGGCATCTTTCAGTGTGGGAAACCACAGTGACAGCTGATTGTTGAGATATTGTGTGGCCTCTTTTCCCTCTGGAAGCCCATGAACATATATGTTATTTCTCCTACTTCTGTCTTCAAGGTCCGCTAACTAGTGATTTTGCAAGTTAATCAGATGAGCGCTCCACATTTTCTGTGCGCTTCATTAAGGTTGCATAGTCAGCTCGTAGTGCACCAGTTTCTTTTTTGAGTAATAATATATCTGACTTGAGTACATCAAGACATTTCTCAAGACTGGTGAATCTCTCCTTGGCGATAGCATCAGCTCTGGAATTTTTTTTCTTCCAGTGCAATGTCAATCAGCTTGGCCACTTTATCAGGCGATTCCATTGTTTAAATTGTTTGCATGCCCTCAGCGGCAGCTGGCTGTACGTTATGGCATAACTTTCTCGCAGTCACTTGGAATCTTTATAATCCTACTCTTGTTCAGTTTGAAATGTAATCCCGTTTGAAAGCAAACAATTATTCTTACTTTATTGTAAAGAGTCGGGAGATCAGGACACGGCTACACACAAGCAGCCATGTTGGAATGTTCAGAGGATCAGTGGCCCTGTGCTGCTTTGCTTTTGTCCTCCACCACCTTCAGAGTGTCCCCCTCTCACACACACATGCACGCACGCATGCACACGCACACACACACATTCACACACGGTCACAAAGTCTCCTGGCCTCTTTAACTCAGCAGCAGATGGATGAAAGCCCCAGTAGTCTGGGCCCTGTTCTTCTCACACTGAGAGATTCAGCAGGACAGGAAGTAGACTCAACAGGGTGTGAACAGGTCTTCCCTGGAGCCCAACATGGAGGAATATACCAGCCATGTGTTAGTGTTACTGTAGTGGAAGTAACAGCCTGAAGCTGTTACTGAACAGACAGCACACAGTTAAACATGTTGGAAGTTGCTAAATGGGACTGTTTTCAGGGGCTGTCCTGTTGGTCAACTTGTACAGAAATCAAAAAGACACTGTAGACCAAATATCATCTTAGCATAAGATATGCTTACAGTTTTTTGAGTGCTAAATGACAGTGGGCACAACTGGATGTGAAAAACTCTAACTACAGTCTGCGCAGCAGTTCATGTGGACCAAACTCTAGTTCGTTTTTCATTGCTTGAACACAGTTTTCAAAACTCTACACACTTATCCCATGACTTTAACCACAACCTGCACAACACTGTGGATTTACAGCACTTTGTTCAAATGCTAACACACTGCTGTCAAAACTGTTAACCGCACATTACAAACACAATAGATTTCAGTCAGTTCAAGGTGTTCAGGTGCATTTCAAACACTGCTAATTGCAATTTCAACTGAAAGACTTGTTAGTGAACACACACACACAGACACATATATATATATATATATATCAGAAAGCCCTTTTTGGAAATAAAGAAACACCAAATAAGAATGAATGAACTACTGTATACACTATACTGTTTGAGAGAAACAGTAAACAGGTAAAAGAGCTAAGATACCAACATGTCCAGGTAAGATGTCTGACGTTACAGCTATAAAACAACGTGAAAAACACTACCTTTACTATAGTAAAACTGCAACTTACTGTTTTTCAGAAATTAATGGAGGTGGAAGCAATGGAAACACCACATTCATTAGCATTTAGAGATGATGCAGGTGCATGGCAAGCCAGGACATCCAAATTTCTTTGTTATTACGTACCTTTAATTTTTAACTTTTTTTCGGTCATTAAATAAACTACTACAGGCAAAATAAAATGATATATCTATTGAAGCAAACTGCTGATTTGCATTCCTTTTTGTTTCCTACAAAAACTGGTATGTTATAAAATAGAAATGTTCACGTGAAAGAATTTCCCTCTTTTCTTTAAATAAACTATTGATTAGTGTGAAGTCACTTAAATTATTCAAAAAAAGTTTGTAATTTCTGTATTGGTGTTGGATGCTAGTGTTTTTATTCTCAGGGCCTCATTTACTAACACTAGCGCAGTTTACGCTGCGTCTCTTTATGCGAGTTCGGTAATAGCGCACGTTATGTTTCCACATTTTGCGTAGTATTTATCAACCTGGACACCCATCAGGTAATCAGCATCTTTCTCTGCCCACTAGACCGTAAATTGCGCTGTAGCAAAGCGGTACTGGTGCTATGATACGGCTGAGTGCAGACTGCCATATTCCCACTGCTGATGCTATGACTATTTGAAATGATCCTGATGCCAATATTTGTAACGTAGCGAGGAGTTTAACAACTGCTGGGATGGAATGTGAACGCTGAGTCAGAGATTCAATGTTATCTTTGATTTCTTCTAGTAACTCTAATATTGCATGGCTGCTTAATCTGGAACACTTCATGATTTTGTGTTCACTCCACTGACAAAGTGTGATCCTTGTGTTAAAAATATTTTCAGCCCGGCCTAAGTCTTCGTCTTGCTCGGATTACTGCTACCATTTCACCAGCAGCATATCGGCCTACGAGGAAACCCGATTGCGGCTGGTTAGACCTGCTTTTAAGAGGCGGAGAATTTCCCCCGCAGAATAGAGGCACGCTGTTACTGGCAGTCTTTGTAAATACTACATAATATATAATTAGGCGCATTTTACGCGTATCCTCCCACCTTTTGGGGTGGAACTCCCACTTCCCCCATGACACTCCCACGAACGCACATTGAAAGCACAACTTGTCTCTTCTCACTCATGTGGCAGGCAATCTGCCATTTTACCCAAGTGCTCCCTGTTTGTAAATAGCCCGCATCGGTTACGTCCGTCTTTGCGACCAATTAGCGCCTGGAAACAGCTGCAAACGGCTTGATAAATCTAGCCCTCTGTGTGTTCTGAGTGACAGTGTGTTATCTCAGTGAGGGTTGTGCATAGTCTTTGGCAGCACTGAGCCTGTTTTGAGATGTGAAGTGAAGAGTTGTGTTGCTTGGGATGAGTTTTGCAGGTGATGTGAACTGTTTAGCTCAGGTAACTGTTGGTAGTGCAGACTGGAGTTTGACTTTTGCACATGTGACTCCAGTTGTGACTAGTGTCGTTTAGCAATCGAAAAAAAACTGTAGTTACTATAGTTACTAATAGTTAATTTAAATAAGATTCTACATCTACATTTCTGAAGTCACCGATTATTATACCCAACAGTATTAAAAAGCAGTTAAACTATTCACTCAGATTCAGTTTTTAATGCAGTTATTTACTGTAAGTTTTGCAATTAAAATTCAAATATAAATGATTCAAGTAAAAGTACATTCCACCTCTGCTCACAGTTAAATACACATTTCCATTATTGTTAGTATGGAAATTAATATCATAAGTTGTGTGACGTGTGACAACATGACCATCTCACAGTAAAGTAGCTGTCCAGTTACCATGCACATGATTGTGGTGTCATACAGATGTGCTGTCATACTTTAGCAGAACAGATGTACTTTTGAGCAATATATCTCTGCCCAAAGATGCAATTTTGTGTTCTGATGTGAATTGTGATATACGTAAGTTCTCACCGTGTGGACCTTTGTGCCATGTATGATCGTATTGTGGGAGCTGTGCAGAGGCTAGTACACCATGCTTTACTTATCCTAATAAATCAAGCCAGGGTGCAACAAATATATCGCGGTTCATCATGCTGAAGCTAAGACTGTTTTTAAGGCCTGGGTCCAGGGAGGCAGGCAAAAAGCGTACTAATGCTAGTTATAAATATGCACTTTGTTACGTCAACAAACATGAGCAATACATAAGAGTGAACTCTATGGCTGAAAAGCTCCTTAGTAATGATGTTACTGGCTTCTGGAAGGAGGTGAGGGCTCTGAACAGGGACAGTACATATTTACCATGCAACATAGAGGGAGTCTCTGGGGCTGATAACATAGTTGAGTTGTGGAGGCAACATTATTTGTGAACCTATGAGGTCTATCAAGCTTTTCACAGCTAGCTGATAACAAAGCAAGTGGTTTAGAACAAATTACTGCAGAGCACCCGATGGTTGCAGCTCTTTTTGCCATTTGTTTGACTGGCTTTATGACCCGTGGTCTGTTACCAGACTCTGGTACTCTGTCCGTTACTTTGGTGCCTGTCATTAGGGATAAAGCGGGCAAGGTGGAGAGTGTGGATAATTATAGACCAATTGCTTTAGCTAGTGTATTATCAAAAGTCCTGGAAATAATTTTATTAGATAGATTGTGTGGTTAACCAGTTTGGCTTCAAGGCCAAGCATGGTACTGATTTATGTATTTACACACTAACGGGAATGGTAGAAACCTACAGAAAACATTATTATTGGTTTTATTGATGCCTCCAAGGCTTTTGACAGAGTTAACCATTACAAGCTGTTTTTGAAATTGAGCTGAAGAAGAGTGCCGAACAGTATAATTAGGATTCTGACTTATTGGTATGCCAATCAGAGCATGGAGATCAAATGGGGAAATGTAGTCTCTACTCCTTTCGGTGTTGGTAATGGAGTCCGTCAGGGGTAGGTACCATCACCAGCCCTCTTTAATATCTACATGGATGACCTGTCTGACCAGCTAAGAGTGTGTAAAACAGGATGTATGATTGGTAACATGCTAGTGAACCATCTTATGTATGCTGATGACTTGACTGTTGTCTCTCCTAGCAGTGCTGGGTTTCAGGAGTTGTTGAATATATGTTCTGATTATGGTGTCAGTATTTGATGAGGTAGCCTTGTCGCCAAATTAATTTCCTTGTTTCTGGTATGAAGATGAGACGTGTGTGACTGGAACACTTCACATTTACCAATAAAATGTACAGCGAAAGACTGTGCACAAAAATTCAGACTGTCCTGCCAACCTGTATACATTTTGACATCAAAGTACGCTGTAACAATTTGTTACTCTAAAGTCGCTAAATGTTGCTGCTGTTTCAAACCTGTCTGCTCTCTGCAGCGGGCGGGGCTGCAGCTCACACACACACACACACACACACACACACACACACACACACACACACACACACACACACACACACACACACACACACAGTTCCTGCTCTGACAGCAGGAGGAAGGAGTGGCACAGTGGTTGGAACCAGATGAATGGTCAGACTTCAAACACACACAACCAACTCTCTCTTCTCTCCCGTCACTTGCTGTACTTCCCCACATTTGGCTCCCTTTCGCATTTCACCACCTAAAGCAGACTGAAACAATGTTGTCACGGCATAACCACAGCCCTGGGAAACACTTGGTAGTATTGTTACGTCTAGGGCTTCCAAAGTTTGGTTTGCCTGTGCATATGAAACTACAGAGATAAGCGCTAGCCCGCCAGGCTGAAGGTAAGGTGGAAGGCCTCCCAGTCGCCTGGCTCTGATGCCACTTTGTCTTACAACTAGCTCTGTCCTTGGACCGGCACCGACTAGCCCCGATGCGTCAGTGTCAGTTAATTTGTTTTGTAGACATTTAAGATACAGACAAAACGTTAACACAACTTTTTGGGGAAAAGGAAAAGAAACGTCACGCCATTCAGCAGCACATGTATCCCTCCTCGACTGTCCTCCTCAGTCTCCTTCATTTCCACTTTGTAAGCTCTGTCACACAGGTTAGCCACACCCACCTCAGCCTCGGTGAAGGACTGTACATGCACATTTTTTTTCCCAGTGTAGGATTTATAAAGTCTATCTTATCTTACCTTATCTTATCTTAACAGTTCTAATATCCAAATTAGTTCCACCATTAGCTCTTTTCAATGTAATATCCCCTTTTCCTTTTTTCCTTGCTCACTTCCTCCTGATTAAAATGCATACCTTATCTATTTTCATTCATAGTGGTGAGGGGAGAGACTTCCCTGTGCTATCCAAGCACTTATGGTATTATAGCACTTGGAATGTAATCAATACATCAGCCATTTTAGCTGGAGGCAAAATGTGAGTTCAAATGTGCTGATCCCATCTCAAATACTCAAATAGCGTTTTTATTTTCATAATAGATAGATAGCCATGAGATAGGCTACTTTACTTACTGGTGTTCAGCACCAGTAAGCACCTCATGGCTATCTATAGCATTTAAGAGGAGAGGAAAGTTTACAGTGCCAAAAACGATTGATGAAAATAAAAACGCTATTTGAGTATTTGAGATGGGATCAGCACATGGGATAAGATAGAGTCAAATACAATGGAATTTCTATTTGAAATTTCATGTCACTTTGGTTCAGAAAACCTTTGATTTGTTCCATTTTAACTGTGCACTGTCAACCTAGTAAAGATCAAATGAAAAACATTAAAGGCAAATAATATGCAAAAGTGAAAGAAGAAAAATAGTACCAATTTTAAACTGCTCTGCTTATGCACAATGAGGGTAGACTGGGAGCCTGGCATGAATGGTCAATGAATCAGAGGGTGGGGCGACTGAGGATTACATAGGGAGATCAATGGGTCATCAGTATGATCCATCAGTTGAACTTGTGAGGAGAGAGAAGAGAAAGCTGTGAAACGGTTTCCTCTATTTATTCTATCACAAATGATGTATTCAGCTGCATAACCACTATAAACAATTACCAACAACTCACTTGGGACGTGATGAGTGCCAAACTGTTCCACATCTTTTTGGTAGTCCCTGCAGTGTCAACTCAAAACAGTATCAACAAATCACAGTGCAGGATAAGCAGAAAACCAGTCGGGCCGGGAGTGCCATGTGATAGGTGGACAGCCAGTGGGTTCAAAGGTCAATAATGTGACAGTACCCATGCATGCCAGACATACCTCCCAGTGCACAGGGGTCTGTTAGTGCCGGATTAGAGTCTGAGTAGGAATCTTATCATCATCATAGTTTTTCAGGGGAGATTATATCTCTCGTATCCTATCATGTACCGGCTCGACCTCTGTGAGTTGACTCTGAAAGCAGTGGCGAGCTCGGAGAACAAATGAACAAAGCAGAGATCAGTTCTCAATGTTCTAAAGGTTCAATGAGACACACAAGGATAACACATTTTCTCCAGAGGAGAGTAGGGTAGGTTCACGCAGATAAATCTTCATGAAGTCACAATGAAGTCACAATTTATAATAATAATAATAATAATAATAATAATAATAATAATAATTTAAATGTATGGCACTAATTAAAACGGATGAGAGAGGCTTTGTTCAGTTTTCACAAAATGGAATGTAACATTCACAACATAAATCTTATGAAAGCATTTCATAAATTGGCCTTATTTTGCATCAGTGCAAAACATTTGAAACATTTCAATCTGTCTGCCAACAGGCTCCGACTGCATGCTGTCAGTGACAGGCAGCAGTCACTGGGGTGTTTCCAGCACATTCCTGAGGTCAGACCAGGGGCCAAATACCCTAAAAGGGTCAAACATCCACCAGATATACCTAATGAGCTGTCAAGCACGCCAATTCAGTGCTCCTTGGATAGTTGCAACAGCCTGACAGAAGCAAGCGTCGAGCAGAGGAAGTGAGCCTGATAGTAAAGTTTCTTCTGCTCCATGGCTGCTAACTGCCAGCTACTGCAACCAGAAGGTGGGGTCACTGTGGAGTACATACAGTGGTTGGATATTTTTCATGTGAAATATTCCACATACTAATTGCTGTGCAACATGTTCAATCTTCATACGGGTGGTCACCTGATTATTTTCTGTTCGAACTAAACTGACAAGCTTTTGTAATCCGTTAAGGATTTCATTAAGACCAATAAACACGTCAGCGCCACTGATCCAGGTTAGGGCTCTACTAAACTCACAATGTTGTGTCAAAGTTGAATCTGAAGAAAGTAGAAGAAACACTCCAATCTAACAATCTATATTGTGTTTGTCAAATTCTCAAAGTGCTGGAACTTTATGAGTTTTTTTAAACAAGACTAGGCTTGGGTGTCAATCCAACAACACATGGTGATCAGTAATTGTGGGCACACCTCATGTACAGCTCTGTATCTCTGACATACAACACAAAGGCCTGTTGGACATGAGAGGTTAGGCATTGCAGTGAAAGCTTGCAGAGGAATGTGGCTGCAGCTCCACTACTGTTCTATGTAAGGATTGTAACAGCTTTCAGGCTTTGACGCCTTTTAGTCATTTTGGAATAATGCCAAGATTTGTTTGTGACAGTGTAGGGGAAAACCAAGGGGCAACCTCCCGTGCTGAGCAGTGATGCACATGCAGAAGTGCCAAAAACTGCAGTTTATCGAGTGGCCACTTGAGGCTGGCTCCAGAAGTAAGACAATTTCCATATACCCCCAAAGGCCAACTTTACTGCAGAATTAAACATGTATACAGCCTGGTGTAAAAAACTGTTTTGGTCTCTATAGTTAAGTTTACCCTTCAGGACAACTCTGGGGGGAGGGTGGAGGAGTGAATTTCTTTATAACTCAGAATCAAATGAAGTTATATTCAGGCTTAAAGTTCTGCATAATTAAGGGCTGGTCGCGTTGATTGACAGGTGCCTGTAGCCCTACGCTGCAGCTCTGCTTGGAGTCCCCGTCAGTTCAGCTAAAGCTAATCCGACTCCCTGCACTTGACCTCCCGACTGTGTTTTTGCCTTTCGGACAATTTCCATGCATATATCCAACGCATAATATAGTTTGCTATGGGTTTAATTTTACTAACGTACCCCCCCAAGAAGTCTACGCTCCAGTTCTCTCTGGGAGTGAAATTCTACTATATTGTTTTAACGTTTGTGAGCATTATTAGCACATTAACTAGCTAACGTTATTAGCCATAGACAGAAGCCATAGACAGAAGGTTGGAAAATAAATAGTCACTATGTTATTGGGGACCGTGCTGCTCTTGGACCGTCAGCAGCAGGAACTGAGTGAGCAGATCGGTGAAGCTCTACTCCTGGCTGAGAGAAGCGGCTCCGGCCAGGTGTAGAGCTCCGCTGCGCTCTGCCTTCCCTTTGCACTGTGACAGTCATGGATGTAAAATAAGACCGGTGACAGAAACCGTCTCTGGTGACAACATCCTCTCTGATTTATGACTTGCCATCAGGGCTAATTCTAGAATAGGCGAACTGTGTGAAATGATGTGTTCAACTTAAGCAATGCCTGTCGGGCTCGGGCCGGGTTCGGTCACGGCTCTGTCGGACGCGGGCCAGGCTTGGCGATGTCGCCTCCGTACATGCTCTGCTACTTGTTCAGTTAACAGGGATAGCAATGCCGATAAAGCGGTTGCAACTGTGGTTACTTTTCAAAACGCCACACAGGCCACGCTCGCAGCAGGCTTGCTGCAACATAATACGAGCCGAGAGCGGCCGCTCTAAGACACGCTGTATGGTCTAGTAAAATCAGAAAGACAACCATGTAAAATAACTGTAGAGAAGTTCATGGGAGCTACTGGCAGCCACATCAGTATGAAAATACCCTAACGTTAGGTTATTCGCACATGTGCTCCTAAATACATTTTACAGTTCGCACACATCTATTTTTAGTCGCAAATGTGAGTGAAACGGTCACACTGTAGAGCCCTGTTAAGGCCCTGACACACCAAGCCGGCCGACGATGACGGCCACCTGTGGCGTCGCCTATCGTCGGCCCTCGTCTGGGCCAAAAATTTGCACTGGAACACACCGCACAGACTACAGCCGACTGCCAAGTACCACATACGTTTGCGCATGCGTGCAATGAAATAACTCCACAAACCAGTAGGCGGCTGTAATCTATTAATCATTCAACAACACAAGGGAAACTGGATCCCTTTTCTATGACTAACAACTCTCTCTCGGCAAAGAAGTCTCCCTATGGGAGCGGAGCGGAGCAGAGCAACCAAATGGCCTGCTACTGGCTTGTTAGATAACGTTGGCTTGCTAATTTTACCCACCCAACATGCCTTCATCATACACTGGTTACCATAAAAGAAGCCAAACAAACTGGCGATAACAATGTGCTTTCCTTAGATTTGACATGGGCGTGTGAATTAAACATTAAGGAGTTGGTTATCAAGGCTGTACGGTAACGTGACATTTGATGGCACACAAACTTAAACTTCATTATTTTTATTATATTATTAATATACTTCATTTTAGCTAGCACATTTATATATCTGTTTGAATCGTTTCCCTCTAACAGGCTGGACCAGCGGATGCTCAACCTGAGAAGACAGAACTGGACTCTTAACAAGACTTCTCTGTGCAGTGAACACTTAGAAAGTCATCACTTTGTCAAATTCTGACACTAGGTTATTCATCAGTTCTATTATAATCACATTATTCATTTATTTAAAGTCTACATAACGCTATGGTGCGTAGTTTCTGAGTTTGCAGACTGCCCTGCTGGAAGGGAGGCAGTGGAAGGAGTTCACAAGGGAATTCCTGCATGTTTATAGCACAACACCCCACTCCACGACTCAGAAAGCTCCAGCAGAGCTGTTGCTTGGCCGACATATGCACACCAAACTGCATGTGGCAGGACGTCCACTTCCACAGAGCAAACCACTGTTCTCAAGGCAGCTTGCAGTCAGAGTCAGGGAAAAACCCAAGACATACACAGACCACAAGCAAGTGGCCACAGGTGTGTCCTTCCAGCAGTGTTGCAGTATTCGAGATCGGTCTTGATCACTCGTTAACTATGTAAAGCGATATGATATGAAGCGATATTGGCATTACAGAGCTGCCTGATTGCTGTCCAATTCTCTGATATGAATGACCGCATTGCATTGTGGGATATAAGCTGAATGTGGTCCGCTTGTAGAGTCTTGTTTTACAGCATACTGTAATATTTCAAGTAATAAGACAGAACTGATAACACTAAAACAAAGAAATGAATAAACAAACATGATAACATCTAGTGAACTACATGTTGATTAAAGTCTGTAATAGTCCTAAAAATATCAATAACAAAGCGATAAATCTTCCCTGGTAATAACACGGGCACAATTACATTAAAATAAAGAAATAAGAACCATGATAAGATCTCGTGAATAAATGTTGATTAATGTAGCGGTTATAGTTTGAAAAATACAAAGCCATACGGCTTCCCTGTTGCAGTCCCAACTGACAGACTGAGAGAGAAAAAACGTGGTGGTGACATGAAAGATACAGTTCAAATTTTGACTATTTCACGAACTGCCGTGAGACTAGCTTGCACTCCGGGAGTTAACCAAACAGCAGCCAGTTCTCCTGGCCAAGGGTTAGGGTTAGTAGGAGTCAGGCACTCTCATAGCCACCAACACGATCTACAAGGTTGGGTGCAGGGATTTAGTTGATAACTATATTATGGCAAGATTATAAACACACTGAGCTCAAGGATTGACAATGGACTTTTAGTACTTTCTTCACTGTAATAATCTGTTATCATTATGAACCCAAGCACTGTTTCTGTGGCCCAAAAAACTAACTGGACTACAACAATTTACAGTCACCCATCAAGTCCACATGATTCACATTACTCAACAAACTCAGGATTTTTTGTAGAATTTGAAGGATAAACATTCCCCATTCAGAGATTTTTTGAATCCAGGACCAAACAGAACCTTTATCAAGGACATGTGTTTCGTGTTCTGTGACCTTGGATTGTATTTCATTGATCTGCCGTAATGATGGGATGTGGCAGCAGAGCCAGCTGTGAGCTTTTAATGAGGACTGCCATGACATGTCAGCGCCACACTGCCATCACCGTCATCGCTGCAATCATCAGCACTGCTGTTTGGCCATCGGTGCAGCACACTGAGTCACAGTGTGTCACTCAACCTAACAACTGGCCCTGGGTTAGGGGTCACACAGCGGCAGCAGGGAGTCTTCCATGACATGACAGGCTGACATAATGAGCCTTGATGAATGGGTGTTTCTTTCTAAACTATTCTTAAAAACTGTATATAGACAGTATGTCCAAAAGCTCCATAAGGAATAAGGTTAGAAAGCTCTTTTTGTTTCCTCCACCTGCATCACACTATAATAGTGTGTTCCATTTACCTCAGAACTCGGAAGCCGGAGCTGGGAATGACGTCACACCCGAGTTGATTGCGTTCCATTTATAAGTCATATTTTTTTATTGTGGGGGTTAGCTATAGCTAGGTTAGCCATTGTTAGCAATACTAGTTAATTACAAGGCATTATGCTGTTTTTGTGCATACAAACAGCGCAGCAACATGTGCACAGATAAAAGTTGGACAGGGCTGTGTGTACAACTGATTTAGTGAGACCCAAATAAGACAGAAGTGCTAATAACTGTATGTTTCTACAACTTTCATAACTGTTGATGCACAAAGCAGCCATGTTGGATTTTAAGCTCAGGGTACTGCTTCCGACTTTGACCTCTGAAAATCCGACTTCCAAGTACAAATGGAACAGACTATTACTCCAGGATTCTCTGAGTCACTCACTCTGCAGCAGGGAGGGGGGGACAGCGGGGGGGGGGTAGTCGAGCATGTGAAGACGACATGCGGGAGACAATGGTAAATCCAACAGCCAGCGTGGTGTCTGTCTCTGCTGAGGTTCCAGCACACCAGTGCATGTAAAGGGAGAGTAGAATCAACTCATCTGGAGCACCCCGCCCCAGCATAGCGCAGCTATTTTTATTTCTGCGCCCATGTTATCCAATCTGTCCGGCCACACCGGATGCATATTGTCCGCATCTGCCTACACGCTGCAGCGATAGTTTCAGCGTCTCCTTGATTTCTTGCATGATACGCAAGGTATGTGTCAAGCCAGGCAGGTAATCGCATACAGGGAGACCACAAAGTGCAGATGCAACTATTTCATTTCAAAATAAAACAGCCAGGTTCATGGTGATTTTGGCTGTCTTGACTTCTCACAGATCAGGCACACAGAGCGAGAGACCGATGGACGGACAGAGAGACATACACACACACGCACACATACACAAGCTACAATAGCACAGTTTTTCCCACTCATCCTGTTTCTTTCTTTCTTTCTTTCTTTCTTTCTTTCTTTCTTTCTGAGAGAGAGAGAGAGAGAGAGACGTGTCCGGTATGAATGGCCAGGCACACGATCAGGTACGTATCTATGCTATGCGACACTGACGCGTGCGGTGTGTTCCAGCCGTAACTGCAAAGCTGCCTTCATAATCATTCAACCAGGGATTAAAGTGGGCCCGAACGATCTGCTTCAGCACCTTCCATTAAATGAATCTAATCATACATCAGTGTTTCATTTGTGCACTGCAGTTAGTCCATGAACAAGGCAAATGTCTGCGTAGTTCACATGTCTGTATAACAGCAGGCCAGCTGAGTGTCTGTGGTTAGTTCTTAGGTAGTTCTCTCATTGTTTCCTTATTAAAATGTGTGGTATAGTTAGCCTACATAAGAAATGAATTGCTCTAAACATAGGCAGTTTAAAACATGGTAATCGTATTGTCAACCAAAAGCTGATGCCTGGTTGTCAAGCCAGCAACCACTTAAAAAAGTTAGTGTTGAACCATGTTACTGTAAATGCATATTGGTCCAAAATATCGGTTTCATTAACTACTAATAATAAATGCAGGAAAACATTAAATTACATAAATAATACTAATAATTAGGGCCAGAGTGCCGAAGGCCCTATTGAAACTGAAGGAATTATTATTATTAAGGCAAATAAATTGCCTTTTTGAGGGGCTTAACATATTCAAAAACTCACCAAATTTGGCAGTCACATCAATTCGGGTGAGAATTTATGTATTTTAAGGGTTTCGGGAATAGGCACACAAAAATGGCTCACTAGCGCCGCCTACAAACTTTAAGAAATTGAGCCCCTGCAGTACGTTTAACTTAGACTAACAAAACTTGGTACACATATGTAGCATCTCAAGATGTACAAAAACCTTCATTGGAGCCATACCCTAAACCCAACAGGAAGTCCGCCATTTATAATAATTGAAAGTTCGAAATTAGTGTGATTTTGGCCATTTCCATGTCGTACTTTAACGAACTCCTCCTACAGATTTCATCTGATGGACTTCAAATTTGGTCTATACCATCTCAACACCTTAAAGATGAAAAGTTATTAAAAGAAAAACTTTTCGTCAAACGGTGTGGGCGTGGCGGCTATTTTGAGCATTTATTGATGAACGAAGAAGTTGTTGTAACTTTACTGTACCAGGGTCCAGGCCTGAGGACACCTCAGGCCTGGGGAAACCTACAGGCCAAAATTTACATTTGGTCATAGAGCCCCCCGCTGGCAACACAAAATTTGCCTTATATGACAAAGATCATCTGATTTATGTGTGGTCTACATGTGATACTGAGCCGCCCCATATACTTTAACCATGCCCACTTACCTTTCATAAAATTTGAACCGTTTAAGGTGGAGTCTTGTGTGAGGTATCATTGAACTCAGCAGAGAGTTCGTTATTCATTGGTGATGTTTGGCCCACCCCCTATTCTTAAGCCACGCCCCTTTTCATAACTGGTGACCCGATTAAGGTAGAGTCTTACGTGAGGTATCAATGAACTCGGCAGGGAGTTCCCTTTTCCAGGGCTCGACATAAGCAATGGCCCGATGGCCCGGGGCCAGTAAAAGAGTATGTCGGGCTAGTTGATTGGTCAGTTACTGGCCCGCATGGGCCAGTGACAGTGGCTCTGTCTGCTGCATCTGCAAACGTCATACTGAGTGGTGCGAAGCTTGTGAATGTTAACTAACATTTCACATTTCCACCTCAGGTAATTTATAATGTTAGTTAACATGTCAAAGAACTATGAAGCTAATGTGAGAAAGAGGGCATTCCTAGTGTCATGGAAAACACAGTAGCTACACCTGGGTGGAGAGAGGCCATGATGGCATGTAGGCCGACGGTTTCGTACAAAAGCCAGTCCCTCCAGAAAAACGCGATTATGCGATCGCAGAATTCAATGCATAATCAGCCAAAGTCCGCATATTAATGCGGGGGCTGCATTTTTTCAAATACGCCGCACTTTCGCCGCATAAATTGCCGATTTCCGCGCAAAATATGCGGGGCTTGCATGATTTCATAGTCACCGCATTTTCGTTGCATAAAAGTCACATATATCTCAGCAGAAAGTTGAAAAATGTTGCGTTTACTTCACACAAGAGCAGCCATTTTCCCCTGTTGCCATGGGAACGTTATGAAGTGACGTAATTTCACCTACTGAGAACACTGTGTTGGGGGAATCACTTATTTTCTCTTTTTCATCAAACCGCAGTTTTTGCAAGTTCCCGCAATTTTTGCAAGTTCCCGCATTTTCATCGCATAAAATGGCATAAATATCCCGCATATTCCATCGCATTTTTTAAGAAAACGTGCCGCATAATCAAGGATTTTTGCCCGCAACAATCACAAAAAAACTCCGCGTTTTTCTGGAGGGACTGAAAAGCCGACCAGCCAAAACAGCAAAATGCCACGGAGGATTATTTAGCCTACTGCCGTTGGCACAGATGAACTAACGCTATAGTCGTTACTGTAAGTAGCCTACAATAAAACCTCCATGATTAAAAAGTCAATACTTATCAATACCCACCTACCTGTTCTACAGGCATCAACATGTTTCAGTCTCCTCTGTCTACGCTGTCCACTCGCTGTGCAAACACATCTCTATCTCATCTCTCTCTCTCTCTATCTCACATCTCCAGAATGCACTTCGCTTCGCTGCTTTGAGTCTACTCCCAAGCCACGCCTACCGCTTGACAGACACAGCGAGGCATTCGACTCAACTCAATGTGTTTTATTGTTATTTCAACCATATACACAAAACAACGTTTCATCGTGGCTCAAGTGGTGTTACACATTTAAAATATATAAAAACTGCATTATATAATAACGACATACGAAACAGGCTAGATTTAGTGCACACACACATTATAGGCTCCGTAAAGTTCAGCTAAGCATACCAGCATTAGGCTTGGTGGGCTGTAAACACCGAGTATAAACACAGCCGTGAATTAGCGTGGAATGTCGAATGGTCGCCATGTAACAGTCACAAACTCCAGCGGTTAGCAGTTAGTTGGATACAAATCACCCCATTTCTGCACCAGTCCGTGTTAACACAGCTCACCTTCATACAGAGCATCTCTAGCTCGGATCGTCGGAAGGCTAGCAGTCCTGGTAGCTGGACAGTCCGGTTCACTGTTGTTCAGCCATGTTTCCCACGAAAGCAAAAAACACAGCAGTCTCTGAACTCGCGTTGGGAGCATCGTTGAAGTTGGATGTCGTCCAGTTTGTTGTTTAATGAACGGACACTTGCAAGCAGGATTGATGGGACAGGTGGCCGGCTAGCGTTAGCTCGCTCTGGATGTGCCTTTTCCCCGGCTAGCGTTAGCTTCCCACCTAGCCGACGACGAGGATGTCCCCTCCCCGGCTCGGGGTACGCTGGTCCCCGTGCTGGTCTTCGTGGCAGGCGAAGCTCTCGTAGTGGGCCGATTATTTCGTCTGTAATAACGTTTCCTGCATATTCTCCGATCTGTACCGATGTATCCCGGTGGTACACGTGCGGTAGTTTGAATGCACATAATTGTTGTAAAAGTTTGCTGCTGAGAAGTTCTCTTAATACATCCATGAGAGAGAGCCATAGACAGTAAAAGAAGCTCGGATTGTTGGAGGGCTAGCAGTCCTCGTAGCTGGACAGTCCGGTTCACTGTTGAGCAAAAAACACAGTCTCTGAACTCGCGTTGGGAGCATCGTTGAAGTTGGATGTAGTCCAGTTTGTTGTTAAATGAACGGACACTTGCAAGCAGGATTGATGGGACAGGTGGCAGGCTAGCGTTAGCTCGCTCTGGATGTGCCTTTTCCCCAGCTAGCGTTAGCTTCCCACCTAGCCGCCGACGAGGATGTCCCCTACCCGGCTCGGGGTACGCTGGTCTCCCTGCTGGTCTCCCTGCTGGTCTCCGTGGCAGGCGAAGCTCTCGTAGTGGGCCGATTATTTCGTCTGTAATAATGTTTCCTGCATATTCTCCGATCTGTACCGATGTATCCCGGTGGTACACATGCGGTAGTTTGAATGCACATAATTGTTGTAAAAGTTTGCTGCTGAGAAGTTCTCTTAATACATCCATGAGCGAGAGCCATAGACAGTAAAAGAAGCTCGGATTGTTGGAGGGCTAGCAGTCCTCGTAGCTGGACAGTCCGGTTCACTGTTGAGCAAAAAACACAGTCTCTGAACTCGCGTTGGGAGCATCGTTGAAGTTGGATGTAGTCCAGTTTGTTGTTAAATGAACGGACACTTGCAAGCAGGATTGATGGGACAGGTGGCAGGCTAGCGTTAGCTCGCTCTGGATGTGCCTTTTCCCCAGCTAGCGTTAGCTTCCCACCTAGCCGCCGACGAGGATGTCCCCTACCCGGCTCGGGGTACGCTGGTCTCCCTGCTGGTCTCCCTGCTGGTCTCCGTGGCAGGCGAAGCTCTCGTAGTGGGCCGATTATTTCGTCTGTAATAATGTTTCCTGCATATTCTCCGATCTGTACCGATGTATCCCGGTGGTACACATGCGGTAGTTTGAATGCACATAATTGTTGTAAAAGTTTCCTGCTGAGAAGATAGAGCAGAGCCCTGTTTAGCGAGGATTCAAGATGGCTGACATTTTGTTTTTTTCCGGCCGAGATCGGCTCGCTTCGGGCGATGGGCGGGTTTAAACATGCGGAAGTAGGTCCTACTACTGGTTGTAGTCTTTTGCTCTGGCCAAAAAATCTTCCGATGACGCAAAAATCGTCATTTTACGTCATCGGAAGATTTTTTCCGGACCCCCCAATGCAGATATCTCCTGTCTCAGGGGGATATGAGGGAGGGACGCACGGTCATTCAGAAATACTACCGGGTTTCTACTGATACAAAGCTGAATGCTACATCGGTGAAGTATCCCTTTAACGAACCGTCCTCTCCGCTGGAGCAGTAACCTGTAGATGTATTATAAGACCAAAACATATAGCCTACATGTGGCTACTTAATATGCACGTGAATTACGTGATCGTTATGTCTGCGTTCCTCATTCTTGATGATGTTGCCAGTTGTATTCTTTTGCAACAGCGTTGTCTTATTTCAAATAAGGCATACACGATGAATGCTAGCCTGCTTATCAGTCCATTCATCATTAAAGCTGCTGTTTTCCACATCAACTTTTCGCTTCAGGCTCTTTGACTGTGACATGTTTACCTGACAACAGGCCTTTCTTTCTGCAAACATTTTCCACCAATCAGGACACTGCATACTACAACAACGTTTCAGTAATCAAAGACTTTAATCATCACTCAGTGAACTGCCCTCTAATCTGGGAACTTTTTCTAGTTAAGTAGCCTATCTAGCTATCGTTATGGATTTTCCATGTTTTTTTAGGAGTTTGCTTACACTAATACATTTAAAAAATATAGCATTAATTTAGTAAGAAAGTGAAATATCAAACAAGAATATGCTTATTAGGTATAAATACATTTTATTTTCTTTATTTGAAAGTCCAGCCCCCGGAGTGTCAGCTTAAAAAAATTCTGGCCCTTGGAAAAATGTAGTTGATGACCCTGGTCTAGCTTTACTGCTAATGGCACAACATACAGTGACAGTGGCTAGCTGGGTTATAACCATTTTCTGAAGCTTCATGGTAGGTGCGGCGTATATTTTCCTGCTTTTTTGTCCTTTGCCAATCACACCTAGGATATTTCTTTCAGGGCCAGTAAAAATTTAGAAGGGGCCGGCAAAACTCTGATCTACTGGCCCCGGGGGCCAGTGGGGATTTTTTTTTATGTTGAGCCCTGCCTTTTCATTGGTGACGATCTGTCTGAGTGTCTCGCAAATGCACGGTCGCAAGGAGCGGCTTCCGCCAACCCTGACGCACGCAAAGGCGCGAGGGCCCGTCCAACGCTGCTTGCAGCTTTAATTGGTATTGGTATCAGCCCTGAAAAACCAGAATCAGTCGATCAATAGTTTTTGTAAAATGAACAGTGATGTTATAGCAAGAGCAGAGTGCAGGATTTGTTCCTTGGTTTCCAAGTTGATGTTATCTTCCAACGCACTTGCACAGAAGAATTTTTGGATGTGCAAGTTGTTTCTTCCAAAAAGAATAACAATGTATCAAATGAGAATGTGATGAACGTCCAGAGAACTACCAGCTGAATGTGCAGCTCCCCTCGGCTTTACGGGCATTATACACCGTTCAGCTTCCTGTTTAGCTGTAAAGAAACGTGCAAACATCACAACCCACATTCAAAAACAGAACAAATATAAAAGAGACGCCTACGAAAAGGCAGAATAGACAGAGATAAATAAATCCAATTAAAGAATGAATTAAAGAAAATAGGCAAAAAGAAAAGCAGAACTGGGAATCAAGCATTAGGGACTTCATCTGGAAAACAGAGATCATAATGGGCCCCAGATAGTGCTTTGAAGACACTTCTTCCCTAGACATTTGGAGAAACGATGGAACAGTGTGAGGAGCTCGGTACTGTGTTGGGCCACACAGATTTGGCACTAACTCTTCTTGTTACATTATCGTTGTCTTCTTTTTATTTATTTAATCATGTGTTTGTTTGAATCAAGTTTTTTTAGTTATTAATAATGACAAAGCATAATTGGAATATTTTGAAACGTACATAAACCACGGGAGCAACACCATTTTGGTTGCATATAAGAGAAAGCGGCAAAATGTTTTATCAGTCAAGGTCAGACAATTACAAAGCCAACAACATAAATTATTAGACAATGATTGGATGTAAAGTCGACTATGTTACAGGGCACACAGTTTCCATTAATCATGTATTGTCTGATCTGAACAGAATTCCTAACAATACTTGGTTGAAATGTGTCAAAGAGATAAAGTGTCTAAGCTCCAAAATAAATCATCTAGGGGACAGCTAGGATACAGGAAGGAGACAGGTAGGAGACAGCTAGAGGACAGGTAGGTCCACTTCTTTAACTGTCTATGGTGTAGCCTGCTCGAGGTAGCCCATTTCCTGATTGATTTTACCACCACTCCAGTGGAGACGCTAATGAGCTAGATTACTACACACACAGTAGCAGAAGAAGACTAGCTACACACAACGGAGCAAACACCGATCACACTCAGCTTGAGCGAAGCGCTGCCGGCACGAATGAGGTAAAAAAACAGGAGTGAGTCGGTTCATTCTCCCGGTTCAGTGGCACTACTCGGGTTAATTAACCAGCTCTTCGGTCAGTTTGTCAACACTAGTGTTGAAGTGCTGCGAGTCAGTCAACCTCTAATTTAGCTACAGCCAGTCAAAAGATAGCATGGCAACTGCAGATGCTGGAGACCCATCGACAGAACTTGAACCCCCTCCTCTTTCACTGAAGTCGCCGGTGTGGAAGTATTTTGGATTTCCAGTGAGTCATGTTGACAACGTTTGCGTCAAAAAAGCCACAGTTTGCAAGCTCTGCTATGTGTCTGTACCATATTCTTGCACTGGCAGCATGACTAACATGGCAGTTAATCTGTGTGGTATATGTTCAACCGTTCGGAAATAGTTTGTTAAGACACTTAATTGTTCAGAGAAGACTATGGACATAACAAAATAACAGGGCTGTAATAGAGATGCTTTTGAAGAACTGATACGCTGACTATTTCTAGATGGAAAAAGGATTCAGAAGGATCTGCTGTCCTTTCAATTGGATATCATTGAGTTAGAGGAGGACAGAGACAAAAGCATGAGAGAGTGAGAAATTCCATCTCCATGTCAAAGTGAGTGGGCTCAGTGGAACAGCAGGGATTAAAGCATTGTGCTGCTGACCAGCTTTGGCTCCTTTTGTGGGAGATCATTTTTTCAGGGATGTACTGGGACAAAAATTCTGCCCGGGACTTTGGGATGGAGCAGCCTTTTATGAGAGCACGTGAAGTAATTGTATATACTACTATATATGATACTACATAATGTAATGCAGATGTAAAACAATAACAACTAATCCAGCCTTTGTGGTATAAGGAGCATCAGATGTTGCTAAAGACCTTAGACCTCTGGATGTTTGCACACCTGCTTTCTCAGATTGCTCACTGCAGTGCTACATCTACAGGAAGAAAATAATTAAAAATAATTAATAATTATATACATATACATATAAATACATGGCTCCTATTGGCAGCTAAACAACTGCCGCTGGTAGCCGGCATCCCGGAGCTCTGTAGCAACTAAATACAACCAGCAACTGCTGCTCGGATTTTATCATTCTATGGCATTATAGACTGTTCATATTGCATTTGACACGGTTGACCATGACATATTACTAGACCGACTGGAAAACTGGGTTGGCCTTGCTGGCTCAGTACTAAACTGGTTTGAGTCCTATTTAAAGCATAGGGACTACTTTGTATCTATAGGTAATTATGCATCAGCATACAAATATGATGTGCGGAGTTCCCCAAGGCTCCGTTCTGGGGCCTCTTCTGTTTAACATCTACATGCTTCCACTGGCTCAGATTATGGAAAACAACAAAATAAGTGACCACAGTTATGCAGACGACACACAAATTTACATAACCTTATCGCCAGGAGACTATAGTCCAATACAAACACTGAGTAAGTGCCCTGAACAAATGACAAAAAAACTGAGGTGGTTGTTTTTGGAGCAAAAGAGGAACGATTAAAAGTCAGCACTCAGCTTCAAACAACAATGTTAAAAACAACAGACAAAGCCAGAAATCTTGGTGTAAATATGGACTCAGACCTGACTTTCAACAGCCACATTAAAACAATTACAAAGTCAGCCTATTACCACCTTAAGAATATATCAAGGGTAAAGGGACTTATGTCTCAGTAGGATTTGGAAAGACTTGACTACTGTAACGGTGTCTTTACAGGTCTCCCTACAAATCAATCAGACAGAGCAGCTGATTCAGAACGCTGCTGCTCGAATCCTCACTAAGACCAAGAAAGTGGATCACATCACTCCAGTTCTGAAGTCTTTACTCTGGCTTCCAGTGCCTCAAATAATTGATTTCAAAATAATTTTGCTGGTTTATAAATCACTAAACGGTTTAGATCCAAAATACATTTCTGATCTTCTACTACACTATGAACCACGCAGACCTCTCAGTTCGTCTGGGACAGGTCTGCTTTCTGTCCCCAGAGTCAGAACTAAACAGGGAGAAGCAGCGTTTAGTTTCTATGCTCCACATATCTGAAACAAACTCCCAGAAAACTGCAGGTCCGCTGCAACTCTCAGTTCTTTTAAATCAAGGCTGAAGACCTTTCTTTTTTATGTTGCCTTTCGTTAAATAACAATTTCTTCTTCATTTCTTATACTGAAGTTGCATTGTTGAAACTGTATGAAAATCTATATAAGCATATAAAGTGAAATTAAAAAGTAAGGCCGGTGGGACCGACCGTTCTGGGAACGGCAAGGATTGCAGGTGCATTACGTGTATAGAGCAACATCTTATACATTGTCCCATACTAGCACCATAAAATCTTGTATTTTATCTGCTTTTATATTTTTAACTGTTTTTTACTGCTCTGTAATGTTTATTTTCTTATACTGCACTGTAACTTTTATTCTTGTATTTTAATTGTCTTCATGTAAAGCACTTTGAATTGCCCTGTTGCTGAAATGTGCTATACAAATAAAGCTGCCTTGCCTTGCAGCGCTGTACTTAGTTTAAAATACTTCTATTTTAGGTATATAATGTATGGTCTATTGGTGAAGTAGCATTGGTCACTTTGAGGGGGGGATACATTTTGTCCGAAACTTTAATACTTTGCATGCTTTAATATACAAACACAATAACAAAATAAAAGATGGATAAATTAAATGAATAGCCTATATTAATGAGTTTAGAAAGTCTTTGTTATGATAAGAAATGCCTTACCTACTGCCTCTTAAAGCTTTAGTACGTAACTTTTTGATAATAATGAACGTCCCAGGGCGACAAAACGGTTGCATTTTGCGACCAAAATTTGAGAGTGTGCGACTGAATTTCACATCCAGTCGCACATGTGCGACCAGTAAATTTGCCCCCCTATATATATATATATATATATATATATATATATACACGTTAAACGTGGAAGGGACACTTGAATCCGGAATCTGTGGCAGGCCAATGAGTGTGAGAAGGACAGGGAATGGCCACTGTAAGTGGCTAATGTGTGGAGGGGGGGGGGTCCTACAGATAATCGAGTGCACGTAAACATCTGTGGGGAAGGAGACAGATCCTGCTATGCATCTGAACAATGAGCAAGCGAACAATTGACTCATTCTTCCGACCTGCGGCTAGCGTGAAGTGCCTACAGTGTCTACAGTACAGTCGGATGATGATTCTGAGTCAGAGGTTTGTGTGGCGAAAAAGACCCGAACCCACCATTTTCGGGAAGACTGGCTCCAAGAATTCAACAGGCTGAGGTACTGTAAGGAAACGAACACCATGAACTGCGAATGCTGCAGTCGCTACCCCAGAACTGCGGGGAACACAAGGTTTGCCGACAGTGCAGGTACATTGGTTAAACACAATATTAGCCTCAAGCACAGAGTATGCCGTGACATGTTAATAAATGAAAAAGCAACGCCACTGCCGGTTGGTTTTAGAAGACAAGAGGCTGTAAATCAGAGCGCAGATGAGGCAGAGATGATTTTTAAATTTAACACGGCCTACTTCATTGCTAAGGAGGAACTACCCTTCACCAAATTCAAAAGCCAGCTCGGCCTTTAAAGGAAAAATGGCTTAAAACTTAACGAAACATACAACGACGATACAGCATGCGCACAATTCGTTGGAGTAATTTTGGATACTCTGAAGGGGGAGACTTACAAGAAGATCAAGGATGCTCTGTATATATCAATTATGATCGATGGGGACACCGACGTTTCAACAAAATGCTAAATCATATACGCAAGGATCCTAACGAGGGGGGGAGTGAGTGAGTAAGTAAAGGCACAAGTTGTTTAGGCCTACTTGTCCTAGTGGAATGTTATTGGTCAGTGCCCCTAATGTAATGTTTACATACATTTGTTAAGTATTGTTTTTAACTATGAAATGACCGACTTTGTTACTTTGTTGCACTTTGTTACTAAGCACTTTTTTTATTATGAATATATGGTATATATTTTTTTATATTTCTACTGTCATGAAAGCGATGGAGCTGTCGGTTTACCTTCTATGTTGCATGTTCAAAAGTGCACATCTAAATGAGACACTGAATTTGAAACAGCGAATTGTAATGTATGCATCTATTATCAAAGTATTTATTAGTAATACAGTGGAAATTTGTAGAAATGTGAATATTTGGTTAGCATGTTGATTTACGATGTGTGCCCCTATATTTTCTGGTTGTGCCCCTAAAATTTTCAGTTGGGGGCTAGTGAAAGTCTGGAGCCCTGCGTCCGTTACATTCAATCCGTTGCCAAATGAGTTGCTACAAAGCTAATTAAGACTCCACACAACTCTCTCTGTATTTCTCAGTATGACTATGCTCAGAAGATTGTGGCGTCCAGTGACTTTCCCGCGCAGAAACTCGAGTGAAGATAATTGAGTCCATCATGTTTTTAACCCTCCGTGTCCTCCTTGGCTACTAGTAACTGCATAGAGGTGGGGAGGGGCGCAATCACGGAAGGCTTGTATCATGTGGATGCACCGACAGTGTTGTTGTCATTACTTAGAATTCCTCATGGGGGAGACGGAAACTATGCACTATACAGTAGCTTTAAACCCGCTTTGACCTAATGCACACATATTATTGCCCCATAGGGGTGCAACGGATCACAAAACCCACGGTTCGGATTAAATCACTGTTTTGAGTCACGGGTGGGATAAATTTTCAGATCAGCACAAAGAAGGGGGGAATTTAAATTAATATTAAAAATGTAGTAACAATAACATAACAATAACTTATTGCACCCGTGAATTGCTGTTAAACAACAAAAACTGATGAGAAAAGGGTATTTTACAACTTTGAATGCACCACAAGGTTTACCAGTTTAGTCCTGTCTGTTGTTTTTCCGACAACAGCAATGACCAAGTGCTAGTTTGTGTCTTTAGCGGGAGACTGTTGTATGTCCCGGTGTTGTAATCCTCTACAGTGAAATACAGTCACACTTTTACACCGTTTAGCTGTCAGCATTTTAACCGTGTTTAATCCAGTTACTAGCTAACAGTAGGCTAACGTTACCTGCTGCCAAGTGTAACGTTAGTGTTAAAGTTAACTAGCGTGACATGCAGCGTACTTCTGTTGCCTCTAACGTCTATTTCAGAGCATCACAGAGCAGCGCAGACATTTATGAGGCACCGAAATCTGCATAGCTATTCCGTCCAGTACATACCGGTCGTTTAGGCACCGGTGCCATATTAGCACCAGGGTTCAGTTCCCAACCCCGGCTTTAAGCCCCCTATTCTCGGGTAACTTAACTACCAACTGCACTGATATGATGGAGCTCTATCAACTGATTTTAACATGCTCCTTGTTCACGTGAACAGAAAATTTCGTTGCTTGTATATTTTCACGGCAACAATCCAGAGTATTATCAGCCTACTTTAAGTAACAGCGACAGTAACATTATTATGGTTAAACTTTGCAAATGGGATGTGTAGAGAATAAGAAAAATATAGGATATGACCGAACTTTACCTTTATTTGTATTTTTTCACTAAGTTACTAAAATGCGTTGCCATGGCCATTTCAAATGAAATTCACTTAGTTAGGGAATGGCTGGACTGAAGCTGATAGAACTAAACAGCCATTAAAAGACGTCCATTGCCTCTGCTTCTTGCTCGTGTGTGATACTGTGTAATGCTCCAGCAGAGTGTGTCAGCAGTAACCTATCCTCATGTACTGCAAGACGCCTCGTGCTGCTGGAGGCTTCGTTTACCCCCCCCCCCCCCCCCCCCCCTTAATGTGGCAATCCTTCCCCTCCTCCTCCTCCTATCTGGCATGGGGCTGAGTTATAGAGCCATGAATTGCTCCGTTTGCAAGTCTCAGCATTCCTCAGTTGGCCCGCTGACCCTGCTTTATTGCTGTGAACCCCCCATCAGTACATTTGATCAGCCACGCCCTGACCGCTGATGATTCATCTTTCCCCTCTGGCAAAGATCAATCAAAAGGTAGAAGTATTAAGTAATCTATTTGAAAACTGCTTATGTTTCTCTCTGCCTTTCTCTCACTCATTCACATTGAGCCTCTCTCTTGCAAATGTTTTACGCTTGATGCTGCATTGCAGTCTGGGACTCAAAATAAAGTTGTAGTGTGTGTGTGTGTGTGTGTGTGTGTGTGCGTGCGTGCGTGCGTGTGCTTGCGCTGTTGTCTCCACACTGCACATGATTAAAGGCTGCATATATAATATTCAGCATCTACCTGTGACAACATGTCTCAGACCATGGGCCAGAAGCCAGAGAATTATGTCCAATCAGTTTTTGTAACAGAATTGAATCCAAGTGTGAAGTCCCCAGAATGACCCTCCTGTCTGTGGACTAGTGTTGTAAATGATAGGAAGAACATATAGTTGATGCTCATGGCCTCAGTGAAACACATGCTAGCATCAACCGATTGGGATTGCTACCAGGACCATCACTCTCCATATAAATGTCAAAGTTTGGGCTTGTCATCTGAAGCTCTGCTGCAGTTGTCTTTTTACATAAGGTGACATTGAATTCACACTGCGGTTCAGCATATTTCATCCCAACCACTACAGTCCCCAGCAAGCACTGCTGTAAACCCAGGAGATGACTGCTGGAATCTCCAACACAACAAACTGTCTGTGGCGTGCAGTTGTCAGTGTGCTGCAGTGGCCGTGCACATGCTGTCCCCTGGCTGTGTGCACGCTGCCCATCACTGAGGCTTTGAATTAGCCTGCTGAAGACTGAGGCTTGCAGCCGCCATCTTAACACTGGTCATCCATCAAAAAGGCTCCTGTCACACACACACACACACACACACACACACACACACACACACACACACACACACACACACACACACACACACACACACACACACACACACACACGCGAGTCTATATCGACGATGTTTCATTTCTGGGATTGTTCAGGTGCCGCTGAAAATTCCGCCGATCTCCCTCCTTTTCGGCCGGATGTCCCACACCTTCCTCTTTCTTTCTATTGGCGTTTTAAACTCTGGTGGATTTCTGAGGACTATGGTTAACTGCTCCTCAGATCTCTGCAGGGTAAATCCTGTAAATTAAAAATTGTGGATAAAGACCAAGATGAGCTGTCGGTGGCATCAGCTGCCGTTGGCCGTTGAGTGTCAGCAGCACATTGACTGCTGCTATATAAGAGCATTAAGATCCTCGTAGGGAGGAGGTCGGGGGGGATGTTTGGCTCGTTAAACAAGGGCTTTCAAGCCGAGGAGTGGAGTTCATGTCCAGGAAGAAGTTCAGGAGAAAACACAAGACTTTCAACCAGGAAAAGCGTGTTCGTTCCCAGGGGGAGTTTTAATCGAAACCACCATCTTTTTTCTAATCTTTACTAGTTGTTTTGGTGTCTGAACTTCATTGTCATCGCCGCATGGCGCTCACTTTTTCTCAGCTAAACTAATAAATATGTGGAATACATACAGATTACAGTGATGCACTTTTCACAGCTATATGTACGAATGCTTCATGAGAACAGGCTGAAATATAGGGGCTTAACGGGATGATACCTGACTATATATATATATATATATATATATATATATATATATATATATATATATATATATATATATATATGAAAATGATAAAAAACTGCAACTATATATATTTTTTCATTTTCTTATTTAGATTTTGGTATAGAAAATTTGATTTACAGTATTACAACCCCAAATCAGAAAAAGTTGGGACAGTATGAAAAACACAAATAAAAAAGAAAGTAGTGATTTCTAAATGTACTTTGACTTGTATTTCATTGCAGACAATGTGAACACAAAATATTTCATGTTTTGTGTGGTCAACTTAATTTCATATGTAAATATACATTGTTTCCTGTCATTCAGACCTGCAACACATTCCAAAAAAGGTTGGGACAGGAGCAATTAAGGGTTAGTAATCAGGTAAATTGGTTAAATAATGATGTGATTTGAAACAGGTGATGTCAACAGGTGATTGTAATTATGATTTGGTACAAAAGCAGCATCCAAGAAAGGTCTGGTCCTTTAGGAGATAGGAAGACATTTGCTTATTTCACCTTCAACAGTGCATAACAAAATTAAAAGATTCAAGGAATGAGGAGGAATTGTGAGTGCGTAAAGGACAAGGGCGCAAGCCTAAGCTGAACAACCGTGATCTCCAAGTCCTCAGGCGGCACTGCATCAAGAATCATCATTCATCTATAAGCGATATCACCACATGGGCTCAGGACTACTTTGGCAAACCTTTGTCAAGTTCTACAATACGTAGTTACAGCCACAAATGCCAGTTAAAACTGTACTGTGCCAAAAGGAAGCCCTATGTTAACAGTGTCCAGAAGCGCCGTCGACTTCTCTGGGCTCGGAGGCATCTGGGATGGACCATCACACAGTGGAAACGTGTACTGTGGTCAGATGAGTCAGTATTTCAGGTATTTTTTGGGAGAAATGGACGCCGTGTGACCAAAGAAGAAAAGGATCATCCAGACTGTTACCAGCAATAAGTCCAAAAGCCAGGGTCTGTCATGGTATGGGGTTGTGTCAGTGCCCTTGGCAAAGGTAACTTGCACTTCTGTGATGGCACCATTAATGCTGAAAAGTACATAGAGATTTTGGAGCACAATATGCTGCCTTCAAGAAGACATCTTTTCCAGGGACGTTTTTTTTTCAACAAGATAATGCAAAACCACATTCTGCACACATTACAAAGTCCTGGCTGCGGAGGAAGAGGACATGGGTACTTGACTGGCCTGCCTGCAGTCCCGACCTGTCTCCAATAGAGAATGTGTGGCACATTTTGAACGAAGACCCCATACTGTTGCCCACCTTAAGACTTGTTTGCATCAAGAATGGGACAAAATTACACCTGAAACACTTCATCACTTGGTGTCTTCAGTCCCTAAACATTTTTTAAGTGTTGTGAAAAGGAATGGCAACATTACAAAGTGTTAAATGCTTTACTGTTCCAACTTTTTTTGAAATGTGTTGCAAGAACCAAAATAGGATTTTTTTTTTTTTTTAAATAAATAAATAAAAACACATTAAATTATGTGCTGTTGTATTGTTTGCAATGAAATACAAGTCAAAGTACATTTAGAAATCACTACTTTCTTTTTTTATTCATGTTTTCCATATTGTCTCAACTTTTTTCTGATTTGGGGTTGTATTATAGCAAACCATACGGCAGAGGGAGTTCTGTCCTGTGTTACAAGGGATGAAAGCTACTTCTAACCAACTCGTTAGTTAGCTTTCCATCCCATCCATTAGGCCTGTTGGTTCAAACAATGGTCTGAGCATGCACATGGATGTTGGCTGTGTATGCCAAGAATGTAAAATAATGATCCGTGGTGTCAGCTGCTAATGCTCCTAAATATACACAAGTGATGAATGTTTCGAAGGTGTGGGAGAGGGGGAGGATGTTTGCTTCATTCTGGCCTGTCGGACTACCACAAAATGTGTCTGCTCAGCCTCTGGACACAAGATAAAGGCTGACATGTGATCAGTGTTACATTTGAAGGGCACTGCCTAGTCTAATCTATCAATCAATACAAAAGAACTTACTGATGACACTATCCAAACTCTTCCTCTGAAAGGGTAGGTTTGGAAACGCAAAATAGTCAAGTGCCCATATGAACATTGACACTTGCTGTATTGGCTGTTTGGTTCTTGCTGTAATCATTCCTTCTGTTCAAACTGGCTGTTAAAAATCCCTTTGTAATAAGGTTTCAATGTGATGGGGGAACCATCCATAGTCCTCACAAGAAACACATTCCACAGCTTATTTGAAGCTCATTTGAGGCTTCAACAGTCTAAATCAGGCAAGTAAAGTGAGTATCTTGATAAATAAAGAGGGAATGTTATTCTAAAAAGACATCCACTGTATTTGGCTCAGTCTTCTGAAGCCTTGTATTATCTTTATAAAGTTTTGAATACATGTTTGCACAGAAGGAGAACTTTTGTCCCCCGTCAGTTACATTGAAAGTGTATTGGGAAGGAGCTCTCTATGGCCAGAATGGACAGGAGGAATCATTTTAGCCAGCAAAACCTGTTTCGGTGCACCTAGCTAGTGAGGTCGCACTTTATTTTAAGATACACTAATAATGTAATAAGCCATACTCTATATCACATTATGGAATGTGGCCCTACCACATGTGTTTCTGAGTTTAAAGTCAGAATTCAGACTTCTTTTTTAAAACTTAATGAAACTGAATTCTGAATTTTTTCTCAGAATTCTGACTTTTAACTCTGAACTCAAATACATTTTTCACATGTGGCCCTAACCCTATTCCGTACAAATTAGAACAAAACAACAGAAATAATGTGGTATTTAATAGACAGTAAACAAACACAGTTACACCCTAATTAGACACCATATATGTCTAAATGATGCTGCGATTGGAAACCCCTTGTAATGCTGCATTAGATCCATAATATACTATACTTTTTAATTATTAAGTATGAAAAATTCACAACTTTATGCAACTCTTATTTTGAAATTTCGGCTTTACTTCCGCCTCATTCACACGCTGCGTGAGTTAATATGGTTTCCACCAAACCTGTTTTTTTATGCAGAGATTGCTGATGGTAAGTAATAATACTACTGCTATAATGTTCATGCGGCACAATAACTAGATTGTCTGTATTTTATGTTGTTGCAGTATTTAGTTACTGTAAGCATATTCATTTGTGCCGCTGTAATACTGGTAAAGACTTGTTTCAGTAATTAGCCTGTTTGAAAATTAGCCTCGCTGGGTACTAAGCTAACGTTAACAGTACCTGGCTACTCTAGCTAGCTTGCTCTGGAATTTTTTTTTTTGCTGTGAACATAGAGGGAATGCAGATCTTATTTACAGTCATTAAATGTTTTTATGAATGCTGTAATGCTGTGACAACTTACAGATATTCATGTATTTGGATTCTTTGTTTTATTTCAGAAACTGTAACAATATTCACCACTATGCTGTATCGTTTAACATTAACGTTTAGCTAAAAACACTCTGCAGTCTGTGAAAGACCAGACACAATCTAACTGCAACACCTCAGTCAATACATAAATACATTTATTAAATAACACGTGTTTATTTGACCTGTGTACTAATATATGAAATCAAAAATTAGCCATTTTCGTTGTAATGTGTCACTAATTACCTTTTAAGAAAGTCTAATAAGATCTAACAGAGGGAGATAATAATGTATCCTACTTTAGATTACAGTATGGTTTTGTTGTAACTTGTTACAATTTACCGTCAAGGAAAGTCCAATAAGTTTAAACAGTGTGAAAAAACGATGGGTCTTACTTTAGATTACGGTACGGTTCTGGTCTAATATTGTCAGGGTCCCACCGTCACCAGCACTCACTCCTCCCACTCGTGCACAATCCCCATCATCGTCACTCACTCCTCCCATCCGTTCTCAGTCTCCTCAATACTGATCACCCGCACCTGCACTTCATCTGCCCATTTAATCAGTCCACCACCTGCACCTCATTAGTCCTCCCTCTTTATATTCAGCACACTCCCAGTCACTCTTTGTCTGGTCTCGTCGTTACAAGACACATAGACTCACTCCTGCTACTTACCCTTCTCCTACCTGAAGATTCTTACCTGCGTTCATCCTGCCGTCTCCTTCCTGCTGTCATCAGCCCACCAAAGACCTTGCCTTATCTTCAGTTAAGTTCTATCTGCCTTTTTGATCTACTCACCATTCCTCTGTTTGGATTTCTGAATAAAGATACGTGTCAATTCACCACCAGTCTGACTCCTGTTCATTCCGTGACAGAAGACCAGACCGACAATGCAGAATCCAACAGAGCCCGAGGAGAATCCAGTACGCGATCCACTCACGGAACTGGTGCAAGCTGTTCGTCAATCACTTCTTCCATCACCACCCATTAATCCACCCACCGTACCCAAAGAGATCCTTCTCTCAGCTCGCCGACATCTACCGCAAACACCCGCTGCTTCGTCTGCTGCCTCTGCGAGTCCCATGGTCCGACCAGCGACATTCTCTGGAGAGGCAGAGGATTGCAGCGGATTTTTGCTTCAGGTTTCCCTATATTTCCAAATGCAGGCTCATCAATTCACCAATGATTCGGCCTGAGTGGCTTTTGTCATCTCCCTGTTGTCAGGCCGAGGTCTCCAGTGGGCCCAATCTCTCTGGTATTCAGATTCACAAGTGGTAAAATCTCTGTCAAGCTTCATTCAGCATTTCAAGGAAGTGTTCGGCCAGACGGCTGCTGACCTCTCCGTTCATGACCAACTCTACAGTCTTCGCCAAGGAAATTCTTCAGTGAGTATGTACGCCCTTCAGTTTCGCACTCTGGTGTCATCTAGTGGTTGGAATGAGACCGCCCTCATAACTGCCTTTCGACATGGACTCAACCCAAATGTTCGTCAGCTGATTGTGGTCTATGATGACACCATGGGGCTAGAGACTCTAATCCAGAAGACCGTACGTGTGTCACAGCGTTTGTCTGCCTGTGAAAACTCTGCCACTGTTACCAACCCTCCGCCCTCGGCACCAACTGTCATTTTCCCAGCAACAGAACCCATGCAGATTGATTCTACCCACCTATCGCCTATGGAGCGTCAGCGCCATATCCAACTCAAACTCTGCTTATACTGTGGGGGAGACAAACACATCATCAGTGACTGCCCTGTTCGACCCCAGTGAGTGGGGTCGAACAGGTGAGTTCCATTCAACTTCCTCCTAAAATTGAAACTCTGATTTGTACTCCAGTACAACTGATGACCTCACGTATCTGTGTCGCAGCGCAAGCCCTCATCAATTCCGGCTCAGCGGGGAACTATATCTCCACTCCACTCCTTCAAAGATTGAGGGTCCATAAGCGCCGGTGCCCTCAAGATCTTAGAGTCCAAACCATCCAGGGAAAACCGCTGGGTCGGGGTCGAATTCACCACTTCTCCCCCACACTGATGCTCCGCATAGGTTGTCTACACTATGAGGACATTACATTCATGGTGCTGGAGGAATCCACTGCTGAGCTCATCCTGGGACGTCCGTGGTTGGTGCAACATAATCCCACCATTGACTGGAAATCCGGGGAGATTCTTCAATGGGGTGCAGACTTTTTTTTACATTCTTGTATCCCCCCGGTTACTGAGATTCTGAAGACTCCTTCTTCCCTTCCTTCTTCTTCCTCTTCAGGGAAAAGATCCAAGATTCCCGTTTCATCGACTTCAATCGAGAGTCCCGAGGTTCAACACCAAGTGGAGATTCCAGCCGAGTACAGGACTTTCCAGGATGTGTTCAGCAAGCAGTTGGCAACCAAGTTACCACCTCATCGGCCATGGGACTGCGCCATCGACCTGCTACCTGGAGCCACTCTCCCCAAGGGCCGTGTTTATCCCCTATCTATCCCTGAGCAGAAGGCAAAAACAATAAAAAATCATGAGGAACACATTAAATTATGTGCTGTTGTATTGTCTGCAATGAAATACAAGTCAAAGTACATTTAGAAATAACTACTTTCTTTTTTTATTTGTGTTTTCCATACTGTCCCAACTTTTTCTGATTTGGGGTTGTACTTCCCCTGCCGCCTCCAGCTTTTTCTTCATGACCAAGGAGGACGGTGGTTTGAGACCGTGCATCGACTATAGGACTCTCAACTCTCAAACTGTGAAGTTTAGTTACCCACTTCCTCTGGTTCCTGCCGCGCTGGAGCAGCTACGTGGGTCCCATATCTTCACCAAGTTGGATTTACGCAGTGCGTACAACCTGATTCACATTCGTCGAGGAGATGAATGGAAGACGGCATTCGTCACACCTTCCGGCCATTATGAATAGGGTCATGCCCTTAGGACTGTCCAACACTCCAGCGGTCTTCCAGGGGTACATGAACGAGGTCTTCCGGGAGTTCCTCAACAGATTCATGATAGTCTACATAGAGGATATCCTGATCTATTACTCCTCCCTTTCTGAGCATCAGTACCATGTCTGCCTCGTGCTGGAGAAACTCAGAGAACAGAAGCTGTACCTGAAACTGGAGAAGTGTGAGTTTCACATCACCTCTGTGCAATTCCTGGGCTACATCATTGACCAACATGGAGTCCAGATGGACCAGAGGAAGGTGGACACGATCCTGAACTGGCCCCTACCCTCTTCGGTAAAGGAGCTCAAACGATTCCTTGGTTTCGCCAACTTCTATAGAAGATTCATCCACAACTACAGCCTTGTCTGTGCTCCCCTGACCTCTGCGCTAAAAGGCCGGTCCAAGTCTCTGTCCCTGTCGCCAGATGCCATCTCTGCCTTTAAACGCCTCACAGATGCCTTCTGGACCGCTCCCATCCTGGTCCATCCCAACCCTGACCTGCCCTTCGTGGTCGAGGTCGACGCGTCCTCCACTGGTGTTGGAGCCGTTCTGTCCCAGAGGCAGGGGACTCCTCCCAAACTCCATCCATGTGCCTTCTTTTCCCAAAAGCTGTCCCCGGCGGAGCGGAACTATATCGGGAATCGAGAACTGCTCGCCATAAAGCTTGCCTTGGAGGAATGGAGACATTGGTTGGAGGGAGCCAATCACCAGTTTGAGGTCATAACCGACCACCGCAACCTGGAGTACCTCCGAGAGGCTAAAAGGCTAAATCCCCGCCAGGCCCGATGGGCCCTCTTCACCCGCTTTGACTTCCTCCATCACATACCGTCCGGGCAGTAAGAATTGCAAAGCGGATGCACTCTCTCGTCTCCATCAACCATCCTCCGAAGATCTTCCACGTGAACCTATCTTACCTCCAGCCATGTTCGTCAGCCCGATCATCTGGGACATCGATGAGCAGATTTCCCAGGAGAACCTTCGTCATCCCGCTCCGCCGGGAGGTCCAGAGGGGCTAACCTTCGTGCCACATCAGTTTCGCGTTCCCCTTCTGGACTCAGCTCACACTGCCCCTGGTTCGGGTCATCCAGCTAGCAGGCGTACCCTCTCGCTCCTCAGTCAACGGTACTGGTGGCCGTCCATCTCTCAGGATGTTTCCCGATATGTCTCAGGATGCTTTGTCTGCGCCATAACCAACACCCCCAGAAGGTTACCTGAGGGCAAACTAATGCCTCTCCCCATTCCACGACGTCCATGGTCCCACACTGGAATAGACTTCATGACCGATCTTCCCAAGTCCAATGGCCACACTTGTGTTCTCGTTGTCGTGGATAGATTCTCTAAGGGATGTAACCTTATTCCCCTGCCTGGACTCCCGACCGCTCTCGAGACTGCAGAGGCCCTCTTCAGCCATGTGTTCCGAAATTTTGGCATTCCCAAGGACATCGTATCGGACAGAGGGCCACAGTTCATCTCCACAGCTTGGCAAGCCTTCTTCAGGCTCCTCGGAGTTACTGTCAGCCTATCTTCAGGGTACCATCCTCAGACAAATGGTCAGACTGAGTGGAAGATCCAGGAAATTGGACACTATCTGAGGACGTATTGCCACCAGAACCAGGACAGCTGGAGCCGTTTCCTCCCTTGGGCAGAATACGCCCAAAACTCCCTCAGACAATCCACTACGGGGCTCACCCGTATCAGTGTATCCTGGGTTTTCAACCTCCTCTCTTCCCCTA
Source organism: Gymnocephalus cernua (assembly GCA_023631565.1). Taxonomy (NCBI): domain Eukaryota; kingdom Metazoa; phylum Chordata; class Actinopteri; order Perciformes; family Percidae; genus Gymnocephalus; species Gymnocephalus cernua. Next base: position 28,567,895 of record CM042439.1, on the reverse strand, counting down.
GTCAGGTGAGCCCTCAGCAGTTCCAGCGGTCGATTACTGGTTCCTTCAGAGCGAGAGGGTATGGGATTCGGCTCACCTGCAACTCCAACGAGCTGTACGGAGTCACAAGGAGCAGGCTGATCGTCGGCAGTCCGATCCTCCTCAGTACCAACCTGGCCAAAAGGTGTGGCTTTCGACCCGGGACATCCGTCTCTGCTTGCCCTGCCGCAAGCTGAGTCCTCGATACATCGGACCCTTCACCGCGCAGAAGCAGCTGAATGACGTCACATACAGGCTAAACCTTCCTCAAAATCTCACCATCATTCCATGTGTCCCTTCTTAAGCCCTTCACTGACCCTGTCTCTGCTCCTTCCACAGACCCTGACACCGAGGTGCCTCCTCCCATTCCCATTGACGAGGAGGCGATCTACCGAGTCTGCACCATCTTGGACTCACGGCGACAAGGTCCGTGCCTTGAGTACTGGGAGGACTATGGTCCAGAGGAACGTTCGTGGGTACCTCATGATGACATCTTGGACCCAGCTCTCCTCACTCAGTTCCATGCCGACAACCCTGATCGCCCCGCCCCCAGGGGTCGGGGCAGACCTTGTCGCCGTGATCGCCCCTATTCGCAGTCGTCAAGAGCCGCCTCGGGACGGGGGGGGAGGGGGTACTGTCAGGGTCCCACCGTCACCAGCACTCACTCTCCCACTCGGGCACAATCCCCATCATCGTCACTCACTCCTCCCATCCGTTCTCAGTCTCCTCAATACTGATCACCTGCACCTGCACCACCAAAGACCTTGCCTTATCTTCAGTTAAGTTCTATCTGCCTTTTTGATCTACTCACCATTCCTCTGTTTGGATTTCTCAATAGATACGTGTCAATTCACCACCAGCGTGACTCCTGTTCATTCCGTGACAAATATACCACAAATTACCCATTCATAAGAATGTAACTGGGGGAAAAAAAGATATAATATCCTGGCAGCTTTCATAGCTATGTTACTGCAATAGTGGCATGCATTAAATGTTCTGATGTCTTCAGAATGGAAGTAGAGCATTGATGCAGCATGAATTTAGTGTATATATATATATATACACACACACACACACAACCCCAAATCAGAAAAAGTTGGGACAGTATGAAAAACACAAATAAAAAAATAGTGATTTCTAAATGTACTTTGACTTGTATTTCATTGCAAACAATGTGAACACAAAATATTTCATGTTTTGTCTGGTCAACTTTAATTTCATTTGTAAATATACATCCTTTCCTGTCATTCAGACCTGTAACACATTCCAAAAAAGGTTGGGACAGGAGCAATTAAGCGCTAGTAATCACGTAAATTGGTTAAATAATGATGTGATTTGAAACAGGTGATGTCAACAGGTGATTGTAATTATGATTTGGTACAAAACCAGCATCCAAGAAAGGTCTAGTCCTTTAGGAGCAAAGATGGGCCGAGGATCGCCAGTTTGCCAACAAATACGTGAGGGTATGGGATTCGGCTCACCTGCAACTCCAACGAGCTGTACGGAGTCACAAGGAGCAGGCTGATCGTCGGCAGTCCGATCCTCCTCAGTACCAACCTGGCCAAAAGGTGTGGCTTTCGACCCGGGACATCCGTCTCTGCTTGCCCTGCCGCAAGCTGAGTCCTCGATACATCAGACCCTTCACCGCGCAGAAGCAGCTGAATGACGTCACATACAGGCTAAACCTTCCTCAAAATCTCACCATCATTCCATGTGTCCCTTCTTAAGCCCTTCACTGACCCTGTCTCTGCTCCTTCCACAGACCCTGACACCGAGGTGCCTCCTCCCATTCCCATTGACGAGGAGGCGATCTACCGAGTCTGCACCATCTTGGACTCACGGCGACGAGGTCCGTGCCTTGAGTACTTGGTCGACTGGGAGGACTATGGTCCAGAGGAACGTTCGTGGGTACCTCATGATGACATCTTGGACCCAGCTCTCCTCACTCAGTTCCATGCCGACAACCCTGATCGCCCCGCCCCCAGGGGTCGGGGCAGACCTTGTCGCCGTGATCGCCCCTATTCGCAGTCGTCAAGAGCCGCCTCGGGACGGGGGGGGAGGGGGTACTGTCAGGGTCCCACCGTCACCAGCACTCACTCCTCCCACTCGGGCACAATCCCCATCATCGTCACTCACTCCTCCCATCCGTTCTCAGTCTCCTCAATACTGATCACCTGCACCTGCACCACCAAAGACCTTGCCTTATCTTCAGTTAAGTTCTATCTGCCTTTTTGATCTACTCACCATTCCTCTGTTTGGATTTCTCAATAGATACGTGTCAATTCACCACCAGCGTGACTCCTGTTCATTCCGTGACAAATATACCACAAATTACCCATTCATAAGAATGTAACTGGGGGAAAAAAGATATAATATCCTGGCAGCTTTCATAGCTATGTTACTGCAATAGTGGCATGCATTAAATGTTCTGATGTCTTCAGAATGGAAGTAGAGCATTGATGCAGCATGAATTTAGTGTATATATATATATATATACACACACACACACACAACCCCAAATCAGAAAAAGTTGGGACAGTATGAAAAACACAAATAAAAAAATAGTGATTTCTAAATGTACTTTGACTTGTATTTCATTGCAAACAATGTGAACACAAAATATTTCATGTTTTGTCTGGTCAACTTTAATTTCATTTGTAAATATACATCCTTTCCTGTCATTCAGACCTGCAACACATTCCAAAAAAGGTTGGGACAGGAGCAATTATGCGCTAGTAATCACGTAAATTGGTTAAATAATGATGTGATTTGAAACAGGTGATGTCAACAGGTGATTGTAATTATGATTTGGTACAAAACCAGCATCCAAGAAAGGTCTAGTCCTTTAGGAGCAAAGATGGGCCGAGGATCGCCAGTTTGCCAACAAATACGTGAGAAAAGTATTGAAATGTTTAAAAACAATGTTCCTCAAAGAAAGATAGGAAGACATTTGCTTATTTCACCTTCAACAGTGCATAACATCATTAAAAGATTCAAGGAATGAGGAGGAATTTCAGTGCGTAAAGGACAAGGGCACAAGCCTAAGCTGAACAACCATGATCTCCAATCCCTCAGGCGGCACTGCATCAAGAATCGTCATTCATCTATAAGCGATATCACCACATGGGCTCAGGACTACTTTGGCAAACCTTTGTCAAGTACTACAATACGTAGTTACAGCCACAAATGGCAGTTAAAACTGTACTGTGCCAAAAGGAAGCCCTATGTTAACAGTGTCCAGAAGCACCGTCGACTTCTCTGGGCTCGGAGGCATCTGGGATGGACCATCACACAGTGGAAACGTGTACTGTGGTCAGATGAGTCAGTATTTCAGATATTTTTTGGGAGAAATGGGCGCCGTGTGCTCCGGACCAAAGAAGAAAAGGATCATCCAGTCCAAATGCCAGGGTCTGTCATGGTATGGGGTTGTGTCAGTGCCCTTGGCAAAGGTAACTTGCAGTTCTGTGATGGCACCATTAATGCTGAAAAGTACATAGAGATTTTGGAGCACAATATGCTGCCTTCAAGAAGACATTTTTTCCAGGGACGTCCATGCATATTTCAACAAGATAATGCAAAACCACATTCTGCACACATTACAAAGTCCTGGCTGCGGAGGAAGAGGATACGGGTACTTGCCTGCAGTCCCGACCTGTCTCCAATAGAGAATGTGTGGCGCATTTTGAAGCGCAAAATGTGACAACGAAGACCCCGTACTCTTTGCCACCTTAAGACTTGTTTGCAGCAAGAATGGGACAAAATTACACCTGAAACACTTCATCACTTGGTGTCTTCAGTATATATATATATATATATATATATATATATATATATATATATATATATATATATATGTGTGTGTATATATTATATATATATTAGCCTATTAATAAGACCATGCACCACCTACAAACACCACAGAACTCTGCAGAGCATCCAGGCTATGAGGTACTGTGAAGTAGCGACCAGAGGGCACTCAACATGGTTGACATTCCTAATGCTAGTTTTCTTCTAACAAGCAACACATGACAGAGGGCTATGCCCAATATTTGGTCTCTAATTAGAGTGTAATTTGGTATTATTATGTCTAAGTATAGTACATTTTGGGCTCTATCTTGCACCCAGCACAATTGACTTTGTACACCGACGCATGTATCATTCCTATTTTGCATCCGACGCACAGCGGACTTTTCCCTCCACAGAAGCACGTCGGTAAATTAGGGAATGAACTTGTGCTCCCGGGGGCGGTTCAGCAAAAAGAGGAGGCGTGTTCAGGCGCAAACGTTCCTTGGTGCTATTTTGCAGTTTCAGAAAACAATTCCGCCACTGACCAGGAAAAACCTAGTCTAAAGTCAGTGGTGCTAGTCTAAAGTCAGTGGCGCATTATTCAGATGCTATTTTAGGGGCGCATGCTTGGCCATAATGTAGCGTGTGCACAACGCACATACACTTTGCTTCTCTCATCTACATGGACGCAGCAGTTCCCATTTTTGCAAACCATACATAATTACAAGGAAAAATATTACTGAAAATGCGCTTCAGGTGTTTGGATAGGTCAGGAGGAACTTTACAGTACAGTCCTCAAAAAGTCGCAGCATTCTTTGTGGCTTGTTGTGTTTTACATTTCCATGAATCATGGCTGTGTTGATGACATAAATGAGGAAATATTAGAGAACTTAAAGAGACGTGATGTTGAACTACGGTGGGATTGGACACTTGAGGGTCCGGGAGTGGCAATGCGGGAGGAGGAAGGGGCACAACAGGAGCAGGTGGTGTGTTTGGAGGCCCACGCTCCATGTCTGCAGCAATCCTCTCCAGACTTGAGGAGATGCGCCCAAGAGGCCGCAGCAACATCTGCACCCGGTCAAGACGGGCATTTATTACTTTGCTGCATCCCGGACAGCTCCCGGTCCAGCCCTGACGAGAACATCTCCTCGGCTGTGAACCTGGCGTGCGCCAGGCTAAAAGCTTTCCTCATTACTCACAATGACTTTCCACACATTGCAGTGGGTGCACCAATTGTTCATAATTGGAAAAAGTATTTTTGGAGGTGGAGGGGTGCGTAATGTGCGACAGGCCCAGGCCCATTGGGCTCTATTATTCATCACTCTGCCCACACCACATCCACTACACAGAGAGGAGAGGGGGCGAGTGCAGGAATAAGAAAACAGACATGAAAGGAGATAAAGAAACAGAGACTTTAGAGAAAAGACAGAAAGGTGTAATGCCTTCTGCATGAGCGAGCAGTGCTTCCCTCGCCTCACTGAGCCCTCCCTGCCTCCATCTCCGCAAACACTGCAGTGCTGGCACACTCCACACACACACACACACACACACACACACACACACACACACACACACACACACACACACACACACACACACACACACACACACACACACACACACACACACACACAGTCTGGGGCTCTGAAGGTAAGCCAAAGCCCTGCACACTTCACAGTGCCAGCAGTTGACCAGCAGCCTGTGCACACAACACTTAACTGTGTACGTGTGTTATGTGGGTATGTATGTGTGTGTCATGTGGGCATATATGTGTGTTATGTGGGTGTGTTATGTGGCCGTGTGTGTTATGTGTGCATGTGTGTTATGTGGGCATGTATGGGTGTGTTATGTGGGCGTGTATGGTGTGTTATGTGGCCATGTGTAGTGTGTTATGTGGCCGTGTATGGTGTGTTATGTGGCCGTGTATGGTGTATTATGTGGCCATGGGTGTGTTATGTGAGCGTGTATGGTGTGTTATGTGAGCGTGTATGGGTGTGTTATGTGGGCGTGTATGGTGTGTTATGCGGCCGTGTATGGTGTGTTATGTGAGCGTGTATGGTGTGTTATGTGAGCGTGTATGGTGTGTTATGTGGGCGTGTATGGGTGTGTTATGTGGCCGTGTATGGTGTGTTATGTGGGCGTGTATGGGTGTGTTATGTGAGCGTGTATGGTGTGTTAGGTGAGCGTGTATGGTGTGTTATGTGAGCGTGTATGGGTGTTATGTGAGCGTGTATGGTGTGTTATGTGGGTGTATATGGGTGTGTTATGTGGGTGTGTATGGGTGTGTTATATGGGCGTGTATGGGTGTCTTATGTGGGCGTGTATGTGGGCTGGAGAGTGCATGTGTTTGTTATAATGGTCCTCATTTATCATTCCTGCTCATTAATCTACTATATATTAAAGGCGGTTAGATGCAGTGGAACATGCTTCAGCAGCAAATAAGCCTGCACCTAGTTGTTCTTAAAACCCAAGGATATAAACAATCAATACAATTGTATTAGTGTAAAATCCTAACTGAATCTGTATCTCAGGGCACTTTAGAAATGGAGTAGGTCTAGGCCACACTATCATTTACAGAGATGCTTTGTTAAAGGGGCTGTACTGAAATACTGAGAGAGAGTGGTCTGGGGCACACACACACACACACACACACACACACACACACACACACACACACACACACACACACACACACACATACACACACACTTAACTAATACTGTTAGCTACTTTAGCTTAGCCATTAGCAATGGCCAATTCCTCTCCATCTCCTGCTCTCTCTTGCTCTGTGTGTCAAATGTTCAGCTATTCCTCTGCCTCCTTCAGTGATAATGACACTGTAATAAATGTAGTTTATTCGCTGTTCTGGAGGCGAGGCTTAGTGAGTTTTAGGCACGGCTCCGCACCATGGAATCAAAGTTGTATGCTTCCGTAGCCAGCCAGCTTAGCGTAGCTGGTGCGGGCCAACATACTGTAGCTTCTGTTAGCAGTCCCCCGGCAGGCATCGAGCAGCCTGGCGAGTGGGTGACTGTCCGAAGGAAGCATAGCACTAGTTCTAAACCGGAGAGCGCACACGGCAGTGGTCGCTCTAAACCGGAGCCTATGGCTAACAACCAACATCTTCGCCTTTCTAACAGTTTCTCCCCACTTAGTGACACAGCTGCATGTCATCCTTCCACCGCTGGTTGTCAGAGTGGTGCCCAGCTAATGGGCTACATAGATAACGGGAGGGCATTCTGGAGAAGGCCTGGTCTGATTAGGAGAGACAGCATTCATCCCACTCTGGACGGAGCCGCTCTCATATCAAAAAATCTGACCGAGTCTATTATCGGTCATAAACCATGACAACCCACTCATAGTCTAATAACCACGGTGTCTGTCCCCCGATGCAAATCAGTTAAATCAAAGGTAAACAATAGAGGAGCAACACTTAACAACCTAATTGGAATTAAAACAACCACTGCAATGATAGAACAGAATAGGAAAATTAAATGTGGACTATTAAATATTAGATCTCTGTCTTCTAAAGCAGTATTAATAAATGAATTGATATTAGATAATCAAATTGATCTATTCTGTCTTACCAAAACCTGGCTGTGCAATGAAGAATATGTTAGTTTAAATGAAGCCACTCCTCCCAGTCATAATAATACTCAAATTCCTAGAGGATCAGGCCGAGGGGGAGTTGCAGCCATATTTGATTCAAGCCCGTTAATTAATCCTAAACCTAAACTAAATTATAACTCATTTGAAAGCCTTGTTCTTAATCTTCAACATCCAACATGGAAAATAGTACAGCCAATTATATCCATTTACTGAGCTCCAGGTCCAGACAAAATACTTATTGTAGGTGATTTTAATATCCATGTGGACGTTGACAACGATAGCCTTAGTATTGTTTTCAACTCACTACTAGATTCAATTCAAAGTGAAAGCATGCAAGCACATCATAATACTATTTCACGTTAGATAGGGCCTGTTATCTTACTCCAACTTTGTTTGGATTTTGGAGCATCAAATGAGGACCCAGCGCAACCAAAGATGTTCTTCTGCAGCAGCACTACCTTAAGTTACTGTAATGATGTGAATGGAATACTGGCCAAAACTGCACTCTCGCTGCACTCTGCTCTGTGTCTCACTGAATGACTGGGGTCAGTGCTGATCAATAAAACTCTCTCAATCTCTGGCACAAGGACTTCTTTTCATTCTTTGCATCAGACCTGAAAAACATCCCTCCCAATGTGAGAATGTTGATCATACTCTACATTCTCAATGGAGCACATTTCTGGTATGCTGTACATGGGAAATACCAACTATTCATGTAGTTTGGGTGAATCAAGCAAGTATGAATGAAATAATGAAAGCAGAGTAGATTTCAGGCGGAGGAGCTGGAAATACACTGCATCTCCTCCTGTACTGTCTGTTTGGCTAATAAGCTCATTTGTTGAGTTTGAAATGTTTATGTGGGCTGTGCTTCGCTGCATAAGACACTGCTCCCTCATTATCATCAAATATGCCAAAAATGATCAAAGGAGACTCAGCAAGCTGTGGCCTATCACAGCTCTGAGTAGTCACTGAATATTTAGGGAAGTAGTACTTCTGTCTCAGAGTCTTAACATATGTTGTGTGTTTCTATGGTTTCTGTCTGTCCAGGCTTGGCAGGCAGTTCCTTTGAAGATCCCCTAAACATGCTGTTGTTTGTCTAGAAATATGGATGCTAATTTGCTGCTCTGCTACTCATGATTATGTTAAGTTTAAGGACATGCGGTTTTGGCCATGTCATATGTAAATCCAGTGTTTATGGATCGGATTGAATTCATCTAAATAATTGCAGGATGCAGTGCTCAGTTCAGATAGAGCCTTTTTATATTTACATTCAGGTCCACACTGAAAACTTAACTCAGGGTGTGAAGTGATCAAATATTTAATTCATTGAAAAATGGCAACTAACTGTGTGTGGCGTTTGAATTAGACCAGCCTTACTGAAGCAAAAGGGGTTTCAAGTCAATATTCGCTTCTTACTGAATTCATCTGCATTTAAGATCTCATGAGAACAATAAGTCAGTGTTTCAGTCAGCCAAGCTGGCGCATCCAAATGTGACATCACAGGACTGCCGTGAGTATTTATACTCGCGCGTAGTGGTCGCGACACTAGTTGCAGTCTTCTCCTGAACAGCGGTGGCGCTAAGGAGCAAAGGCTACCGATGTTTTTCTTTCTAAGGACTAGAAGAAGAAGAAAAAGCTAAACAAGGGCAGAACTGGCAGCAGCATTGACGTGAATGCTTCGATTTGATTCAATGAGCTACTTCATCAGATTAAGCCTTTCATTCAAAAAAAAAGAACTCATCTTAACCCAGTAAGTTTACAAGAGAGACTTGCAGTCACTCGGCGAGTCCTGGCATCCGGTTTCCCAGGAGCTCGTTCATGCTTCCTCCTCCGGTTTGTTGCGCGCTGCTGAAAAAAAATAGACTGGTGTGCGCCCTTTGCTCGCACGCTGAAAATCGGACGCGCCGGCAGGAAATTACGTCATTTTGACGTCACGACGGCGCGCGCCACTTCCAATGCGTCAAGCATATAACGGCTTTAAATCTCCTCCCCTGTCCCCCTGCTCTTAGCCAGAACAAAATAAAACCCAGGCAGAGAGAAGGTCAGCAGGAACCTTGGTCAGTCTCCACTCACTCAATCATGGTCCAAGCCTATAGGGCCGTATTCCTTCCTCCTTGTCAGTAACACAACATACAGTCCATCCATCCATCCATCGTCGTCCGCTTATCCGTGGTCGGGTCCCCCTGCTCTTAGCCAGAACAAAATAAAACCCAGGCAGAGAGAAGGTCAGCAGGAACCTTGGTCAGTCTCCACTCACTCAATCATGGTCCAAGCCTATAGGGCCGTATTCCTTCCTCCTTGTCAGTAACACAACATACAGTCCATCCATCCATCCATCCATCCATCGTCGTCCGCTTATCCGTGGTCATGTCACGGGGGGAGCAGCTCCAGCAGGGGACCCCAAACCTTTCCCTTTCACGAGCTACATTAACCAGCTCTGACTGGGGGATCCCGAGGCGTTCCCAGGCCAGGTTGGAGATGTAATCCCTCCACCTAGTCCTGGGTCTTCCTCGAGGTCTCCTCCCAGCTGGACGTGCCTGGAACACCTCCCTAGGGAGGCGCCCAGGGGGCATCCTTACCAGATGCCCGAACCACCTCAACTGGCTCCTTTCGACGTGAAGGAGCAGCGGCTCTACTCCGAGCTCCTCACGGATGACTGAGCTTCTCACCCTATCTCTAAGGGAGACGCCAGCCACCCTCCTGAGGAAACCTATTTCGGCCGCTTGTACCCTGGATCTCGTTCTTTCGGTCATGACCCAGCCTTCATGACCATAGGTGAGGGTAGGAACGAAAACTGACCGGTAGATCGAGAGCTTTGCCTTCTGGCTCAGCTCTCTTTTCGTCACAACGGTGCGATAAACTGAATGTAATACCGCCCACGCTGCGCCGATTCTCCGACCAATCTCCCTCTCCATTGTCCCCTCACTCGCAAACAAGACCCCAAGGTACTTAAACTCCTTCACTTGGGATAAGGACTCATTCCCTACCTGGAGAAGGCACTCCATCGGTTTCCTGCTGAGAACCATGGCCTCAGATTTAGAGGGGCTGATCCTCATCCCAGCCGCTTCACACTCGGCTGCAAACCGATCCAGTGAGTGCTGAAGGTCACAGGCCGATGATGTCATCAGGACCACATCATCTGCAAAGAGCAGCGATGAGATCCCCAGCCCACCGAACTGCAACCCCTCCCTACCACGACTACGCCTCGATATCCATAAATACTACGAACAGGATTGGTGACAAAGCGCAGCCCTGGCGGAGGCCAACCCTCACCTGGAACGCGTCCGACTTACTGCCGAGAACCCAGACACAGCTCTCGCTTTGGTCATACAGAGATTGGATGGCCTTGAGAAGGGACCCCCTCACCCCATACTCCCGCAGCACCTCCCACAAAGTCTCCCGGGGGACCCGGTCATATGCCATCTCCAGATCCACAAAACACATGTTGACTGGATGGGCATACTCCCAGGCTCCCACCAGGATCCTTGCTAGAGTAAAGAGCTGATCCGTTGTTCCACAACCAGGACGGAATCCGCATTGTTCCTCTTCAACCTGAGGTTCGACTATTGGCCGAACCCTCCTTTCCAGCACCTTGGAGTAGACTTTACCAGGGAGGCTGAGAAGTGTGATACCCCTGTAATTGGTACACACCCTCTGGTCCCCCTTTTTGAACTGGGGAACCACCACCCCGGTCTGCCACTCCTTTGGCACTGTCCCAGACTTCCACGCAATGTTGAGTAGGCGTGTCAACCAAGACAGCCCCTCCACACCCAGAGCTTTCAGCATTTCTGGACGGATCTCATCAATCCCTGGGGCTTTGCCACTGTGGAGTTGTTTGACTACCTCAGTGACCTCCACCAGGGAAATTGACGACAATCCCCTGTCATCCTCCAGCTCTGCCTCTAGCAAAGAGGGCGCATCAGCTGGATTTAGGAGTTCCTCAAAGTGCTCCTTCCACCGCCCTATTATCTCCTCAGTTGAAGTCAACAACGTCCCACCCTTACTGTACACAGCTTGGATGGTTCCCCGCTTCCCCCTTCTGAGGTGGCGGACGGTTTTCCAGAAGCGCCTTGGTGCCGACCGAAAGTCCTTCTCCATGTCTTCTCCGAACTTCTCCCACACCCGCTGCTTTGCCTCTTTCACGGCAGAGGCTGCAGTCCTTCGGGCCCTTTGGTACCTTGCAACTGCCTCCGGAGTCCTCTGGGATAACATATCCCGGAAAGACTCCTTCTTCAGTCGGACGGCTTCCCTGACCACCGGTGTCCACCACGGTGTTCAAGGGTTACCGCCCCTTGAGGCACCTAAGACCCTAAGACCACAGCTCCCTGCCGCAGCTTCAGCAATGGAAACTTTGAACATTGTCCACTCAGGTTCAATGCCCCCAGCCTCCACAGGGATGCACGAAAAGCTCCGCCGGAGGTGTGAGTTGAAGGTCTGTCGGACAGGAGCTTCCTCCAGACGTTCCCAATTTACCCGCACCACCCGTTTGGGCTTACCAGGTCTGTCCAGAGTCTTCCCCCATCCCCTGACCCAACTCACCACCAGATGGTGATCAGTTGACAGCTCCGCCCCTCTCTTCACCCGAGTGATCAATACATACGGCCTCAGATCAGATGAAACGATTATAAAATCGATCATTGACCTTCGGCCTAAGGTGCTCTGGTACCAAGTACACTTATGAGCATCCCCATGTTCGAACATGGTGTTTGTTATAGACAATCCATGACTAGCACAGAAGTCCAATAACAGACAACCACTCTGGTTTAGATCAGGGAGGCCGTTCCTCCCAATCACGCCTCTCCATGTGTCTCCGTCATTGCCCACATGTGCGTTGAAGTCCCCCAGCAGAACTATGGAGTCCCCCTCCGGAGCCCCATACAGGACTCCATTCAAGGTCTCCAAGAAGGCCGAATACTCTGAACTCTTGTTTGGTGCATATGCACAAACAACAGTCAGAGTTTTCCCCCCAACAACCCGCAGGCGTAGGGAGGCGACCCTCTCGTCCACTGGGGTAAACTCCAACGTTGCGGCGCTCAGCCGGGGACTTGTGAGTATCCCCACACCCGCCTGGCGCCTCACACCCTGGGCAACTCCGGAGAAGAAAAGAGTCCAACCCCTCTCCAGGAGTACGGTTCCAGAACCGAGACTGTGCGTAGAGGTAAGCCCCACCAGATCCAACTGGTAGCGCTCCACCTCACGCACAAGTTCCGGCTCCTTCCCCCACAGCGACGTAACATTCCACGTCCCCAGAGCAAGCCTCTGCTGCCCGGGTCTGGTCCGTCGAGGCCCCTGACCTTCAATGCCACCCGTTACATACAGTAATTAATCAAATCAAAACTCCAAGTGAAGTCACTCAAACATTGATAATCTCAACTACAAGGCCTGTTTCTTAGAAAACATGTCTTTCTAGAAACAAATTCATAAAGTTAAAGGTATAGTGGAGGATTTTCTTTTTCCGGGTGGATCATCAAGACTATTGGTCCTCCTCGTTGTCATCATTCTGGGATATGTTTACGTAAGGTCGTACGTGCCGTGACAGGTCAGCGAACAGACGGCCACGGCCTCCGACCAGAGACAGTATATAAAAACCTCCGACCGCTGGCTCTCGGCGATAGCTTGTTTGTTGGCCTGTAGCATGCTAACATTAGCTATAGAGATGCTTGTCGTAAATAGATTTCCACTTACCGGTGGCGAGTCCGACATAGTGGAAAGTAGGCTTGTAGAGCCATGCCAACAGCAACTTGTAAACAGAGCGTGCACGAGGAGAACTAGGCTCGTGCACGCTCTCTCGTGCACACGTTTAATAGGCGTTCCCTCTCGGGAGCAGGTAGTCTTGTGCATGTGCATTTTTTCAAAAAGTGGTGAGGGCGGTTCTTTTCTAAAATTCGGGAAAATCCTCCATTATACCTTTAAGTAAATACGAAGCTCAAAATGAGTAACCAGACATATCCTGGCGAATATTCATAGCTCAAGTTCTACACTGCTTCCTGCTTCTGAGACTGCTTCCTGCTTCTTACAGTGCAGACGCTTTGCTGCTTGCTGCTGCCTCTGCTTGCATATTTCTGCTGATAATCTTGCTTTTCCTCTGAGAGAAACTATGAGCAGCGGCTCTTGGATACTTATAAATCACTGGACTATACACTTATTTTTCTTCGTTTGCGTGGCCTACCAATAGCTCAAGCCTGTACTACAGTGACTGGAAACGTGGTACTTAGCTAAAGCTAATTAGCAGCAAGATGCCTCCATTCTCCGTGGATGACTACTACAAACTCCTTCAGAAGATTGCTGTTCTGGAAACCAAAATTCAACGGTTAGAAGTAAACGTGGAGGTGAACACATCATGTGGGAATGACACCACTTTACCATGGACCCAAAGCAATGGACAAAAGCATGCTAACACACGGCTAATTAGCACCAACAAGACTACAAAGAAACAGGAGGACTGTGAAACGGGTAATAAATCAACAAGTGGTAGTCCTCCCTGGAACTCTTTCGGTGCAAAGCCTAAGAGTAAATCTTCCTGGGAAATGGGAGGACGACTAACAGGCAGGGCACAGCGCCCTGAGATTTGTGATATGACCGGCTGGCCTGCATTACCATCCAGGCAGAGCGCCTCTTCAACCCCTGTACTTAGTAGGACACAGCCGTGGACAGCTGCAAAAGGGAGAATTAGCAACAAAATGCCTCCCCAACAACCAAATCTGCAAGTTGATAACAGATTTGCACCACTGCAGGAGGGCCCTGGACCTTCATCTGACCTGGATTGTGTCTCATCGTCACACAGCAGGGTAAGGACTGAGAGTGATTCAAAAAATAAAAAGCTACAGGGAAAACTAACGACTGGGCCTCAAACTCTGATTGTGGGTGACTCTGCTGTAAAAGATGTAAAAAGCAGGGAAAACACCAAAATACTCTGTTTTCCCAAAGAAATGGTGTCTGACTTGGCCAACAGAATCCGAGATATCGTGGCAGCACACCCAACTGTGAATAACATTATACTGCATATAGGGTCACATGATGTTGTAAAGCAACAGTCTGAAGTGCTGAGAAAGGACTTTATGGATCTACTGAAAACAGTCAGCTCCCTAAACGCGAAGGTGTTTATCAGTGGACCTCTACCGCCAGTCAGAAGAGGAGATGAGAGATTCAGCAGACTGTTGGCACTGAACAAATGGATTTCAACTGTGTGTACCAATCATTCTCTGCAGTTTATTACCAATTTTAACATTTTCTGGGAGCGCAGACATCTTTTTAAGGCAGATGGACTTTTCCTTAATAAACCAGGAGTAAAGCAGTTCACCTCTAACCTACTTTACTTTCTGCGCCACACATCAGCTCCCTCGGCCAAGGACACGAGACAAGAGGAATCTAAACAAGAGGAAGATATAACAAAGAAAGGCAGTAATCCACCACAGCCTCCGCCTGACCAAAGATTTGACCAAAGATTTGACCATGGAAGACCACAGAGCAGAGATGAGAGATCTCAGTCCCCCTCTTCACCCGTCCAACACCCCTCAGACCCCCTCATCAACCCTGACGCCTTTGAGGATCCATACACCCCGCCCATACCATCGCTCTCTCCACTCACCTTTTCCCCTCCTTCCCCCTGCCTCATGTTGGAGTTTACTGACCAGATGAAGCAACAGCTAGTTGATGGAACCAAATTTATCCCCCTTCCTTCTCCCATCATTCGCCCCCGGCCAAAAGTAGATGCTGGAATCAAATTTACCCCCCTTCCTTCTCCCTTCATTGGCCCCCAGCCAAAAGTAAAACGGCAGGCACCACTTCCCACCCAAGGACATCAGCTAACTCCTTCTCCCCAGACTGATAAGTATACTTGTGTACAAAATACAGCAAGCTTTGTCTGATATGTGCCGGGTCCAGGCTGCACGCATAGTGGCACTCATGACTTTTTTCAGGACAAGCCCGGGCCCTGTGTATTAAATCCTTCCTCAATTTATGTTGTGATAGGTAATAGAAAAAGAATGATGAATCCGCTAAGCAAGAACAAGCACTTATCAGCAAACCTCGCAAATTTAGCATTCATTCCTCGTCAGCCAACCCCTATACCAAAAAATGAGACAGATAATTATTTTAACACACTAACACTAGCCTTACTAAACGTCAGTTCGTTGGCAGGAAAATCATTTTTAATCAATGATTTTATTATTAAGTACAATCTTGATTTTATGTTTTTAACTGAAACATGGTTGGACCATAATAACAGTGGTGCTGTTCTCATTGAGTCAGCTCCCCCTAACTTCAGTTTTATGAGTGAGCATAGAGTGAATAAGAAAGGAGGTAGAGTAGCCATTTTGTATAATGAGTCATTCCATTGTACTCAAATATCTTATGGAAAGTTTGCTTCTTTTGAATATGTGACTCTTCAGCTAAGGTCCTCCCCTCTAGCTATACTTCTAAATATCTACAGACCACCGAAATACTGTGCAGCTTTCTTCGATGACTTTACTGAACTGCTGTCTATAATCTGTATTAACTTTGACTGTGTAATTATTGCTGGTGATTTTAACATTCATGTGGACAACCCGCAGGATAGAGGGACCAAAGAACTGTGTTGTGTTTTTGAGAACTATGGACTGACTCAGCATGTGACAGAACCCACGCACAATAAGGGGCACACTCTGGACTTGATTATCTCCAAGGGTTTGAACATTTCCAAGGTTGTGGTGACTGACGTTGCTCTCTCTGATCATTCATGTGTTTTCTTTAACGGCACTATCTCGGTGCCCAAAAGTGTCCAAACTAAGGTAATCAGAAAACGGTATATCACTGAAAACACCACTGAAACATTCATTCAGCTTTTCTCCTCCACACCCTCCCTCTCTGGGGTCTCAGTCAATGAGCTTGTAGATAATTTCAATTTTAAAATTACAAATGTTATTGATGCCATTGCTCCCACTAAAGTCAAAGCTGTCTCTAGTAAGAAAAGATCTCCATGGAGAAATGTCATACGGGTAAGAACAGAAAAAACAGAGTGTCGAAAAGCTGAACGCAGGTGGCGAAAAACTACTCTCCGGGTCCACTATAACACCTATAAAGACAGACTTCGCATTTATAATTTCGAACTGAGGAATGCTAGGCGGTCCTTCTTCTCTGACATTATCGCCAGAAACAATAATAATTCACGTGCTCTGTTTGCTACTGTTGATAGGTTAACAAACCCTCCAGTACCAGTAGCATCTGAACTTTTATCTACCAAGGCCTGCAATGATTTTGCCTACTTTTTCGAAGACAAAATTCAGAAAATTAGACTAACTGTCAGTGCCTCCAGATCAAGTACGGGATATGTGTTCTCACACTGTCCAGGCAACACAAATTCCAATATCACACAATTTCATATGATCAACCATAAAAACCTGGAGGACATTATACAACATCTGAAAACCTCCTCCTGTTGCCTTGATATTCTACCAACAGGCCTATTCAAAAATGTTTCAAATTGTATGTCTTCTGATCTTTTACAGATTGTAAACATGTCTCTACTCTCAGGTATCTTCCCAAAGGCCCTGAAAACTGCTGTCATCAAACCAC
Organism: Gymnocephalus cernua; assembly: GCA_023631565.1. NCBI lineage: Eukaryota > Metazoa > Chordata > Actinopteri > Perciformes > Percidae > Gymnocephalus > Gymnocephalus cernua. Next base: position 28,550,933 of record CM042439.1, on the reverse strand, counting down.
TTTTAAAAAAGAACAACCTAGACACGGCACTACTGAGCAACTATAGGCCGATATCTAACCTTCCATTCTTAAGTAAAATCATTGAAAAAGCGTTTTTTCAACAACTCAACCTTTTCTTGTCACTAAACAATGGTTTTGATGCCTTCCAGTCGGGTTTTCGACCACACCACAGCACTGAGACAGCTCTTGTTAAAGTATTTAATGACATCCACTTAAACACAGACAGTGGCAAAACTGCAGTCTTAGTATTACTTGATCTCAGTGCTGCATTTGACACGGTCGACCATGACATATTACTAGACCGATTGGAAAACTGGGTTGGCCTTTCTGGCTCAGTACTAAACTGGTTTGAATCCTATTTAAAGAATAGGGACTACTTTGTATCTATAGGTAATTATACATCTGAGCATACAAATATGACGTGCGGAGTTCCCCAAGGCTCCGTTCTGGGGCCTCTTCTGTTTAACATCTACATGCTTCCACTGGCTCAGATTATTGAAAACAACACAATAAGTTACCACAGTTATGCGGATGACACACAAATTTACATAACCTTATCGCCAGGAGACTATAGTCCTATACAAACACTGACTAAGTGCATTCAACAAATTAACGACTGGATGTGCCAGAACTTTCTTAAATTAAATGAAGAAAAAACTGAGGTGGTTGTTTTTGGAGCAAAAGAGGAACAATTAAAAGTCAGCGCTCAGCTTCAAACGACAATGTTAAAAACAACAGACAAAGCCAGAAATCTAGGTGTAATTATGGACTCAGACCTGAATTTCAACAGCCACATTAAGACAATTACAAAGTCAGCCTATTACCACCTTAAGAATATATCAAGGGTAAAGGGACTTATGTCTCAGCAGGACTTGGAAAAACTTGTCCATGCTTTTATCTTCAGTAGACTTGACTACTGTAACGGTGTCTTTACAGGTCTCCCTAAAAAATCAATCAGACAGCTGCAGCGGATTCAGAATGCTGCTGCTAGAGTTCTCACTAAGACCAAGAAAGTGGATCACATCACTCCAGTTCTGAAGTCCTTACACTGGCTTCCTGTGCCTCAGAGAGTTGATTTCAAAATACTTTTGCTAGTTTATAAATCATTAAACGGTTTAGGTCCAAAATACATTTCTGACCTGCTAGTAAACTACGAACCACCTAGACCTCTCAGGTCGTCTGGGACAGGTCTGCTGTCCGTCCCCAGTGTCAGAACTAAACAGGGAGAAGCAGCATTTAGTTTCTATGCTCCACATATTTGGAATCAACTTCCAGAGAATTGCAGGTCCGCTGCGACTCTCAGTTCTTTTAAATCACGGCTGAAGACCTTTCTTTTTGATGCTGCCTTTTGTTAAATAATTGTCCATTTATTTTATATTTTTAACTGTTTTTAAATGCTCTTCAATGTTTAATTTCTTATACTGCACTGTAACTTTTATTCTTGTATTTTAATTATCTTCATGTAAAGCACTTTGAATTGCCCTGTTGCTGAAAAGTGCTATACAAATAAAGCTGCCTTGCCTTGCCTTACACTCTACAGATTTTACTGGGTACAGAGTATTAATGCCACTATATACTGAAAGCATGTCACAATTCAACTGAATACATTTAGTAGATGAAAGCAACATTACAGTCTCAATCATTCTTTTTTTCATAGCAAGCTAACAGAAAACATAAACAAAAACCCTTTAAGAGGGCATTTAGGAAGAACAACATCACTTTAAAGCTTAAGACACTACAATGTAATTATAAGCTATAGTCATAGTGTCAGCACTTTGTTTGCTTGTTCTGCATATATTCCTAAGTTATGTTTTTTATCATTAACATTGTTATTATTATTATCCCATCATTATTGTTGGGTTATAAGCCAAGATGATTAGACTGCCGTGCACCCTCACCCAGGATTTCCACAGGCTGCGTAACTGTTGCGGAACGTCTCCGCTGCGGAACGTCTCCGTGGTCCGCGCTGTCCGTCAATACCAACCGGATCCGGAGTTGTTGCGAAACGGCTGCGGCCAGGACTGACAGCTGTAGTCACGAGGACCCACTAGATCTCGCGAATTCACGCAGAATAGAACCACAAAACCACCAACAGTTTGTTTCTATTCCGAGGAGTAGAGAGGAAACAACTCCGTGCCGTGTTTTCAAGGTGTAGTTAAGAGAAATATGATCCTTCGTGAGCACGGTGTATTTTATTTTGAAAGTTAACCGGATGTTTTATTTTGTTTCTGTGCTCGACTTCCTGTCCCGCACTATCTGCCGTGTACTGAATTGCTGCTCTGCGTATCTGATCCGCAGGGCTGCGACCGCCGGAGCTGTGCCGGAGTCAGAACGCAGCCGTTATGCAGCTGGTGGAAATACACACGTTGACTTTAATGGAAACCGATTGACTCCGCCGACGTTCCGGAGCCGTTCCGCAGTAGTTACGCAGCCTGTGGAAATCCTGGGTCAGTCTTGTGCTGTTTTCAGATAAAAAATCCACATATCACCTCCATCTCCTTCACCAGTGAACAACGTAACGATGCATAAAAAGTTACTTCAGCACATTCACCACCAGAGAAATCTAATTATTGATCTCCGGGGGCAACAGCAGAAAATTAAATCCTGTTTGTAAGCCTGTGATCTGCTTTCTAGAAATCTTTTTTTTTTTTCACTCCAGTTTGCTGTGTGACATGTCAGGACAGCTACCCAATTCATTTCTAGCCACTGGTATGCCAGTCCTATCACTGCAGCAGGCAATACTGCTGACATCTTCCACAGGGCTTCATCCAGCACCACTGATGGATAAGGCCATGGTGCGTTTTGGGGGACAGAAACCATTCAACATTTTTGATGACCTCTGCACACTGAATGCTCACATTCCTCTCAATACAATCAATTCAAGATGTCAAGTGATAAAACTATCAGAGAATCCCACTTTTTTCCAAAATCCTTTCTGCTTCTTGCAGTAAACACCAGGCAGCTGTGAGATAGTAAATGAGCTGGAACTGTTACTTTAGCTTACAGCCATCCCCAAGAACCCCCCCGCTTTTCAAACACACCAGGCCAGGTGAGGAGACAGCTGAAGAGGCTTCACCAGCACAAGGCTGCCAGCCCGGACGCCATCAGCCCCATGGTCCTGAAGACCTGCTCCAGTCAGCTGTCTGGTGTTCTCCAGCATCTCTTCAACCTGAGCCTGAGTCTGCAGAGGGTGCCGCTGCTGTGGAAGACGTCCTGCCTCGTCCCGGTCCCCAAGAAGTCGACGACATCTGGCCTCAAGGACTCCCGCTCAGTGGAACTTACATCCCATGTGATGAAGGTGCTGGAGAGGCTGGTCTTGGCCTACCTGAGGCCGCAGGTGAGATCTTCTCTGGACCCTCTACAGTTTGCCTACCAGCCTCGTCTGGGAGTGGACGACGCTGTCATCTATCTGCTGCAGCGAGCTCATTTGCACCTGGATAGCGGTGGCGGCACTGTGAGAAACACATGTTTTGATTTCTCCAGTGCATTCAACACCATCCAGCCACTGCTACTAGGTGAGAAGCTGCAGCTGATGGGTGTCGGTGCGTCCACAGTCTCCTGGATCACTGACTACCTGACAGACAGGACCATGTTCAATTCAATTCAATTTTATTTATAGTATCAAATCATAACAGGAGTTATCTCGAGACACTTTACAGATAGAGTAGGTCTAGACCTCACTCTAAAATTTACAAAGACCCAACAATTCCAGTAATTCCCTCAAGAGCAAGCATTTAGTGTGACAGTGGCGAGGAAAAACTCCCTTTTAGGCAGAAACCTTGAATCGTGAGGAAAACCTCCTTTTAGGGAGAAACCTCGGACAGACCCAGGCTCTTGGTGGGCGGTTGTCTGCCGGTGCTGGCTGGGGGTGTGATGAACAGTGGCAATTATCTGATTTGGTGAGTGAGTGGTACAGGGGCTCCACAGGGGACTGTGCTGTCTCCTTTTGTGTTCACCTTATACACCACAGACTTTCAGTACAATTCAGGTGAGTCATGTCACCTTCAGAAGTTTTCTGATGACTCTGCAGTTGTTGGGTGTATAAGGGATGGACAGGAGGGAGAGTACAGATCGCTGGTGGACAACTTTGTGGAGTGGACTGGTAAGAATCACCTGCTGCTGAATGTGGATAAGACCAGAGAGATGGTGATTAACTTCAGGAGGAAGGGAAGGGAACGGCTCCGCAGCCCCTTTCCATTCTGGGTGGAGATGTGAGAAGTGAGTACAGTATTACTAGTACAAAGTATACCTGCGTGTCAACATTAACAACAGGCTGACCTGGAGACCAACAGCACTGCTGTTTACAAGCAGGGTATGAGCAGACTCTATTTGAGATCCTTCAACGTATGCAGCAGAATGTTGGAGATGTTCTACCAGTCTGTTGTGGCCAGCGCTCTGTTCTCCTCGCCATCTGCTGGGGCAGCAGCATCGGAGCCAGCGACACACACAGACTGAACAAACTGATCAGGAAGGCTGGCTCCGTTATTGGCTGCAAACAGGTGACATTTGAAGCTGTGGTAAAGAGGAGGTCACTGAACAAACTGTTATCTGTCATGGATAACCCCGACCACCCTCTCCACCCCACACTGGTCCAACAGCGGTGGACTTTCTCCAAGAGGCTCTGACAGCTTTGGTGTCGCACTGACCGCTACAAGAAATCATTCCTATCACAGGCAATACAACTTTTTAACACTTCATCACTGAGTGTTAGATAAACTCATCACAATACTGCACTAAGTGCAACCTGCACACACATAGGTTTAACTTACAGCTTTATAAATATATCCAAATATTTTAAATATTTGTTCTTGTATTCTATCCTATTTATTATTTCATGTATATTGTATCCTATTATTTCATGTATATTCTGTATGTGTGCTGTGTGTCTGACATTTTCTTGCTGTAACATTGTAATTTCCCATTTTTGGGATCAGTAAAAATCTACCTACCTACCTACCTCAAACGTAATCTCAGAACCCATCGGCTGTCAGTCTGATGAGGATTTAGCCTCTGGGGCCAACGGTCAATATTTTGGGGGTTCCAGTGTAGCCAGCAGATATCCGGTCACTGTCTGATTAGCAACTGTCTGTACACTTACAAATTCTCAATACTTCGGTTTACATATAGGAACCCTCATTATGCTACCGTGGAAGTGTGGTGTTATTTTGAGTCTTGTTAGTGGTGTAGAAATAGAGATTTATTTTTACTTTCTCATGCCCCGATGACTAGCTTCATAAGCTAATTAGCGCTTTGCAATAAAACTGGTCACATTGGATTAGCTGGTGATCTTGGCAGCATTTCTCTGAAACTTTGGAACGCAACGGGCCTCCTTTACCTGTTCTGCCCTGATCCGGGCCACAGCTTAACATCGTTAACTTATGTTTAGCTTTCAGATCAAACTCAAAGATATGGGTCCTATAAGTCTGGCTGCAGGAGGGCTTTATCGGGTGCCATCTGTGAGTCGAAAGGGGAAAACAAAGAGGGAAGGCGAGAGAGAGAGAGAGAGAGAGAGTCGGAAAGTGGGAGTATGGCAGAGAGAAGAAAGCTTAATTTAGCAGAATTGCTTCATAAGCATAGCAGTTCCCCACCTCAGCTGAATGGGTGACTAAATATCCTCAGCAAACAGGGATTAATTCACTCTATTTGCTTTTCATTTCCAGAGAAAATGTGTGCTTCATTCTGGATACGTTTCAGCCAGCGGTTGGCTTTATAGCACTCACAAATCATTCAGTGCTGGTGCAGTTCCTAAGCCTATTAATTTAATCTGCAACACCAACCAATTTACATTAATGTCTCCATACAGAATTTATTTGGATGTATTATATTCACATTGTTTTTACAGTGTCTTGCACAGTTGTTGAAGTGTGAAGTGAAGGTTTTATCCCACACCTTAGCTTTCATATGAGCAGTGTGTGTGTGTGTGTGTGTGTGTGTGTGTGTGTGTGTGTGTGTGTAATACACTACTGAATACAGCATTAAAGAGTAGGTGTGAACATACGGCTCAATTCACACTTAAATTGGTCAAAATCAACCTGGCTCTTAAGCACATGTTCTACCAACACGTTAACTAAAAGTGATGAGATGAGTATTTAGGACCTGCTGCAACTCAAAACATGAGCTGTCTAACACTCTGTCCTTGTTTCAACATATATCAATCAGCTAGTGGATTTAAAACAACATTAACTCAAGTTATTAGTGAAAAAGTAAAAAAAGCAGAAGCATACAGTGGGTATGACCCGGTATATTTCATAAGAGTGTCCTGTGTTCCTGTCCAGTCCTTGTGTGGACACTGCATTGAGACAGCAGACACGGCCTGCAGCTGTGTTGTCAGATTGATCACATACTTTAGATTGCCAGTGTCACATTGAAAACCTCTGCATGAGTCAAGTCTGCACACAGAAACAGGAATAAAGTACAGTGACTGCAGTGACTGCATGTCATTTACAAAAGGCCCGATTGTTGGAATTGAGGTGAATGCAGTATCACATATAGAGAAACACACACACATACACACACACACACACACACACACACAGTGATCCAGATGACTGTTGTGGTGATGTGAATCCCCAGGAGTCTGTCTTTAATGAATGTTTTCTTCTCACAAACTATTCCGTTTAATTTACAACCCAACACGAGCACCGCCCTCAATCACTGCAGCAGCCACATGCATGACTGAACAGCCAGGTGGGTGGAATTAATATTGCAAGACAAATATTTAGGAAATTAATAACAACCTCATTTGTCACTGTGAAAACAAGGAGAACATGTGGTCTCCATTACAGGAAACTGGAGTCAACAGCCAGCGGAGAGGACGCTTCCTGTCCTCAACATAGTCACACATTTCAAATCTTGAAAGCAATTCAAGGTGTAAACTCAGCTTTGAACAGCATTGTTCAAAAACCCCAGCTGTTTCTTAATCTTAAGAATGAAAGAACAGACTTGTGTTCTTGGGGAGAACGTCCTTGGTACTCGTTCTTGGAAGAATGAACTCGCAAGTTCACGATCACACAGTCTGAGACCACGTGCTCTTGCTGTTATCGCACATTAACCCAGCAAGAGGCCGCTGGCAGTGCTCCGAAATAACAGCAAAAATACAAGAATACTACCACTTTATAAACTATTTAAACCAGTTCCGGACACAAAAACAAACTCATACCAGTATTGCAATATTACCGAAAAATAAAACGTATTGATCTTTGATTTTTTATTTTGTTTATGGTTTAGCTCCAACTAGGGCTAGGTGTTCCAACATTTCCGATACTGATACCAATACCAATACCGTGACTTTGATACCAGTTCCTGAACGATACTTTTTTTGATACCAATTTTATAAAAACTCAGTTTTTCCTTCGTGTCTCTATGACGTGTAACTTTAGACAGCCAATCACAAACATTATTAGATCTTGGTGGAAGCATGCTGCATGCTGAATGGCTCACTGACCCTGATGAGATTTACGAATTTTGGTGGTCATTTTTCGATACTCAATACTAGGGATGGGCGATATGCACTGTAAAAACTGAGAATGGTGTTAATTAATATTTAGTAATCAAACATTAGTAACATATACATAATACAAATAACTATTTGCAGTTTGGAATCACATTAAGCTGAATTCAACAAATTTTATTTATTTATCAATTGCATTTTACTCAGTTTTGTTTGAATAAAATCAGCTGTGAATCATTAAGAAGAATTTAATTACATTTTATCGGGAAAGTCAAAGATGCAGAAAATTAATACATTTTACTCATCGGGAGGTCTTTGGATTTAATCACCTAACACTTCCGCTCCAGCTATTTTCAGCCACATGGACATCGTCATCGAACATTTCCAAAGGTAAGTCTTGTTTAATTACTGTAAGTGGTAACATTTTACAACGAGTTGCTGTAACAGTTAGCAGTTGAACATTGTTTTGAATTGCTCCAAGTTACCCAACAGTCCAACTTTACTGGCTGAAAGTGAATAAAGATAGCCTAAATACTGCCTAATGTAGCGTAGCTAGCAATGAATGACTGAAAAAGTAGTCAGTTAAATATCACAATTTCATGTGACTTTTGCAAGTATAACGTTATAGATAATGACCTTTAAGATACCAGCTAACATATTCTACTTTTGACAGTTTTCCTGGCATCGGCCTGCGCCTCCACCTCTCCTCTGCCGTAACAAGCTAAGTTAGCTAACGTTAGTCTGTTACTGTGTTTTGTGGACGCTATGGAGGGTGTGCTAATCACAAGTTCACAGAGGCTCCATGTTAAGTAATGTTAGCCACGCAGTTTCATGTCTCAATTCACGGTAACATACAACGAGAAGAAACTGGTTTCAGCACGTGTTGACAGATTACACCAGCGAGCTGCGTCTGAGGTCAGTAAATTAGAGCATATGGTGCGGACTTTGCGCTGTCAGAGAGAGGCTTCGTCCGTCTGTTTGCAACAACAGATTTAACACTAGCACAATATGTTAGCATGTCATGCTCAGTATATCCAAATTATGTCAACAACGTGTCTCCACAAAACAAAATAAATCTAATTTAGGCGATGGACCTTCTTATAGAATAACACCAAAAATAAATACCAGAAAGACAGACCGTATTCACACGAAAAAAAAGGATCATAATACCTTTTATAAATGATTTGCCTGATAAATTTTCTTTGTCAGGTTCACTCTTCATTTGTATTTGCATACTACATGTTTCAGTGTTCCTAAGCTTTAATAATTACTGTTGCAAACCACAGTTTGTTATGATTTGCCATATTTTATGGAAGTCCTGTAAGTGTGTCTGACTAGTTTGACTGTGTGTCAGAGGCTACTGGGTTATTTTAATGCAGTTCTGTACTTACTCTTAAGTATAGTTAATTATATAGGTAGGTGTTATCGTGGTGTGGTGGTCTGTCACAGACTAACTACTCTTTACCTGAGAAAGATCACCTGTGGTTGAAACAATTCTGGTACTATAAATCCACATAAAGTACAAGACAGAGGTGTGCCACCTTTTCTAGTATGCCAGGTTCAGCACCTTGTGGTTACATATTTTCACTTTGTTGCTTGTGTGTTTTGTATGTTCCTGACAGAAATGTGATAATGATTATGATAAAAAAAAGTGTTACCTCAGTGACTATGATTTTCGTCATCTCTGGACAAACAAGTGTGAACTGTTGGTGTTTGTTTAGTTACTCCTTATATGTTACTTCTTATGTATGTGTAAAATATAAACTTTTCCAATTGAATTTAAGCTCATTTGAATTTCTTTCCAGGTGCATGAAGAGTCTTTGACTGAAATGTGTCAACAGGTATGTATTTGACTTGTATGCAAAACACAAAATGCTGTGATACCACATTTCACATAGAGTACATGTTTTTAAAGGTTTATACACTGTTTGTTTCGCAATACAATATTTGATTATTACTATGTCTTGCATCAACGTTTGCTGGTTAAAAAGCAGATTTGCTGCAGTTTGGATTTTCAATGATCAAAACCTGTAGTTCCAACTTAAATTTGAAATTTAAACAGCAGAAAATATAGAAATACTGATAAAATAATTCTCATAGACATACAATTAAGTGAAGATAACACATTGTTTGTACATACTTTTTCACAACCTAGTTACCATTTACGGGAATTGTATTACGTTGACACTAATTAAGCAAATTTTCTTAAAAGTAATAAACTTATTGCAAAAATTAGATGTCAGACAAAAACTAAATTTTAACATAATATTTACACGGAAGATTGTAGTATGCTAGCCAAAATATATTAACATGCTGCACAGTCAGATGATTTAACCCAGAATGTATATGAAGTTCATAATATCATCAGAATAAGATTGCTTCTTGCTAGAGTTGCAAGAACAATATGTACAATATGTAATGTATGTATTATTTATCTTTCAGATCCAGGATGAGTTTCACAGAATCACAATGCTGCATCTTGAATCAAAGTTCATGTCTAAGCTGGATGAATACACTCTGAAGCTTCTGAACATCTTCCACTCCAAAGGTGGAACCATGGGGTTGAGGTTGCAGGCCATCCTACTCAAGGTAACCTTAAATGACCATTATGTTTGTGTATTATTTTGTAATCAAACTGCTGGAATATAATGCACGTATTACTTAAATCTACAGGAGATAATGTTAGCCTGTGATTCTCCCTGATAAAGAGAATTAAATAATAGCTAACATTTAAAAAAAATAGTTTGTATACACTCAGTGGTCACTTTATTAGATACATAATTATTCAAGTTTATATTGTTCAGTTTTTGTTGACATTGTCAGAAAGGTGTACATTCAATTATATGTTTATTATTGAGGTCATAGTTAAAAGCGGTGCTATACTGGCCAGCATTGTACTGAAGTGTGTTTGTAATTCTTTGTACTGCATATTTACAGTATCTCACAAAAGTGAGTACACCTCTCACATTTTAGTAAATATTTCATTATATCTTTTAATGGGACAACACTGAATAAATTACACTTTGCTACAATGTAAAGTAGTAAGTGTACAGTTTGTATAACAGTGTAAAGTATTAAGTGTACAGTTTGTATAACAGTGTAAATGTGCTGTCCCCTCAAAATAACTAAACACACAGCCATTAATGTCTAAACCGTTGGCAACTAAAGTCAGTACAGCCCTATGTTAAATTCCCATAGAGGCAGCAGGCAGATTTTTATTTTTGAAAGGCCAGTTATTTCATGGATCCAGGATACTATGCATCCTGATTAAGTTCCCTTGGCCTTTGGAATTAAAATAGCCTCACATCATCACATACCCTTCACCATATCTAGAGATTAGCATGGTTTTATGTCAGTTAGCCTAATAGCTGGTGTGATTTGCATTGAGATATGATTTTATGGAAAGCACCCCATGCCAATCTGTAGGTATGGTGAAGGGTATGTGATGATGTGGGGCTATTTTAATTCCAAAGGCCATGGGAACTTTATCAGGATGCATAGTATCCTGGATCCATGAAAAAACTTTCAAAATAAAAACCTGCCTGCTGCCTCTATGGGAATTTAATATAAGGGTGTACTCACTTTAGTTACCAGCGGTTTAGACATTAATGGCTGTGTTGAGTTAGTTTGAGGGGACAGCACATTTACACTGTTACACATGCTGTACACTTAATACGTCAATCAATCAATTTATAATCAATTATTATGTTACTAACAACTATAGAGGATAATAAAGTAAAGAAATAACATTTTGATTTTTGGACGCTTTACATTAACTTCAGGACGGTTAAAATTGTTTTTCAGGATGATTCAGGGACGGAGGTGAAAAAAATTTGTCTGGAGCCCTGTTTACGAAGTTTTGTCATTAAATGAGTTTTACACCATGAACTTGAATTATGTTTATGTTTTTAATTTCAGGCTCCAAGCAACAATAGCATCAGCATGACCAGAGATGTTGTCATTCGGTGTTTGATGGTGTAACTTGGGGAATCCACAGATCAACTCTTAAAGGAGTATGATGTAAGTTCAAGAACACTTTAAAATATAAAGAAGGTAATCTGTCTCATCTCTAGGGCTTGGTATCGACAGCCAGATTGCTTCGATACTGACAAGTATTGAAAAGTACCTGGTCAATCGGTACCAAATTCGATAAATAAGGAGTAAATCTCGAGGCTCACTAGGTGACCAGCCTGTGTTAGTGAATGTAGAATAACAGGTGTGGAACGGATCACAAAGTGCACAGACAAGTGCCATGAAGAAATTAATTTCTGTAGCAAATTGATTTAATTTTACAAATATTTACAACTGTGACTAAATTCAGACCATCATCTCTGGTGTCATTGAATTGTTTTCATGTGGTGGTGAGCTGATTAGATTATTTTTAACTTACCTGGCATGAAAATATGCTTATGGAAGTACATTAACTCAGATTTTATTATGTAACGGAAGTGCATCATGTGCAACAGCCAATTTGGGAGTTGTTCAATTGGAACCTTCTCCTTTGGTGGTACAGTCTGAAATACCCAATGTTGTTGCTATTTCAGGACGCTGATGAAGACAGTGTGTCGCAGGACCTTGCTGTACAAAGGATTAAAATCTACAACATCAAGACTACTACGCCAGAGGGTCCTGATTACATCGGTATTGTAGTAGAAGGCGTGAAAGTTCTGACTGCTCTGGGTAACTTTCCAAGGGCTTGCTCCATGGTCATTGGCTTGGCATATGCAGTGAATCTTGCCTATCCCAAGGAGCTCAGGTACACACTTGAAGTCTTCCAGAAACTCCTCCTTGAGCTGGATTGTTCAAAGCTGTCCCCAAAAGTGAACAGCCTCAAGAATAAGCTACTAGCTTAAGAAAAGGGACCCTCGCAGAATGACAGGGAACAATTAACTCACTGTCAAAACTGTCATATGGTTACTCACTCACTGTGAAGGAACTGCAAACCGATACTGAAGGAGATCTTTTGGAATTTGTGATGAGTTCAGTCTGCCTTTGTTTTCTTATAGCCTCTCTCTGTGTTTTATTGTTGTATTTTGGCATTTTGCACTAAACAACTTGAAAAATGTTAGATAAACATGTTTAGAAAAAAATGGACGAATAAATGTTTACCTGCTGTCCTTATTATGCATGATGATTTATTAACCCAATTTAAGTTACCTGTGGCACCAAGAAGGCATGATATTAAGTGTATTATACATAGAAAAAGGATGGCAACAAAGTGACATGCAATATAATTGAATAGATTTAAAGTAATGTGATACCAATTAAAACTTCAATGTAAACAATAAATTTAGGTACGGATAAATAACAAATGCAGTGTAAATGTGTTAAATTAGGCAACAATGTGCTAAAATATTAGTTAATATAATTTATTTTATGTTAGTGAATACAACTTATTTTTATCCAGATATTTAGTAAATCTAAATTAATTTCTCCCAGATATTTAGTAAATCTGAATTAATTTCTCCCAGATATTTAGTAAATCTAAATTAATTTCTCTCAGATATTTAGTAAATCTGAATTAATTTATCCCAGATATTTAGTAAATCTAAATTACTTTTGCTCAGATACTTATAAAACATAAATCAGTTTTCTTTGTGAAACTGATTTGGATTTACTCAAAAATGTTTGGCTATATAGTTCACAATTTTGTATGCTATTACTAAATCCAACACATTTTAAGTGTTGCTTTTATGAACATGTACTCATTTGTTTTGTTTATATTTAGTTAATTTATTCAATACTTGTTAATCAAAGTTGAAGAACTTAAAATCTATTCAATTATATTACGTGTCACTTTGTTGCCATACATTTTTTAAGTAACCATTGGTCACATTTTTTACGGTGTGGCCTAAAATCCACATTGCGATATACATTGCAGCCTCTTGCAATAACGATATATATCATGATATAAATTATAACAGAACCATTTCAGAACAGGTTACATAGACCCTAAGAAAAGCCAAACTGCTAAATGACAGAAAGAAACTTAGGGCTAGATTTATCAAGCCGTTTGCGCCTGTTTCCAGGCGCTAATTGGTCGCAAAGGTAAAATTGCAGATTGCCTGCCACATGAGCGAGAAGACACAAGTTGTGCTTTCAATGTGCGTTCGTGGGAGTGTCATGGGGGAAGTGGGAGTTCCACACAAAAAGGTGGGAGGATACGCGTAAAGTGCGCCTGATTATATATTCCATGGTATTTACAAAGACTGCCAGTAACAGCGTGCCTCTATTCTGCGGGGGAAATTCTCCGCCTCTTAAAAGCAGGTCTAACCAGCCGCAATCGGGTTTCCTCGTAGGCCGATATGCTGCTGGTGAAATGGTAGCAGTAATCCGAGCAAGACGAAGACTTAGGCCGGGCTGAAAATATTTTTAACACAAGGATCACACTTTGTCAGTGGAGTGAACACAAAATCATGAAGCGTTCCAGATTAAGCAGCCATGCAATATTAGAGTTACTGGAAGAAAGAAGATGACATTGAATCTCCGACTCAGCATTCACATTCCATTCCAGCAGTTGTTAAACTCCTCGCTACTGTTATGTCTGAAATACTTCCAGTATTGTGTCCTGTTGGACTCTGTTATGTTATGCATTGTCTCGGGCAGGAGGGACAGCGAATCTTCGCAACGCTCACCTTATCGGATAATAAGTACGTCACAGCCACGGCCGCGTTGAAGGCTCACTTCAGCTCCGGAAGAAGCCAGCGGATGCACCGTTTTGAGTTTCGTCAGAGGACCCAACCCAGACCGTTGCCCACTACGTATCAGCATTACATGAGCTGGCTAGACTGTGTGATTTTGGGGCTTTGGAGGATGGACTTATAGTTGACCAGTTAATAGAAAAAATGTCATGTAACCAACTGAGGGAGAGACTTTTACTAGAGCCAGACTCCACGACACTAGCGGACGCTTTAGTAATTGGAAAACAGCCCTAACGGAGGCACGCAAGTTCGGCCGCGCTGTGCACGATCCTGTGACATCATCACCACCATCAGTTCAGCACACAGAGTCTGCAGAGATGGCTGACAGGGTGAGTGACGGTTTGGATGTGCAGAGAGTGGACAGGGGGCCCAGGGAGAGTGGGCACAAGAGCTGCAGCAACTGTGGCTCCACTAAACATACGACCAGGGATCAGACATGTCCTGCCCAGGGAAAACGTTGCCGTAACTGCAACAAGTTGAACCATTTTGCACGCTGCTGTCGCTCCTCCCCTGCTTGCCGTGATACTGCTGCTGTCCCCATAAACACTGTACAGACCTCACAGCGTTCGTTCAGGCTCTGCACGTGCCGCGTGGGCACAGCTCTCATTCCACTACTCGTGGACACAGGAGCGAAGGTGTCAATCCTGAACAAATGCACATATGACCGCTTCTTCAGTCAAGTGCCTTTGGAAGCAGCGGCTAAACCCCTGTTAGGCTACGGCCATTTCCCCATCTCCACTCTGGGTGTGGCTCACCTCCCCGTCAGATATGATCGACAATGTGCACCTTCCACCAAGTTCTGCATCACCCGGAAGGGAGCTAACATTATGGGCCTAGACTTGTTCCTTGCCCTGGGTTTTACTGTGAGTGATGCTAGTGGCCTGCATGTCCTGCATGTCGCCGCCTCCTGGCCTGACCGCTACCCACAACTGTTCAACGGGCTGGGCCGCATGATTGTACACCAGCCTACTGTTGACCTGTCAGTCCGCCCTGTTATCCAGCCACTACAGCGCATTCCCCTGGCTCTCCGTGACGCTGTGGAAGCAGAGCTGCATCGCCTGGTGGAGGAGGATGTCATAGAGCCCATCGACGCCTCACCGTGGGTGTCTAACCTGGTGATAGCCAAGAGAAGGGGGGGCGGACTGCGACTCTGTGTCGACCTCACAGATGTAAACAAAGCCATCATCCCTGATAAGTACCCCCTACCTACGGCTGAGGAGCTCACTAGCCATTTCCACGGCTCCACTGTTTTTAGCAAGATGGACTTACGTAACGGCTACCTACAGGTCCCTCTGGCACCGGCCAGCATGGACCTTACAGCGTTTATCACGCGCGTGGGGGTTTTCAGATTTAAACGCATGGCATTTGGACTCATCAGCCCCAAGCTGCTTTCAGAAGATAATGTCACTCATACTGGCAGGTATCCAGGGCGCCCGGTGGCTTTTGCCTTGCGGGCACTTACGCCAGCAGAGCAGAAGTATTCGGTGGGGGAGAGGGAGGCCCTGGCCTGCCTGTGGGCGTGCGAACGCTGGCATGTTTACCTATACGGGAGGCCTTTCACCATTCGCACAGACCACCAGGCACTGACGTCACTGCTGGCGACTCAAGGCTCGGGGCACAGGCCCATGAGAATGCTGAGGTGGGCTGACAGGCTGAACCAGTACAACTTCAGTCTGGAGTTTATGCCTGGGCGGGCCAACACGGTGGCCGACCTCCTGTCTAGAGCTGTGTCGGTGACGAGGGAGACATCAGTGTGACATCAGACACAGA
Organism: Gymnocephalus cernua; assembly: GCA_023631565.1. Taxonomy (NCBI): domain Eukaryota; kingdom Metazoa; phylum Chordata; class Actinopteri; order Perciformes; family Percidae; genus Gymnocephalus; species Gymnocephalus cernua. The sequence goes on along the minus strand of CM042439.1, from coordinate 28,535,012 downwards.
GAGCGACGAAGACTGGGTCCACATCCTGCATGGACCCCTCAGTTCAGTAGTCACTCTGGCGGAGCTGCAGCAGGCCTCAGCTGCCGATGAGGTCTTCACAACTCTCCGTACCTACGTCCAGGACGGCTGGCCTGCCAAAGTGGATGACAGGCTGCTGCCCTATTACTGCTTCCGCAACGAGCTCTCCTGCTGGGGGGCGGTGTGCCTAGCCCGTGGCCACCGTGCGGTCGTCCCGGAGATTCTCAGGTCCAGAGTACTACACATGGCGCATGAGGGGCACCTGGGGGTGGTCAAGGTGAAGCAGTGCTGCCGTGACACAGTGTGGTGGCCCCACATAGACTCTGATGTTGAGGAGCTGGTACGTGACGTGACTGTGAAATGAGGCCCTCTGTATGTAGTTTTGAGAACATTTATTGTGCAAAACTGTAATTATACAACATAATGTTGCAGATAAATAAAATTCAAGTACACTACTTACAGAGACTTTAACAAAGAAAAAGCTTAAAGTATTGGGTTTCTCTCCTTTAGTGCAAACCATTCTAAAAGACACTACACTTAGTTAGTTTAAGTCCTTGGTTCTTAAATGCCACCCAAGATGCAGAGAACAGGAAAAACTTGTGTCTTTTTAGTAAGGAACAGACACTGTACTGAAAATAATTTAGATACTTTAACTAAAAACATATTTCAAGTTTCTTACCTGCAGCCTAATGTAACGCACTTGGTTTTAAACATTTTTGTTCTCTTAATGAAATGAAAACTGATGTCTTGTTAATAAAGGAACAGATACTGTGAATTAGGGAAATACTTCCAGTATTATGCATGTCTATTTTAAATAAAGAAAATTCTTTCAAGTGTAGGCTAGTGCACAGTCTTTTGACCAGCTCTCCAGAAAGTTCAATCTACCTCAAACTCACTTCTTTAGATATTTACAGATACGGAACTTTACACGCTCTAAATTAGGTCACTTTCCGGCTCTCCCTCCCAAAACCCAATTAGACCTGATTCTAGATTTCGACCCTGTCAAGAAGGGGTATATTAGTAAACTCTACGACGCAATTAATAAGGGGGGCAAGATGCCACTTGAACCTCTTAAAAATCGGTGGGAGCGGGACATGGGCTCGTCTATCTCCGAGGAAGACTGGGATCAGGCAATCCAAAGGATACACTCCTCTTCAATATGCATGAGACACTGTGTTATCCAGTTTAAAGTGGTTCATCGCTTGCATTATTCCAAGGAGAGATCGTCGAGAATTTATCCAGAGACCAATCCAAAATGTGACAGATGTAAACGGGGAACTGCTGACCTATTCCATATGTTGTGGTCCTGCCCGAAACTGACTCCACTTTGGGAATCCATCTTTGACGCTTTGACTACTGTGTTGCGTTGCTCGCTTATTCCTTCGCCTCTGATTGCCATTTTTGGGGTTGTTCCAGCTGGTGTACACTTAAAGGCCACCCAGGCAAACCTTGTGGCCTACTCCACTCTGCTAGCCAGAAGACTAATATTGTCCACGTGGAAGGAGGCTTCCCCTCCAGCCTTTGCTCACTGGGTTCAGGAGGTGTTGCAATCACTGAGAGTAGAAAGATCCGTTACACCATGAGAGGATCTACTTCAAAAGTGTACTTGACTTGGAGGCCCTTTTTGGACTTTATAGATGGGTTGGATGCTAGGTTACTAACCATAAGGGATCAACATACAATCTGACTTCAGCTGACTGTCCATCCTCTTTTGCTTGCATGAGCTTTCTTGCTGCACTCAACTTGTTTATTTCATTTATTTATGTATTCCTTTTTTTTCTAATTCTTTATTAGTTATTTTTCTACTCTTTTTCTTTCTCTTTTTATTGTTGATGTGTGTAACCCTTGATAATTCATATTACTCTTGACTCCCTGCTACCTGGGGGTGGGAAGGTGGGAGGAATTTCTTGTTCAAATCTATGCGACCTGTGATTGCTGCATAAACTGTGCTGTTCATAACTGAAAATGAATAAATATACCTTGTTTAAAAAAAAACATTGGCTGCTGCTATGTAACGTTCGCCACTCTCTGCAACGTTCGCCGCTCTCTGTAACATTGGTCGCTGCTTGTTACGTTAGCTAGTGATGGTCACATGAAGCCTCACGAACCACGCAAACCACTGTCTTTATTTTCTGAGCTCACTAGGTGGCGCTCTCTGTTCAACAAAGGGTTGAAAACACATTGAATTGCCATTCCTTTAACCTTTTTCTTTGAACAGAGAGCACCATCTAGTGAGCTCAGAAAATAAAGACAGTGGTTTGCGAAGCTTCGTTTGACCATCACTAACGTTAGCCACTCTCTGCAACGTTAGCCCCTGCTCTGTAACGTTAGCCGCTCTCTGTAACGTTAGCTGCTCTCTGCAACGTTAGCCGCTCTCTGTAACGTTAGCTGCTCTCTGTAACGTTGGCCGCTCTCTGTAACGTTAGCTGCTCTCTAAACGTTACTATCCGACATGAGAACTTAGCTGCTTGTGGATTTTTTTATTTTACCTAAAAAGTTCTCAGAAGTGAATTTAGTGATGAATTAAATGAGAAATTGTAAAAATTGTCCCGTTGTACATCTGTCTATGTACCGGAAACCCGACCCTCATTAAATGCCGAAATGAATGCTGTGATATGCCAAATTCATACAAGTTACCAACCAATGCATCATCTGTGAACTGGCAGGTCAGAAACATTTACGAAAAATTTAACTGTTCTTGTGAAATACAAACTTGTGAAATACGAACTTGTGTATTGGGACAGTACTTTGGCCACAGAAGACGACGTTTCACAGGGACACAAGAACAGACAAGAATGCAGATAGAGAAAGGCCCATTGTTAGTTCCAGTGGTGTAGTCTAGTGTTTGTAGTGTGTACTGTGATTTTTCACTCCCAGCTTTATACTCGCCAGTCCCAGAGTAACGCGTCCCAGAGAGACAACCCCCATACGTTTTTGTAACGTTCAGCATCTGGCTCATTCTCTGTAGTTTCTGTAATGTTACCGTCTGCTGCAGTGTCACCCGAAGCGGCAGTAGAGCTTCAGAGGCAGGCTTACGAAAACACTGAAAGAATGTAGTTTAAATTTGCTTTCGTTTTAGTTTAGTTCATTTCAAATTTGCACAGAGAATGAACGCCAAGCAACTATGTTTGCAATTTATGAATGAAAGTGTGAAAGTTCTGTCACAAAACAATCGTCATTATGTAACGTTATCCTCACACTTTTGTTAGTGGGTATACGGAAATCCTTGACCTTTTCTAGTGGGTATTCGGTGTATACCTGCATATCACGTAGACTACACCGCTGGTTAGTTCTGACATTTAGAAGAAAATACTTTTGAAATATTGTCATGTAAGTAAACATAGGGCAGAAATGTTTCATCAGAGCAATAATAACAAAGCCTGAAGTTGCTTTTGGAAACAGCCACTGGATTGTATGGATTGCAAAGCTGCTCCCCAAAGTTGTGCTCTGAGTGACAAAGAGAGATGGTTTGGGTTGTATGGATGGACGGAGTGTGGGCAGGGAGCATAGACAGTACATAAAATGGACACAGCAATCCCGCTGTTTTCGACGGAGACAAGTGAGGCCTCTTACCAGAACTTTTCCGGTGATGGGAAAGGGTTACTGAGCGTTACTGCGCAGCTGCAAACTTAGCTTCCCGCCCTAGATGTGACGTGACCAACGTCTCTGAACGTTGTAAGCCTTCTGGTAGCTGCGCAAAAGAAATCTCAATCATTCCCAATCTATCAGAGACGGAGAGCGTAGGTATATGTAAGGAGATAACATAGGCACAGGCTAATTATTGCTAACTAAAATGCTAGTTAACATTAGTAATTAAACTAAACAGCTAATGTACGTCGAAACTGCCTGCGAGCTTCTCCTGTACTATACGGTAATTCCTCTACAATGCGACAGTAAGTTGCGTGGTTCGTTAGCCTATTTTTATAAAAACATCTGCTACGGAGCCATAACGTGAGGTACAAGGTAATGTAGCCTTGTGTACATTGTCGTGTTTCTTAAGAAATAAACAACGGACAAATCAAGTCTTTAAACACTTCAGATGTAAAGTTATTGGCTGTCAAAGTGACGCCAAAATGAATTGCAGTCAATGGGATGCTAACGGGGGTGATGGGAAAGGGCTAGCAAAATGGCAGCTTCGCTCTGAGGAGAGAAGCCTGGCCCCTTGGCAGGGAGGGAGAGAGGGGTGGGGGTGAGGGGAAGAGAGACAACAGTGTCACAGTGATTTTTGTCAACTGGGAGAAGAGGGAAAGTTCCCCCTGCTGCTGCACTAAGCTAATTCAAACTCAGCCTTTGCACACACACACACACACACACACACACAACACAAACTAACGAAGCGATGGAGGCAGCGGTAGAGCAGCAACTCCCCATTGTGTTCTGTGAGGTAAAATAACACATCCTAAAGGGCTGTCTGACAGCCTATAAAAACCACTGATGGAAGTTAAAAATGTAAACGTGTCATAGCAACAGGTAGCTTATTGTGCTCTTTGAAGCAGTGATTCCCAACCAGGAGTTATTGTACTTCTTCAGTTGCCAGGGGGTACATGGAAAATTTGTGAACTTAAAATGTTATTTCATTAAACGTACAATATGTAACTTTCTGCCGCTAGGGGTCTCTCAACCAAAACAATGGATTGTAAACACGGACTTCTGATGACGTTGGTAAATTGCGTGGAATTATGGGAGTTGTACTTTTTAATGTTAAACAACTTCGCCGATTAGAATGCATCTGTTCACGTACAAGTTTACCCATTCAAATGTATTCACTTTACGTTTAGTAACGTTTATTCATGTCATTCTAATAATATAGCTGCATTTCCCCCAAACATAATTACGTTTTTCTTGATTCGATCTGTATTGGTAGCTGATCAATTAGCTAGCTAGCTAGCTAGTGAGCCTGCAAGCTAACGTTAGCCAGCAGCTAAAACCACAGTGACTATCACAATATATTTCACATGTCACTGTCACCTTTTGGATGGTTTCAACACCGGGGTGGACGGAGTTTGTTGTAACGCTAGCAAGCTACTCAACAAGCCTGAGAGACAGGTGTGGGTGGGGATTGCCGGGGGAATCTCCGGCCGGGACAGCGAGCCGAGGACGGCCGATGTGCAGCAGCAGAACATCTCCAAGCTGCTCTAAACGATCTCCCCCTTCACTTTTCTTTAATCTTAACTATTAGTTTTGGTGCTTGTTGGGTTAATTTAGCTAACTGTAAAGACAGCTAAACGCGAAGGGTGAGAAATTCGGCAGGGAGGAGATTTTCGGCGCGAACACCGGTAGATAGCGCTAACGGAGACTAGCTAGCTAGCTAACATTAGCTATGGATGGCCACTGTTGCGACTCGGATCTGGGTCTGATATGGTCTGTTTCCCGACGCTTCATTAAACTGCCGTTAGCGTCGTAAGCACCCGGCACCAGAGTTAAGTGCTGTATAGTACTTATACTGTATGGATAGCTGTAATGGTGGCTATGGGCTAACGGTAACTGGCTATTACTACATGTCCCGGCTGTGTTGTCAGCTGTTATCTCAGGCAGACAGACCGGCTGCTAGCTGGCTAAATTAGCATTACATTAGTCGTCTTATCTATACAGCTAACATTACTGGTAAACTCATTCTTGGGTTAGCCCAGCGCTGCTTTTATCCGTGGTGAAAACAATCATGCTACTAATAACTTTATGAGCGTGTTGAATGATGTGGTAACCCTATGTTATCCACCAAGCATTAGCTAGCTAGCATTAAGTTAGCTACTTGTCAACCAACACATTGTAGTAACGTTAAACTGGATCGATATTGATATGTATCAATAAATAAGATCTCTGCTGTATTACTGTGTTGCAAAGTGGCATGTTATCAATCACAAAATGATGCTGTGTGGCAGAAAAAGCAGTATTATGGTTAGGAGTATTTTTTTCTGTGACATTGTATGATTTACAATTACGCTCAAACGTATCACCTGGGTGCCGTGTTTTGAAGGAAGTTACGAGTAACTAGAGGGTGAAAGGTTGTATGACGCCACTGACGGGCGACTAGGAAGGAAAGGAAACGTGTCGTGTCTGAAAATAAAATAACAGATTTCTCTGGGTTTGAAGTTTGGTGGAAACATTTGTGAGAGTGTAACTACACAACTCAAAAAAATATATAACATAGGTATGGTCGTTTTTAGACATTTTAATGCAGAAATGTTACATATTGTACCTTTAAATTAATATATTAGCTGTAACACCTGGGCACTATATATTGCAGTTATGTAAGAATGCTTGAAAACTAGTTAGCAAGGGTGTTCAGAAGTTTAAATAGGTAGTTAGCTGAAAGTTGTTGGGTTTTTTGTAAATTATCGAGTGTGGTCTAGACCTACTCTATCTGTAAAGTGTCTTGAGATAACTCCTGTTATGATTTGATACAATAAATAAAATTGAATTGAAAGTAATTAATAAATGGTAGAAATAATTAGCTAAAAGTAATGGCTAAATGGTGGAAACATTTAGCAATCTAAATATTGACAGTTCAACAAGTTTCAACAAATTAACAATATCCACTTTTATATAATGAAACGTGAGTATGTGACATTGGACCAAAAAGTTTGGGAACCGCTGCTTTAAAGAATTCAATTTTATTTCTATCTAGTTATATAATTGGACTCACCAAAGTTTGCTTTCAGTGAGCTCATACCAGATGTTAGGGGTGGTACGGTTCATGAAAAAACATCCGAACCGTACGGTTCGCTTGTCTCGGTTTGGAACGTGTGTGCGTCGCACGGTTCGACACATGTGCAATGTAGCCTCATGCCCGTCAGGTGCACGTAAGTGACCTCAGACAGTGTGTTTCCCTTTCGCGCAAAAGAAGAGGTGTGGACAAGTTACCAACAAAACGTACAGCGAAAGACCGTGCAAAACATTTCGGACCGTCCTGCTAACCTGTACATCAAAGTACTCTGTAACGATTTTTCACTCTAACGCCGCTGAAGCGCCTGCGGTTTCAATCCTGTCGGTACTGCAGCGGGTGGGGCTGCTCCGTTCCCCCCATGACTGACGCGCGCGCACACAAACACACGGTGAAAAACGGAGATGAGACGTACAATGACCTAAATTGAGGACAGCTACGCTCGTCCAATAAGTACAAACCGTATGAATGTGTCCCAGGCCATGATAGGAAATTAACTAACAAAGTGAAGCTCAACCAGCCACTGACAGATATGTTCAAATTTGATTCATTCAATAAATTATTATTTTTTGTCTTAAATATTATACCAACATTCGCAGCATCCTGAGCCTTTTTGGTAGGGTTACTAGGAAAACTCAGCCCAGAGTAGTTTGGTATGTTTAACATATTCTGACTTATTCAAAAGACGGAGCTTTAAGAGTTCCTCTCTTTTTCTTTTAAAGGACACAATTTTTGTAAGAGCTACACTGAAGTTGGAAGTTTGATAAATGAAAATTATTTCAATTGATATTCTGTAATATTTCAATCTTTGTGTGCTAAAAAGGCACATAAGTTCCTGTAGATGGCAATACACATTCTCCTTTTTTGCCTAATAAATGAAAAGCTTGTTGAAATCATCAATGTCTTCCTTCTTGCTGTATCAAAATCTCACCTAGCTTTCCTCAGAGGTGGTCCCAATAATGTGCTTAAAGTCAAGTCAAATTCAGTTTGTGCATCATTACATGATAGAACAATTTTTTAATATTGTATCCTACATTGTGGATAATTAAGCTATATTATGAAGTATATTTCTGGAGTGTTAATGATTAAAAGAAAAAATAACAACAAGAACCGCACAGAACCGAAAACCGTGACCCTAAAACCGGGATACGAACCGAACCGTGGGTTTTGTGAACCGTACCACCCCTACAAGATGTTACAAAAGAAAAGAAAGCCAAACTTATGAAGTGGATTTATTTTGTAAATTGTTACATTTACTTCAACAATGTAACAGTAATTTCAGTCAGTCCCACTGCACCAGAGAGTAGGCAGAAGGCTCAGAGACGGATATCTCTAACCTGGACAAACAGAACAAAAACTAGCTGCAGGGCAACGTACCACGCCAGGTAAGGCTGCGTTCACCTAGACTGTGGCAGTCCTCAGACTGTCGGCACAAAGTTGAGACCAACTCAACTTTTGGAGAAACTCAACCTTGTTTTGACGCTGCGGTGGCCAGTCATGTAAACAGAGATCAGACTTGTGGGTGTGTTTTGAGGCAGTGTGAGAGTCCCTAACAGGAAACAGGAATCATTACTGCCTCTATCGCTGCCACAAGAAAGTTTTACTGAACTGCCCGGGAAATGAAGCTGCCTTCAAGTGCACTCGGAAACGCCCAGATCTATAAACCATCCGACAGAAAACAGTAACTTCGAAATATAAAGTCTACTTGTGCTACATTGGGGGGTTAAAGAACACACTAGGACATCACACACATTTCAGTGACACTCCCACGGCCGCACAACCCAATCACCAGATCGCTTTTTCTAGTGTTAATGGACCCTAAGTAAGAAATGTTTTTGTAATGTGGGTGTAACAACCCTTTAACATGTATATATTCATGTGAGTGAGCTCTACTCTGAGTGAGTGAGTGACGGGCCAGCACGCAGTGAGACCCAAGGTGAATCTAGACTGATCCAAAGCAGAGATGGCATGTGCATCAGAGAGACAGACACACTCTGGTCCCTCATCCCACAGAACAACAACTAATCCAGCTACCTACCTACCTGAGTGTCAAAGTCACCTATAAGACACACACAGCAGAGGCTGCCAGAGCCCTGCAGGATGTCTAACCTCTGGCACTGGACTCTAGTGTCATCTCCACAGGCCTGCCACTGCTCAGCTCCTCTATATATAGAGACACGGGACGGATACAGCTGAACTGGTTGTGTGTTCAGCTCGGTGCACTGCACACCAGGTGACACGGGCTGATTTGTGCGGAGATCTGTGATATTTCTCTGTTCTGTAAACTGAGTGTCATTAAGGTGTGAAGACAAAAGCAGCTGGCTGAAGGAGACAGATCAGAGGGAGGAGTTGGAGGGAATTTTGGACACGTTTCCTCATCGTCCCATTGGCACTTAAATCCTGCCGTAGTCATTAATTCTCCCACAGTTCCCTTGGATCAGGCTAGTTTAGCTGTTTTCAGCATGAATGATGGATAAAAAAAATTCTCCTGTAAAAAAGCTGAGCTGAGGACACTGTGTTACCTTCACTTCCAGGTGACAGAAACAGATAACAGCTTTCAGCACAGCATGGCTTGGTGTGAACTTCACTTAGCAATCAGCCTAAACATGCTATCACTTAATAAATGTGTGTGAGTGTGTGTGTTTAAGAACTAAAGTGTCATTGTGGCTCCATCAAATTTATTCAGCTGCATTTCATCCATGGCAAAGAGAGTTTTCAGCTGCAGAGCGAAGGCGGCAGCGCCATGAGGTAGAATATGCTGCTTTACCACGGCCTGTCGCACCCCGCTCCCATAATGCAACTAATGAAAGCTCCCATCACCCCATGGACAACTGGACTAATGGTAATGTAATGTCACACACACACACACACACACACACACACACACACGATGAAATGTGGTAAACTTTATAGAGCTGTAAGAAAAATATCCCTTGATATATAAAGACATTTCTGTATGTAACTATGATGTACTGACATATGAGACTGCAGGCAACGTGTAATTTGGTGAGTCCTGGAAAAACTGACTTTGACTGCAGAAAGAAATGCTGAACAACCAGCACCTTGAAAACTACTGGAGGCAAGACTTGATTCTTCTAGACATCTTCCATATCCATATTTAACTTGAGTGCACTGACCCTTACTGTAGTTAGCTTTCATCAGCTAAAAACAGCTAAAAACAGCTGATCCATTTCAATAATGAAACACAGAATTCACCATCTATAATACAATAGTGATCCATGTAAAGTAACTGTGGGGCCTTTGCACACAGCTCCTACACAACAATAACATCACTATCATTTTTCTATGATAAAACAGTGATAGGAACCACTCACAGGTGACAGTAACCTTTGTATCAGTTCATGGTTAGGTTATTTTCATATTCCTTCAACACTGCCATTGGACACAGCTCCTCAACACTTACTTACAATGACCTCAGTGCTACCATTAACAGGAGGGATCTACCATGCCAGTAATGCAGTGTTAGATTAGATGTACATCCATTTTACACATTCCCCTGCTTCCAGAAACTGTCAGACGGGCTACTACACTTCTTTTCCATATGTTGTAATTTGCCAACAATACCACAACACACACACACGCGCGCGCGCGCACAGCCACACACACACACACACCTCACTAGTAGCATGAAATCAGTGATCACTCCGCAGCGGGAACGAGCACCGAACTTACCCAGGAACAGTGTGAGGAGAGGAGCAGCAGTCATCCCGGCATCCAGCACGATAGATCCAGCAGGACAGAGTGTGTGTGTGTGTGTGTGTGTGTGTGTGTGTGTGTGTGTGTGTGTGTGTGTGTGTGTGTGTGTGTGTGTGTGTGTGTGTGTGTGTGTGTCTCTCTCTCTGCTGGACTTCACAGTGAGCAGTGAGAGTACCGATTGTTTCTTGCATACAGTGGCAGCGTGCTCATTGATTGAAGCGCAGCCGCATGTGATGTCCAGCAGAGCCGCTTCTCTCTGTCCGTGTGTCCCTGCTGTATCCTCTCTGTCCGTGTGTCCCTGCTGTATCCTCTCTGTCCGTGTGTCCCTGCTGTATCCTCTCTGTCCGTGTGTCCCTGCTGTATCCTCTCTGTCCGTGTCCCGGCTGTATCCTCTCTGTCCGTGTCCCGGCTGTATTTTCTGTTGTATCCTCCCTGTACACTGCGTGGAAACCCAAAGAGGAGATGCAGCAAGGTGTGCCCGCCCGCCTGCCTGCTGCAGTAGTCGGTAGAATGGGGACCTCTACAGTTGATATGGGCGTACACCTCTGTTCCATGCGTCCTCCTAAGGGACAAACAGGGCATTGTAGCCTACCGATTTTTTTTTTTTTTTAGTCCTATTACCATACAAACAATCCAGTTGTCGGTAACAACTACCACCTAAAGTTGTGTGTGTGTGTGTGTGTGTGTGTGTGTGTGTGTGTGTGTGTGTGTGTGTGTGTGTGTGTGTGTGTGTGTGTGTGTGTGTGTGTGTGTGTGTGTGTCTGTGTGTGTGTCAGTCCACTCAAGTTAAATATGGATCCAAAATTAAAAAAATTAACAAAAATACTTAAACATGAATTCCTTTTGATTGGACATTTGGATATTGTTACACATAGAGTTTATTATTATTACTATTATTTACTGTCTACTGTTTCTTGTTTACTTTCTATATGTATCTAAGAGTTTATTGTTTGTATTTTATACTTTTTTTCAATACTGTACTTAAGTGTCTTTTTGTAAAATGATGGAATTTGCTGCTGGAAAGCCAATTTCCTTGCGGGAGTCATCCCAAAAAGGATCAATAAAGAGAAGTCTAAGTCTAAGATATGACAGATAAATGGCTAACTTGTATTGATAATACATTTATGGTTGGAGCTGTGCTGCTTGCATTTTATATTGTTGACCATCAGTTATTAAATAAGCTAAATAAACAGAAATCAACTGGATTAATAGTTATTTATCAAATAGGATGCAGTGTGTGTTTCTAATGGTGTTTTTTCCTTACCTAAACATTTACAGTGTGGAGTGCCCCAGGGTAGTTGCCTTGGGCCATTACTCTTCTCGATATTTACTAATGACTTGCCTTATGTCTTCAATAACTGTAGTGACACTCTTTTAGCTGATGATACAACTATTTATTTTGCATAAATTAATATAAATGAATTAAGGAACACATTTCAATCTGAACTACAACTACTAGAGGACTGTATTTGTGAAAATAGACTGGTCATGAATGTAGCAATCTAACATGGGAGAAACATATTGATACAATTGTTAAGAAAATGGGTAATGGAATAGCATGCATTAAAATATGTTCCCCTTTTCTTACCCCTGCCACTAGAGTGTTGGTGACACAGGTACTAGTTTTATCTCATCTTGATTACTGTTCACCAGTCTGGTCGAGTGCAGCAAAAAAAGATCTGTCTAAGCTCCAAACAGCTCAAAATCAGTCAAGCAAAAAGCCCGGACTGATGCAGTGTGCAGGTCTGTAATGGTTAGTCATCACAATGTGGAATGTTACATTGTTAGCAGCTAATGGGGATCCAAAATAAAGATAAAGACTGCACCATGTCACCAGGTGGTCAATCTCCCACCTGTAGGCAGACTCATCCTAGATGAGTCCAATGAGGGTGTCTGCGAACTTCAGGAGCTTGATGGACTGGTGACTAGAGGTGCAGCTGTTGGTGTACAGGGAGAAGAGCAGAGGGGAAAGGACGCAGCCTTGAGGGGAACACATGCTGATGGTCAGAGAGTCAGAGACATGTTTCACCTGCTACCTTTCCAACGCAAAAACATTACATTACAGTTCTCCCATCGTCCACCAACTCTTTGACCTCAGGAAGATGCTACAGCTCCATCAGAACACCAACCCCCACACTGATGAAGACACACATAATGACTGCAACCCATATTTCACATTATTATTGCATTTACCTGTGCAATATATGTATTAAGAACTGTGCAGTATATTTATTATCACAACCTACCTGCCCTTGTTTTATGATGAATGTTGGCTGTTGAATGCATGTTGTTTCAAAGTCAAAGTAAATTTTATTTTCCTGCAAAGGTAAATTAATGTGGTCTTACACATCTCATTAAAAGAAAAAAACACAACACTTTAAAATGGGTACAGTACGCACAATACAAGACACTAAAACAATAAGCAATTCATGACCTCAAGAAACCAACAATAAAAATAGTATCAAAAGTGCAATATTCACAGCAATAAACAGTTCAATGAAATGATGCAGTTAAAGGTGGTTCTTATCAAAGCATGTTATGCAAACTCATCTTTGCAGCAAGTTGACCAGGTTTTCATCTCTGCATTACGTTTAACAGTATTTCATCTTGCAGCTGGGATCCTAACGGGATCTCATCATGTTCGTTGTCCTCATCTTGAGCACATTTTATATGATGTCATGGCAGCGCGGTCAACTAGACCTCATCATTCAGCATATCTAATCTGTCTTCTTACAGCATGTTTAACCTGTTCTTTTCTGCAGCATGGTTAAACTGACCTCTTATCGGAGCATGCTCAATGTAACTCATTATCTTATTGCAGCATAAATAACGTGATATGTCGCTGACGTTGAAGAAGGCCTAGCTCATGCATCTGGCCTTCATTCAAATCTTCCTGCTTATAACTAACATTCTTAATGTAGAGGCGCTGTTTTGTTGCTAGCAGACACGCTCCTGCTCTTTTAAATCTATGATGAACTACGTTATTGCTAATGCTCAAACTGGCTCCCTCAAACTTTATTCCTGATTCTGGGAATTTCCCTATGGCTAAGCTGGTTTAACCATCAATTAAAGCTCGTCCTCGTCAATCTAATATATTCTCGTTAGCGTGTTCTCGTCATTCATTTTGAATAGTCATTTATTTTAGAATAGGGCCTGTATTACTGCTGCAATCAAGACGTCTCAAGTACTTCTCTGTACAACTTGGACGATGGACATCCTCTGCTAATCATCATATTTTCGTCTGACGTTAATGACATCCTCACAAATCAGAGATCCTTTAAACCATACCTTATAGTAAGCATGCATATAACTGGTGGTGGTGGTGCTTTGTCATGATCTCTGATATATTGTCATGTTCAACGAATTGATTTTGCACAATTCATGTTGGCATCTCATCTACCTGTATTTTTATCTTTCGCATTTCCAATCCAGTGCGAGGGTAAACCTCGCACTGGATTCGCAAACCTGTACGCCGTGCCGTGGCAAATTAAGCCCACAAACCGGACGCTGTGCGGAGGTAAGGATTGTATAATAACAAGCAACAAGCAAGCAAACAAGCAAACATGCAGGTAAGCTAACAAGCAAGCAAGCAAGCAAACAAACATTAACCATAGACAGTATATAAAATGGACACAGCGATCCAGCTGTTTTTGATGGAGACAAGTGAGGCCTCTTACCAGCACTTTTCCGGTGATGGGAAAGTGTTACTGAGCGTTACTGCGCAGCTGCAAACTGAGCTTCCCGCCGCCGATGTGACGTGAACAACGTGTCTGAACGTTTTCTGGTAGCTGTGCCAAGAGAAATCTCAATCATTCCCAATCTATCAGAGACGGAGAGCGTAGGTATATGTAAGGAGATAACATAGGCACAGGCTAATTATTGCTAACTAAAATGCTAGTTAACATTAGTAATTAAACTAAACAGCTAATGTAAGTTGAAACTGCCTGCGAGCTTCTCCTGTACTGTACGGTAATTCCTCTACTATGCGACAGTAAGTCTCGTGGTTATGACACAATCGTTAGCCTATTTTTATAAAAACGTCTGCTACGGAGCCATAACGTGAGGTACAAGGTAATGGAGCCTTGTATACATTGTCGTGTTTCTTAAGAAATAAACAACGGACAAATCAAGTCTTTAAACGCTTCAGATGTAAAGTTATTGGCTGTCAAAGTGACGCCAAAATGAATTGCAGTCAATGGGATGCTAACGGGGGTGATGGGAACAGGGCTAGCAAAATGGCGCCATCGCCTTCGCTCTGAGGAGAGAAGCCTGCCCCCTTGACATTAACCAGTATAATCTGGTAAGCATGCATTTAACTGGTGGTGACGTGTTTTAATGATTTCTGATCTATCTCTCATTGAAAAGTGATTTTGCCATTATACGTTGGCATTGTATCTACACTTATTTCAAATTAATTTCATACCGGTACGCCATGCGAGGGATTCATTAAATTATATATATATATATATATATATATATATATATATATATATATATATATATATATATATATATAAAAATTATAATCATTTTAATTCAAATAAGTTCATTTATAATTACATTCATACGTAACCGGACGCTGTGCCGTAGTAAGATAAGACAGCAAACCAGTTAATCCGGCCGTTGTGCCGTGGTATGGTTCGTATTCGCAAGCAAGTGATCTGCATTAAGCAAGCAAGCAAGCAAGCAAATGAGCGCACGACCATACATTCATCATAATTTATTTGACATATTCCGGTAAGCAGGCGTATAACTGGTGGGGGGTTTTGTCTCGATCTCTGATGTTACTCTCACATTCTATTGGTTGATTTTGCTTAATCCATGTTGCTCTTATTTCCATGTATCTTATTTGTTTATTTTTATTTTTACTTAGTTTGAAAACCTGTATGCCAAAGCGAGGGTTTAGTTTAGCCTGCCCCAGACATGCAGCCGAGGTTGGGAGTAGGCAAACACAGACATGCGGCCGTGCTGCAAAACTGCCGGCTTGAAGTGCCGAAGTTTCGTGCCGCTGCCGGCTTGAAGTACCGAAGCGTGCAAAGCGGACGTGCTGCCATGGATAAGAGTAGCCTATGCAACATGGACGAGAACCCAGATGCGCAGCTGAGGTTCAGAGTAGGCAAATTATATGATAATGTATTTTATTTCGGGGCAAATCTCAAGCGATACGGTCAAGATCAAAAGCATGGTAAAACCTTCAATTTAAATGGTCAAACCGGACGTACAGCCACCACGACGCTGTCCCGGGGTATCAGCAAAACTATTCGTTTCAAATCATCATCATCATGATCATCATCATGATCATCATCATCATCATCATGTATTATTCTATATGTATTGGTCAGGAGTTTGGTTTTCTTTTCTTTTTGTTTTTGTTTTAAAACCTGTACGCACGCGAGAGTTAAGATTAGCCTGACCCGGACGTGCAGCCGAGGTTAGGGAGTAGGCAATACGAACGCGTGCCAGGGTTAGACTAGCTACCTCGGTTGCGTACCAAGAGTTTCACATCATCATCATCATCATCATCATCATCATCATCATCATCTTATCCGCATCATTATTATATTATATGCATAGGTCAGAGTATGTTTTATTTTATTTTCTTGACTAATCTGTCAACTCACTTGCAGTCTTCTTCTTCCCATTTACTCTACATAGCTCTAATCACTTTTCAGGTTCATCGTGACATAAACAAGTACGTTCCTTTCACCCGTTCTCTTCACGTTTTTTGGAGGATACATTCGGCTTCCTACCCCCTTTTAATTAATAAATATTTTATAACGGAGTCTAATCTCCAAATAACTGTACACGTCACATCGAATGTGTACAATACATTTAGCATTTCTGCAATGAAGTCTCCCCTGATTGAAATGAAGCTTAGCGTAAATTCTTTCAGGGAGACTTCCTAATTTATTCCTTGTCTCTCTCTTCTTAAACTAAACAGCTGGAGAGGTGCGCACTTTCTTTTAACCAATCAGAAATGGCCACAAATTTCACCAGGCCAATCACAGCATGTCTTCCCTGTTTTAAACCTGTCTTCTCTCTCTCTCTCTCTCTCTCTCTGCCTCGCAACTGTCATTTCAGGTAAAGAGTGGGACCCCCCTCCTCCCCTACCACCTCCGGTCTCCATTGCACACGGCTACCTGGGCTTCCCTCCGGCTGACCGCTCCCGCTGGCTTCTCGGTCCAGTATTCGGGATCCCTCAGACCACCGCCAGTGTCAAGACTCCATCAGGGGGATACCTTCGGCTTCCTACCCCCTTTTAATTAATAAATATGTTCTAACGATGGAGTCTAATCTCCAAATAACTCTACATGTCACATTGAATATGTACAATACATTTAGCATTTCTGCAACGAAGTCTCCCCTGATTGAAATAGTATTAGGGGACCACTAAGGTCTATATAAAAGCATCCAAAGAGGACCATGTCATGGGACCTTTAAAACTGCAAGGAAAGATTGGCTTCCCCTAAAAAGTCTCAAATATAATGGTCAAATATGTACTATTGCATTATCATTTTATTGACAAAAAATGCATTAGAATACGTTCATCTCGAAGACGAGTTCGGTCAGAATCAGCTGACTCCATTTCCTTGTCCTAGATTCCCGTAGCGTCACAGTGCATTTCCCTGTTGAAGCCTGGTTGAAGCCTGGCGTCCACTGACTTCAACGGGGCTGCTTTCAGCAGTTTGTTTCAGTGCTTCGAAACTAGATGGCCATTGGATAAATGCTGCAATTATGTCCCGCCCATGGACGCTTGGCGTCTCTGGGAGTCAATGGAGCAGTGGGCTGGCCTGGACGCCGGGCTTCTGCGTGATGATTGGAGGGTCTGTCGAAAAGCTGCATCTCCTTTTGATTGACAGCAATTTTGTACTATAAAAAGTTGCAGAAGCTGTTGGAGCAGAGCTCAGCTCAGTCCCATTGCGGATTTTGCAAGTGTTCTTGAAAGACAAACTGCTGTAACCTATTTCTTGGTATTTGCTTGGTGAAATTGCTAGCCAATTTTCATCGTACATTTCATACAATTATACACCACATTCCTTGTTTCAGTTTAACCTAATTCCCACATTTCCTCCTTCGAGTATTGTTTTGTTAGATCGTTTTGTTCATTCATTCATTCATACAGTAGGCTAGGCTAGTATAGTAGGGGTGAACTAGCCAGCTAGCAAACTGCACACAATGGCAGACAATGCTAACATTGTCGACCTGGTTTTGGCCAAGCCATTTGAATGTGAAGGAGAAATATGAGGAGAAACTAAGAATTAAATAGCACCCTGCTACACCCTGCTACACCCTGCTATGCCCTGCTATGCCCTGCTACATTATGATGAATTAAAGTGGATAAAGATGAGACTTTATTGATCCTGTGGTGAAATTCACAAGCTGCCTGCCAAGTCATACTTTTGCAGTTATTTTGGTGAAAGTAACTCAAAAGTAACACATTACAATTCAGAGACAGTAACATTGTAATATAACTAATTACTCTCAAATGACAGTAACTAGTAATCTATAATGTATTACATTTTGGAAGTAACTTACCCAACATCCCAGCCTACGAAGTAAATCAGGGCTCTTTATTATCATAAAACATAGTATTATAAAACATAAAACATAGTATTTTTTTCATAACATTTTTTTATTCCCGTCAATAAAAAACAAAGCAATAATCCTAAACAAAAAACAGCGTGTTTAATTTATCTGGCTTTAGACAGGATGTTTGGAGTTGCTGTGGCAACAAGTGACAGCTGCCACTAGCATAGCTTTAGCTAAACAGTCCAACCAATAATCACTTATATAATTACAATTTGGCACATCTAAACAAAATCTAGTTAGCAAACAAGTTGTTCTGTACAGATTAGAAAAATAAAAGCACAAAAAGCACCGTCATTTACAGTAACGTTACTAATTAAACAAAGCACGACAGCAGATTAAACACCACAGACGGACTAACTACATTACTTAAACACATGTAAAGGTGCTTCGGTGGATTTTTAACCTTCGAAAGCTGACTGGACTTGCAACTGCGGGTGGGGCGTCCCCTGGTAGGAATCCATAGTATCATAGGCTCTACGCCGGTATTGAATCACGTTTGATGGATCCAAACAATGATTGGTGTGACCAATCTCATTAAAACAATGCTCTAATGCTTTAATACAAAATAACCGTGATTATGTCAAATAATTGTGGTTAGACAATTATTTAATAATTGTTACAGGCCTACCCAACACTGCTATTCAGCCATAGTTGGATTCAAGGAGCCAGTTAACAGTATGTGATGGAGTGGTGTTCAAAGGACTGCGCATAGTGGTGCCATCCACCATAAGACACCGCATGCAGGAGCTCATTCATCAGTCCCACCTGCGGATGGTGAAATGCAAGCAGAGAGCGTGTGAAGTGCTCTACCGGCCAGGTATGAGTGCTGAAATAGAGGACATGGTGAAAAACTGTAGTAAGTGTGCAGAGTTCCAAAACAGACTGCCGAGACTGCCTGCTTGACTACAGAACAACCCCCCTTCAGTCAGTAGGCTTGTCCCCTGCACAACTGCTGATGGGTAGAAGGCCCAGAAACAACCTGCCTACAGCTGCTCGTCCCAAAGGCCTATGACTCACACAAAATAAAGCATCTGCTGGACAGGTCTAAATCATCCCAGAAATACTACCAATCAAGAGCAGAGCATCTAAACAATGCCCACCACTAACACCTGGACAAGAGGTCAGAGTGGAACCATACCCTGGGAAAACAAGGTGGTCCCCAGCAGTTGTTGTTCAGAAACACAGTGCACCAAGATCTTACATTGTGGACTGTGGCGGCACAGAGCTTCGCCATAACCGTCAGCTTTTTCGCAAGAGAACAGCAGTTGCAATGATTCACATTACTTCTCAAGTGATGAGCCCTGTACTGAACCAGCTAAGGATGCATCCAGACAAGATGTGTTCTCCTCAGTCACTGGTGAAGTGTCAGTTTCATCTGCTGGAAATCTCACGGACTCTGGCCAATTTCATCCTTCGGGGCCATACACCCCCAAACGAGGCAGAGTGGTGAAAGCCCCTCAAAGACGTTGTGACTGTTCATATAAAGTTGAAAAAGTAGTTGAACAAATACTGTGATCTACTTTAAGTAAAAGCTACAGTAAAGGTTATAGTAGTCTCGCATTGCCAGACCTACCTCCACAGCGCTGTGAAGGAGGGTCTGGCTAATCCACACACCATTCTGGGATGGGAGAAAAACTTGCTCTGGTTTATTGGTATTTCTTTAAATCAATCACAATCGTCATGGGCAGTGCTAAGCCCCGCACGGAGCCACAGTGCTGCTGCAGAATAGCCTCGGGAAGGAACTTGTTTTGGTGGAATATGTGTACATTCAAAGTTGGTTTTAGTGGTGGATTTAACCTGCAGAGACCTGAGGAGCAGTTAACCATAGTCCTCATAAATCCACCGGAGTTTAAAATTCCAACACAAAAGAAGCGGAAGGAAACGGACATCGGATATAGACTAAGGTTCTAGCAACAAGTTAAGTTAGGCACTTTCTTTGCACTTTATGTGCTAATTTTAAGTGGTGGCCTAATGTCAGTAATTGCAGTATGTCCTTCTCTGAAGAGGGTGAGATGTAACGTATTGATGTGGCGCTAGGAGCGCTATTCAGAAATGTGACTTTACTCATGATGTCCCTCCTCAGCCACCACACCTCTCTGAGTTGTATCGTTAATTGGCTCGCTGGAGATGATCCAGGTCTGTGCAGAATCGATCACGATTGTTGTTGCATGCCGGTTAGATTGGCAGGGCTCTCAAGTTTTGAAGACAGGCAAGAGTGACATCTCAACTATTCTTCTTTGGATCAACTTTCCTAATTATATCTGAGTCAGCACACATGTAGCTTAGGCATATTTACTCTTACCTTCTCTTTTGCATCTTTTGTTGGGGAAGTAACCTCCTTAAATGTGCATATGACAATTATTCACCTCAATGATACATTATTCATCTTAATTGATTAATAAACCCCTGGACTTTAATATTTCAGATGTTTTTGAGCAAGATTTCTGCTCATGTCCAAAACGTTTGCACATTCAAAATATAACTCATCCCATGCTCTCTGAGATTTGGAGGAGTCGTGATATTTTTTGAAAAATAAAGTGATAATAGGATATTACAAGAATGCAGTCACACTATTTCAGAAAATAATCCACCTGCACAATAGTCTGCTGAGCATTACGTGATTGCTCTGCTGATACGGTAGACCTCAGACCTTCTGACAGACCAGGTCCCCGTCTGGGTCTCTGGTCTCTGAATGAGACAAAGTTTAATGAAGTGGCTGAACGCTGCTCTACGTCGGAGGTGGAAAACAGAATTAACGGAGCTCAAACGCGACACATCTGCCGCAGCATGTCGACAGCAGACCGCGTCCATAAACCTGAAGCTGCAGCTTTTTACAGCGAGAGTGGACACTAAGCCACGTTCCATATTTGTCAGTCAACTTTTCAAAATACATTCAGGGCTACACTCAAAACATTCGAGGCGAAGCCTCGGCAAAATCAGCTGACGCTGCGTCTGGTGTAGCCCCTTTCTTTTTTTTTTTGATTGGCTGATAAGTGGCAGGGGAGACTAAGAACTCCAGGGGAGACTCGCGTGGTTCCAGAGAGCGGTGGCCAGAGAAATTTTGGGCGCTGCGGCATATTAAATATATTATAAATCGTGTTTCTGCGTGAGAAATACAATGTGTGGCGGGAGTGCGTGACAACAGACCGAAATGAGTGACTGTCACGCTCAATGCGTGACACTTGAGAGCCCTGGATTGGCGTCTGACTTGATCCCAACTCTGACGTCATGCACACATGGGCAATGATAACCTCACGAGATCAAGGTGGCCACAGGTTTGAGACGCAAGCAGCGCAGCTGCTTATTCTGTTTACAGAACACATTTAGTGTGGCTGATACTTACATTTAGAAATCAGAGAGACTAAATAAGTTCTGATTACGGATCATCTACAGTTTGTTGTTAACATCAACAACAGATTGCATGTAGAGCATTTTAACAGCTACTTTGTCTTAACAAAACAACTGGAGAGTGTGTACAAATTGATATATGGGTATGATAACATTTTATTAAGTCGTAATTGGACCTAACATTATGTGAGTGTTTCTGTAACTTCCTGTTCAGCCTGAAGGCTGCTGCAATTGGCTGTAAACTGTCCGACTTTACCGCGGCTTTTTGTCACTGCCCCCGGCTGCTGCTGCCTGCTCTTGGAAATTTTACAGGCGAGGCGCAGTTCATCTCCAACGAGCCTATTGACTTGAGTTCCAGAGCAGCAAAATAAAGCAACACAGTGTGCAGTTAACATCTCAGTCACTGAGTCACGGTAGCCTATACAGTATTACACCGCAGGCAATAACTGGGCTGCTGTTATTAAAGTTTGATTAACTTCAATGGTTACTTATGGTGGAATGTTTTCTGCCATATTGAAACAAAAGCAATTGCAGGCTTACCATCATAAAGATAAAAGAATATTCAGTTAAACAAGCGATATAACGGCTTTTCAAGTTGACTTGATATTAGTTCATTCACATTGAGGCACAGGCAGCACGCAGCTGTGGGTGTGCCTGTCCACTGCAGTTTAGTTACCATAATCATTTGTCCATAGATATAAGGGCCTATAGTTCTTACACTATCCTCACTAACGTGGAGAGTCAGTACTTTATCGTCATGGTTTCATTCCATTCCATTAGATATGTGCCAAATACAGAGCCAACGCAACAAATGTGTCACTTTTCGGCAGACTGATCTGTGTGTACCTGATCTATCAGTCCGGAAGTGACAGATATTAACATCAGTGGAAACATCAACACTGACTCTTTTCTCGCAGCAAATAACAAAGACAAAGGCATGTAAATGATCAAATGTGTGTTGACTGAAAATTCTCCTGAAGCAGGGAGCCAAACGAACACAGGCTCATTAAAAATGTATCAAGGGTAAAGCAGCCCCTGTATTTCTCCTTGCTCAGAGATTCTTCATGGCTCAATAAGAAGGAGCAAGATGTTGCCGCCTACGGTCACCTCAGTGCAAATTGTTTTGTCTTGTTTTTATTGTAAAAATTAGTTTTCTGCTGCGGTACCGGAGCTCTTTTAAGCTCCGGGTACCGCATACGTACCGATACCGCATACGATAAGCTCATAAACATCAGGGAAACAACACCAGCTGCGCTACAGCTGTTCAGAGCAGACACAGAACTCTCCGGAAAATCAAAAGGTGGAGATATCTGTTCTTAAACTAACGGTGGCTGGTGTAATGATGTAACTCTCCTGATCTGGAAACTCTTCATTAACTGCAAACCCTTCATTCATTCTGGACAATCTTTACATTCTACTGCACAGCGCAGGCTTCCGACCAGATACTGTGTGTATAGCAGACTAACCCTGATTCCATTGTTATTGTTCTCTGTGACTTTAACAAAGGTAACCTCAGCCATTAACTCCCCAAAAACAGACAGTTTATTAAATGTCCAACCAGATAGGAGAATATTTTCAGCAGTGCATATAACGCTGTCCCACGCGCTGCACTGGGATACTCAGACCACGTCATGGTCCATCTGATTCCCTCATACAGACAAAAATGTAAACTTTTAAAACCTATTGTGTCCAAGAAGTGGACCAGTGAGCTGTGGCATATATTCAGGCATGTTTGGACTGTACAGACGGGGATGTTTTCAGGACCACTGCCAACAGCCTGGATGAGCACACATAGGCTGTGATGTCATACATCAGATTCTGTGAGGACATAATGTACCATGGTAAGGTACAACAACGACAAGCCCTGGGATAATGTTTTGGGAGAAGGGTCCAGATGCGGCCTGTAACTGCTCACGCCACGCCCACAAGCAATGATGTCACTCACACCACTGGCCGTCACTTCCTCCTTTTATTAGCAACCGCTTAGCAATGCAGTCATGGCATCAGCAATACATCCTTAGAAACAGCAGGTAAACTACCGATAGCCTTATTTAGCATTTTATCTCTTGTTTAAATAGATACTACTTAATGTCATTTGAGTTAGTATTGTCTTAGAGAATTGGCTACATTTGAAAGTTGAAGCTTATTCTACTAAAATTGTGTTCCATATATGTTTTCTTCCTTCCTCTCTTCAGCTCCAATCATCTGTGCTGCCAGAACTTGAGCCACAGTTAATACCGAAAGGTTACAGGGCTGCAGACGAACTGCAGTTAAACATGCAGGTAATAGTGTGAATAAATATGAATTTGTTTCTTGGAAAACATCCAATGTGATTATTAAATACCTCATGTTTTAGTTTTTAAATAACCACCTGACTGAAAGTGTGAAAAATATGTTGGTACTATGGGGCGCCAAATGTAAAAGTCTGGTTACACTTTTTTAGCTGATAAATTTTCAACATTTAGCTCACTTTCCTCACATTTAGCGCATAAATTATATATATATATATTATATCTAAATCTAAATGTTAAATGTTAAATCTAAATATTATATCTAAATCTAAATGTTAAATCTAAATCTAAATCTTAAATATATATCTAAATGTTAAATGTTAAATCTAAATCTTAAATATATATCTAAATGTTATATCTAAATCTAAATCTTAAATATATATCTAAATGTTATATCTAAATCTAAATCTTAAATATATATCTAAATATTATATCTAAATCTAAATGTTAAATATATATCTAAATGTTATATCTAAATCTAAATCTTAAATATATATCTAAATGTTATATCTAAATCTAAATCTTAAATATATATCTAAATATTATATCTAAATCTAAATCTTAAATATATATCTAAATGTTATATCTAAATCTAAATCTTAAATATATATCCAAATCTTGAATCTAAATGTTATATCTAAATGTGTCGCCAAGTGTAAAGCTAAATATTTAGAAAATATTCAAATCCCAGAGGAAACCACGCCCACTGCAGTGGCTTCAAATCGCGCTGCGATCCTACAGAGCAACAGCGGGACATTTTTAACCATTTTCACCATCTTATTCATCATTAAAGTCACTTCTGATAACGTTTTAGGCGAGAAATGAACTGTTTAGATTTTGAATATAGGCAGTCTTCCGAAAATCGATGCCGAATGGACAATTTGCTTCAAAGTTTTTGGAGTTTTAGATTTTAGATATAATATTTAGATTTAGATTTAGATTTAGATATAATATTTAGATTTAGATATATTTAGATATATATTTAAGATTTAGATTTAGATATAATATTTAGATATATATTTAAGATTTAGATTTAGATATAACATTTAGATATATATTTAACATTTAGATTTAGATATAATATTTAGATATATATTTAACATTTAGATTTAGATATAATATTTAGATTTAACATTTAGATTTAGATATAATATATATATAATTTATGTGTTAAATGTGAGGAAAATGCGCTAAATGTGAGGAAAGTGAGCTAAATGTTGAAAATTTATCAGCTAAAAAAGTGTAACCAGACTTTTACATTTGGCGCCCCATAGGTATTGCCTCATGACTGTTGTGCACAATGCAAAACATTTCTATGTGCAATACATGGTGAAGGTCAATTGAGATGAGTTAATTTACACACACGTAAATTGTTTTTATGGATTAGCTATTGTATCTTTATAAGGCCTTTTTTATAGCTTTCAATGTTTATCTAATTAAACATTTGCCATGAACTGCGTTCCCCTGGATGAAGCCAAAAACATTTATAAATAGGCGACAGTATGATGAGAGGTGAGATCAAGACTAGGGTTTAATCCCGGGAAATGGGATTCCCAGGAAATCTGATAAAGACTATTTCCCGATTCCCGGCAAAGGTTATGACGGGAAATGGGAAATAAAATAAAATGCGTGTGCGTGTCTATTGTTATCATACGGTAACGCTGATGCAGGCGACAGTGCCGTACCGTAGCTACGGCTCACTAAATCCATTCACCTGCAACAGTTGTTGGAAGCTCTTAGTATTATTCAGGCTACATCTGTGGAGGTGGAGAGAGCGTTTTCTATCTTCGGCCAATTTGTCACGAAAATCTACCTGAGTGCAGAGTCTATCAACGCTCTCTGCTTTTTGAAAGCACACTTCCAGAAGAAAAAGAAAGAAGGGCAGGGTGAGAATTCATTGTAAACTAAAAGAAATATGTAGCCTAAGTTGTCACGAGTTCAATGCAATGCTGATATTGCGGCAGAGTGTTTAGGTTTTTTTTTTTTTCAATTTAGTTTTACATATGGCCCTGTCTTTTTGCAGTGCAGAGGGGACGTATTAAAACTCTGACCTTGTTGCCATTGATCATTCAAGGCGCAACTAGTATTATGAGTATAGTAAGTATACCTGCGCTGTGCTTTGCCTCTCTGCTCTTGCGCCCTACCTCGTGGTTGTACCTCTTATCTTGTGTAGGCAGTTTAAAAGTAGCAGTAAAACTGTATTTCACAGCATGCACGGTTCATATGCATGGTGAACCGTAGGGGCGGTCTGCTACACCACTACTTATTATTAGGGCAAAAGAACACAGTTTATGTCCATAATCAACACAGTTTGCAATGATCAATTCTGCTGGTGATCAGGTGAGCTGCGTGCTGCAGCGGGACATCTGCTGAATACCAGGAGGAATGTCTGGCAACCCTTATAAAACCAACATTTTACACAACTCCATTATAAAAACTAAGTAAATCATTGAATGATTCCTAATCCATTCTTCTTCTTGTTTTCAGCTAATCCATTCTGTAGCTGTTGAGATGTATAAGCGGCTGCAAACGGAAATAATCACTCAAAGTTAACCAAATATTGTGACTCGCACATCGAGCCCTGTAAAATTCATCAGCACTGTGATAATAATCTTTAGATTACAATTCCCCACGCTGCTATTGAAAACAATGCATACAGTCCCCCACTGACCAAGATAGAGAATCCAGGAGGTTTGTTAACAGTGTTATGGCTACATCTATTTGTAGCTTAAACGGTGTCGTGCTTGAGCATTAGACATGACAGTTCTGGTCTTTTTCTGAGAGATGGTTTATTTCACACATGGGAAATTATGTTTTTAAGTACATTCCCTTAAATACCACCTTCAAGTGCAGTGAACTGCTTACAGTTGGCAGTGTACCTGTATTTGAATTTGGCCTTTTGGAGACATTTTGTTAGACCTAAACATAGCCTTGGCTGTCATGGCTAATGTTGAGTTTTCTTATGTTTATTATGGTTTTGTTGGTTGTAAAATCTGTAGCCATAACACTGTTAACTGTGCTCCTCATCCCTAAAATCCTTCCCTTCATCCCCTTTTCCTGTTTTATTGGTTACACCAATTAGCTGAAAGACCCCTTAGCTGAAAGAAATTGAGCAGAAACCCCCTACAACATCAAACTGGGCCAGATGGATGAAAATTCATATTATTTATACATGTTTTTTGTTAAACACACCATATGTAAACAAAATGTGTTATTTTAATACATTCTTTATATTTGAACTGCGTTTGTCTTTACTACTGACTGAAAATGTTAGATTTCACATTCACATGTCAAATCAAAGGACAAGCAAATCACACAATCCAGATAAAATATTACCAGTAATGAACTCTTGACAAGTCTAGGTTAGCAATTATCAATGTTTCAGTCTTTTGACTTTTCTCAAGACAATTTCTTGCGAATGGTCAGAAGAGTGGAGAATTGACTTTCTACATATAGTCAGGGAAAGTTAGGCTTTTTTTTTTTGCCAATCTGCAAAAAGAAATCTTACCAATAGCTTTTTTTAATTACATGTTCCTATTACTTATATACTTATACTATACTTCCTATAATGAAAACATTTGTTTTTACCAATATTAGCTTTTGAGATGTCTAACTAGGGTTTTTTATGGGTGCTGAATCTATCCCAGCCATTAGTTAAGAATAACAATTGTTTTATTGAACAATTATAAAACAAAACCTCCTAAATCAGTTTACAATTTCACAAACCTCATCCAACTCCCCTGCATATCCCTCACTCCCGTTATCATCTGGCTGGTTGATGTTCTGGCAAGAGTTACCATGACAGTTCCCACAAACAGAAATACCCCTGACTCCTTGCTTTTTACTGCAGACCTGAGAGAGTCACTGTCCCCTGCACAGTTGCAGCTGACAAACTTCAGAAGGTAGTCTGGTGCAATGGGGACTGGTGTTGTAGGGACTGGTGCATAACCTTGTTCTCCTTGTTTCCATCCACACTCAAGGACATCCAGTGATGGACTTTGTCACAGTAGCCAATCTCTGGTCTGGAGATATGCCCACAGAGAGTGTCAAACCACATCAGGTCACATCTGGTCGCTACTTCACAAGTCCCTTACAGCCCATATGCAGACACCAGACGGTGATGTAATTGTTGATGTAAATCTGATGTAATTAAACGGATTTGTACAGGAATATGTACTATTACAGGTAGAAAATGAACATATAGGCGACGGGAAGGGTTGTAGCCATAGTTTATTGTACTGTGGGCTGTATTTTCATGTTTTTGTCCCTGAACTAACGTTCTCTCTTTGTAACACTACTAGGGAGCTGCAGATTCTCTGATCATCCAGTGTTTGTTCATCGCCACATCATGCGAACCTCTGACATCGCATGTTCTCTTTTTTATACATTTAATAAATAGGCTATTGATTATACCCTATATGAGATATGAATGTGCCCATTGAGCAGTATATCAGCATAATTCCCAGCTCAAAATAACATGCAACGAGCTGATTCATTGCGCTGGCTAGCTGAGTGGAAATAGACACATGGCTCAGAAAGAATGGAACGGATGCCCTGCTATGCTTTGCTACATCCTGTAACGCCCTGCAGTGCCCTGCTACGCCATGAACTACTACAACTACTATTTCTGCTCATTGTTTCATTATCTTTATTGTGACTGTTATTGCCATTGTTCATCACATCCCCAACCGGCATCATCATCCACCACCTACCAAGAGTCTGGGTCTGTCTGAGGTTTCTCCCTAAAAGGGAGTTTTTCTCACCACCGAGGTTTCTTCCTAAAGGGAGTTTTTCCTCGCCACTGTCGCACTAAATGCTTGCTCTTGGGGAATTACTGGAATGAAAGTATGTGGTGGTCTAGACATACTATATCTGAAATATCTATATATCTGGGGTTTGAATTAAGGTGTCACAAACCCAGAATGTTGGTAATTACTGGTTCATATAATCTTGTTTATGTATTTGTCCTCTCACATGTACACACCATGGATGTATTAAGAGAACTGGATACAGTGTTGGGCGGGAAGCCCCGTACATTCCAATATAATAATAATGAAATATAATTACAAGCACTTCATATGTTTCAAAGGCTTTTATTGTCAATTACATGACATTTATGCAAAGAGTCAGTATTTGCAGTGTTGGCAATTCTTTTTCAGGACCTCTGCAATTCGACTGGGCATGCTCTCAATCAACTTCTGGGCCAAATCCTGACTGATAGCAACCCATTCGTTCATAATCACTTCTTCGAGTTTGTCAGAATTAGTGGGTTTTTGTTTGTCCACCCGCCTCTTGAGGATTGCCCACAAGTTCTCAATGGGATTAAGATCTGGGGAGTTTCCAGGCCATGGACCCAAAATTTCAACGTTCTGGTCCCCGAGCCACTTAGTTATCACTTTTGCCTTATGGCACAGTGCTCCATCGTGCTGGAAAATGCATTGTTCTTCACCAAACTGTTGTTGGATTGTTGGAAGAAGTTGCTGTTGGAGGGTGTTTTGGTACCATTCTTTATTCATGGCTGTGTTTTTGGGCAGAATTGTGAGTGAGCCCACTCCCTTGGATGAGAAGCAACCCCACACATGAATGGTGTCAGGATGCTTTACTGTTGGCATGACACAGGACTGATGGTAGCGCTCACCTTTTCTTCTCCGGACAAGCCTTTTTCCAGATGCCCCAAACAATCGGAAAGGGGCTTCATCGGAGAATATGACTTTGCCCTAGTCCTCAGCAGTCCATTCACTATACTGTCTGCAGAAGATCAATCTGTCTCTGATGTTTTGTTTTTTGGAAAGAAGTGGCTTCTTTGCTGCCCTTCTTGACACCAGGCCATCTTCCAAAAGTCTTTGCCTCACTGTGCGTGCAGGTGCGCTCACACCTGCCTGCTGCCATTCCTGAGCAAGCTCTGCACTGGTGGCACTCCGATCCGGCAGCTGAATCCTCTTTAGGAGACGATCCTGGCGCTTGCTGGACTTTCTTGGACGCCCTGAAGCCTTCTTTACAAGAATTGAACCTCTTTCCTTGAAGTTCTTGATGATCCTATAAATTGTTGATTTAGGTGCAATCTTAGTAGCCACAATATCCTTGCCTGTGAAGCCATTTTTATGCAACGCAATGATGGCTACACGCGTTTTTTTGCAGGTCACCATGGGTAACAATGGAAGAACAATGATTTCAAGCATCACCCTCCTTTTAACATGTCAAGTCTGCCATTCTAACCCAATCAGCCTGACATAATGATCTCCAGCCTTGTGCTTGTCAACATTCTCACCTGAGTTAACAAGACAATTACTGAAATGATCTCAGCAGGTCCTTTAATGACAGCAATGCAATGCAGTGGACAGTTTTTTTGGGATTAAGTTAATATTCATGGCAAAGAAGGACTATGCAATTCATCTGATCACTCTTCATAACATTCTGGAGTATATGCAAATTGCTATTATAAAAACTTAAGCAGGAACTTTTCCAATTTCCAATATTTATGTAATTCTCAAAACCTTTGGCCACAACTGTATTAATAGAACACATGGTGAATTATAGCCATTAGATATATCCATTATTACAGTCATATGAGCATGCGCAGTGCAGGGCGACGTCTGCTCACGTCCATTATGCACGTTCATCATGCCTAGTTTAATAACTCTGAATTCGGCTACTAGTGAATGTTAAAAATGTTAATAACTCGACGTTTTAAACAAGGACCCTTTAAGTGTTCGGGCTGGTTAGTTGATGTACCCCCAAAAAAATGATCCGCTGAAATATAGACGTTTTTTTCGCCATGCAAAGTGTATGTGAAAATGGGCCATGGGGTGCAGTTCCACCGTCATCCGCTAAGCCCATGGTGGCTTTAAGATATGGCGCTGTTCCTGGGGGCTTGATGTACACTCCATGTAAAGGTGTGTCTAGCACTGGTAGATAAAATGTTATCAATGGAATCTTTATTAGTTAGGCAGGTTTAGGTTCCTGTGGAAAGAGAAACACAATGGAATTTAGACTGCAAGAACCCTGGTTATGCTTCAAGTGGAAAATAATGAAAGGGACAGATTCTCTCTGTCCCTCTGTGTATGTCTGTCAACGACTTCATATGACAAATGTCCATACACAGTGCATCATGAAAGCACACATGACATGACTCACTCTAGGTTACAGAGAAAACACATTTGTTAAAGTGAGCGAGTTTGTCTTCATAAGAAATCCCGTCTTCAGACATCCAATGTTTTCTTACTGAAGACAGCCATACTCGTTCAACTCGCCCAGGGACTTTCTTTCCTCCTCAGCTTAGATTATTTTCTCTGTGTTATGAAATGGATAACTTCAAACGCCTTCCTGCTTCGGCCTGTGCACCCCCCACCTCTCCCCACCAATTATTCATGAAGGTCTTCTTGTGATAAAAAGAGGAACACACAGAGGGAGTTTGCAACTTATTATCATGACCTGATTACAGCTAAGTAGAGAATGGCAGCAGTGCAGCACTGTCAAATTTAACAGCTACAATGAACAGGAAAGAAAAGAAACCAAACTAACTTTATAGATTTCGACATTTTCGGCATCCAGCATGTTTCTCGTCCCGGCTGAGCACAAATATCTCTGGTCAGTATCTTCAAAAGGATAAATACAGCAGTGCACTATACGGAGCTCGTCTTTCTCCCAACTAGTCCGCCATTAGGTCACGTGACACTTGACCTGTAGCAGCTATTTTTAAAGTGCTCATATTATGCTTTTTATTGTGTTATATATCTTTTTTTGCATGTTATAGGTTTACAAAGTGAAAAAGCCCAAAGTCCCCCCCAAAGGGTCTTACCATCTCCAACAGAAAAGACTGTTCACCAACTGCTCCAAACAGCTCTGTTGTAGTCCAGCCTTTACTTCAGAGACAAACGTGGTCACTTTGGAACACACGTTATAATGCTCGCCTAGCTGCTAGCATGGCACGCCCTCATACTCTGCTTCTGACTGGCTAGTAGTCCTTACCTAGCTACTGTCAGGACACGCCCTCATACTCTGCTTCTGACTGGCTAGTAGTCCTTACCTAGCTACTGTCAGGACACGCCCTCATACTCTGCTTCTGACTGGCTAGTAGTCCTTACCTAGGTACTGTCAGGACACGCCCTCATACTCTGCTTCTGACTGGCTAGTAGTCCTTACCTAGGTACTGTCAGGACACGCCCTCATACTCTGCTTCTGACTGGCTAGTAGTCCTTACCTAGGTACTGAGCATGTGCGACTCCCAACAAAGATGGAACAGAAGTGAGATGTCTCACTCTGTTGCTAAAACAGAGAGCTCAACACACAGGGTGAAAAGAGGAGCTTCATCAATGTGCAGTACAACAAATACATGGTGTTTTTTGAAAATTAAACCATGTAGACCTATTCTGGTACAACCTCTAAATACAATTATGAACCTGAAAATGAGCAGAATATGAGCACTTTAAGATAGCTCCGAGTCACAGGCACAGCTGATCCAAACATTTCCAGTGAAAGTTAACAAATAAGGCGTTCAATCCGATGAATCACTTCATATACCAGTTGGAGAGCTTTTGTGTGTTGTGGTTTCTGAATTACTTACATGAATACAAATGTTTTTAAACAGTTTTTTTATTCAACGCCGTAATGTTGACACAGAAATGGCGAAATATTTTAAGTGATGCGCCAGGTGTGCTCAAATGGCTCTGGGTGTGCTGTCATGCTGATTTGAGCATGTTATAATTGTCTAGTTGACCAATCAGATTGCCTGGTCAGACTTGTATAATCTCTCCATAAGGAACGCATACATGAACATAAAATCTAAACTACAGCAGCGAACAGCATCGGCATGGCTGTATCAGCAGAGCAACAGTGAAAAGTGTCATTTTGTTTTGTGATTAAAGTTCCACTAATTCTCTTGAGTTGTTATTAATAACCATTCTTATTTAGGCTTTGCTTGAGTGGTGTACCTTGCAGAGAGCAAGAAGATGAATATAGAGTATATGATCCCTCGAAATTGCCATGATAGAGTGAGTACATGAAAAACCTGTGCTTATTGATTCATTTTATGGAGGAATAATTATAATCAATCTTCTGTGAGATGAACTTTTGTTCTTGCAGTTGACTTTACTCATTTCAAATTTATTTGCTAAAGAAGACACAATATAAGCATACTGTCCACTTCAGATTGTACCTCAGCTATGTATTTTCTGACAATAGTAAATAAGCAAAAGGCTGGAAAGGCAAAGAAAGGAAGACACAAGAAGAGTAATGTCTTAATGAAAACACTAACGCAAACCTATAAGCTAGCCATGTGGAGTGTGAAACTGGTAACAAGTACAACTTGTGATTGTTTTCTCTAAAAGCCAGAAGGTGGCTTTTTAATACAGTGCAGCTTCCCAGAGGACAGTGTGAGAAGATGATGTTTCACAGATGGACAACCCTTTCAGGTAATCTATGTTTTCTCAAAATCAGAAATGGTAGGTCTTTCTACTTCCAGTACTATATTTGGAGGAATTCATGTCAGTCACTTTTGCAGGACCTTGTTGCCTTTGCAGGTGCAGGTGACATGACCACTGAACTTTATCTTTAAAGTTGGCAATTGCACCGAGATTCCTACCAAGTACCCAAACAGGTACTCTTTTGGACAACATGATCACCTGCTCCACCACTGTATTAACCCTGATGGATGGAGAGGGAGGGGAGCTGAGCATGTCTGATAAGTTTTTGTCTTATCTTAATGCTAAGGAAAACTTAAAAGTTTGCTACTGTTCACCTGTATTTTAGGAAACACAACGGCATGAATATTACAGCAGGGTACTCAGGTGTTCTTGGGTGTTGAGATCGGCGCCCATAAATAAAATGTATTATTATTATACCTCATATGGACACTCATGAACATGGTGAACACAGCTTATCTAAAGACCCACCACACACAGAGAAGTTGCTTGTCTGTAATATGGACAAAACAGGATGATCAAAAATATGTGATGAAGCAATTCCATTCTGTCCAACAGGATATTTCCACGAGGATGAAGGCTGATATATTTTTACATAAAAGGTTAGCCGGGTGCAGCTATAATAGTCTTTGCAAACAATACGGCCAGCTTGCATAAACATTATACTGATTTTTTCCATCTCTCTATTAATCAGTGTCAAATGTCTCTTTATTAAGTAAACCTCGGCTGAAGAGCTGCAGCTTAAAATGTCTGTACACCCAGACACACTGTCCATTCCTGTTAGTCTTCTGTCATGTCCAGTGTCTGACCTTGTGAGTGTGTCAGTGCTGAGCCTGAGCTGTAAGGCCTTTACTGTGCGTCACTCTCTTCCTTAACTTTGAGAAGAGCAATGACAGCTAGTGAAGGAAGTGAGCCGGAGGCAGCATCTTCGCAAAGCTTTTAAATGATTCATGGCATATCCTGGAATCGTGATGTCACTGGAGAGGAAAACAGGACAGATCTTCATAGCAAATAAAGTGCCACACAGTAGGCTCCAAACATGACAAGAGTAGAAATGCACGTTAATGTTCGCCACGAAAATAAAAGCTAGACACCTTCGCCAAGGACGAGGGTAGAGGATGTATTCAAGCAGGCGTCACGTAGCAGATTAGATTCAAGTTATGATTGGCCAATACTAATGCCACAGAAATGGAATACTCTCTACTCACTCTTATATAGTGGCAGTAGCTCAGACTGTAGGTTACATGGCTAGGGAACCGGAGGGTCACTAGTTCAGGTCCCGGTACGGAGTGTGGACTGGTAGCTGGAGAGGTGCCAGTTCACCTCCTGAGCACTGCCAAGGTGCTCTTGAGCAAGGCACCAAACCACCAACTGCTGGGAGCTCAGCCTGTCAATGGGCAGCCCCTTCACTCTGACATCTCTCCATTAGTCCATGTATAAGTCCTGGGAGTAATTCAGTGTAACAGCAGACTGTAAAGTGTAATTTACATTTTTAATAAAGTATGCCTTGCAATTGTAGTCATTCTCTCTTCTCTCGCCCAGCAAAATGTTTGGTGTATGGTGGTAGATGCAGAGACTTAACCATAGCTTAGGTTTAAATGAACTGGAATCCCTGTACAGCAGTAAGCAATGCCTCAACCTGTCTGTTAAAGAAGAAAAAAAACAAAGCTAACTAAGATTTGACTGGCAGTTTGACTGCATGTCACGGGTCAGGAAGCAGCCACAGAGTTCTCACATCACAGCATGGATGCACACAGTCCAGGTCAGAACACTGTCATCTCCACATCCTCTACCTCACACCCAAGAGGCTTTACGCCTTCCCTTTCAGGACCTGCCTTGTCAGATTTACTCAAATCTGGGAGGCTGGGATTGAGTCTGAGGGCTGTCACATGTTCTCAGTGTGCGAGAATGTGTTTGTGTGAAAAGTTCAAGTTGTCTGCTACCCCATCAATTTGAATTTGTGGTAAGTCAACAATAACAATTACAATTCCATGTACACATACCAAGGTTATTATAGTTTTGCATTTTTCGTTAATTATTTTTATTTCGTTTTGACTTTTTGTTTTCAAATTCAGTTTAGTTTTAATTAGTTTTTAAAGTGGGTTTGCTAGTTTAGTTTAGTTTTTATTTTTTGAAAATGCTTAGTTTTAGTTTAGTTTTTATTAGATTTAGTTTTAGTCTTTTTTGCAATATGGGTTATTTGTCAGGGGATTCAAAAAGGTCAGAAAAAGTATTGTGTAATAATAACTCAACAAAAACATCATACAATTTTAGAAATATGTATTCACAATGTATTAAACAATAACAACAGTACATACAATGTAGCCTATATATGGTCATAAATATGTAAACAGTCTACACAAGACGCAGCAGTAAGAGCAAAATGTGTGACATGTTCCAGGAAGAAAAAACCTAAATAGCCAACAGACTAAAGAAGACAGACATGAACAGGGATCTGTTTCAGGTAGGAGGTTTAGTGGAAACTCTGAGTTTGTTAACCCAGAGATGAGGGAAACTCTGGGTTTTCTGTTTCAGAAAGAGAGGTAACTAGTCAGGTAACTGGTAAGGAGTCAGTTACTATGGTAACTGAGCCTATGAACCTAACCTGGTCGGGAGCAGGTTTTCTTCAAGAAACCTCGAGTTTCTCTCAGTCTCCTCCCCATTGATGTATGAAGAGAATTAACGCTCCTCCCTCTGACACAGCGCTCTTCATTTCCTCATTCATTCATTCATTCAGTCTGTATCAGGCGCATTTTAGTGCAGTTTGTTATATCGGCATGAATTTAAAAAAAAACATTGTTGGTTTATTAACCGTTAGGCAGACTTTAAAACATTGTTTTTTCTCAAAACATGGCATTTCCTTTTGTCGACGATCCCGTTGATGAAGACGCTGTATGGCAGGGAGTTAAACATATGTCGGAAGATAACTTCCTATCTGAGCAGTATGGTTTTTCTTCCCAATCTATCAGTTATGTATCCTACATAACCTTATCCGTCCTCATATCACTAACGTCACCCATCGTG
This sequence comes from Gymnocephalus cernua, assembly GCA_023631565.1. Taxonomy (NCBI): domain Eukaryota; kingdom Metazoa; phylum Chordata; class Actinopteri; order Perciformes; family Percidae; genus Gymnocephalus; species Gymnocephalus cernua. Next base: position 28,498,944 of record CM042439.1, on the reverse strand, counting down.
GATATGCTCTACATCCCAGCACATTATTTGTGTTGTATTACAGTTTTTTTTACAACCTTGGTGATGTGGAGGATTTTAATAAAACGGCATCAGAAGAGATCGCTCTGAAACGTTGTATAACTGCTATAAATCATCTCATGCTTTGTGTTTGGGCTTAATTAAATCCTGACAGTCTAAGCTTTCAACCAATGTGCTGCATTTAATGCGTCAAGTTTATAACAAAGTTTAAGCAGCGTCCACTTTGAGCGTGAGTGTCCCGTTTACGGGTCAGTGAAAGTAAAGAGTTTAAACATTTGTAGTGTTCCTGGACACAGACCAGTCAGAGACATTAAAAAGGAGTTCCACAGTATTGCAGGTGAATGATGTAAACCATTTGAAATAAAAGATTATGAATTATAATTCTGTTAATGATGGTGCTGCAGCCTCAGAATGGGATTAGTAGCCTAGGACGTTTTCGCCCGCAGTATTGCACCTAAATGAAATAGATTTTCAGTAATATTAGCTATACTTATGATTAAATATGATATACATTATATTGGAATATACGCATTTACTCTAGCAGCAATTTTCTCCAGCGCAAATTCTCTCTCTTTTGCAGCAGCCGCTGTGTTGCTTTTTTAACTAAATACATGTTCAAACTTGCATATGTGCGCATGAGTATTTCTGCCGACCCGTTTGTTTGTGGTTGTTACCATGGTGAATCGTAGTATCATGGCTCCATTCATGCTGTCTTTGGTGCACGCGCGTAACCCTGAGTCAACCTACTCCGAGCTGATTGAACCAACTCGAATCAGCCGTTGTGAAACCGAAAACTCAGAGTTTCCCATCTCAGGGTAAATCAACTCAGAGATCAGGCTCAGACTCAGAGTTTGTTGAACCTCCTTCATGAAACGGACCCCAGGTGTTTTTAACTTTGGTTCGAGTAAATTGGTGAACTTTTTGAAGTCAATCGACTCACACAGTAGTGTAGACATCCCAGTATCAATACACATATTAACCCACGCTTCCCCCCACTTTTGGTGTTCCTGCATATTTACTAACCAGCAGCTATCGGGTCGCCGGTGAAAGCATGCCTGTAGTGTTCTCTGTCCTACAGTTGTCTCCATCATGCTGCCTGGCCCTGTACCCATACATCCATGCCCTGTACCCATACATCCATGCCCTGTACCCATACATCCATGCCCTGTACCCATACATCCCCCTGTACCCATACATCCATGCCCTGTACCCATACATCCATGTCCTGTACCCATACATCCATGCCCTGTACCCATACATCCATGTCCTGTACCCATACATCCCCCTGTACCCATACATCCATGCCCTGTACCCATACATCCATGTCCTGTACCCATACATCCCCCTGTACCCATACACCCATGCCCTGTACCCATACATCCCCCTGTACCCATACATCCATGTCCTGTACCCATACATCCCCCTGTACCCATACATCCATGTCCTGTACCCATACATCCCCCTGTACCCATACATCCATGCCCTGTACCCATACATCCATGTCCTGTACCCATACATCCCCCTGTACCCATACATCCATGCCCTGTACCCATACATCCATGCCCCCATCCATGCCCTCCTTTACCTTGTTATGGTAGGCTAAGCTAGGTTAGCCTCCTTGTGTGCGCTTCTCAAATGTATTTTCAAATTCGTGGGATTTTTCCCTGTAATAAATTGTCCTCATATTTTACCACATTCCACTGCAAGGCACTTACTTTTATCTCACACAGTCATAATCAAATAGGACTCTGCCGCTTTCTTCCGACTTTTGGTACCGCCGTGATGCCAAGCAAGGGGCACGGACATGTTGTGTTCAATTTGACATGGCATGTCGGAATTTCTGGGTTCCCAGTCGGAAACTATACATGTCTACGGGAAACGTCATGGTCGGAAAGATATAACGTTATTTGCTCTATGAAAGACATTGACAAAGACAAAAACTAAGGACATTTACTCGCTAATTTTATTTTAGTTAGTTTTGCAAACAGACATTACAGTTTTAGTTTAGTTATCGTTTTTTTGTAATGCCTCGTTTTTATTTTTATTTCAGTTAACGATTAATGTTTTTTCCCACCTAGCTTTCGTTATTTCGTTCGTTTTCGTTAACAATTATAACCTTGACACACACACACACACGCATGCACACATTAAATATATGATATACTGTCAGACAGAATGGGTTTTTGTAAACTTCAAAGTGGAATGTAAAATAAGCAGAGATGGAATAAGTATTTAGTTAAAGTAGAAATAGCCTACTACAGTGTAAAAGTCCTGCATTTTAACAGTATCAAAATAAACTTAAAGTACCAAAAGTTAAAGTACTCATGATGCAGAATGGCAGAATATTATATATATTAAATCATAATTAAAGGTGCATTCATGTGTTGATCACTTCAATGTTGCAGCTGGTAAAGGTGGAGCTCATTTAAATGACGTTTATACTGCTGGCTGGCTTAACCTGTAATATGATTACACTTCGATTATTGATACAAAATATAAAGAAATGTAGTAACTAATCAAACTAAAGCTTTAAAATAAATGTAGTGGAGTAAAAGGTTTTGCCTCTGAGATGTAGTGGAGTAAAAGTATGAAGTAGTAAGTAAAGCAGGGCTCGACATAAGCCATGGCCCGATGGCCCGGGGCCAGTAAAAGAGTATGTCGGGCTAGTTGATTGGTCAGTTACTGGCCCACACGGGCCAGTGACAGTGTCTCCGTCTGCTTCAGCAAACGTCATACTGAGTGGCGCGAAGCTTGTGAATGTTAACTAACATTTCACATTTTCACCTCACGTAATTTATAACGTTAGTTAAAATGTCAAAGAACTATGAAGCTAATGTGAGAAAGAGGGCATTCTTAGTGGAAAACACAGCAGCTACACCTGGGTGGAGAAAGGCGATCACGGCATGTAGGCCGACGGTTTCGTTTGCCGGCAATTTCCAACAAAAGCTGACCAGCCAAACCAGCAAAATGCCATGCAGCTTCAAACACAATTCATTTGATACAAGCGTTGCATTTTAGAAGATAGACGGATTGTGAACAGCGATGTCCGCGCTGCGCACGCACACACTCTCACACACACACACACACACACACACACACACACACTCACACACGGCAGAGCCGAGGTGTGCGCGTTACTTCACGCAGCACATAACTGACTGGAAACGATACAGAGGATTATTTAGCCTACTGCCGCTGGCGCAGATGAACTAACGCTACAGTCGTTACTGTAAGTAGCCTACAATAAAACCTCCATGATTAAAAAGTCAATACTTATCAATACCCACCTACCTGTTCTACAGGTATCAACATGTTTCAGTCTGCTCTGTCCACTCGCTGTGCAAACACAGCTCTACTCTGCTATTAGCGACTATTTACAAACAAGCTAAAATGAAAAATGTCGGTTTGTAGTCTAACTGTTTATCTTGAACTTTGGACAAACTCTTGTAAACTTAGCTGCTGTCTTAACGAACCGTCCTCTCCGCTGGAGCAGTAACCTGTGGATGTATTATAAGACCAAAACATATACATGTGGCTACTTAATATGCACGTGAATTACGTGATCGTTACGTCCGCGTTCTTCATTCTTGATGATGTTGCCGGTTGTATTCTTTTGCAACAGCATTGTCTTATTTCAAATAAGGCATACATGATGAATGCTAGCCTGCTTATCAGTCCATTCATCATTAAAGCTGCTGTTTTCACTTCAGGCTCTCTGACTGTGACATGTTTACCTCAGGGGCGGATTTAGTCATTTTGGGGCCCAAGGCAAACACAGACATGGGGCCCTCTACATCTCGTTTCCCCCCTTTTGTCAATCCTTATTTTTCTAAGAAAGTCCTACTTGTAACTTCTCTTCAGCAGTCTTCACACAGCAATGGTGTCTAGACATCTGGAGTTGCATCTCTAAGAAAAAAAAACACAGAACATTCTGTTTAACAGATGCATCCACTGTAAAATTGTATTTAAAATGTTCTCTGTACAATAATATGTATTGTCTTTTTATAGGGAAGAGCTGCCATTGGTTGTCATTTACCTTGGTTGGCTCTCTGATAGTATCTCATATGGATCTGCTTGCTGCTACATGTTGTTTGTGGACTTCTGTCTTGTGTTACTAAAGTGAGAAGAAACACACAAGACAATAAGTGATCAATTATGGAGACATAATTTTAATAAAAATAACTTACTGTTTAAAATGTTTACCTTTTTTCTTTCACTGACTTTCTCCTGCTCTCCCTTTTTTCTGACCATTTCTTCATTTCCCTTGTCTCTGTTTTTGCATGTCTTTCTCATCTTCTCCCTTTGGTCTTTGCCTGTCTTTTTTTTCTCCCGTTTCTATTTGTATTTGTTCGTCTTTCTCTTCATCTCATCTTTCTTCTATGTCTTTGTATTCTCTTGAAGTGAAGTGAGTGAGTGAGTGAGTGAGTGAGTGACTGGGTGAGTGTCTGTGTGAGAGTGTCTGTGTGAGTGAGTGAGTGAGTGGGTGAGTGTCTGTGTGTGTGTGTTTGTGTGAGTGAGTGACTGGGTGAGTGTCTGTGTGAGAGTGTCTGCGGGTGAGTGTGTGTGTGAGTGTGTCTGTGTGAGTGTCTGTGTGAGTGAGTGAGTGAGTGGGTGAGTGTCTGTGCGTGTGTGTGTGTGTGAGTGTGTCTGTGAGTGTGTCTGTGTGAGAGTGTTTGTGTGAGTGAGTGACTGGGTGAGTGTCTGTGTGAGAGTGTCTGCGGGTGAGTGTGTCTGTGTGAGAGTGTCTGTGTGAGTGAGTGAATGAGTGGGTGGGTGAGTGTCTGTGTGTGTGTGTGTGAGTGTGTCTGTGTGAGAGTGTTTGTGTGAGTGAGTGAGTGGGTGAGTGTCTGTATGTGTGTGTGTGTGTTTGTGTGAGTGAGTGTGAGTGTGTGAGTGTGTCTGTGTGTGTGTGTGAGTGTGTGTGTGTGTTTGTGTGAGTGAGTGAGTGGGTGAGTGTCTGTGTGTGTGTGTGTTTGTGTGAGTGAGTGTGTGAGTGTGTCTGTGTGTGTGTGTGTCTGTGTGAGAGTGTTTGTGTGAGTGAGTGTGTGAGTGTGTGAGTGTCTGTGTGTGTGAGTGTGTCTGTGTGAGAGTGTTTGTGTGAGTGAGTGTGTGAGTGGGTGAGTGTCTGTTTGTGAGTGAGTGAGTGTCTGTATTGTCATGTCTAAAGCACATAACAGAGTCATTTTTTTCACTGTACATGAGCCAGGACCTCCTTATTTTTTTCTCCATTCTTCATTTGCATGTAATAATTGCTGCTTGTAAATCTTCGCCCCTCTTGGTTTTTAGGATAAATTCTGTCGTCCTTGCTCTGAACTGGGCCTCTGCACTATTGAGCAGCGCTCTTTGTCAGTGAGATGTTTTGGCCAGAGTGCTGGGTCATCTTCAAGAGTAACACACTGGTCAGAATGACTGCTAGTACTCCTTAGTTGTTCATTGGAATTGTCGTCTTTTTCGTCATAGACGTCGTCATCATTGTTATCGCTGTCACTGAAAGTTTTGTTACCTGAAGTTGAAGGATCCTCCTCATCCTGTAAAGTTGCCTTGGATGTAACGTTACCAGCAATATCGCTTGAGCAGCCTGGGCTGGCACTGTCGCCAGCAACGGGTAGCTCCTCCTCGCTAGCAGCAGTGCTAACAGTCGTGATGGTGGTTGTAGCGTTGTTGTCATTATCAGCGGCGGGCATCACAAAAAAGTTTGTTAACTTCGTCAATTTTTTTAAAAACGTTTTGCTTTCCTCCCGTTTCCTCTTTTTTTCAGCACCGCTCGGGTACTTCGCTTCATTGTTTCTCTACTCTGTACACTGTCTGTCACTCTGCACACGCACTCTGTCTGTCTGTCACTTTATTTCCTGTTTATTTCCTCCGTTTTTTGGCGCATTACAGCCAAGGGGGCAGGCTTCTCTCCTCAGAGCGAAGCCGCAATGGCGCCATTTTGCTAGCCCTTTCCCATCACCCCCGTTAGCATCCCATTGACTGCAATTCATTTTGGCGTCACTTTGACAGACAATAACTTTACATCTGAAGCGTTTAAAGACTTCATTTGTCCGTTGTTTATTTCTTAAGAAACACGACAATGTATACAAGGCTCCATTACCTTGTACCTCACGTTATGGCTCCGTAGCAGATGTTTTTATAAAAATAGGCTAACGATTGGGTCATAACCACGAGACTTACTGTCGCATTGTAGAGGAATTACCGTATAGTACAGGAGAAGCTCGCAGGCAGTTTCGACGTACATTAGCTGTTTAGTTTAATTACTAATGTTAACTAGCATTTTAGTTAGCAATAATTAGCCTGTGCCTATGTTATCTCCTTACATATACCTATGCTCTCCGTCTCTGATAGATTGGGAATGATTGAGATTTCTTTTGCGCAGCTACCAGAAGGCTTACAACGTTCAGAGACGTTGGTCACGTCACATCTAGGGCGGGAAGCTCAGTTTGCAGCTGCGCAGTAACGCTCAGTAACCCTTTCCCATCACCGGAAAAGTTCTGGTAAGAGGCTTCACTTGTCTCCGTCGAAAACAGCGGGATCGCTGTGTCCATTTTATATACTGTCTATGATTACAGCCTTGTCACTTTCGCAGATGCGCAGTAAGTGAGATAATGGAATAGTCCAATCATGTAGTAAGGTGGGGGGGCCCCCTCCGGTCTGCGAAACTAATGATTTGATGCCATTTTCGCAAATGGAGTTTTAGAAATATATAATTTGCTAAAAGTAAAAAAAACAACAACCGTAAGCATAAGTTAATGGGGCATTTTGGGGGCCCCTAGGTAGCTCGGGGCCCAAGGCAATTGCCGACCTTTGCCTAATGGTAAAGTCCGCCTCTGGTTTACCTGACAACAGCCTTTCTTTCTGCAAACATTTTCCACCAATCAGGACACTGCATACTACAACAACGTTTCAGTAATCAAAGACTTTAATCATCACTCAGTGAACTGCCCTCTAATCCGGGAACTTTTTCTAGTTAAGTAGCCTATCTAGTTATCGTTATGGATTTTCCATGTTTTTTTAGGAGTCTTCTTACACTAATACATGTAAAAAAATATAGCATTAATTTAGTAAGAAAGTGAAATATCAAACAAGAATATGCTTATTAGGTATAAATACATTTTATTTTCTTTGTTGAAAGTCCGGCCAGAGTGTCAACATAAAAAAATTCTGTCCCTTGGAAAAATGTAGTTGATGACCCCTGGTCTAGCTTTACTGCTAATGGCACAACATACAGTGACAGTGGCTGGCTGGGTTATAACCATTTTCTATAGCTTCATGGTAGGTGCGGCGTATATTTTCCTGCTTTTTTGTCCTTTGCCAATCACACCTAGGATATTTCTTTCAGGGCCAGTAAAAATTTAGAAGGGGCCAGCAAAACTCTGATCTACTGGCCCCGGGGGCCAGTGGGGATTTTTTTTTATGTTGAGCCCTGAGTAAAGTGTGATGGTTGGGGTTGGTTGGGTGTGAGTTTTTGTTTTCTTTCTTACTTTTCCTTTTGGTTTGCACTGTATCTCTGTTAGCTTCTCTGTTGGCCCTGCCTCTGTGTTTTCCCCCCTCCCTCTCCTGCCCTCACCAGCCAGCTGACTGCGCACACCCGCCGTACACACCTGCCAGTCATCAGCCACAATCGAGATCAGCATTTAAACCCCAGATCTCCACTTCATCTTCACTTGATCGTTGTCTCAGCCACTTACCTGTTTCTGGCTGTTGTCTCGCCTAACGTTTTTTCTCTGTTCTGTTCCCTGCAGCCATTCTCTCCGCTCCTTTCCGCCTGCCTCCAGTCAGCTGGCTCCAGCCTCCTCCTCTTCCGTTCCCCTGGCTCCCCTAACCCCAGTGCTTCCTCCACGGCTCTCCCACGCTCCTCGCTTCTGCCCACTGCCCCGTTTTGTCCCTAGCGTCCGCCTCCCCACTCACCCACTCCAGCCCCAGTGTTTTCCCGTGTTTGTCAAATAAATCCTTTCACTTTTGAGCCTTGCGTTTGGGTCCGTTCTGTCCAACCTGTCACATAAAGTAGGATACTTCAAAAATATACTATAATACAGTACTTGAGTAAAATTACTTAGTTACATCTCCCACTGAAAATCAGAGTTTTAGTGCTTTACTGCTCCCATGGGCGTCAGTTTGGTTTGAAATGTGCTGGGGACAGAGACGCATTCGGAAGTGCATTTTCAGAAGTGGTGGGTACAATGACGCTGTCCTGTAGCTTTTTAGCTGTAACTCATATAAATTAATACAATTTCTCTCTCATATACCACTGAAAACTGTCAAAATATCTAACCCAAAGTCCAATTATTATGGACATTATCTGACATTAAGAGTTTCTGCTTCATTGATTGTAAGGAAAAAGCTTAACGTGAAAAAGCTTAACGTGGTTTAATGTACCTAAACAACAATCAATGATCACTAAATTTCAGTTTTGATTTTTTGACAGATTTCAGTGGTTATGAGGAGGAATGTGAAAGAGAAATTTGGTAATCGTTGATCATTGTTTAGGTACATTAAACCACGTTAAGCCTTTTCCTCGCCATAGGCGGCAATGAAGTGAGATAACTTTTATAATCGTTGGATTTCGGTTTTGCTTTTTTGACAGGCTTAAGTGTTCATGACAAGATATGGCCAAGAGAAATTTTGTGATCATCGTTGTTTAGGTACATTAAACCACGTTAAGCGTTTTAGAATGTCCCGACAGGCAGAGTTGTGAACAGAGAAGCGTGCAGCCAGCGCAGCAGCAGAACGGCTGTGTGTCTGTGTCCCCTGTGGGGAGAGAGATTTTTGTGGATTTGTTGGCATCTGTCGCTCAAGAATTATGTGTTATGAACTTTATTTTTTTTTATTAAATTGAGCTTGAGGTTTGCAAAAAAAGTGGTGGGTACAAAATGACTCATGATGAAATCGACGCCTATGCTTCCCCCGCCGCTCACCGTTTTTATGCTCCACATATCTGGAACAAAGTCCTAGAAAACATTCCATGGTTCTGTAAGTAAAGTATATAAAACAAAATAGCTTTAAAGACTCTTGAGGAACATTATGGACAACATTGCTAGAGGATTAGTTAGTTTAGGAGTTAGTTTAAGAGTTCAAGAGTGCATGGTTAAAGGGACAATTCGCCACCTTTAATATGGATGTCCAATCAATACTGATGAAATGTAGTATATTAAAGAAAGCACGTGGTATACTGACTGAGAAAGCGAGTTCTCCTGCTGGCGGCTGTGCCTACATGTACCAGGATGCAATGTGGCTGTAGTGGGGAAGCTTTCAGCTATGAATGGGATCAGAGGCTAACTCTTATGGCCTCTACACATAGACCAGACGGGGCGACCATCGGCAGAAAAGGCAGTCGGACTGATCAGTCGGCTCCCCGAGGTCCCCAAGGTCGATTTTATGCCTCAAAAATGAGATTTTGGAGTGCTTAGCAGAAATGGTGAGAGAGGAAATTATAAAAGAGGTTAAAGAAAGTGAGCACTTTTCTATTTTAGCGGATGAGACTAAACACATTAAAAAAAAGGAGCATCTGTCTCTGGTCGTAACATATTATTATAATGGTGTGGATCAGGAGAGCTTCCTTATGTACCAGAAAGCAGAGCACTTAGATGCAGCCAGTTTGACAGAGAAAACTATTTCATGTCTGGAAAACGAGATAAACGTGTCCCTGTACACGGATCAATAGATTCAATAACGTCACCATTTCACGAATTGCCATGGGCTGCAAAATACAGTTGGTTTTCGGGGATTTCAGGTCGAGGGACCCAGATTTGATCAATGGCTATGTGATGTTCTGTGTTGTGTGTCTGTTTTGGACCTGAACTGGGTTGGTTTGGGGGTGGATAGCGGAATTGAAGGGAAGTGACACATTGTTTTTCGCTTTGTTCCCCATGGATTGTGTTATATGTCACGTTTTGAAAATTTAAAATTCAAATAAAAAAAGTTAGAAAAAAAAAAGAAAACTGTCCCAGAAGCTGCATGTTTTTTCACTTTGCTGGAAAGACTCATATGTTCACATTAAGTGGATGGATGTCAAAAAGAAATGTTCAGTGGGGCACCACGAGAACTACCAAGGCTAAGTGACACTGTGCGTCATCCCCGGAGCGGCCAGTCACACGTTGCACTGCGAGAGAGAGAGAGAGAGAGAGAGAGAGAGAGAGAGAGAGAGAGAGAGGAACAGAGCGAGCGGAGGAGAGGGAAAGGAAAAAAGAGAGAAGGCTTCAGGAAACCTCAGCTTGTCACTTCCCCACTTGCAGGATGCATCATCAATTCCTGCTGCTCACCATTAACACATTATCTAGTCACTACGGCTTATGTGAGTAGTTCACAATAAACAGATCATTCATACATGCCTTCATATGCGACCGAATTAACAGTCCCTATTCTCACAGAAATATGTTATATGTTGCTGTTGTCCTCTCATGGAGGCAGAGCAGATACACTGGTCTGAAACTAACTTGTATGTAACTGGAATCAGCTGATTTGGCTGCATACAGTAACTGATGACGTTTAGTGTGAACTATCACATAAAGTCATGCAATACATCATCATGAGCCATGCATTAGTTAAACATTACATAATAACTAGATAATTATAGGATAATAAGTTTATTTTGTATTGCTACCTGACTGTAAAACACAATCCACTGTTCTGTTTTCCAGGAGCACACTGCCATCTAGTGTTTCTATGACTCCAATGCTGTGTCCCAACAGCACTAACTCTATACACTATTTCCAGTCTGGTTTGTACCGATTTGGCAAATAGTAAAAAAAGAAAGAAAGTAATGTATTACACCATTTTGTAATAAGGGTAAGTGACAAGCTTTAGTACAGAACTTGGAGACTTATTAAAGAGAGGACATGTGTTTTTGAAACATTTGGGTTGGTTGGTCACTAGAGGGCTATTTCACTAAACCTAGATAGCGGATTAAGCCAGGATTTCCCAGTTATCCTGGCTCAATTTAGCCTTGACTCAGTTTCACAAAAGCAGAGGCACCTAAATTACCATGGAGATTTATTCTGTGCAGCTAGCCTGCTCCTGACCAGGCTAACAGCCAGGATTTATTAATCCTGGAGCCTTTTCTGTTCACTCAGCAGTGGTTTTACCCTCGTTATCAGCCTGCATTAAATACAACAGGGGGGTATTGCACAAAAGTAGAATATATAAATCCAGGATAACCGATAAAGCGAGACTTGACCAAGTCTAATCTGTGCAGCCTGGCTTGGTGTGTTTCACGAAGGCCAAGCCAGGCTGAGGAGGAGCGACTAGGTCGAGCCAGGATGAAGTATATTGGATAGATGCACGTTCACGGCTTTCCTTAAACCGCGAGGTCAATCACAGATTTACTGATGCTAAAATGGAGAAAATGGTGTATTCTTTACACAGAGTAAGCAGCAGCTTCATATGGAATTATACCAACGTGAAACACATTATTTGTAAAAAAGAAACACGGCCACTGTAATGAAACAGCGAGAGAAAGCGTGGCAGACGATCGCGGACCGACTAAATGTGTTAGCAGCCTAAAAATATACATTTACATATGTGATGCGTACATATCCCTCTCTTCACTCTCTCTCTCATCCGAGAGAGGGCTAAAATATAAAATTACCTAAATAACATATTTACTTCCACTGCTCGCTTTTCAGGCAAAGTGTACAACAGTTCGTTTGTGAAAATAATTAGCCTAACTCCTTGAATGGTTTCATTTAAAGGGATACTTCACCGATTTAGCATTAACCTTTGTATTAGTAGAAACACGGTAGTATTTTTGAATGACCGTGCGTCCCTCCCTCATGTCCCCCTGAGACGAGAGATCTCTGTATTGGGGGTCTGGTAAAAAATCTTCTGATGACGTAAAACGACGATTTTTGCGTCATCAGAAGATTTTTGCCCAGAGTCTGTGGACTACAGCCAGCTAGTTCCTCATGTTTTCAACCCGCCCATAGGGGGTTGGACTGGAAAAAAAACGACTGTCAGCCATCTTGAATCTTCGCTAAACAGGCTCTCTTTTCAGCAGCAAACTTTTACAACAGTTATGTGCATTCAAACTACCGCACATGTGTACCACCGGGATACATTGGTACAGATTAGAAAATATGCAGGAAACGTTATTACAGAAGGAATACTCGACATACTTTGAGAGTTTCGCCTGCTACCGAGAGCAGCGCCTCAGCCGATGCCGCTAGCCAGGGAAAGGGACTATCCAGCTACCAGGCTGCTCTCGCCGGCTAAGACTTGTGGAGGTGGGCTGTGTTAACACGGACTGGTGCAGAAATGGGGTGCTTATCCAACTAACTGCTAACTGCTGGTGGAATTTGTGACTGTTAAATGCCAACCATTCGACATTCCACGCTAATTCACGGCTGTGTTTATACTCGGTGTTACATCCAATGCTAGTATGTGTTAGCTGAACTTTACGGATCCTGCTTGCAAGTGTCTGCTCATTAGACAACAAACTGGACTACATCCAACTTCAACAAAACTCCCAACGCGAGTTCCGAGACTTCTGTGTTTTTGTTTTTGTGGAAACATGGCTGAACAACAGTGTACCAGACTGTCCAGCTACCAGGCCTGCCAGCCCTCCGAGATAGACATGCTCTGTCGCCGGGGAAAAGACTCATGGAGGTGGGCTGTGTTAACACGGACTGGTGCAGAAATGGGGTGATTTGTATCCAACTAACTGCTAACTGCTGGTGGAGTTTGTGACTGTTAAATGCCAACCATTCTACATTCCACGCTAATTCACGGCTGTGTTTATACTCAGGGTTTACAGCCCACCAAGCCTAATGCTAGTATGCGTTAGCTGAACTTTACGGAGCCTATAATGTGTGTGCACTAAATGTAGCCTGTTTCGTATGTTGTTTTATATAATGTTGTTTTTATATATTTTAAATGTGTAACACCACTTGAGCCACGGTGAAACGGTTTGTGTATATGGTTGAAATGACAATAAAACACACTTGACTGTCTGTAATGTCTGTAAAATATATTCAGCTTTCCAGCGGTGAAATATGCCTGTAAGAGCAGTAGTTCGTAATTGTATATTTTTAGATATATTATTCAGTTTCCTTCTTTGCTTCCTTTGATTTGAAGGCCTATTAATGGATATAGAAAACAAAGACCCTGAAGAAATTGGACTCTGAAATCTAGAAACTATAAAGATAATTAAGTGATAAATATAATGCACACTGTAAACATGACTGTAACCAGGGCCGCCTTAACCTAATGTTAGGCCCCGGGGCTGAGAAGTTTTGTAGGCCCCCCATCCCCTCGATTTACAGAGTCTCATTTTAAAAAAGTGTAATATCTAGGTAATCTACATCACAACATGCATTAGTTTCTTTCGAGGCATACAACAGTGAGTTTTCCCTCTTTGAGCCAGACATCACCATAATATTGTTATTAACATATCACTGAGTCCACATGAGCATAAACTACTTTATGTAACAACCACACACAGCAACTTATGGTGATGATAAAACCAAAATGTGTGAAAGTATGATTTCAAACGATATTATGAAAAACATCACCAACCATCACCTGTCTGCACAAACATTGATAATAACTGATAACAGCATTAGTAAAGAACAGCAACAGATCAAAGTAGGAGCCTCAGCAAGCCCTGTGAACCAATCACACGCACCTGCTGGCAGGAGCTGGAGTTTATATTTTTTAAATGATTACTAATTCGCTGTGTGACATTATTTATATTTTTGTATATCAAATAATGAGGCAAATAGCAAAAAAGGGTTATGGATAGGTTCTAAAATATAGCCGACTAAAAATTAACCGTTATAGCTGATAGAGGTGAAAGTGAAAGTGCATTCCCACTGGCCTAGGAGGGGTAAGGGGAGTGATGCAAGCACGGCAACGGTCTTTATAGCATTAAAATCAGAAAAGAAATACGCCAAAAAAAAGTATGAACTATACTAAATCTAATGTAGCCTATGTCATAATTTAAACAAGTCTCCCGAAGGTATCTCTCTCTCTCTCTCTCTCTCTCTCTCTCTCTCTCTCTCTCTCTCTCTCTCTCTCTCTCTCTCTCTCTCCGCTGCCTGTGGCTGTGTGTGTGTGTGTGTGTGTGTGTGTGTGTGTCGGCGACCAGGCGCTTGTGGAGTTTAACGGTAAAAAGACAGTTAACCACACGTTCCCGTTACTCTTATGATGGACAAGGTTTGTGATATTTAAACAAACATCCGAAATAAAAGCCTCTTATTTACGAGATCGGTCTGACAGACCGGCAACTTACATCGGGGCGTCCCAGCATGACAGGCCGGCCGGCGGGCGAGCGATCCGGGCCACCATTCTCTTAATGCATCCATGGGGCCACCTCCAGCTGAGCTTCTCAACTCCGAAAACTTTGAAGCAAATTTTCAATTCGGCAACGATTTTCGGATGACTGCCTATATCCGAAATCTAAACAGTTCATTTCTCGCCTAAAACGTTTTCAGAAATGACTTTAATGATGAATAAGACGGTGAAAAAATTGTTAAAATATTGCTCTCAAGCGCAAACCAGTACAGAAGACATCACTCAGTCATAGAGGGACACACCCCAAAACTAACTATAGACATGCTGATAGGTAAGCTCACGGGCCATAGGGGATGGGGCCACGTGGGTCACTCCTAATTTGGATCAATCAGCAGCCATGTAACCTGCGATTAGAGTGATTGACAGAAAACCTGACAAGTTAGAAAACTATATGACCTTTTTAGCTCATCACTAACGTGAATATGGGAGGCCCCTGAACTTGTGAGGCCCCTGGGCTTCAGCCCAGGTAAGCCCGTGCATTAAAGCGGCCTTGACTGTAACACAGTTTATTCATCAGTTATTTCCCCCCAGCAAAATATAAGGTTAAAAACCATAGAGGTGTCCTCTCCCTGTTGTTTCATGAATGTACAGTATGTACAGTAGCCTCAACTAAATAGTTACTGGTTCAGTGAACTAAGATTATATTAAGGGAGGATTGTACAATTATAAAAACCTATAACTGTTCAATCCTCCCAAATTATAGTCCCAATTCACTGGAGACAACACACATTGTGTGCTGTTAAATTAATTGTATATGCCCCCTTATTATGCACAATCCATTTTCTCAGCATAAGACATTTTATTTTCTGAGAAATTCAGGCTTTTACCCCTGTCCTTGTATTTCTTTCAACCCCGTAACGCAACAATACCCCCACTCACAATTAAATAATGGTTTGATCCTGTGGACATCACTCATGAGGAAGTGACATCATACAAGTCTTCAGAGAAGGCTGGTGTGACAAGTGGTAAGCTGCTCTCTCACTTTTTATAAATATTTCATGTTTTTTAAGCACATATGGGCTTTGTCAATCTCAGGTATTCAACTGTGTTGGGGGGGGGGGGAATTCATAGTTAAGATTTTACCAAGAATTGTTTTTATAGCTATGAAGTATAACAATGTCTAAATTGAATAAGGCCATGTGGCACACTGCTAGCATCCCGAATTAGCAACAGATTAGCACAAAATCTTCAACCCCATCACATTTTTCAATGTTACGGGGTTGAATGGCTGTTAAATCTTAGCAATATTTAATGTATATTGCTTAATACCAATCATATTTTCTTGTTGAATGTTTGTTGTTTACGGTTTTACAGTATCAACTAAAAGTACGAGGAATTTTTGAAAATAACTTAAAAAAAAGTGACAATTAATTTGTTCTCTCTCCTATATACATTGACATATTTAGGAGTATTATCTGCAAGTTCATGTTCATTTTACTACATAGTGATTAAAAGGATACAATATTTAGCCTTGAAGAGTAAGCAGGTCATTGACTTGACCTTGACCTACAATTTCAGATTCAACAATGGAAAAAACAGCAGCAGAAAGGAAACACACACAGAGAGGAAGGTGAGGGACATCTGCGCGCCGGATGTCAGGTAATTCTCCTGGAAATGTAAGATCTTTAAGACACGAGGTGGTGGTGGTCATGGACACACTGTCGCCACAATCAACTGAAAATAAAGTTTTGTTGCTTTAAAGCATAATTTGGTAATGCATAAGAAGACTAGAGAATGGAAATGAAGACTAGTCTAAAAAGGCATACAGTATACTGCCTTGGCAACTGGTGCGTGAGGGGTTCATGTTCACTAGCCGACTGGTTTGTACTGACATATTTAGGAGTATTATCTGCAAGTTCACGTTCATTTTACTACATAGTGATTAAAAGGATACAGTAATTAGTTTTGGAGAGTAAACTGGTCATTGACTTGACCTTGACCTACAATTTCAGATTCAACAATGGCAAAAACAGCAGCAGAAAGGCAAAGAGCGTACAGGGGCAAGAAGAAATGCTGATCCAGAGTGCATACAAATATGATTTCTGGTAACTTTGTACACTGTTTCTTCAAAACTGCTTAGACATATTCACATTGTAATAGTATCCTTAACATTTATTTATTTATTTATACTGCTTATGAACTTACCTTGTTATGATTTGATACTATAAATAAAATTGAATTGTCTATTTGTTTGTTTTAGACAATCTGTGAAGGGGAAGAAAAAATCAAGAAAGACAAAAGACAAATTGAGAAAGCAGGTAGCTGATTTACAGAAATGTCTTGATGAAGAAAGGAGGGCCAAAGAAAAGTACAAAAAAAGGCTCCAGCGTTTAGAAAAGACTTCGTCAAAAGCCACAGCTGTACCAAGTGATGTCAGAAGATCTGCACTGCATCACACAGCACTCGTGGCTCAAATAAAGGAGCATTATAAAAATGCAAAAACTGAACGAGAGAAGCAAATGATATCCAGAGTAGTGGCAGGTAACATTATTAAGAAGTATAGACTGCAATCATTTTCAGAGTCTGCTTTGGGTTTTTCAAAGAAACGCTGGAAGCTCACAGGCAGTGTATCTACATTTCAAAGAAAGAAAATCTCAAACTTTGTGGACATCAAGAAGAGGGTGAGGGATTTCTTCACACGTGATGATATCAGTAGAATGACCACTGGCAAAAAGCAAACTAAAACAAAGAACAAACAGAAGATGCAGAAGAGGTTCCTCCTTGACATGTTGAAAAATCTGCATAGGAAGTTTCTTGCAGAGAACACAGAAGAGATTTCATACTCCATGTTCTGCCGCCTCCGGCCTTTCTGGGTGGTTTACCCTTCCCTTGCTGATCGGGACACTTGTATGTGTAAGCTTCACGAAAACCTGACCTTTGTCGCAGAGAAGCTCAAACAAATTAAGCTTATTGAATCGTCATTGCTTGAAGATTTAGTTGAAAGTGTGTGTTGTAGTTCCTTGAATAAGCAGTGCATGTACGGTGAATGTGAACAATGCAAGAACCAAACAGTTCCAATGTCAAGCTTGTATGCTGCTGATGAAAATGTTGTCTTTCTCCTGTGGATGGTCAAAGAAAAGCAAAGAAAAAATGAGGAAGGTCAAACAGTAAAAGTCACTGTGAAGGATGAGGTAAACATGACGCAGGAACAACTAGTACAGTTGTTTCATACGCTCCTCTTCAGGTTCCGGAAACATCTTTTCAACATTAAACAGCAGTATGCTTACTGTTGCGAACTCAAGAAAAACATGTCTGCAGATGAGTGCCTTATCCATATTGATTTTTCAGAAAACTTCACCTGCAGATATGGGACAGAGATACAGTTTGTCCACTTTGGTTCATCTCATGAACAGGCCGTCCTCCACACAGGTGTCCTCTACGTTGGACAGAATCAGCAACCAACTTGCTTCACCACCATATCTCCATCAAGGAATAAGGCTCCTCCTGCTATCTGGGCACACCTCAGTCCTGTGCTTGATGACCTGCAACATACCCACCCCAACATATCAACAGTACACTTCTTCAGCGATGGCCCTTGTACCCAGTACAGGCAAAAAGGCAATTTCTTTCTGTTCAGCACAGAACTGGCCAAGAGGGGCTTGTGAGGACAGGGTCTTGGAATTTCTTTGAAGCAGGGCATGGGAAGGGAGCACCAGATGGTGTTGGTGCAACCCTAAAAAGAACCGCAGACAGGCTGATAAGTCAAGGATGTGACATCCCAAATGCTCATACTCTGTACAGGGTCTTAGAGGAGAACAACACTGCCATCAAGCTTTACTTCATTGAAGACGAGGCCATCGAGAAAGCCGTCCAAGGTATGCCAGCCAATTTGCCAGTAGTTCCATCCACAATGCGGATCCACCAAGTTGTTTGTGTGGCTGCAAGGCAAATTGCCTACCGTGATGTAAGCTGTATGTGCACAGTCCACAACAAGAAACTGGAATGCCAGTGGTTCAATACACAACATTTCACATTTACCCCTAAAGTTACATCAGTTGTGTCACAGAGGGAGGTTGATTGGGCAAATCCAGACATATGCGGGAAATGGTGCGTGGCCAAATATGATGACAATTTCTATCCCGGAATAATTCTAGCCACAGATGAATCCCATGTGCAGGTCAAATGCATGTGCTGTGCTGGACCAAATAGGTACTTCTGGCCACTTCTTGATGATATCCTGTGGTATCCATTTGAGGACATCTTGGAACACATTGATCCCCCTAAACCGGTGACTTCTAGGCACATGGAAATACAGAAGGAAGTGTGGTCTAGGCTCTCTCAGTGAAAATGGTGAACAAACTGTAGGCTTACCTATAGGTTATTAATGTTAAGATGTTTGCTTAATGTTCAAACATTCAAACAACACAGACATTCCTGCCATTACTCTGGATATTTCTATGAAATCAATGAAATGTTGTAACTGTTGTTAGTTTATTAATGTGTTTTAATCTGTCTAGATTTCATCTTGATTGTTTAAACTTTAAAAGCTATGTTGACAGTAGTTTAAAATGTCAACATGTGACCTATATAGGTTATCAATGTTAAGATGTTTGCTCAATGTTCAAACAGACTCCTGCCATTATCAGATGGATATTTTTATGAAATCAATGACATGTTACTGTTATTAGTTCATTAATGTGTTTTACTCTGTCTAGCTTTCATCTAGATTCTTTAGATTTTAAAAGCTATGTTGACAGTAGGTTTAAAAATGTTTAAAATGTTTAAAAAATGGCAACATGTGAGTGATCTGATAAAAAAAGTGAAAAGATAAAACATATGACATGATGCTTTTCACTCAACCGTTACATGATTTTCAACCCTGTTGCGATGCATTCATCCCTGTTACGAGATTATTTTTTTTTTCATTTTTGTATTAAATACACAAAATATAACATCAATAGTGTTTTTATTGTGTGTATTAAATCAGGGTAAATAAGGCTATTTCAATTTTGTCAGGAATTACGCAGCATTCTTGCACATTTCTTGCGAAAATGTGGAGTTAGATTAGAAATTTCTTCATCGTAAACTGGAAAGGATGGTGCTGGTCAGTTTTTCTTGATTTTCTCTTTAATTACAATATGCCATTATTTACAAGGGACATCTAAACTGTGAGATTATGCCAGAAGCTGATCTCAAGCTTATTGGAAAAATGAATAGTTGAATAACAACATGACTGTGACGGGGTTGAATTGGGACTTGTTTGAGAAAATAATACAGAATAATAACTTAATACTCTACATTGAGATGGGAAAAGGTATTTTCTATCAAGTACACACATTACTTTGTCACAAGATTTTAATGTTCATTGTTTCATCCTGCTCAATCACAAAAGGCACCGAATCTGTAGAATGACCCAGCTACGGAAGCATATGACTTTGATTCCATAGTATGGAGCCGTGCCAATACACCTTCAATTATTTTAGTTGATACATTTTTTGGTATTCTTTAACAAAGGATCATGTAATTTCCTCTTCCATGTGCATTGTATTTGGCATTCTTAGCACACAGTTTGTGTTGTCCAGTAAACTGGGACTATACTTTGGGAGGATTGTACAATTTTAAGAACATATCCTCCAAAATTATAGTCATAGTTCACTGAACCAAGAACTATATAGTGTAGACTACTGTACATTCATGTAACAACAGGGAGGGGACACCCCAATGGTTTTTGATCTTATATTTTGCTGGGGGGGGAATAACTGATGAATACTCTGTTAGTCACGTTTACAGTGTACATTTAGTTCATCACTTAATTATCTTTATAGTTTCTAGATTTCAGAGTGCAATTTCTTCAGTGTTTCTTTTCTATATCTATATGGAGTAAAACATATAATATGTAAAGAAGAAAACTCAGCCTCTGTAAAAAAGAAAAAGCATGGCAGATAACAGCGGACCGACTGAATGATAGTCTAAAAATATACATTTACGAACTACTGCTCTTAACTGAAACCATTCAGTCACTTGTCATTTGCAAAACCGAACTGTTGTACACTTTGCATCTTCATGGTAAATTTCCTGACATTACCTTCTGCTCACTTTTAAGACAAAGGGCCTAATCTTGAATGGTATGATTATGACGGTCTTAATTCAGACCAGTGGTCAGTTAATGTCTATATTTAGGCTGCTTACGCATTCAGTCGGTCCGCGATTGTCTGCCAGGCCGTTTCATTACAGCGCCAGTGTTTCTTTTTTTTACAAATAATGTGTTTCACGTTATCATACTTCCATAAGAAGCTGCTGCTCACTCTGTATAAAGTATCAACAAAGCATATTCTCCATTGTAGCATCAGTAAATCTGATCGACCTCGCAGTCTGTTAAGGAAAGCCGTGAACGTGCATCTATCCGAATTACTTCAGCCCGGCTCGACCTAGTCGCTCCTCCTCAGCCTGGCTTGGCTGTCGTGAAACACACCAAGCCAGGCTGCACAGATTAGACTAGGTCAAGCCTCGCTTTATTAGTTATCCTGGATTTATATATTCTACTTTTGTGAAACAGCCCCCAGGTTCCTGCAGCGTGTCCATCAACACCACACTCAAAACATTTCTTTTATCACACACAGACAATTTCTGTATATTTTTGTGTAATTCAGTCATGTTTTCCTGCGTGAATGTACCACATACATTTGATAAAGGAGACACAGGTGGGATGGTCTGTTTCCTCAGGGATCACAGTTTAATTGGTTTCATTTGAAAAACAAGGGGAAATAAAGTCAATCCCAGACTAAAGATAAATAAATACAAAACTGCAAGGTTACCTTTCAATGTTTCTCTTAAACTCTTTTGAATAAACTGTTGTGTCCCTTTGATGAAACCTCTACATTGAACAATACTGAAATAAAGGACCATTGGGCAGCCAAATATCAACTCAAAGTAAAATCAATGAGAGAATCACATGTATCACTCCATAGTCTCACTCATGTGCTAACTATTGTTGCTGCCTCCGTTCTCTACGATCTTGCGCTTTCTTCTCCTCTGTTGAGGCTTTGAAGACATTGGCCTCTGTAGTACTGCAGCTCTTTGATGCTCTCCTGGATGTCATCCAACGCTCTGAAGGACAACACACACTTTATTATGCATAGTCCTCTGGAATCTAATGGCGTTTTCCATTAAATGGTACCTGCTCGACTCTCGCCCTTTTTGGGGTTTTCATTATGAAAAAAAAGTTCTCTCTCTCTCTCTCTCTCTCTCTCTCCTCTCTCCTCTCTCTCTCTCTCTCTCTCTCTCCTCTCTCTCTCTCTCTCTCTCTCTCTCTCTCTCTCTCTCTCTCTCTCTCTCTCTCTCTCTCTCTCTCTCTCTCTCTCTCTCTCTCTCTCTCTCTCTCTCTCTCTCTCTCTCTCTCTCTCTCTCTCTCTCTCTCTCTCCTCTCTCTCTCTCTCTCTCTCTCTCTCTCTCTCTCTCTTCTCTCTCTCTCTCTCTCTCTCCTCTCTCTCTCTCTCATAATTGACAGCAACAAAAGGTCAAAGCTAGACAAGAAAAATCCAACATCCATTCTATACATGATAATGATAATAATAATAATTTAAACTTTATTAATCCCACAAGGGAAATTACAATGTTTTCACTCTGTTAGAATACACATTACACACAGGAATTACACACACATGCTCAGTGATTGAGATTGAGGGGGCTGCCCCGCGCAGTTGGGGGTTCGGTGCCTTGCTCAGGTGCCCAGGAGGTGAACTGGCACCTCTCCAGCTACCAGTCCACCTCCATACTTTGGTCCATACGGGGACTTGAACCAGCAACCCTCCGGTTCCCAACCCAATTCCATAAGGACTGAGCTACTGCCACCCTTTATTATTGTGATAATGTATTTACCTGTGGGCTGCTTTCTTGTTGGGCACCATCTTGTATTCCTCTGGAAACCACCGCCTGAAAGTGTTTAGAGAACAAAAACAAAGCCACTTTTATCTAATAATGTTGTTCTATCTTTCACTTACAGTACTGATGTACTGTTAAGTGGAGACACTATCAGTAAGATAGAAAACCTACTCAGTACTGCAATATTACTGTAAAACATGCAAACAGACGAAAGGCATTAGTGGGGCCTGAGTAAATAAAGTCCTAATATAATGAGCAGAGCCACTGGCCAGCTAAAGAGACTAGGAAAACAAAGTGGAGGACAGGTGAGAGAAAATGTGCCACACTGGCCTGCAGAGCTCCTTGATGGTGCTGACATCAATGATCCTGTAGTGCAGGTGGTACATAAACTGGGGCATGTACTTGTCCAGGAACCTCTTGTCTGCATGCACAGAGTTCCCTGCAGGAAGAGGGATCAAAGCACATGACTGTAGGAGCCAGAGGACCCAGCGATGCAGCTGATATTAAACAGGATCTCACCAGCAAGGGGACACTGTCCCGGCGGGGTGTGCTGTCTGACGAAGGACAGGAACTCGTACTCTGCTTGTTCCAGGCTGATTTTACTGTCCTGTACAGCCTGCGTCAGTCCTGACTGAGACACAAATGTAAACGTCACTAAACATCTCTCACACACCACTTTAAAAGGATACTTTGACATTTTGGAAAATATACTTCTTGGATTTCTTGCCAGTGATGAGATGAGAAGATGGACAGCACTATCATATGTATATGTTAAAGGTGGAGCTTTCTGCTAGTCAGCAAAATGCATTGTGTCTATCTTAAGCTCTAACAAATGCGTTGAATGCATTTCCTTCCTCGAAAAATATTTGCAAAGCCCATTATATATGCACTTTAAATCCACCATTGTTTATGGCCATGATCACTTGCTAGCAGTATTCTTCTTCTCTGCCGGCACATTTGCAACAGCTTGGTGCATTACCACTAGAGGTGGGAGAGAAAAAATCCATACAGTATAGCTTCGCGATATTTTCTGTGGCAATATTGTATCGATACACAGACGCCAAGTATCAATCCTTTATTATATAAATTGCACATGATAAATAAACTTTTTGGTACTGGAATAATAAAATCAATTGCTTTTTCTACATGGTGCAGTTGAGTTTGTCTGGTGAGGTCAGCAGAGGGGACCGTCAGCGTGAACGCTACAAAGTTTTCCTTTGGGGTCAAGTTGTAAAAAAGATAATCAATTGCAAGATTTTTAAAATCGGATCAATATCGTAGATCAATGGAATTGTGTAATAGAAACACCATTGGTAGGAAATAGGGTTCAATGAGTAACCAATTCAAATCAAGATTGCAAAGTAATAGAATGCCATTTTTAAATCAAACACACACACACTGGCGCACACACCAGACACCAGCCCCTACATTCGGTTTACTGATAGCTAGCGTTTAACTCAGGCTAATTAATTAGCTAGTAAGTGGCAATTTTTGCCAGCCAGCCTTCCAAAAGAAAGCACAATGAAATTAAATGTTAACTAACTGACCGACAAGCAGGAAACAGAGTCTCAGTTCACCCGTCCGGGAGGCTCTGACACACTTTCCGCACTCCGTGTCCGCGGACAGCTGTAGGCTTGTACCAGTGTTGACTTGGTGGCTCCTCTCAAAGGCCTTTCATAGAGGTCCCCTGCACTAACTACAGGCGTGATGCCTTGGACTCACACTTGAGCTCAACCAATCACCTTTAATGCTTAACAATATACAGCGGTGTTAATAACAATTAAAACTGTAGACAAATGTCAGCAGTGGACCGACGCCGTGTCTCTCCACGTTGCAGGGGAGTCTGTGTGTGACAGTGTGAGTGAATGGGGGCGGGGCTGCGCGAAGAGTAGGAGAGATCCAAACACGTGCACGGCTTTACAGAAGAAATGGGTCATGTAACGTAGCGGAGAGGACGTTAGGTGCACCGGTGCGACCTACAAAAAATGTTAGTCGCACCCTTACAAAATTTGGGCGCATGTGCGACCAAATTGGTCGCACTCTCGAGCCCTGCGTGGGGCGCCTCTGTCCAACCTCACCTTATGGGCACGTTTTCAGACACAAGTAAGCAACCTCAAGAATGAATAAACAATAACCAGTCTCTGAAATATTATCTCACATCTAATGTTAACAGGTCATGGAGCCCTACATTGACAGCCTCATTCAGCACATGGAGCTGAGGTTCCAGCAGCTTGAAATTCTTGGTGCCTTTAGTGCTCTGGGACCACCAGGACCAGGGGGTGATGAGAGTTGTGCCATCTCAGACCTACAAATGCTGGCCAAGCAGTTCCCGCCCATCAATGAGAAGACACTTCTCCAAGAATGGCAGAGCTTTAAAGTGCTTACAACATAACATATGAAGTTGTTTATTTAAGTTCACGCATATCTGTCATTGACCAATGTTCTCATCCATCAGGACAAGTCCCAGCTAGACATAATGACTGCAATGGCATCTGGGTATGATGAGCTACATCTGCTTTACCCAAACCTGTCCCTCCTATCAGCAATCGCCCCTCACAATACCCGTCTGAGTGTGAATTGTGAGAGGGATTTCTCTGCGATGAATAGTGTAAGTCCATCATCATCTCTCAATCTTAGATTCTATCAAAATTGTAAATATTACACAAAAGTATAAAATAATCTAAACTTCATTCACTCTCCGTGTATAGATCAAGAAGGACTTGCAGAACAGGCTGCAGAGCAACAGTCTGACAGCCTGCATGAAAATAAGCATAAATGGTCCACTTGTAAGAGTGCAATTACCAAAGGGCCCTTGAATTGTTCTTTTTAAAACGAGGATAGCCTGTAGCGATGCTAGATGTCAGCTCTGCCATAAGCAGTGACTGTGATCATCTTTGCACATTTTGACAATGTTGTTTTGCACTTTCTTTTGCACTTCAGTGTTGTATAGTTTGTATAGTGTTTGTTTAAATTGCACACATTAATTCACTGTTCTCGTTTCAGTTGTTACGTACAAATATTTATATTTTTAAATATTTGCATTTATGGTGTTTGTAAAAATTGCACATTGCAACTTATTTTGAAAAGCTGGTTCTTTATTAATTATATATTATTTAAATTTAATATTTAGTGTTTATTAAATAATTGTTAAATGTAGTACAGAGTCTATAGTCTATCACACAAACACTACCGGTGACTCAAGCTCAACTGCATGGCTACCATAGTAGCTACTAGGGATGGGCGATGGAGACAATATGCAATATAAACGATGCATATAGAGATTTTAATTATATTGCACTATCGCGATAATTCATGTTGATGACGCAATCTACCCGCGGAATTTAGAGCCTCGAGCTGCAACCGGCTGCAACGCATCCTCATTGTTGATGAAACATGGCTGAAAGTGAAACAGAGGAGCTGGTGAAAAAGACCGGTGCAACATCCATTATTTGGACTTGGTTCAGATTGAAGCTGCTACAACGGACCTGTGGTCGAGCTGTACCACGGAGCCTTTCATCAGCCTGAACATTCAATATATAACGGACGACTGGAATCTTGACAGCCGGTGTTTGCAGACGTTGTACTTCCCCCGCTGAACATACGGCTGTGTGTGTGTGTGTGTGTGTGTGTGTGTGTGTGTGTGTGTGTGTGTGTGTGTTCAAATGCGTTACATTACAGTGTCCGTTCCTTACTAAAAAGACACCAGTTTTTCCTGTTCTCTGCATCTTGGGTGGCATTTAAGAACCAAGGACTTAAACTAACTAAGTGTAGTGTCTTTTAGAATGGTTTGCACTAAAGGAAATAACCCCAATACTTCAAGCTTTTTCTTTGTTAAAGTCTCTGTAAGTAGTGTACTTGAATTTTATTTATCTGCAACATTATGTTGTATAATTACAGTTTTGCACAATAAATGTTCTCAAAACTACAAACTAAGTTTCTTTTAAAAATAATAATACATTTAGCAGTTTGGCTTTCCTTAGGGTCTATGTAACCTGTTCTGAAATGGTTCTATTATAATTTATATATTGTGATATATATCGTTATCGCAAGAGGCTGCAATGTATATCGGAATGTGGATTTTAGGCCACATCGCCCATCCCTAGTAGCTACCTTACCTATAGTAAGCCTATCTTCAATGTGTACATTAACACACTAATGGTGCGTTATTTTTGCCTCGCAACTCGTATTTTACGAGGTCAAAGTCGTAAACACGCCCCCTGACCTCGTATTTACGAGTTTGGAACTCGTACATCCACCGAGGTACCCGAGCTGAAAATCCAACATGGCTGCCCCCTGTATCGACAGTTGTAAAAGCTGTAGTAACATAGTTATAAGCACTTCTGTGTTATTTGTGTCACACTAAATCAGTCGTACACGCAGCGCTGTCTTCTATCTGTGTTGTCACGCGGTTTGTATGCACAAAAAAACAGCGTATACATTGTTTAAACTGGCGCTGCTAACAATGGCTAACCTGGCTAGAACTAATGAAAACAATGGAAATCCCACTTGCAAAAAGAACGCATTCAACTCGTGTGTGACGTCATTCCCAGTTGCGACCTCCGACTTCCGAGGCAAAAAGAACGCACCATAACTCTGAGGACCCCCTAGGGGTCACGGACCCCCTGTTGAATATCTCTGACTACATCATGGTCTTCCTGTGCTCCTCCTCTCTGCCCTCGTGGTAACAGTCTAAACATTTAGTCTAGACAGAAATAGGATAAAAATAAATATTGTTTTCATGTCTGAGACATTTTACAAATACCCTACAGACACTGAAACTATAGTGAAAGGTGACAGTTATGTAATGTTGCTGCATGATGTCAATTATCAACAACTATCAACACATCATTTTCACTGTGTATTTTGCTGAGAACTGTGCGCCTCACGTAGAGACAATAAGCGGGACGCACTGCTGCAGCTCTAACCTGTTAACATGGCTGCCGAAAGAAAAAGCAAACTCACTGCTGAGGGAGGCGGCGCTGCCCGGTCTCTATTGCACACTCAGTTTTAAGCGATTTCACGTCATACGGATGCAGGGTTTCAGTTTCAAATCGCAATATATTTCAATTTCCCTCTTGGTGCGGTTTGTTTGGGCAGCTGTGAATGCAGCAATCACACTCGGATGCGCACCAAAAGCGGACCAAACAAGGGTACCGAGACGACCACCTTTGTCAGACCTTAAACAGACCCAACTGCTGGAAGAACTGCAGATGTTTGGACTAAACCAGCTACTGGAGTCAGCTGTGCTGCTGTGCATTATGGGATGAGGACAAGTTTGCACTTCAGCAACATCGCTCAACGGCAACTCGCAGACAAACTTGGAGTTGTGAAAAAGGTGCGGCCTCATTGAAATTTGGTCTGATGACCACATTAGGTCCCAACTCTGGACAACAAAGAGCAGTTGAGGAAATAGGTTCAACGACACATCTGGCCTGCTGCTCAGGCGAACGTCTCCTGAGCTGCGTCGGCCCCCTCCCCTCCCAGCGAGCTGCGACACACTTTAGGGCCCCACTGACTTGTGTTGTCACCATGACAACTAACAACAATCACATGAACACAACTCAATGGCCTTTCTATCCATTGTATTTCTACGGGTCAGAGTTCAGCCCACAAACGATGTCCTAAAATTGGTTTTGGCTCCATCAACTGGCCAAAAACACTCACAAAAGGATTTATTTAGGATGTGGAGTCATATGGTAAGCCGTAGCCACCAAAAATGTATATTCCACTTAATACAAATGTGTGTTTGTGTTAACCACAACAAAATGAAGAAACAAACAAAACTACACGTTTTAAAAATAGCAATCCAGTGTTTCCCCTAGGATTTTCTTTAGCCGTGGTGGCAGGTATGTCAACCCCCCCCCCCCCCCACACACACACACACACACACACACCAAGGCCGGACTTTCAAATAAAGAAAATTATCGTTCCAAATGGTCTTTCTTACTGAATTAATGCTATTTTTTTTACAGTACATTAGTGTGAGAAAACTCCTCAAAAACATGGAAACTCCATAATGATAACTGACTCTTTAACTAGAAAAAGATCTCAGACTAGGAGGCAGTGCACTAAGTGATGGTTAAAGTCTGTGATTGGAAACATGGTTGTAGTATGCAGGAAAATGCTTGCAGAAAGAAAGGCTGTTGTCAGGTAAACATGTCACAGTCAAAGAGGCTAAAGGGAAAATTGACGTGGAAAAGCCTTTAATGATGAATGGACTGATAAGCAGGCTACCATTCATACTGTATGCCTCATTTGCAATGAAATGATGCTGTTGCAAAATAATACAACCAGCATCATCATCAAGAATGAAGAACGCGAAGGTAACGATCGTGTCATTCACGTACATATTAAGTAGCCACATGTATCTGTTTTGGTCTTATAATACATCCATAGCTTTACCTCCAGGAGAGAGGACGGTTCACTCAGCCAGCAGTTCAGTTTATAAGAATTTGTCCAAATTTCTAGATTCTCGCTAAGCTAAGCTAAGACTACAACCGACAGCTTTATTTGTTTGATCTTGTTGGTAAAGAATTAGCAGAGTAGAGCTGTGTTTGGTAAAACAGCGCGGTGGACGAGATCAGACAGAGCAGATTAAAATATCACTTTCTACATGTTTATGCCGGTCTATACAGGTGAGTGCATTGATAAGTATTGACTTTTTACTCCAGAAGGTTTTGTTGTAGCCTACTTACAGTAACTAGACTAGCGTGAGTTCATCTGCCCCCCCAGCGGCCGTTGGTAATCCTCGGTATCGTTCCCAGTCAGGTGCTGCGCGTGTTTTAGATGTGTGTGTGTGTGTGCGGTTAACGCGCACACACACAACTCGGCTGCGTGTGTGTGGCGCGCAGGCAAGAATCCCGGCATGTGAATAGAGACGGGGGGCTGGGTTTGTGCTGTGAAGCGCGTGTCCGCGCTATTCTCCGACAATCAACATTGACACCGTGGCGTGGCGGCAGAAATGTAACTGTGGCGGTGCGCCACTTGCAAATCAACGTAGGGGAAACACTGCAATCAGACAACTGACCTTTTACTCATCGAGTTGCTTCAGCTTCCCTAGTTGGGACTGTTAGCACTGTGCATTAGCCCTGCAATCCACTGGAAACCTGAACATGGTGTGTCTTTGCATCCTACTCATTGCAGGCGGAGGTAGTTGCCTCTCAACATGAGTACGCTGGCATAGAAGATAGATGGATGGGTGGACAGACAGATAAACAAGTCCTTTGTACTGTGATAAAAAGAGTGTTGCGCTGCTCTCTGCTGTCAAAGCCAGTGTTTCCTGTCAGTTGTCACAGGTAGAATACTTACTTACTTAGAATACTAAATTGACAACATTGACTGGGTTGTGACCAAAAGTGCAAAATGGTTCACTTGCAACTCAGAGGGCTGTGCAAACATCACTTTCTGCCCTATATGTAAGCTATGTATTTTTCTTCCAAGCCCCTGACCACAAAGACAGCTTACCTTCCCATGATGCTCTTTACACCAGTCGGACATCCCTTCCAGCAGCTCGGTTGGCTGCTTAATTATCAAGTTGGGCCCCTGCCGACAGAGAACACGTGAGTTGATTTAACAAGACAGACAAAAGAGAAGTGGCAGTCCAATTTTGTTGATGTTCATATTACCTCAGCCAAAATGTTCAGGTCAGAGTCTGTTATAATGCATGCCATTTCAATGATCTGGTCCTTCTCAATGTCCAGACCCGTCATCTAAAAAGCACACACTTGGACTTAGTTCTCACAGATAGATCCCTAACATGTGTCTGCATCACTGTACTTACAGTACATGTCATTGGTAAAAACATGCTGGTTAAAATTTGCAACTAATCCACGGTACACATGCATGCAGAACCATTATTCATAACACAATTGTATTATTGTACAAATGAGCTACATCAGTAGTAGCAGTTACCTTATGTAAGTCACTCCTACATTTTTCAACTGAGGAGCAAAACGTGCTCCTTGGGGGGGGAAAACAAATACCGTAAAGCCCTGTTCATTTTAATTTAACAAACAGACTATATGAAAGCCCCCTTAATGCATTATATTTTTAATTGTTACCTGCTTTCACTATACATTTTTGCCTAAAAATGTATCAGAATGCAGGAAATGATTAGCCTAGAAATCTAGACGCACCCTAGCTGCAGCAAATTTAATTTGCAGCTAGGGTCAGTATAGACACTCTCCGAGCTGCGAGCTGGAAAAACCAAACTTTGGGGGTGGCCAATCACATCGTGTATAGAGTCGGTGTGGCTGCTGCTGCTGACAAACAGCGGTCTTCTGGAAGACTTGGAGTTAAGCTTTTCTTTGAGAAAAGAACAAAGAACGGCACTGAAGTCATTCTTAAGAAAGGAAGATGTGTTCGAAGTTTTGCCGACCGGCAAAAGTTTAATCTATCAACTAGCTCCGCCCCCTTCTTCGTTGCTCTGCCTGGTTGTAGCGCTATCCTATTGCATGCAGAGGGAGTTTCAAAGACAGCCGTTTATCCGCCCCTCGGATTGAGCCCTGTCAATGGTGAGTTCACAGACCCAACATCTGGATGTGGGTCTGGCTTGTCAGGCTAGGAAATGATGTCTTTAGGCGTTTTCCCAGCAGATAGTACTTGTACTTTTTAGGGGAAAAGTACACTTCTAAGCAGTTCTAAGAACTACTCTCCCCCAAAATCTTTTTTTCCATTTGCATTCCCACCGGCCAGGTGGCCACAAGGACTGGTAGGAGGGGTAAGGGAGTGATACAAGCACAACAATGGTCTTAATTAAAATCTGAAGAGAAATACGCCAAAAAAAGTATGAACTATACACTAAATCTAATGTATATATGTCATAATTTAAAACAAGTCTCCTGAAGAAAAACAGGTATCTCTCTCTCTGCCTGTGGTTGTGTGTGTGTGTGTGTGTGTGTGTGTGTGTGTGTGTGTGATTGCGGTCAAGCTTGCAGGCGCTTGTGGAGTTTAACGCCAAAAAGACAGTTAACCACAGGTTCCCGTTAATTTAAACAAACAATCCGTCCACGGCGAAATAAAAGCCTCTTATTTACGAGACCGGTCTGAGAGACCTCCAGCTTACAGCGGGGCGTCCCAGGATGACAGGCCGACCAGCGAGCGAGCGATCCCGGCCGCCACCAGTTGGCTGTGCCGTCACTTTATGGAGCTTCTCAACTCCGAAAACTTTGAAGCACATTGTCAATTCGGCAACGACGAAAAAAGTGTTCTAGGAACGTTTTAGTTCTAGGAACTGCACAAGTCCCTCCGGTGGGAAAACGCCTTTTGACGCTCAAAATTTCCTAGGGGAGAACCCCCCACCTAATATGTCCCCCCCCCAAAGGCTGAGCTAATAATGCATAAATGACACTCAAAAAGCTGAAAGACAAAACTTGCTACAGAAGTCTACTGGGGACCAACTACAATCATTAGATCTGAGGAAAGTTATTTGTGATTTTACATTTATTGGGCCTGGGTGCTGCGCATAAGCATAAGCCCTGAGAATAATTGTAAATTAAATACATAAATAGTATTTTGTAGCAGTACCCCTACGTCTATCATTTTGCATGGAGGCAGCATATAATAATCCAGTAACCATCAACTGTGCCATTCAGACAATCTCTGGCAAAGGCACACATTACAGGGTCACATAATGTTGATGCTGATTGTAAGAGGTCGGAGTGACATGTAAGTGGATATAGACCACATGTGTGATGGCTACCAGTATGGAAAGAAAGGCTACTAGAATCCTGCAGGCTTGTTCACATAACTTTTCAGCAATATTTTATAAACTGGAGTCATTGTTAATGTTACACATTTTTAAGAGGCCTGCAGCACTGATTATGGGTGTTATTTTGTACTCACCTTGCATCATAACTACAGTGAACTGAACGCAAAGCATTATGCAGCTGTTCTCAAGTCAGGCACCAGCTCAGCATCTGCCAGGTCCAACTTTGGCAAACTGTCTAACATGTAACGTTACAGTCCTCAGGTAACGTTACTTACTTAGCTACGTTACATAGGATTTTAGTTATAGCGTTACACATGGCCACGTTAACTTACACTAAGAATCATCAGCATGCTTTCGGCTAACGTAACCTCTGGTTAGCTTGTTGAAGTATCACCTAGCTAATGTTAGCAAAGTTAAAAACAGTAACGTTATCCCTTCTAGCCACTTAAGTTAACTAACGTTAGTGTTAACACAGATAACAGCAGACTGTAGCCCTGTGACTTGCCTCCAGGTCCACCCAAACCATTCTCTGAGACATCCCGATGGACGACATGCTTATTGTTCTGGACACCTGGACGTCAACAGTTGAACCGAATGTAGAAGTGAATGGGTTTATAACGCGGCTTGACGGTACGTGCTTGCTGTGGCGGAGTACGGGCTGTCTCCTCCTGCAAACAAACTGCAAGCTAGTCCATGCCGACGACCGCGAAAAACACACTTGCATCCTGGGCAACATGATTCTTCTTTATGGCTTATTGGCAAACCAACTTATAGATGCATTACCGCCACCAAGTGGACTGGAGTGTGAACGAGAGATAAATGCAGATAAAAACTAGATTATCATTACTAAATAAATTTCTCTCAGGAAATGAATAATGTTGTAATATGCCTTGCCTGCTGTTTGTTGTGGTGGTTTGCCTTCTGAAGTGTCTGAAAAAGGTGCTCTCTCTGGGTACTGTAGTCCTTGCAATGTATTAGTATGTTCAACAGTTTCAGTCTGGTTACAGTGTGTGTATTTTCCAGTTGGATGTTTACCTATTTTATGTAACTAGAAAATGCATTTCCTGCAGAAAATGCATGTGATGCTGAATAGCTAAATTGCTAAAGCTAAACTGTATTAATAGCTTAAATCCGTAAGAAGAAGTTAAAGTAGTGAGAATAGTTGGAAAAGTGCGAATGGTTTTAATAAGTATGAATTTTATGTTGTAAGATGAGGAATAATTAAGTTTAAAAAAAAATGCCAAAGCTATACTGGATTGCTGGTTAAAATGTGTAAGATGAAGGTGAAGTTGTAAGACATGTGGAAAAGTGGTGTGCCTGGGTACCTCACCTGGTAGAGCAGGTGCCCATGTATTTTACTCCTCCATACAGAGGCCGCAGGTTCGACTTCGCCCTTCGGCCTTTTGTCGTTCCCCCTCTCTCTCATGTCTTCAGCTGTCCTATAAAATAAAGGACTAAAATGGCCAAAAATAATCTTTTAAAAAAATGTGGAAAAGTGGTAATTGTTCTAATGAGTTTTGATATCTTGAAAAGTTGAATAATAGCCATATTGTATGAAAGTTGTAGGTGTTAAAACAGTGGCACAGCGGTGGCAAGCGAGCTACATCCATGCGGCACCACAGTGGTAAACGTATGTTGTTGGGGCATTTTGGTGGGATAAATCTGCTATTCGTTCAGCAACATTCGTGCTTTGCGTCAGACAATGTTTGCCCTGCTGGGTGATACGCTCTGATGCAGACATCGAGTGACTGAGTTTCTTTTACAGTAAGTTAATTATGTCACACCTGTGCACAATAATAAATGAAAACGACACGTTTGCTGCGGCCCCTTCATCTGACCAATGAAGAACCGTGTGTGTGTTTGTGTAAATTAACTGTAATGTTGTATTAATCTCCATATTACTGTCTGTAGTTGCAATTTGACTGGTGAAAATGCTGCGTCATGCTGTAGAGTTGACTATCTGGTGAAAATGCTGCGTCATGCTGTTGAGTTGACTGTCTGGTGAAAATGCTGCGTCATGCTGTTGAGTTGACTGTCCTGCGTAGCACTAACTTGACGTGGAAGTATAAGCGGAGCGTCTGTTTCGTATATTTCTCTGTTCATCCATCTCCATCATTTTCATACAAGTAAACTCAACCAGCATACATAGCATACACGCAGGTATGAGAGAACGTAATACCTTACGTAAACGTAAAACCATAATACCTTAGACACAGCAACCAATACTATTACTGTAATGTATTGATAAGAACGTTATCTAAGAATTATATTTAACACCCCCACTCACTCTTATCTCCTTGGGTTACATGAAAACAAATAACAGAATGAGACTCCCTCATTATCATAAAACAATAAACACTCTTTGCAACCTTAAGTGCCAAACATGTCTTGTGCAAATCTTATCAACTTCAGCTTAGTAGCTGGCTTTGTCAGAACATCAGCAATCATTTGTTCAGTAGGACAATATTCCAGAATAAACTTCCCATTGTTCACATTTTCCCTAATGAAGTGATACTTAATATCAATGTGCTTGCATCGCTGTCTGTGGACTGGGTTTTTGGCTAGTGCTATGGCACCTTGGTTGTCTTCATACACCTTTGTTTGTGCATATTGGTATGTGTCTATACCCCTGAGCAGTTGTTCTAAGTAAATGCATTCCTGTATGGCTGATGCTAAGGACATGTACTCAGCCTCACAAGTTGACAGTGCTGCTGTCTGTTGTTTTCTTGTTTTCCAGGATATGAAAGAGCTTCCTTCATTTAGACTGACACAATATCCTGATGTACTTCTTCTATCTGCTGTATCTGATGCCCAGTCAGCATCGCTGTAGGCCCTTAGACCTAGTTTTTCTGTGTCATTTCTCCTGAAGTATAACCCTTGTTCTGTTGTACCTTTGAGGTACCTGAACACATGTTTTATGTCTGGTCGGGTACATGTAGACAAGTAAATTAAACTTCCTACTGCCTCCCTGTACCTTCTTGGCTCATTCATTTTTTCAGCATCTTCTGTGTATTCAAGTTTTGGTACACAGAGTTTCTCTGGGCCTGCAATCCTGCATCCCAAATCGATCTAGAATTTTTCTCACATATGTCTCCTGAGACATTTTGACTACACCATCTGCTTGTTCGAAATCTATCCCCAAGAAATGTCTTAGCTTTCCCATTTCTTTTATTTTGAACCTTTCAGTGAGCATCCTCTTCACATTTTTCAAAACATTATCATTATTAGCTGCTATGATCAGATCATCAACCCATATTATTAGGATTACTTTCTCGTTGTGGTATTCTCTTGTATACACACATGTATCCGCTGGGTTCTGTACAAAATCATTCTCAATTAAACATGTATGCAACATAGCATTCCAATTTCTCCCTGATTGTTTTAGACCATAGAGAGATTTGTGTAACTTGCACACTAGTTTTTCACCTGTGTTTGACTTTTTCTCATAACCCTCAGGTTGTTCAATGTAAATCTCACAGTCTATTGGAGCATGTAAATAAGTTTTAACGTCCATCTGGTGTAAGACTAGGTTATCCTGCGTGGCTTTTTGCATGACTACTCTCACACTTGTCATATCAGCTGTGGGTGAGAAAGTCTCCTCATAATCAGTGCCTGGTTTCTGACTGTAACCTTTTGCTACGAATCTTGCCTTGTATTTGTCAGATCCATCCATTTCTGCCTTAAGTGCGTAAACCCATCTGCCCCCCACTGTCTGTTTGCCTGGTGGCAACTGAGTAAGGGTGAAGGTCTCATTCTCCTGCAGAGATTGCATCTCCTCTTTCATGACATTCCTCCACTTCGTTGCTTTGGTTGATGTAATGGCATCCTGGTATGTTTGAGGTATATCACACACTGCTCTGTAACAAAAGTCCATGCATGTGTGCAGTTTGTCCTCCGTATCCTCTGTCTCAAGATCCTGTAGATGAGCTGGCCTCTTTTTAGTTCTCGGTGGGTTCCTTCTGATCACAGTCTCTGTGGCTTCACTTGACTGTGTGTACTCTGTCTTTTCAGGTAAAGTCTCAGTAGTAACACCTTGACCTGGTACACTTTCCACATTTTCATCAACAACATTCTCTTCACTGTTGTCAACACTAGGATGTACATCCCCATATTCTTTGCGTGACTGAGATGTTTGTGTTTCCCTTTCTTTGGTTGTTTTAGTGGTGAATTTCACCAACCTGTGTTTTTGGACCCTCTCTGTGTCTGGATAGTAAACTAGATTGGCTGGGCTATTCTTGTCGTAGCCAATGAAAACACCTTGCTCACATCTAGAATCCAATTTGCCTTTCTCTTGCTTGTAAGCAAAACACACTGATCCAAATGTTTGTAATTTGGATGTTTGGTACCTTGCCTGTGAAAAGCTTGTATGGCGTTTTCTTTGTGCGTCTGTTGTAGCACCTGTTCCTCACATAAACTGAAGTCTGCATAGCGTAATTCCATAGCTTATCTGGTAACCCACTCTCTATCAGTAGGCATCTGCTCATATCATAGAGTGTTCTCCAACCTCTCACCGCGGTACCATTTTGGTGGGGTGAATAAGGCGCAGACGTCTCATGTCTGATCCTATTTTTCGTTAACAGTGCCTTAAAATCTCGACTTGTAAACTCAGTGCCGTTATCTGAACGGATACACTTGATTTCACCTTAAGGTGCTATGTCTGCCAAAAATCTTTCTGTGGCCTGCATTGTATCACTCTTGGACTTTAGAAAGTATACAAACATAGTACCAGAGTAGTCATCTGTAAATGACTGCGCGTATCTACCATGCTTGGTATTGGCATGGACCAGCTAAGTCAGTGTGGACTAGTTCTAGGGGCTTCTTTGCCTTCCTATCTGGCTCCTTGGTTCTTGTCTGAGTGAACTTTCCCTGTGTACACACCTCACATAACTGATCCAACCCAAATACACCTCCCTTAATCTCCATGCCCTTCACAACACCTTGCAATTTTTTCACATCTTCATAATTGCAATGACCCAATATTTTGTGCCACGTCTGCACATCATGACATGCTTTACATTGGTCAACATTCTTTTTAACAGTTGGCAAGTAATACAACTTTTCATCCTCATGAATGTCAAACCTGCTACCATCCTTGGTGACCATGCGGTTGTCCCCCTGTATGTATGGCATGTAGAGTGTATCTCGTAGCTGCACTGTGTGTTGTCGTCCAGTATTGTCTAGAAGCTGTATCACCGCTGTTCCTCTCTGTTGCGCCATTCCACTGCACTTGCTTCCATCAGCTAATTCCACTGAGTGGGTCTCTGGCTGGAACGAGCTGTCAAAGTTCTCAAACTTGTTGATGTCATTCACAATGTGGGAGGTTGCCCCTGCGTCCACCATAATGCCTTTCATTTTCACGTTCTCTGGTGGTCGTTCACTTTTGACGTACTTGGCCTTGAAGAGGTGGTCTTGGTCGCCATCTTGTTCCTCTGCAACTTTTCTGATGCCATCTTGTTCCCCCTTTTTCTTACATAGTGATTCTGCATGCGTGTTGTTCTTACAATAATTAAACCACACTTTTCTGAAACAGTTTCTCGCCCTGTGTCCTTTTATTCCACACTTGTAGCAAGTAATGTTGGCATCTTCTTCTTTTCTGTTACTGTGTGGCTTGCTGTGGCCTCCGCCCTGTCTTGTATGCATCTTCATCACATTATCTGTAGCCGGTTCTGTCATTTTCATTTTCTCTGATTCTTCATAGACCCGTGGTCTTCTTTTGAAGTCTGCAAACGTAACATTATCTTCATTTTGTGTTACGTGGACAGCTAACGGCTTGAACGAGTCTGGTAGCCCGCCTAACATCATAGCTACGGTTAGCCCATCACTCATGGTCTCTCCTGCATCTCTTAATGCTGTAATGATGTTCTCTGCTCTTATTAAGTAGTCCGTAACCGTCTCATTGTCTGCCATGCGTAACTTTGTCAATGAAGTGTACATATTTATAATCCGTGGCTTGCTTTTTCCCGAATAATGTTCTTTAAGTATACGCAGGGCTTTTCTGCCATCATCAGCGGCTTCATGCCTAATTAGCGATAGGCTCTTATCGTCTATTAGCCTTACCAGCTCGGCATATAAGTCAGCATTTTTCCGTCTGTCTTTAGCTAGCCAATCTTCGTTTGCATCAGTGGGCTCTCTTAAGATAGTGTCCTTTAACTTCAAAATGTGTAGGCAGCCTAGGAACCGCGTTTCCCAAAGGTCATATTTCTCCTCGGACCCGTCGAATAAAAGCTGCGGTGCTGAGACTCCTGTTGCTCGGTGGGCCATCTTGTCATCCCGCCAATTTCCTAGCTTAGCTTCTTCTTCTGCTAGCTAGCTACCGCGTTACGTCGCGTCTGACTTCACGCTCACTTATCTTCAATTCTGGGCGCATAACCTGTTGAGTTGACTGTCCTGCGTAGCACTAACTTGACGTGGAAGTATAAGCGGAGCGTCTGTTTCGTATACTTATTTATTTATTCCTTGCATGTGCACGGCTCTGTTCATCCGTCTCCATCATTTTCATACAAGTGAACTCAACCAGCATACATAGCATACACGCAGGTATGAGAGAACGTAATACCTTATGTAAACGTAAAACCGTAATACCTTAGACACAGCAACCAATACTATTACTGTAATGTATTGATAAGAGCGTTATCTAAGAATTATATTTAACACATGCTTACTAATCTGTGGCCATGTTTTTAAACATTGCTTTGATCTCTGAAGTTTGTAATCAGCTAACGACCTGTCACCTGCTTGTTAGACTGCTGCCATTAAGGGACACTGAGAGCGACCTGTGAAAAGAAGGCTCAGACAGCTCAAACTACAGGTGGCATAAGTAAAATTACCTCATCATGAGCGCCAGAAGGCCTTTGCGAACATATTGGTATATAATTTGTGTAGATAAAAATAAAAAATGACTCTGAAATTGCAGTTTCAAAATACTCTGCATTTTGGCTCAAGAGGATAAATAACATTGTCGTCAATGAAAGCTCCACCGACCACCTTGTCACTCTGAGGCAGATAATTCAAAGACTATAAGTCCTATAGCTTACATGAACACATTGGCTGAAACTAGACAATAATAGCTACGTTTTAACATATAAATCATCAGGGCTCGACAGTAACGGTTGCCCGGTTGCCCTTAGCAACCAGATTGAGTCAATTGGCAACCATTTCGTGGCCTCTGGTTGCCCCCTTTGGCAACCACCTGTTCAATATTTGTTTTGTTTTTTCAATATAAAAACAAATAAAAACTTACAAAACTGGAAAATATTATTTCAAAAGAAGTCAATATATTTTTGGGGTTGTCTGTAAAGTTTAAACACTACGTTCGTGCACAACACATTTTAGCTGTTGTGCGACCGCTTTGCCGTGAAAAGATACAGGCAACACAATTTTCTGTTTATGTTAACACCGCATGTTAAAATCCGGTGCTAATATGGCAACGCAGATTTTGGTGCCTCATTAGGGTGCCACCAAAATGTCTGCACTGCTCTCTGAAGCTCCCAAACAGCCGTTATAGGCAACAGAAGCATCGCTGCATGTCATGCTAGTAAACACTAATAACACATTACACTTGGCAGCAGGTAACATTAGCCTACAGTTAGCTACAGTAGTAACTGGATTCAACACGGTTAAAATGCTGACAGCTAAACACTGTAATGTGACTGTATTTCACTGTAGAGGATTACAACAGTCTGCCGCTAAAGCTATGAGCTAATAGACACAAACTAGCACTGGTCACTGCTGTTGTCAGTGTTTTAAAACAACACAGACAGGACTAAAAGCTGGTAAACCTCGTGGTGCATTGAAAGTTAGTGAATAATAGCCTTTTCTCATCTGTTTTTGTATTTTAACAGCAATTTACTGGTGAAATATGTAATTATTGTTAAAAGTTATTATTACATTTTTAATAATCATTTAAATTCCCCCCTTTTTTGTGCTGATCCGAAAATTGATTCGATATGTGACTCAAAACCGTTTTGTGATCCGTGAGTTTTGTGATCCGTTGCACGCTTATTTGAGAGGGATGGGAAATTATATTGCAAGCCATTATCTCATTGTTTCATTATTAAATGTGTAGTTACATAAGAAATCAATTGCTCTAAATATAGGCAGTTTATGACATGGCAACCGTTTTGTCAATTTTTGCAACCAAAAGCTGATGCCTGGTTGCCAAGCCGCTTTGCTGTGACTATACAAATCACAACATGTAAATAGGAACATGTTGGCGTTATTTTGTCACTTACTCGGAGCAGTAGGCTAGTTGGAGCCGGTTACCTCCAGGATCTGTGCTAGGCTAAGCTAACGGTGGAGCCGTCAGACAGAGTTACGACACGCACGGAGATGAGAAGGGTATGTATCGACTTGTCTAACTGTCTGGGTTACGGTGAATAAGCTAATGTCCCAATAAGTTGGCGTGTTCCTTTAATG
The DNA here is from genome assembly GCA_023631565.1 of Gymnocephalus cernua. Classification (NCBI taxonomy): domain Eukaryota; kingdom Metazoa; phylum Chordata; class Actinopteri; order Perciformes; family Percidae; genus Gymnocephalus; species Gymnocephalus cernua. Next base: position 28,458,695 of record CM042439.1, on the reverse strand, counting down.
AGTTTGCCTCCCTGATTGTAAATGTGGTGAATTATTGTAGGAGAGTTAGGCTTCTTGCTATAGCCCACAGTATGTAAATAGCTATTAATATTTCAAAACACACCTATTCCTGACTGGTTTATTTATTAGAACCCCCTGCACCCCTACTTCAAACATCTAATTAGTGTTTTGCTAGCAGTTCAATTTTACTATTGTTCCTGACTAGCAATAGAAATTATAACAATTCGTAAATCTGATAAATTACAGACAAATCCATCCGCATTAAATAAATTGGTTTATGTAGGCTAGATAAAACACAAATTTATAAAAAAATAAAAATACAACTCGGCCCCAAACAAGTCCACTGAACAGCAGCACTCAAAGTACACAGACTTGAGCCTGAGCATCTTCTCAGATGGTTCTGTGTAACAAACCAAAGATTACTCTGTAGCTGGTGGTAAAGTCAAAAGTCACTCCCTGGTTGATTCAGATGAATCTCTGCAGACACTACTGCAGCAGTAACTGGAGATTTTGGCTGATATCCTGTATCTTTAGAAGCTGGAAACTGATTAAATCCAGGAGATGTGGATTGCTCTTAAACAAGCTAAATGCTGAATTGTCCTTCAGTTATAACATTTGATTTATTGCTAGATATCATGACTGAACGGTGATGATCAGTGTAAGTCAACGTGAAAATATTTGTGAAAGCAACCCCTTTTTTACATTTTAATTGTCTTGACATTACTTATTATTTAGTCTCGCATTGACAGACCTACTACCTCCTCCAAAATAGTCTCAGGAAGGAACTTGTTTTGGTGGAACATTTGCAAAAGAAAACACCACATGCAATATTAAATGAAGTTAACTGTTGACACAATACAGTAACATGAGATATTTAAATTAGCTGCATACATGTTTAAACCTCATTGACTCTTACCAGTCTATCTCCATGTGTACTTCGTCCACAGCAATCCCACCAATTGGTCCCAAAACGTCCCAGTTAGAGAGTAAATGCCCTAAACATATTCTTTGTAAATCTTTACAATCATTCCCCGAAAGAATCAAGCAGGCCTGCTTTATTGCACCATCCTGTTCCTTAAAACCTGCCATATTCAGCATCTAACATTACTCAGAGGTTCCGGTTAATGTCACTCGATGCGACTATCCGTAAACGAACCGTAGTCGATATAAACTACTTATTATTATTATTATTATTATTTAATGTCTAGTACCGAAACGCTGCCAGCTAATACATTTATTTTTGCAAGTTAGAAAGTGTGCAGGAGTTCTCTTTGCAACTTCTGACTTACTCGTCTTCCTCCGACACACCTGTCTCATATTATAGATGTGAAAAGTATTTTTATGTTCCCAATTATTAAGCCTCTCACGAGCAAGTGCGTCACCATTCTGATACAGTCAAAAACGCACATTCAAATGAAAAATACAAGCAATAAAGACAATGAAAACAATAAATTTGACTTAGCAGATGGTAGAAATATGACTGTCACTGGCCTCCTGTTGTCTTCCTCCTCCACATCTCTCCTTTAGTTTTCTGTTTATGTTTTGCATTGTCCTATCTGTCCAGCAGATGTCCTCAGTGTTTCCCATGTAATGTACATTGTGGCTGCTCCCTCCAGTTTCTGCTTGTTCCTCAGTCATGATTATTGGGAAGGGGATGCATCAGACAATAAACCGATACTTTGAATTGCAAAATCTAGGCCTACTCTATATGTTGCCTGTAGCCGACAAAAGCCTATATATACTTGTAATAAAAATAAAACAAAGGCATAGCCAAATAACATTGCACATTTCAAAATGTGTCACAGCAAATTCTACAGTGAATGTAACTCTGAAGGAGTCGCATTTACACCTGTTACTGTGAACATATACAGTAGGTCTAATGAGTGTTAATACTGCAAATACTGCAGTAAAGGTTATATTTAACACCAATAGAGATACATCTACATTTTAAGAGTTAAACTTTTTTTTTTAAAGATATTTTTTAGGGAGTTTATTATTTATTTAGAACAACTGAAGAGAGACAGGAAATGGGGGAGAGAGAGATGGATGACACACAGCAAAGGACCTTGGGTCGGATTCAAACCTGGGCCGCTGGCAAGGACTGAGTCTACATGGGCCGCACACTCTATCAGGTGAGCTAGAGGCTGCCCCAAGAGTCAAACTATAAATTTGTTTTATTCAATATATTTTTACTCAGATATTATTCAACACTCTTTTGTTTATTTATGTACTCTTGTTAAAGCCCCAGTGTGTAACATTTGTAGTTGTTCATTATCAAAATCTGTATTGCCCTTCACAAACTTGTCCTTTTTTTATGAATATTGACCACCACCATCAATTCCAAGTATTCCTATTGGCTTGAAATTTTACATTTGCGCTTACATGAACTGGGGTAGACGCTCCATAGCCATGCGCCATCTTGAAATACGGTAGCCCGTAAGGGACATACAGGCTATACTGCTCCGCATTTCGCGCTTTTCACTCAGTGGCACTGACTGTGACGTATGCCAGGGAAGGAGGGGGAGAAGATTACTTGGGACTCACTGTTGGCAGATTTGAAAGCCTGTTGCGTCTATTATCGAGGACATGGAACTGAATCGCCGAGGAAATTAAAACGACAACGTGACAGTAATATTTAGTTGGTTGTCATATACAATTTCACCGCTAGATGGGAGAAATTCTTACACACGGGCTTTAAGATACCTTGTTAACACTAAAGACTAAAATATGAACTCCCAACGTAAACATGATTCTACACCAATAAGTTTTTATACAACCAAGCTTTATTTCAAACATGCCAGGAGAACAGAGAACACTGTAAAAGTCAGCATTACAATGTATGGAAAATGGTACACACAAATTGTAGCCAACATTTATAAAAGAGGAATATCCTTAAAAATCATTTTAAATAAATCAAAAACATTTGACATGAATTGTAACATCTGTTCCTTCATCCGCATATACATTATAATCTTATCAAAAAACATGTGGATTCATTGAAATTCCTGCTTGTCTACCCAGGGGCGCCGCCAGGAATTTTGGGCCCCATGACAAAAAATCAAATTGGGCCCCCTCTGTGCAGCTGTTGTCACCACATCTCTAGGACCTAACTATCCCATCAAAAGCCTTATATAACTCTAATTAAAGGCTTGCAACTGTCTTGCTTCTTGTAGTTCAATACTAGTACTAGCACAATATTTCCTGCTGGTGATTTGTACATGCATGCAAGTCTAGTATGCAGTTCACTATTTGATGCAAGATTAAAAGCAACCATAAAAAATGTGCTGAAGGCCATTTTTTACAGTCTCAATGTATTTTTATTGTAAATTTGACAAAATGGAAAATTCTCTTAACAAAATTATTATTATTATTATTATTATTATTATTATTAATGAAAGATTAAAAAAAGAAAAACAAACAAACTTAAATATATATGAACTGCTCTTCATGATGGGAATAATAAAGTCTGTATCTATAGATGTCATTTCATAATTCAATCTAAATGAACGTATCAAACTGGATTATTTTAATATTGTCTGTATCTTACATGCAGGCTCAGGTAAGCTACTCACTGTTTCCAACTGTCCAGCATCAGTACAGACAGTCGGTTGTTATTTTATTTCATAATGATCATTATGTGAGAAAATAATTGTTATTAATGTGTTTGAATTTCTGTCATTAATAAATATTTCATTTTCTTTTTTGTAATGGTAAAAAGAGCAAGAGACCCACAGACTCCCTGCAGTGATGCTAACTGGCATGTCACTGAACCCAATGTTGCTCACCTTCACTGGGACAGGGAGGGGCCCACTAGGGGGAGACTGGGGTGCTGCTGACCAGGCCCGGATTGGCTAATCGGGAGCACCGGGAAAATTCCCGGTGGGCCGGTCTGTTTTTTTGGCCGCGAGGGCCGTTGTTGTCATGGCACTGGGTCGAAATATGGATGCTGTCCCTATGGCTGCCTGCACTCACAGCAGCCCCACTCTTTTTATTCATTATTTTATTGCAGTCTCACTCTTTTTTATTTAATATTTTCTCGCAGAGTGCAGCCTGCAGGTTAATGATGACGTGATATACCCCCCGACACGGCACCTTAAGTTGCTCAAAATAAAAAAGTCAGATAAAAATAGATAACAGGAAGCGCAAAGGCGGCGCTGAAAAGGCCAGAATAAAAAAGAAGAAAGCTTTGGAAAGTGACGCGGCCGAATCTTCTAAGCTGAGCACATTTTTCCTCAAAAAAACAAATGAAGACGACGAGGCCGGTAAGTAAGCTAACGTTAAGGTATAGGAGCAGTGCAAGATGCTCGCGACCGTGCAAAACAACGTTGTCTGCAAACCACCGTTCATGTATCAACCGTTTTTCTTGTAGCTGTTGAGCAGCAGCCGCCTCTAGTCCGGTTTGCTGCTAACAGTGACGAGCAGCGAGGCCCGGTAACGTTACCGAGCTCCAGTCAGGAACCCAACACACCAGAGCCCTGCTCAATGAAACATGTCCTGAGATTATTATACATTAATAATAATGAATCATTAATGAAACTAACTTGACTTGATTTGAAAGCTTTGTAAAAAGGGGATATTTGTGGTGAGAAATAAATGTAAAACATTTAATTTAGTGTCAGACACAGAGCCAGGTGTGAAGAGACTAATGTTCTCACTGTGAGACACAGGTAAGCTGCTGATGTACCATAATGTGTGAATAAGAAAACGTTATCACTGAAAAAAAAAAGGTTTTCTTACTTAGTATCTTACTTGTTTCCAGTTCAAATATCTAAATATTCTTAATTCAAGATACATTTACTAGACAAGTGAAATGGCATAAGAAATGATGTCTTGTTTTCTGAAAAAGAAAACTTAAAATTAAGTGATTTTGTTTTTTTCTTGTTGCTTAAAACAAGCTAAATCTAAAACAATTATTTTTGACAGATAATGTGCCTTGTTTTAAGCAAAAATCACTTAATTTTGAGGTGTTTTTTCATACTTGTTTAGTAAATGCATCTTGATGTAAGATTTTTTTTAGATATTTGGACTGGAAACAAGACAAAAATACTACTTTGCAGTGATCACATTAGTTACAATATAACAACTTTCTATGCCCAGATGTTACTAGTGACCCATTATGTTTTTAATCAAACAATAGTGAATATACAAAGCCCACGATTGAAAGAGAATAGGATAAAAGTAATATGAATTAAAGGTCCCATGGCATGAAAATTTCACTTTATGAGGTTTTTGAACATTAATATGAGTTCCCCCAGCCTGCCTATGGTCCCCAATTGGCTTGAAATGGTGATATGTGTAAACCGAGCCCTGGGTATCCTGCTCTGCCTTTGAGAAAAAGTAAACTCAGATGAGCCGTTCTGGAATCTCCTCTTTATGAGGTCATAAGGAGGAAGGTTACCTCCCCTTTCTCTGCTTTGCCCGCCCAGAGAATTTGGCCAACCCATGAGAGAGAGACATCATGGCTTTCAAACGAGCAAAGTGGCAGTTGGTCAAGGCCACACCTCCACTCTCCACCTTGCCCCCCCCTCTCTCCTCCTCAATAGCTACAGACACAGAAATGGCACGTTCTGAGGAAAGCTCATTGTGGGACTGGCTCTAGTGGCTGGAATTCTGCACCAAGGCTGAATTTTGGGAAAGAGACTTCAGATATAGTATTAGGGGACCACTAAGGTCTATATAAAAGCATCCAAAGAGCACCATGTCATAGGACCTTTAAGCCTTTAGTCGTGAACTAAAGTGGGCCGGTCTAAGGCATGAAACTCCAGGGCTGAAAATGAGTCCCAATCCGGCCCTGCTGCTGACTCATCTGTTGTTAAGTCTGCTAAAAGGGGCAGGGACAATGATTTAATATGAATATCTTGCTAAACGTTTCCCTGCACTGATTAAATGGTGATTAAATGTAGGCTAACACTAGTCTGTAGCTAGCTAGCTTATTTCACTTTGGACATTAAGCTAACAGGTTAATACCACTCACAGACTACAGGCTACCCACCTTTCTTGGTGAAAAACTGGGTTACAGTTTGACACCCTTTCCTTTGTCTTTCCTCTCTTTCTTTTTTTGAAAACCAATTTTGATTTAACGTTACCTGGCAACATTGTGGTCACTGAAGTTCTGGAGCATCTACTGACTGCCACTAAACACCGTCACTGAGCGCGCTAAGGCAGGACCAAACCATTTCATGCAGATACAGGGGGGTGGTCGGTCAATATGGATGTTTACTTTTTGGTCAATGGGGATATTTAACTTTTACTGCCAAAAACAAGTAAAAACAAAGAGATCATTAATTATTATTATATTCGAAATATATATATGCTGAATGATGATGGTTTAATAATTTTATATTAGTTTTTACCTATTTTGTGGGGGCCCTGTCAGTCATGGGCCCTTGGAATTGTCCTAACTTTTCCCCCCTATACGGCGCCCCTGTGTCTACCTTTTGATGGGAAGAGCATTATTATTGGGTGTATCTATAGCACGCTCTGCATCTCTGGGGGTCAATGGAGCAGTGGGCTGGCCTGGACGCCGGGCTTCTGCGTGATGATTGGAGGGTCTGTCGAAAGGCTGCATCTCCTTTTGATTGACAGCAATTTTGTACTATAAAAAGTTGCCAAAGCTGTTGGAGCAGAGCTCAGCTCAGTCCCATTGCGGATTTTGCAAGTGTTCTTGAAAGACAAACTGCTGTAACCTATTTCTTGGTATTTGCTTGGTGAAATTGCTAGCCAATTTTCATGTCTAGTTTTACTTCCTGTCTTGTGTTTTCCCGCCTGTCTGATTGTTCTGCCCCTCCCTGATGTGTCTCACCTGTTGTATCACCTGTCCCTTGTTTGCTCGTTACCTCTTGTATTTAGTCTATGTTTTCCCCTTGTTCTGTGTCAGATCATTTTGTTTGCCTTCGTCCCTGTTTGTGTCCGTGCCGTGCCTTGTCGTGTTCGTTCCTGTCAGTTTGAGTCTGTGCCCAGCGTGTTTTCTGTAAGTTTGATCATTGAGTTTTCATTATTTCTTTGCACTTTAGTTTTTGCCTGCCTCCTTTTTTGGATCTCCTGTTTTTGTTCATTACTCTGGACTTTAGTTTTTCCCTTGCCCCAGTTTGGATTCCTTGTGTTATTTTGCCTACTGCCGTGTGAACACCTTTTGTTTGGTTTGGACTTCTGTATGTCTTTTATTATTTGATTAAATCATCAAGCACTCTACTCCTGCCTGCCTGTTCGCTGCATTTGGGTCCAACAATTCCCTGCTAACTCTAACAATCACTGAGAAGGTAAGCACTTGGTCCGACCTTCTTTACGACTGTCAGAGGTTCTGTGTATTTGGATGACCCCTTGTAGACAGGTTCAGGTCTCCGGAATCGCACAGCATCATTCACTTGGGAGGTGGGCACTTTTGCTACTCGCTTTCTGTCTGTATACTCCTTACTGTTTTGTTGATTTTGTCTCACAGTTTTTTTGACTTGCTTGAGTGCTGTAACTTTGTGTGAGACAGGAAGGATGTTCAGTTTTGTGCACATCTTCCTCTATCTCAGCAACTCAAATGGAGTAGCTCCTGTAGTAGCACAGTAAATCTGTAAGAACTCTGTCACTGCTTGTTTCCAAGGCTTGTGTGTTCTTTCTGCAGTCTGGAGACACTCTTTTAATACCCTATTAAATCTCTCAATTGCTCCATTGGCTCTTGGGTAGTAGACACTGGAACGCAGATGCTTTATCTCTCTGTCACCATTGTTGAAGCAGGTGTCCTTTTTTCTTTCTGGCGGGCTTTCCTTTGCTGCGTATTAATGGCTCCAACTGACGTAGTAGTGGTGGTGGTGGTGGTGGTAGTAGTAGTGTCGGAGAGAACACCAGCATTCCGTAGCCCAGCCTCAATCTGCAGGGCCAGTGCAGTAGCTTTAGCCAGGGTCAGATCCGCTTCTAACAAAAGTCTCTCGTACGCGTGCATCGGCAACACCCTATCAGTTGATCTTGAAGCATTTGCTCACCAAACTCACACAGTGCAGCCAGTTCACATAATGAGGCTAGATACTGGTTTATCGACTCATCCGGTCCCTGTGCTCTCTGGCGAAATTTGTAACGTTCCACAATCACATTTACTTTAGGAATGAAGTGTTTTTTAAGTCCATCCACTGCAGTAGCATATGTAGTACCTGTATCCGGTAGTGCATAAAACAGTCTTTGTCCCTCAGCGCCAAGAGCATGGAGTAGAATCGCGCGCCATCTCACATCGGGCCACTTCTCTCCATTAACATTGATTGCTAGCATGTAATTCTCAAACATTTTCAGTCATGTAGGGAAGGGAATAGCAGGGTCGCCTGGGCAAGGCATGAAACGGTGTAGGTAAAGCCACGTTAATATCCATCCTCGTCGCCAAAATGTGGTGTTAAAGGTTTTGTAAGTACGAACCAAGAGACATGTATCCGGCTCGTCTTCGTCTTCTTCTTCTAGCGCCCCTAGTGTTCACCAGCAGTATTAACAGGACACATCAGAATGAGAAATGCTCTCAAGTTGAAAGAATGTGCTCTTAAATAAAGATAGGAATTAAACTCCATAAGATTGTAATTATGCCAGAACAATTGCCTTTTTATGAATTCACATTGACAAACTGTTTGGTCAGGTATCCACTAGTGTAGAGTGAGAGGAAGATGGCTCCTAAGAGGCAAACTATACACCAAAAAGGAAAGGTGAAAAGACATGTTTAATTGGTCAAATATAGTATGGTGCCAGAGGAGGGGTTTTTAGCTTAAAACAACTTGTATTTGTAGGCTGCATCTTAGCTATATTTGTGTTGTACACACAGAAGCTCAACAGAGACTCTCTAAATGCATGTTTGTGTTGAGCTTGTTTCCACCTGCTGATCCTCGGGATCCAAGACACAAACTCACAAAGCGTGTCTGGAAAACAAGATAACAGCAGGAAGAGGAACAACATCTCCGGATGGTTTGACTTGCCTGTTGTTTAAAAAAAAGGCTCCAACATGGCTGTACTCCATTTACTACTATTTAATACAACTTCAAACAGCTTTGTAGCTGAGCATTTGTGTTTTGCTGATAAAAAAAAAAAAAAAAAAAAAAATCTCTTTGAAAATTAGGAATGAAGAAAATTGATTCATGTATATTTGTGGTTCTCAGTTGATATTCCCACAATGCCTGTGAGCTTTATGCCACCAATGTTAAAGGCTTGGCAGGAGGCCCATCTCTGGCATCAATTTAGGGAAGTGCCTCCATTAGTGGCTCTACTCTGCGTGTGAGAGATTGATTCATGTTTGTTTTTTTTGTTTCTTTGCACTAATGTTGCCAATACAACAGCACCATAAAACTCTGATTAGCCTAGCGCACACATTTCAAATACTGGCCAACAGGCCGGTTTACTCAATCCTCACTGCAGCTCTCAGACAGGAGCTCGTAATTATAGAAGGCCTAACGCACCACACACAGCTAGCTGCAGACAGAAACACACACACACTCACCCAAAATTCATACTTTCACCCATGGTCAAAATGATGTAGTCATATCTCTAGTGACTTGCAACAAAATTAATATATCCAAATAAGCCACTGCAAATGGGTGAATGTGTTTTTTGGTAAAAAATAAACCAATAATCAGTGCGCTATATAACGTTGGATTCAGCGATCCATTTATTCACAGTTCTGTACACATGTCACGGGTGTTGGGTGTGACTTTCAATAAAAGTTAAATCTATTCATCTACTGGGGAGTTGTGCTGACCCAAACAACATGCAGACAAAGATTGTAATTTTTAAACAACTTAATCTATTGTAACTAGAATACAAGTTTTAAAACACACCTGGGCACAAAATCTTGGAGGCCCCCCTCCCAGAACTCGAATGAATGAAATATCTATGGCCCGCATGACAAAATGTATTTGTTGCTGGCCCGCCGGTATATTGCATGCACCACCATAATAGTAGGCCTACAATTAAGATGCAGGAGGAAACGTCACAGGTGAGCTGACAGTTTATGGAAAATGAAACATGATGAGCAGTTAAGCGAGTTAAGTTTAGAATATGGTGACTTGCCCTACCACACAGAGGTGCGATGGCTAAGCCAGGGAAAGGTGCTGGAAAGATTTTTCGAGTTGCGTGAGATCTGTGAGTTCATGGAAAGCAAAGGGAAAGACACAACAGAGCAGAAATTAAAAGTTTCTGTGTGACATCACGAGCCACCAACCTGCAGCTTCAGGCGCGGGGCCGTGTCATCACTGACATGTACGCTACAGTGAGGGCTTTTAAAACAGCTGCGCCTATGGGAGACGCAGATGCTGCAGGAAAACTTGAGCCATTTTCCGCACTGCCAAACAATGAAAGAGCAGGTCGCTGCCACCATTTTCCCAACTACACAGTTTGCTGAAAACTCGGCATACTTGGTGCTGAATTCACATGGCGATTTGCCGATTTGGAAGCACAAAAAAGCAGGTTTGAACTGCTCAGTAATCCATTTACAGCTGAAGTGGAAAGCACACCATCAAACCTCCAAATGGAGCTGATTGAGCTCCAATGTAGTGACACACTGAAGGCAAAATATGAGTCTGTGGGCGCTGCAGAGTTTCCACGTTTCATCCCAGACAAAATGCAGCTGCGCTCCCAGGCTGCTCAAACGCTCTCTGTTTGGCAGCACATACTTGTGTGAACAACTCTTCTCTTTGATGAAGATAAACAAAACACAGGAGTCGTCTTCTCAATCCTGAGGATTTCCTCAGCTCAGAGCCTGACCCCAGACATTGATGAACTTGTATCCAAGATGAGACACCAAGCATCTGGCTCAGACCAGTGAGCATCACAGACCAGCATACGGTGCTTTGACGCATTTTCAGTTTTTAATGCAGTTTAATTTTTGCATTTTTTTTCTCTTACACTACAGGACAATTACATTTTTCTTTGAAGTAAATTAGGCTACTTTTGGCTGTTTGCCTGTAGAACATGTTTTCACTTGACATTACTGAAAAACTGCAGATAAAGCCATAAGAAATTAGTGAAACTGATTTTATTTATTTTTATTTATTTCCTAATTTATGTTTTATAGGCAATAATCTATAGGCCTTGTTAGTTTCAGGTTCAATATGTGCAATAAGGTTGTTGCAATATGTTTTCAATAAACGTTGAATCAGCCTGGCCCCTGACTAATCTCGACACCCCTGACTTACAGGAAAGCTGTACTTGTGGCAACTATTTTATTCTATGTCATAATTTCCTGAAATGTAATGACAACATAACATTAAAATAAAAGAATACAGACTATCACCAGCCTTAACCTTTAATTGATTAGTAGTTTTTATAGACAGAAAATACAGATTACTTTGTTGCTACATTATGACATTACAATCACTATATTTGACTACAATATCCCTAAAAGCTTGTTTTGGGTGTATTTATATCAATATAGGGGTAATACTCAGGTGTCCACTTGTAGGCCTATATAAATTATATGAACCCGGCACATACAGTAATGTGATGTACCAAACTGAGAGTAACTTTTTCATGTAAAATGGGAATATTTCAATGCATAGGCTATTCAAATATATTTAAGACTCAACCTATAATGAACTGTGTAGCTAATTCTCTGCTTTGGTAGGACACACACACACACACACACACACACACAGACACAGACACAGACACAGACACAGACACACACACACACACACAGCTCGTGCCGAACCCAGTGTGTCCGCTTCGCCGGTGCCAAAACCGCAGCTGACGACAGGCCGCTACTTCTCTGCAGTGAACTGACGGATAAAGACAAACTTTTAAAATATTATGTGAAAGTAGGCTACACTCAACTAGAGAATGAGTCCCACATAGGTCTATTATGTAGACTATTGATAAGCCCAGACCGCGTATCTGATAATAAAAATGAACATTCAACATTACAGTTTTTTTGGATTGCTTACACACTAAAATTAAAAGTAGTACACTATTAGTAAAACCTTACACTCAAGAAGCAAAACATCAGCCCATATTTGCACAACTATAAGCACATTGTCAACCTCACACTTATTGCAAAACTCTACACACAGTGATTTGCAAAACACTAAACACACTTAACATACATTACACACAAAAATCTATCATGAAGTCACTTCCTTGCAATACCAAAGCACTGACTGTCAAATTACCGCACCGTCCAACCAATTGGTTCAACACAGTCATCAGGTGTGCAAACACTTGTTTGCTTAATTGTAGACACACCAATCAGGTGTGTAAGCACTATAAAAAGCAGCAGGTAAGTTCATCGGTCTTCAAGCACAATGGAAAGAGTCAGAGAAAGAGTAAGACGAGGAGAACGAGGAGGACAAGGAGAAGGAGGAGGAGGAGGAAGAAGGGAAGAGGAAGAGGAATCAACAGAGGAGGAATCAACAGAGGAAGAGGAAGAGATGGAGGCCATGCTGGAGGTAGAGGTAGAGGTAGAGGAAGAGGAAGACATGAAGGTGTTCAAAGAGGACCGAATCTGACAAATGAGATCCGCGCAACACTGGTTGACCACGTTGTCAACCACGGCCTGACGCTGAGGGAGGCTGGACTGCGAGTACAGCCAAATCTAAGCCGATACACAGTGGCAAGTGTGATAAGAACATTTCGACTGGAAAATAGGTATTGTAAAAATATCATCATATCAAAAACATCTGCACGGTTTCAGTAACTGCTTACAGTACTGTATTCTATGCACTATCAGCACTTCTGTTACCTTTTCCTGTGAAATTACTGTACTATTGTATAGTGTTTTTTTTCTACATAGGATTGAGGGTCAGGAACGACGAGGGGGAAGGCCTCCTATGTTCACAGAACAGCAAGAGAGGGAGATAGTAAACATGGTTTTGGCCAACAATGCTATAACACTCAATCAGCTCCAAACTAACATTGTCAATAACCACGCCAGTTTCAACGATATCCATCAGGTCTCAACATCAACACTGGCACGCATCCTAAAAAAAAAACATATTCAAATGAAGCAAATGTATTGAGTGCCTTTCGAGCGCAATTCCGAAAGGGTGAAATGACTGCGGCATGATTTTGCAGAGGTATGTATTCACTTTAGCAGTGTGATCTTGCATACTGTCTCATAATATTTTACTGTACTGTAATATGTATACTACATCTACACTGAACTACACAATTTTGCCTGACACTGTTTTCAGAGAGTTTTACAAATGGATGGAGAGGAGATCCAGCATGAGTTCATTTACGTAGATGAGGCTGAGTTCAACCTGACAAGAACACGAAGGAGGGGAAGAAACATCATTGGCCACAGGGCTATAGTCAATGTCCCAGGGCAACGTGGGGGTAATATAACACTCTGTGCAGCCATTACACAGAATGGGGTCCTCCACCGCCATGCCCATATGGGCCCTTACAACACAGCACTCATACTTACATTCTTGGACCAATTGCACAACATAACAGCAGCAAATCAAATTGATCATATGCAATACATTGTTGTCTGGGACAATGTGGCTTTCCACCGCTCTGCTCTGGTTCAGAACTGGTTTCAGCAACATCCACATTTCACCGTCCTATATCTTCCACCATACTCTCCATTCCTCAACCCTATAGAAGAGTTTTTCTCGGCATGGCGGTGGAAGGTATATGATCTCCGTCTCCAGGCTGAGGTACCCCTCATACAAGCCATGGAGGAGGCCTGTGACCAGATGGAGGTAGCAGCAATGCAAGGATGGATTCGTCATTCAAGATGTTTCTTTCCAAGGTGTCTTGCTAATGACAACATTGCCTGCGATGTTGATGAAATTCTCTGGCCAGATCCAGCTAGGGGAAGAGACAATGTCTAGTTTTTTTTGTTTTTTGTTTTTTTTTACAGTGCAATATGTAAAGTGACATTTTGTTACAGTTATGAATCTCCATGTCAACATCTTGGGCGTGTTGAGAAATAAATGACTTTCTTCAGTCTGCAACATTGGTCTTGTGTAGTGTTTGGTGAATTTACATTATATTTATACTTTGTTGATGGTAGCCTACTCTAATCATAGGGAAGTAGAAGTGCTAAAAGTGTTTTAGGTTTATCACAGCAGAGTGTAACTCGTGCAAACAGAGTATAGTAATGTGAAACGTGTGTGTTTCATATGGTAACAAAGTGTGGTTTTTAAACAGAAGTGTATAGTTTTTACAAGAGTGTTTAATTATGCAAAGGATCTGTAGTGTTTTGAACATCGTGCTTAAGCAATCCAAAAAAACTGTAATGATTTTAAAAAGCAGCATATCATACGGGGACAGGTCAGAGGAGCTGGGCTCTAGCTAAATCAGAAAAACATGTTTATTTAGGTGGGTTGGTGGACGCAGGTTCGGAAGGTTTCGGCGCCGATCCAGGCATCTATAATTATCAAGGTTTTTAATAAGGGGGAAAAGTAGGCTAATAGATTCGCCTACGCTTTGAGGCTGACAAACTGGTAATGTAGCCTACGTTAACCTACCCGTCACCGCCGGGTCTCTGCCGCCTTAAGCGGTTTTCGGGGAGTCGGGGAAGTGGTGGTGGGGGGGCACATGGACAGGTGTCTGTCACTCCAGCCGGGCTGTGGTTTTCTGAATTGTCGTGCGACTCGTGCTGGTGCTGATGCTCAGGTAAGACAGGTTCATCTGAAATATTAGCAAGGCTGGATGCTGTGATGCTGAATGTCGTGGAAATTATTCTGAATAACACGGGGTAAGTAAATAAAAAGGTTAAAGTTAAAGTGAAACAAATGAAGACTATTGAGCAGAAATCAAAATCTGGTTGTCGAGTGTTTATTCTCATTTATAAATGGAGAGACGTTGAAACACAGGCACCTCGGTGCAAATGTTGGAACGCTCTGCCTCACAATCAGACAGACAGTCACAATATACACATAAACAATGGTCACTTTTGACCCCCCTCCTCGGCTTCTTGCAAAGGCCCAGGTTTACACAAACACTTTGGAACAGGTCAGGTCATCCCTTTTGGCCCAGTTCAACCCAAGACATAACACCTTTCCTTGTCTCAGCTCTTGAAGAAGTTAAACTGTGTCCAAATCTTGTTTATGGCGCCCCTGTCCCCTTATCAAAGGTTGTTTGGATAAACAGATGTCAGGAGAGGCCTCGGGAAAGGTCTCTGAGTACTTTTCTCTTCAAAGTTTTATGGCTTCAGCCAGAGATGGGAGTTAGTCACACATGGGCAAGTCACAAGCAAGTCTCAAGTCTTAACCTTCAAGTCTCAAGCAAGTCCAAGTCATTTTGTGTGACAACCAAGCAAGTCAAGTCATAGCCTTGGTCAAGCAAGTCAAGTCAAGTCATACAAACGTTTCCATTTTTAAACAAGCTAAAGACAGTGGTTATAACTGCTGGAGTTTTATTTGCATTTTTTCCTACTCAATATTCAAAAGACATTGCGTCCAAGCCACATATATCTGAACAGTTTAAATGTATGAAGATAAAAAAAAGCACAGCCTAAAACTGATATTAGGCCAACAAAAAAAATCAACATATTTGTTCAATATGCCTCAAACATGACATCAAATCATGAAATTCATTCAAACAATTCAAGTATAATGGTTTCTAAGTCAAATAATATTCTTCAAACATGCCTCACTTTTATGGGACAGAAACACATTTAACCTTTCCTTCTCTTAAAGAAAAAAACATATTCTTTAAGAGTAGCTGAATCCCACCACCTTTGCATAATTTGGAGAGATTGAATAGTAGGCTATATGTTAATATTTGTCAGTGTATTTGTGAGTGAATGTGTGCGTGTGGTGTGTGTGTGTGTGAGTGCAGTGTGTTGTGTGTGTATGTGTGCCTAGCTTTATTCACATACTTAATCTGCGCAAGTGTGTGTGTGTGTGTCTGTATGAGAGAGACAGAGAGAGAGAGAGAGAGAGAGAGAGAGAGAGAGAGCAGTTTGTTGTGTGTATGTATACAGTGTGCCTAGTTGTATTCTTTCTTACCGCCACCTTGAACAAAGAGGGGAGGGGGCACTTATTCATGGCCCAAAACTGAAGGGAGTTCTGTTCATCACAAGCGTCCAAATAGTGGTTCAGCTGAATATGGGGACTGGAACCCAGGGGCGGACTGGGACCAAAATTCAGCCCTGGAACTGTAGCCACACTAGCCCACATTACCACGACCACGCAGCGCCACCGTGCATTCACTAATTACATTTGTGTAGAAATGGTGAAATAATATAAGCAGTACCTTATGTAACATATTTATAAATATTTAATGTAAATAACTGGCAAACAATGCTTACTACTTTTTAAAGAACACACGTTTATAACAAATTTACACATACTGCCTATTTAACCCGTTTGTATGCTGTTACTGTCATTCTCTACAGTATGTTGGTCTATGTTGTATGTTGTCACTGTCTGTTCTATTGTCTGTGTTTCTCTCTGTTGACATTGCACATATTTGTCTGTCTTGTTCTCCATCTTTTCATCTGTTTTAACTCCAACTCTGCAATATATATATATATATATATATATATATATATATATATATGGCTGTCTGTGATTATACTTCAGGGTTTTTCCTTGCCTCAGAATTGGCCTTTGGGGGAACACAAAGAAGGGGGGGTCCGGGGGTCCTCCCCCAGGAAATTTTGAGGGTAAAAGACTTCAGTTCCTGCATTCTGATACATTTTTATGCACCAATGTATGGTAAAAACGTCTATATTTATGGCAAGGAAATCACAAAATTCTGGTGGCAGGTAACAATTCGAAATACAAAACATAATGGAATATTATTATATTCAGTAGTCCAGTAAGGGGGCTTTCACATCCGGGACATGGGCCGGATACGACAACACACAGCATGAACAGGGCTTTATGGTCACTTTTTTCCCCCAAGGAGCACGTTTTGCTCCCACTGTGAAAAATGTAGGATTGACTTACATAGGCTACTGCTTTTACTGCTAAATTATACAATAACACAATCATGTTATGGATACAAAACGTTGTGGCATGTTGCTGCATAGCTGTCTGGCTCACTTCTTCACTGCTGGGTCTGCTGCTAATATTTAACTGCGAGGTGCTGCTGCTGGCTGTGCTGCTAAATATTTCAGTTTGCGACATTTAGCGGCTTCAGTATCTAAATTCCGCATTTTTTTTTCTCTCGCCTTCTCAGCCCCACCCCTTTCTTTCTGGCCACGGCCAGTGCAGCTGGCATCCAACTTAAAGGTGCATTGCTGCCACCTACAGTATGGAGTGTGAAACAGATTAGTGGGGGAAAAAAAACAGGTGATGACTGCGTGTGTGGCGGGTGGTGGGCCGGCCCGTTCTGTGATTCTCCAGATCACACAGATGGCCAGTCCGCCCCTGCTGGAACCTGAATCTCTCCCGATTTGAAGTGTCTGATGAAATTCGCCGTGGTGGTGGTTGACATCGGAATTTTTTGTACTGCAGACCTTGCAAACTGCCGTCCGTTTCTTCTTTGCCTGGTCAGATGTGTAATCTTTATAGCCAAACTTTATTATTTTCGGTGCAGAGGAATCCATGACGTTAAATAACAGCCATAGCCAGTCTCGTCCAGTGGCGCGTCACCATATCAACGGGTTCCCGCACGTGCAACAGCACTAAAATCGTAACGTTAACTCCTCCTCAATATCAGAGGGGAAAAAAAAATATATTTATTAAACAGAAAGTCATTTCAAGTCATTTGACTCAAGTCTAAGTCAAGTCTCAAGTCATGAATATCAAGTCAAAGTCAAGTCGAGTCTTTTATGAATGTTTATCAAGCAAGTCTCAAGTCCTAAAATTTGCAACTTAAGTCTAACTCGAGTCAAGTCATGTGACTCGAGCAGGCCCGTCGCGACAAGGCAAGCAAACCAAGCAATTGCTTGGGGCCCCGAGCTGGCCTGGGGCCCCAAGACAACGACTGGTTAAGAACAAAATGCAACGACAAACTGTGAGCGCCCCTTTGATAGTCAATGCAGTAAAGTGCAATGACACTGTTATCGGGATCCCCCTCAAGGGGCCCCTCTCGTGATCTCTGCTGCCGGCAAAAACAAAACCTCCGTCGGCAGTCATCATGACGAACAGTTAGTGCAACTTCGGACGGAATATGGTTACATACTACTGTAATATGTTTTTAACGGGATAAGGAAGACGCAGATCTGTTCCAGAATCACTGTTTATCGTATTTAATGACATAACATTGCTATAGCTTTGTAATAGGTTTTGATGAAAGTGGCATAACGTTAACATGCTATACTAACTATTCCACCGTGATGATCTATTTACCAAATGGGGGTGCATAAAACATTAGCTTGGGATGTTTTTAAGCATTAGTAACCCTTAACAAAGTGTTAGGAATATCTGGTCGTCTATCTATGTAATGTTTATAGATGTTTTAAAAATGGTTTCTTAAAGGTTTACAAAAAATGATTAATCATTACCCGATACCTAATATATTATATGATAGATATAATGTGTGTTACAATAAACTGTTAATTTACAGCACTACTAATAATTAGTAAACATTTAATAATAATTTCATTGTTTGTTAACAGTAAAAAGACAATTAACTAAAGATTAATTAACTATCAATTTACCATCTATTAATGATTGTTATTATAAAGTGTTACCATCTTTTCTTTCTCCCTCAAGGTGCTTTGCTTAAATGTCTCAGCCCTCAGGCTCTTCCTAAGGATACCTCCACTGATGAAGGTAGAGTGAATTTCTTTCACTGAGCTGAGCTGTTAATAGTGACCTCTTTCAATATGCTAACAGTGAAATGGTAAAACGTACTTCACAGGTAATTTTAGATTTTATTTTCAATTATTTTCCCAGCTACACCATCAACTTCATCCTCAACATCAACAGATGCATCACTTCTCAGTGCTGATGTTTCCTCTATAGCACAAGGTACCACCACAAGCTCTATAATTAGGCTATAGCTGATATTCTGCACAGCCCAGAGTTTAAACTGATATGTGTGTCATATTGTTAGAAAAAAACAGTGCAAATCACTATTGAATTCCCACCAAACTGTGTAAATACCAGTCACTTTTGCCCATGGACATTTCAGAATTTTTAATATACAGTAGTGCCTGTCAAATTTCTAGGTGCACAGTTTATGCAACAGCAGTTTATGCACTGTAAACCTTTTTTTTATTTATATAAAGTGTGGATGAACTTTATGGCTATGCTGTGGTTCCTGTAGGCTTTGCGTGCGGGGCGGGGTGGGGGTTTGGGAGGGCCTCCATGTCCATTTTGCTTGGGGCCCCCAAATTCCTTCAAACGGCCCTGGACTCGAGTCCCCCATGTCTGGCTTCAGCTGTTCCATCTGTTAGAAACCTTTTTCTAAGTTTAAACCATAATCTAAGCACACTAACCTAACAGTGTTAAATGTATGTTAAATGTAATTTGCCATCACACTGAACTCCTCTTCGCTAGCATCACAGCAGGCGCCACCAGGCTCTTTATTTGTGTCAAGCCGACTTTTTAAAGCCCCAGTGTGTAACATTTGTAGTTGTTCATTATCAAAATCTGTATTGCCCTTCACAAACTTGTCCTTTTTTATGAAGATTGACCACCACCATCAATTCTAAGTATTCCTATTGGCTTCAAATTTGCGCTTGCATGAACTGGGGTAGACGCATTGACATAGAAGAAATGGACCAACATATCCCGTTGCTCTGGAAGGAGACCAGTGAAGTCTATTAGAAGCACTTTTCCGGTGAGGGCTGAGCGTTACTGCTCAGCTGCAAACTGAGCTTGCCGCCGTAGATGTGACGTGAGCAACGTGTCTGAACGTTGTAAGTCTTCTGGTAGCTGTGCCAAGAGAAATCTCAATCATTCCCAATCTATCAGAGACGGAGAGCGTAGGTATATGTAAGGAGATAACATAGGCACAGGCTAATTATTGATAACTAAACTGCTAGTTAACATTAGTAATAAAACTTAACAGCTAATGTAAGTCCAAACTGCCTGCGAGCTTCTCCTGTACTGTACGGTAATTCCTGTACTATGCGACAGTAAGTCTCGTGGTTATGACCCAACCGTTAGCCTGTTTTTATAAAAACGTCTGCTACGGAGCCATAACGTGAGGTACAAGGTAACGGAGCCTTTTATACATTGTCGTGTTTCTTTAGAAATAAACAACGGACAAATAAAGTCTTTAAACACTTCAGATGTAAAGTTATTGGCTGTCAAAGTGACGCCAAAATAAATGTCAGTCAATGGGATGCTAACGGGGGGGTGATAGCTTATTAGCATCAAAATGGCGCCATAGGAGGCTTCACTCTGAGGAGTCTATTATCGAGGACATGTAACTGAGTCGCCAAGGAAATTAAAACGACACCGCGACAGGCAAAGCAACGCGACCAAAGTTAATATTGTTGTGGCTTTTCCAAGATGGAAAGAGCTGATGAGGAGCAAGGATTTTAAAAGGGACGCCGAAGTTGCTGCTTTCTTCTCAACAGGTAATTCTGCCTATTTGTGTAAATTAGAAGTTTTACAGTTGCTACTTGCTTGGCTAACTATGGCATGGCTGCATAACACTAGAACAACGTCTAGGATACTTTTCCTCGCGTCAATGATGAAAAAGGATTGTCTACCTTGTAACATAAACGTAATCATATGTGCCGTGATTTCCCTGGCAGACAACTCACGTCATGGATCTGTAACACAGACTAGCTACTAGAACAGCTGTGTGTAAACGATGGAGACACTAAGAGATCATTTCAGTTTCATTGACATTGTTCATGCTGCTCAGAGAAATATATTAAAAACACAAACCTCCGTTGCTTCTCTCCTACACTGTAAACATCACCTTACACTATTAATCTGGTACAATATACAGAATAACGATAGCACTGATACTTTACTAACATTAGCTTGCATATGTTTGGGAACCTGATAGCTGATGTTAGCAATGAAATGGTACCAAAATAACGTCAAACTATTATTACACTGGAAGGGACACTCACGGACGGTTGTCGCTAATTTCGGGTTCGGCCAACGTAGGAGTAATAATGTACTCGGAATGGGGGGGGCTAGAAAGTAATATTCAGTTGGTTGTCATATACAATTTCACCTTATCCTCTCTGCTATCCTTCTCCCTTTTGGCTTTTCGTTTTGTGGCTCCACTGCTCCACCGTTTTTTATCCATGTTTGTTTTTTCGATGTCCTCAACTTTTTTTCCCACACTATCTTCTACCGTCCGTCTTGCCACTATCAACAATTTCGGCGGACACAGACGACAGTCAAAAACTGATCATACTTTTTTGTGTGTAAATAAATTATTGTTAACACACATACACACAAACACACACTCATTAATTCATTTTATTTTAATTTAATTTAAATAATTTAATTTAATTTAAAGCCTTATACTTATATAAAGTAAAAAACTTAAACTAACAGTGGGGTGCGTGATCATGAGTTCTGTAGTGTGCATGAGTGAAAGAGTGAATGAGTGCAGTGTTGTGTGGTGCAGGGTTACTAGTGAAGCCTGGATCTGCCACTCTACTGACGGGCCTCTGCCCTGTCCACCTCTGGACCCTTTGCCACGCCCACCTGCTGACACTCTGCCACGCCCACCTGCTGACCCTCCGTCTCGCCCAACAGCTGACCCTCTGCCACGCCCACCTGCTGACTCTCTGCCACGCCCACCAGCTGCCCCCCTGCAACGGCCCCCTGCTGACCTGCAGGGAAAGCAGCCACACAAACATGGGCATTAGCATTAGAGTGCGGATCGGACGGCATTTTTTCTGTCCGAGCCCGGCCCACGTCCAACAGAGCAGTAACCGAACCCGGCCCGAGAGGCATTAAGAGATTTATGTCCGACCCGAGCACGACACAGTTAAAATCTCATACTAATGACACATGTACGTTTGTTTGTGTGGAAAGCCCGCTTTTATTAAGCAACTGTAGGAAGGCATTCGGAATTAACAGATGAGCGCATTAGCGCACACGGGGCAACAAGCGCACGTTAACACAGGCGCGCACAAGAGGCCCAATCATATAGCCTTTGCATCAAGTGAAACAGGCCCATTGGCTACCTACATAATAAGCTGTTTTAAATTTAAAATGAGCAATGCCTAATCGTGCTGATGTGACCGAGCCTGACCCGAACCCGAACATCATTTCTAAATATCTGTCTGAACCAGTCTGTTAGCATGATGACCCTGTGCTGTTCAACACATACCAGACAAGCTTGGAGTCGGAGAAAGGGACAGGGAGTGAATACAGAGGGTGAGAGAGAACAAAGAGTAGAAGATGGAGACAGACATGAACAGAAAGAATGTAATGTTAAAGAGGATAAGAGAGAAAGATCATTCATTGCAACTTTTAACCTAATTCTCATGTATTACTGCTTGACAGATCATGCTACTGCTTAACCTGTTGTTGCTCCAGAGGCATGCGACCTCTGACATATATGTAGCAATTGTAAGTCAGCTAAATGACATGTAATGTAGCCACACTGAACTCACGACTAGATGTGTGGTTACCCCTGCGACCAGCAGCAGTTGTTTTGTTGCTTTATATGAAAGCAGACTAATTGGGACCCCAGAAACATGTGGAAACATGGCTTCAGTATATGTAATATGTAATGTGTGTGTGTATATAATACCTCCAGTCAAGTAGCATTGAGGTATATTGTAGTTTTCTTTAATCAAAACACAATGTTGGCACAAAATCTTTTTCTGTACAGTAATGTATACTCACAACAGAAATCCCAGAAGGTAAGGTCGGATTGCTGAACATGATGACATTCATTGTAAAACACAGGAAGAATGAGCCATATATTTGTGTAAGTGCTTAGTATGACAGTACAGCAACCCATGCTATTTAGTTTTCATCAAGAGAACATTATGCAATGTAACATGTTGTGCTTTCTTCCCTCCATTCCTATCTGACAATATTTAACCTTATTATTTGTGTTCCTCAGCTGTGTCACACTGCCTGATGGATCCTAAATACTTGCTGCAGCGTGGTTCTATAGAGTGGCTGCTTTGACTGATGGCTCATTCCTCATAGAAGTACTCACACTGATATTTGTGGCAGTACATGTGTTTGCTCATCCTTTAAATCATTGTTCTTGAGTGCAGCAGTCTAATTGACTTCAAACTAATGATAGTATTTTGTCTCTTGGCTCACTTAAAACAGTGGACATCAAAGTCCCCAGAAAATCAGAAATGTCAGACAGCAAGAATTCCGCTTTATCTTCACCTCATGTCAGTCGGTAGTCAAATCACAGTACAGGTTTACAGAGCTCTAGTGAAAACAACACAATATCAGACAAATATGAAAATGACAAGCTGCTCTGGCAGCGAGAAAGAGCTTCCCAGAGATACAGCATACACAGAAGCTGAAAGTTGCTCACATTAAATGGGAAAAATACAGATCTCAATACCCTTGCATTACACTTTAGACATCATGAGGTCCTTTCAGGAGGGAAACAATGTCCAACAAATAAAAGCCATTAAAGAGACAAAACAATGTACAGCACTTTATCCAAATGAGAGAGGCATTTCTAATGCAGCTAGCTAAAACCGTCGCCAGGGTGTTGTGGTAACTGATGTACAGAAAATAAGTGACATCTAACAGTGCCCTGCTCACATACGCTCTGCTTTCAAGGTGCTCAATCCCCTCAGTGCTGTAGCTGGCAAATGAACAGCTGGGCTCACAACAACACCCTTTTTTTTATTAATGGAAAAACCAGAGAGCAGAGAAAGCAGACACATGCTTGTCATGATGTTTTGAAGTTGGCTCATGATTAAGAAGACGCACTTCGATTCCAGCAGTTTAATCAATCATGTTATGTCTCTCTGTTGGAACACCAATCAAGCACCGAAAACACACATTTCATCTGAGTAAAGGTAAAATGTCTCTTTGGAACCCCCTCCCCCCCCGGAGCTGTTAGACGTGGGTCTGCATGCGTTTGTGCAGAGGCCTGCTGAGCTCAGAGTTGTGAGAGGAGGACTTGGAGGAGGACGAGGTCTTGCTGTCCTTGTCAAACTGCACGTAGGCGTCGTGTTTGCTGTAGCTGCTGACGCTGCTGTCATACTGCGTGTCGATGACGGAGCTGGAGTCGCTGAGTGAGCTCCGCTGGAACTCCTGCTCACACAACTCCATGGAGCTGCTGCCCATTGCCGGGACCAGGCGCTGGCTGTAGTCGTACAGGCGGTGGGGACCAGCACCCAGCGTGCTGTAGATGTTGGTGAAGGACATGCCGGTGGGCACTCGCTGCTTCCCCATGGTCAGAGATCCAGTGGGTTGGCTTGGAACTGCGTGGTCGGGAGTCTGGCTGGGGGCCAGGGACATGGTGGGGGTGGCGTGGTGCTCGTTGAAGGTGTTGACACTGTAGTAGCCATTGGTGGGGTCCTTTTAGATGCAAAAGACGAAAAAGGATGAATTTAAAAAACGTCCAGTGAGTCAATAATCAAATAAAAACATAATAGATTATTTGGTAACACTTGAAGGTATCTACATAAGAGTGACATGACACTGTCATGTAAATTATCATTGGACCAACGTGATGTCAATCTTGTATTCTGGTTGTTGATTGGTTAGGGAGGATGTCCTCCCTTGGAGCATCATATTATGTGTTTTGACCAATAACAGATGAGCATGAAAAAAAATCCAATAAAGAGTACTAAAGCAATAAAAACAACAGACCGATTATAGATTTTGTAGGTACGATTATAGTCTGAAGAATAATCACGGTTTAACGATTATAATGCATTAATTTATTCACTACTAATGTATGAAATCATATGAACACTACGCCTTTTGAAACAGAAATAACAGTAACAGTTTTGAATGTTTTCAAAATGATTATATGATCAACCTTCTTATTTAAATTCATCTGAAAAGATTAGAGACTCGAAGGAATCAGTCACACCACAAACAAAGGCCAAATTGACCACAACAGTGCTGTCCTTCGGGCCCTCAAAAAGCTTGAATCGGCCCTACTACCTGGTGTGTCTAAAAGTTGGAGGAGCTGATAGACAAGATGCACCTGTCACAGGGAGATTCGCAGCATGTTGCCAAGGAATAAATGGGATAGAGAGTTCTGTTTGCAGCCTTATGTCCAATAGAGGATGAAGAGGAGTGAGTAAGTGGTAACTTCAGTGACATGTTTGAGCTGTTGTGGAGATTTGACTCATACGAACGTTATCGTCAGCTCACTGTAAATGCAAAGTCTCATTAGATAGCATATCTGTAACGTTACCGTTAACATTAAACAGGCCAACGTTAGCTTACTGGTAATGTAAACAAGCTAACAAACACTTAACAACAACGTTAACAAACTAAGTTGCTAGCAAGCTTACCGACTTGGGTTGAATTCCCCGTTGCTGCAGCAGCAGCTGTTGTAAGTCAGGGTCTGGCGGTTCGGAGGCTGGCTCTGCTCTGAGTTTTCCTGCAGTTTGCTGACTTGATGTAACGTTAAATAATTGCAGCAGTATCCCACCAAGGGACGCCGTTGTCATTACTTACGGTGACCGGATAGGTGTGGGCATGCAAGCTTTATGTTGTCACAGAGGTTTAATAAGAACTGCACACACTGCTACACATAACATGCAGTTAGTCAACACTCTGTGTAGAGGAGCCTTTACGATTAATTAACCGTGAGATTTTAAAGCGCGGTTAACAGTGAAATTGGTTAACTGCTGCATCCCTACTCCAGATACCGCCAGCCCAGGCTAACTTTGAGTTGCTAAAGGCAATAGGCGCTGCCTTGAGGCTTTCGTCATACGGAAGTGGGCGTTGTTTCTGCTAATCTGAAACAACGGAACTGTCACTCAAAAACTCATTAGCCAATGGGGACACACACCTGAAACGACCCGGTCACGCGAGAGGTTTGTGTCAGAAGTCCAAAGAAATAGCACAAAGAAGAGAACTGGGAGCGTAACCGCAAAGCTGAGGAACTGTACTAACAAAAGGACATGCTATCAAACAAGTAAAGTTGTAAGATTTACTTTTTTTTTCCTCTCAAATTTTTTTTTGAGAGACACACCTGCAAGTGTTCTAGTCAGCGGCTAAATGCCAAAGAAGAACGCCTACCAGCATGGAATAACAGTAAATAGCACCCGATAGCGTCTCCTCTCCGTGCACACCATGGTGCACACTGATGGCCTGACCACAATAATCCCCTGGCTCTACCATACATCTACGAGAACAGCTTTCACTATACATGGAAGTCCCAAACCACAAGTAAGTCTGTTTCTCTTTGCCGTTGCCGTAGCTGACATAGCGTTGGCACTCTTTCCAGTGGACCTCTGACCAGCATATCGTTAGTTTTTAACTAGCCTGGGTCTATGTGAACTAAAAACCCTCCCGTCCATGCCAAAAGTGACAGAAAGCTGAAACTGAAAAAAATAAAATAAAAAAACCTGACACTGAAAAAAGTGTTTTCCTTTTATCCCTATTCTGAAATACATGTTATAAATGAGTACATGTACATGGAATTTATTGTTTTTTTTGTTTTCTTATTACTGTGTTATCGAATTGGGTATCGAGAGCTTTATAATTTCACTGGTATTGGTATTGACTACTAAATCTCTGGCATCGTGACATCCCTAGTCCTGAGATTTAAATGACTCTGAGGCAGTGCAAAAAACATGGTTGAAAAATAACCATCAGCTGGCTCTAAACCAGTTGTTTTTAGTGTCTGACACTTTCTTGCTGTATTTTATAAAAAAAATAAAGGTAGTTGTGGTATAAATAATATTACATATTAAGCTACACACACACACACACACACACACACACATCATAAAAAAAATTAAAAGTTAAAAAAAGAAAGTTATGTTGAGTATGAAAACTCTTGTTCATTACATTTTACTTCATAATTGCAACCGCATGTGTTGTATTCATTGTTGCAAAACTTGTTCTGTATATAGTTTGTTATCGTGATCAAAACCATTGATCTGAAGCTCAATGCTGATGCTGTCATGTAAATAGTTTTCTAATCAGCAATAAATATAACAATTTCTGATCAACCCATATCAATTGCATGCTTAAAATAACATACCGGTTTTTGATTCCTTCCTTCCTTGATGACTTGACTTTTCTGACGCATTGACGTGCTGACGTTTACGGTAAGCGTATTGCCTCATTTCCGGTGTTTCCGTGTTGTGTTACGGTCGCTTGTCTGCTCAACTCTGCTTTATTGTCTAATTTAGCGGCTATTTGCCTGGATTACATTAACTTAAAACAAACCATGCTTGCTTAGAGCCCGCATCAACGGGGCATAAGCATAGCTAAACTCAAATTGTTTAATTTAGCGGTTATTTGTCTGGATTGCACTTAAACTAGCTAACTAACTAGGCCTAGCTACACTTGCTTGCTAAGAGCCCGCATAAACGGGGCATAAGCAAGCATCTGTTTTAATTTTGCGGCTATTTGCCTGGATTACATTAATTTAAAAACAAACCTTGCTTTCTTAGAGCCAGCATCAACGGGGCATAAGCATTTGTTTAATTTAGCGGTTATTTGCCTGGATTGCACTTAAACTGGCTAGGCCTACACTTGCTTGCTTGGAGCCCGCATCAACGGGGCATAAGCATAGTATCTGTTTAATTTAGCGGCTATTTGCCTCAAATTGCATTTAAACTACACCAGTTACACTCAAGCACGTAGCTGTAGCTATCTTCCCTTACGACTGCCTCGCTGATCTCACGATTAAAACGCTGTTAGCTACTTTAGCTTAGCCATTAGCAATGGCCAATTCCTCTCCATCTCCTGCTCTCTCTTGCTCTGTGTGTCAAATGTTCAGCTATTCATCTGCCTCCTTTAGTGATAATGACACATGTAATAAATGTAGTTTATTCGCTGTTCTGGAGGCGAGGCTTAGTGAGTTTGAAGCACGGATCCATACTATGGAATCAAAGTCGTATGCTTCCGTAGCTAGCCAGCTTAGCGTAGCTGGTGCGGGCCAACATGTAGTTTCTGCTAGCAGTCCCTCTGCAGACCCCAAGCAGTCAGGCGGGTGGGTGACTGTCCGAAGGAAGCATAGCAGTAACTGTAATCCGGGGGGTGCACATAGCGGTGGTCACTCTAAATCAGGGCATCCTCAACTTTCTAACAGGTTCTCCCCACTCATTGATACAACTACTGAGAAGCCAATTCTGGTTATTGGGAGTTCTATACTGAGAAACGTTAGGATGTCGGCTCCAGAGGCCGCGGTCGTGTGCGTCCCTGGGGCCAGAGCGGGCGATATAGAATCTAATCTAAAGCTGCTGGCTAAAAATAAAAATAACAGTAAATACAGTAAGATCATACTCCACGTAGGTGGCAATGATACCCGATTATGTAAATCGGAGATCACTAAAATTAATGTTGAGTCACTTTGTGCATATGGAAAGACTATGTCAGACTCAGTAGTTTTCTCTGGACCCCTGCCAAACCTGATCAGCGATGAAAAATACAGCTGCATGTCATCTGCCCAGCTAATGATGTGGGCTACATAGATAACTGAAAGACGTTCTGGGGAAAACCTAGTCTGATTAAGAGGGACGGCATTCATCCATCTCATATCTAAAAATCTGACCGAGTTTATTATCAGCCATAAACCATGACAACCCAAGGTAGATATCATTAGAGGTGCAGTGCAACAGCTGTGCCTCCGTTAGAGCAGCCGTCCTCTCATAGTCTAATAACCACGGTGTCTGTCCCCCGACTCAGATCGGTTAAATCAAAGGTTAACAAAAGACGAGCTATACTTAACAACCTAATTGGAATTAAAACAACATCTGCAATGATGGAACAGAATAGGAAAATCAGATGTGGAATATTAAATATTAGATCTTTGTCTTCTAAAGCAATATTAATAAATTAATTGATATCAGATAATCAAATTGATCTATTCTGTTTTACCGAAACCTGGCTGTGCCATGAAGAATATGTTAGTTTAAATGAAGCCACTCCTCCCAGTCATAATAATACTAAAATTCCTAGAGGCTCAGGCCGAGGAGGGGGAGTTGCAGCCATATTTGATTCAAGCCTGTTAATTAATCCTAAACCTAAACTAAATTATAACTCGTTCGAAAGCCTAGTTCTTAATCTTCAACATCCAACATGGAAAACTGTACAGCCAATTATATTTGTTGTTGTTTACCGAGCTCCAGGTCCGTATTCAGAATTTTTTATCTGAATTCTCAGAGTTTTTATCATGTTTAGTCCTAAAATCAGACAAAGTACTTATTGTAGGTGACTTTAATATTCACATGGACGTTGACAACGACATCCTTAGTATTGCTTTCAACTCACTATTAGATTCAATTGGTTTCAGTCAGAGTGTGCATAAGGCCACTCACTGTTTTAACCACACCCTCGACCTTGTGCTGGCATATGGCATCGAAATTGAAGATTTAAAAGTATTTCCGCAGAATTGTTTATTATCAGACCATTTTTTAATAACTTTCAAATTCTTACTACCCGACTACATGAAATCAGATAAAACCTTCTACACTAGATGCCTATCTGACAGTGCTATAGCTAAATTTAAGGAAGATATTCCAACAGCATTTAACTCAATGTCGTGCTTTAATATAACAGAGGACCTTTTTGTTAACTTCAGTCCCCCCCCCCAAATTGATAATTTTGTAGACAGTGCTACGGCCTGCCTACGGACGACTTTAGACTCTGTTGCTCCTCTCAAAAAGAAGACGAGGAAGCAAAGGAAACTAACACCTTGGTATAACTCCCAAACTCGCAAACTAAAACAAATCTCGCGAAAACTTGAAAGTAAATGGCGTTCCACCAAACTGGAAGAATCTCGTTTAGATTGGCAAGACAGTCTGAAAACCTATAGGAAGGCCCTCAGAAATGCCAGATCAGACTATTACTCATCAATAATAGAAGAAAATAAGAACAACCCAAGGTTTCTTTTCAGCACTGTAGCCAGGCTGACAGACAGTCACAGCTCTACTGAGCCATCTATTCCTATAGCTCTGAGTAGTGACGACTTCATGAGCTTCTTTGATGATAAAATTATAACAATTAGAGATAAAATTAATCACCTCTTGCCCTCAACTTCTAACAGTTTACCTTCAAACACAGGACTGCTAGAAGCAACGACAAGACCTGACATATAATTGGACTGCTTTTACCCTATAAACCTTCAACAATTAATGTTAAAGGTCTCTTCAGCTAAGCCATCTACCTGTCTCTTAGACCCCATCCCAACGAGGCTACTTAAAGAAGCGCTACCACTGGTTAACATTTCATTATTAGATATGATTAATATGTCCTTATTAACAGGTTATGTACCGCAGTCATTTAAAGTAGCTGTGATAAAACCTATTCTGAAAAAAACCCACCCTCGATCCTGAGGTCTTAGCCAACTATAGACCTATATCTAATCTTCCCTTCCTCTCCAAAATCCTTGAGAAGGTAGTTGCTAATCAGTTATGTGATTTCCTACATAGCAATAGTTTATTTGAGGACTTTCAGTCAGGATTTAGAAAGCATCATAGCACTGAGACGGCACTGGTGAAAATTACGACCTTCTAACTGCTTCAGACAAAGGACTTGTCTCCATACTTGTCTTACTAGATCGTAGTGCTGCCTTTGACACTATTGACCATACCATCCTGTTACAGAGACTGGAACACTTAGTTGGTATTAAAGGAATCACACTGAGCTGGTTTAAGTCCTATTTCTCTGATCGATCTCAATTTGTTAATGCTAATGACAAATCCTCCAAGTACGCTAAAGTTAACCATGGCGTTCCACAAGGCTCAGTGCTTGGACCAATTCTATTCTCCTTATATATGCTTCCTCTAGGCAATATTATTAGGAAACACTCAATTAACTTTCACTGTTATGCAGATGACACCCAATTATACTTATCAATCAAACCAGATGAAATCAGTCAGTTAGCTAAACTTCAAGCATGTATTAAAGATATAAAAGCATGGATGACCTACAACTTTCTGATGCTAAACTCAAGCAAAACTGAGGTAATTGTGCTGGGATCTAAACAACTTCGAAACTTACTATCTAAAGATATAGCTACCTTGGATGGTATTGCCCTGGCCTCCAGCACTACTGTCAGAAATCTAGGAGTTATTTTTGACCAGGATATATCCTTTAATGCCCACTTAAAACAAACCTCAAGAACAGCCTATTTTCATCTTCGTAACATTGCCAAAATAAGGAACATCCTGTCTCAGAACGATGCGGAAAAACTAGTCCATGCATTCGTTTCTTCCAGGCTGGACTATTGTAATTCCTTACTATCAGGAAGCTCAAACAAGTCACTTAAGACTCTCCAGCTGATCCAGAATGCTGCAGCTCGTGTTCTGACAAGAACTAAGAAAAGAGATCATATCACTCCCGTATTAGCTTCTCTGCATTGGCTCCCTGTAAAATCCAGGATTGAATTTAAAATCCTCCTCCTGACCTACAAAGCTCTAAATGGTCAAGCACCATCATATCTTGAATCGCTCATAGTACCTTACTGTCCCACTAGAGCACTTCGCTCCCAGAATGCAGTTACTTGTGGTTCCTAGAGTCTCTAAAAGTAGAATGGGAGCCAGAGCCTTTAGCTATCAGCTCCTCTCCTGTGTAACCTGTGTCTGGGTCCGGGAGGCAGATACTGTCACCACATTCAAGAGTAAACTTAAGACTCTCCTCTTTGATAAAGCTTATAGTTAGGGAGTGAGGAGTTGCAGCATCTGCCTAGCCCGGCCCACCTGCTTCTCTGTCCCAGAAATGCTTGTTACTATTTCTTTTCACCCAGGATGAAATCCCGGGATTAGGATGGCACCAAAATCATGGTTCCAGCTGTTGCCGTGGTTCTGCTGAAATACCCTGCTATGCCGTGCTGCTCCCTGCGCTACTACAACCACTATTTCTAGCCACTGTTTATTAACTATACTGTGATGTACCCCAACGGCACGTCAGACACCACCTACCAAGAGCCTGGGTCTGTCCGAGGTTTCTTCCTAAAAGGGAGTTTTTCCTCGCCACTGTTGCACTGAGTGCTTGCTCTTGGGGGATTTGTTGGGTTTTTTGTAAATTATAGAGTGTGGTCTAGACCTACTCTATCTGTAAAGTTTCTTGAGATAACTCCTGTTATGATTTGATACTATAAATAAAATTGAATTGAACTGAATTAAAGCCCCGCCCATTTCAAGACAACCCGACCCACTTCCAGGTTAAATCCTGTCCACTTCGGGTTAGGCCCCACACAGTCCGAGTACAGATACAGATAATTCATATGGTTAACAGATACAGATACAGATAATGCTGTACTCGCTCATCCCTAGTTATATCTTCAATAGGAAAATTAGCAAGTTTGTTTTTGTTTATAGCCTATTAGACACATTGAATTTGTGAAATCTTTTTGGACAGGCAGAAGATGTACGCCTTGCCCTTTTGGATTGCTGTGTTAGTTGTTCTCAACCATTATGCCTGTATTAAATTAAGTGTAAATTATTAGTGCCCGAGCGCCCACAGCGGTGAAGGCCCTATTGAAACTGAAGGAATTCTTCCTTTCTTTTCCTTTCCTTTCTTCCGGCAAATGAATTGCCTTTTTGAGGGGCTTAACATACGCAAAAACTCACCAAAATTGGCGGTCGCATCAAGCCTGGTGAAAATGTACGTATTTTAAGGGTTTCAGGAATAGGCGCACAAAAATGGCTCGCTAGCGCCCCCTACAAAATTACAAAAATTAAGCCCCTGCAGTACATTTAACGTAGACTAACGAAACGTGGTACACATCTGTAGCATGTCAAGATGTACAGAAAACTTAATTGGAGCCATACCCTAAACCCAACAGGAAGTCCGCCATTTTGAATTGTCGTACTTTTCCACATGTAGAGATTTCATCCGATCAACTTCAGATGTGGTCTGTGCCATCTTAAGTTCGTTAAAGATAGTTAATAAAAGAAAATGTTTTCGTTATAGGGCCTGGCTGTGGCGGGGCGGCCATTTTGTGAGTTTCGCCATCAAAACAGGAAGTGGGTGTAACTTGAGTGGACATTGTCCAGTTAGCTCAAAACTTTTCAGGATTCATAAGAGTCCAACCTTGAAGACATATAAAGGTCAATATTTACTCAAAGTCATAGTGCCTCCTAGTGGCAACAGGAAGTAGGCCTAAAAGTCAAGGTGCTATACTTTAACGAACTCCTCCTACAGATTTCATCAAATCAACTTCAAATTCAGTCTGTGTCATTTATAGACCTCAACGAAACTATTCGTCCAACGGTGTCGGCCATAGACATATAAGAAATGGACAAAGTGACGCCGTTGTTTTTGACAGAGACAAGTGAAGTCTATTAGAAGCACTTTTCCGGTGATGGTTGAGCGTTATTGAGCGTTACTGCGCAGCTGCAAACTGAGCTTGCCGATGTAAATGTGATGTGAGCAACGTGTCTGAAAGTTGTAAGTCTTCTGGTAGCTGTGTCAAGAGAAATCGACGGAGAGTGTAGGTATATGTAAGGAGATAACATAGGCACAGGCTAATTATTGCTAACTAAAATGCTAGTTAACATTTGTAATTCAACTTAAACAGCTAATGTAAGTTGAAACTGCCTGCGAGCTTCTCCTGTACTGTACGGTAATTATAATACGGTAAAATAATTCCTCTACTATGCGACAGTAGGTCGCGTGGTTATGACACAATCGTTAGCCTATTTTTATAAAAACGTCTGCTACGGAGCCATAACGTGAGATACAAGGTAATGGAGCCTTTTATACATTGTCGTGTTTCTTTAGAAATAAACAATGGACAAATAGTGTTTTTAAACGCTTCAGATGTAAAGTTATTCACTGTCAAAGTGACACCAAAATGAATGGCAGTCAATGGAATGCTAACGGGGGCTGATGGTTTTGGTAGCATAAACTGGCACCATAGCGGCTTCGCTCTGTGGAGAGAAGCTTGCCCCCTTGGTGTCGGCGTGGCGGCCATTTTGAGCATTTATTGATGAACGAAGAAGTTGTTGTAACTTTAGTGTACATTGTCCAATTTGGCCAAAATTTCTCACAATTGACAAGAGTTCAGGCCCGAGGACATTTTTAGGCCGAAAATGACTTTTGGAGTCGAATAATTCCTAAAATTAAACAACCTCATTCCAATGTTGTCGAAACTAGTCCAAAAGCAGTAGCAAACACATTTGCCAAATACTATGAACAATTATATAAGGATCAACATCAGGAATTGAAAGAAGAAAAAATACATGATTTCTTTAAAAATCTTAAATTAGACAAGTTGACAGCGGATGAAGCCCTTGAGTTAGTAGAGCCAATTAGAGAAAAGGAGGTGCAAGAAACAATTATTAAATTAAAAAATAACAAAACGCCAGGAATAGACGGATTTGCAGGAGAATATTATAAAGTGTTTGTTGATGACCTCACTCCGGTATTATGTAAGCTATATAATTATGTGAATTCAGGGAATCTTCCAGAGTCATGGTCTGAGGCTATCATCACAGTCCTGCATAAGGAAGGAAAAGATCCACTGCAGTGCTCTAGTTACCGTCCTATTAGCCTCCTGTGTGTGGATTATAAAATATTAACATCTATTTTAGCAACTAGAGTACAAAAATATATTAGGAAATTGGTAAAATCGGATCAGACGGGGTTCATTTCAGGTCGCCAAGGGACAAATAATATAAGGAGAGCATTAAACCTGCAGTCACTCATGGCAAAAGGCACTCAAACGTCAATGCTTCTCAGCTTAGATGCTGAGAAAGCATTTGATCGGGTAAATTGGAAATTTTTGGAACAAACATTAATTGAGATGGGCTTCAGGGAAAAATTTACTTTTTGGTTTCGGCTGTTGTACAAGAATCCCAAATCAAAAATTAGAGTTAACGGACATTGCTCTGACTTTTTCAATATAGAGAGAGGAGTAAGACAGGGTGATTCTCTCTCACCCATTCTCTTTGCTCTCAGTATCGAGCCTCTAGCGGAGGCAATACGACAGGATGTTCAGATTGAGGGGTTTGAGGATGGAGGGGGGAGAGTTCATAAAATTTCCCTTTTTGCTGACGATATCCTGCTCTTTATAAAACATCCCCTTACTTCAATACCTCGATTAATACAATGCCTAAAAGATTATGGAGACATTTCTGGATATAAAATTAATCTAAATAAATCAGAGGCAATGATGATATCGGGAATATGGCCTAAACAACTAAACGAGATGGTGTCATTCCATTGGTCTAAAAAAGGATTTCGGTACTTGGGAATTATTATTACACCTGAAACTACAAGACTTTTTGAGGCAAACTATAATAAGTTAATTAATCAAATTGGGAAGTTCTTCCTTTGTCTCTGTTTGGCAGAGTTGAGACCATAAGGATGAATCTGCTCCCTCGTCTTCTATTTTTATTCCATAAGAGTTCCAATCTCAACTTTTAAGATGTTAAACAAATTAATTTCTCAATTTATATGGCAACACAAAAGACCCAGAATTAAACTTAAAACGCTTCATCTGGCTAAAAATAAAGGAGGTTTGGCTTTGCCAAATATAAAATTGTATTACTGGGCAGCTCAAATAACAGCAATTGTGACTTGGATCAGTGGAGACGAGGAAGCAAAGTGGACTCAAATAGAGCAAGGGGAAGTTAAGGGTGCACAACTGTCTGCTCTACCCTTTATGGATCTAAAACATGTCAACAAAATGAAGATTGAAAATGAATGGATAAAACATACAATTAAGGTATGGGTGGAAGTAAAGAAAATGCTTAAGGATGTTGGAACAATTTCTCGAGCTATGCCCATAGTGGGTAATGTAGATTTTCCACCTTCAATGTGTGACCATGGGTTTAGGAGATGGGCAGTTAAAGGCCTCATTATTTTTAATCAACTCTTTGAAGAAACACATTTAAAGTCTTTCAAACAACTTCAGGAACAATTCGATCTCCCCTCAAGTGATTTTTATAGATATTTGCAAATTAGGCATTATATTACTAACCATAAGGAAAAAGAAAGAATTGTTAAAATCCCAAATAGTATAGAACAATATTTTATCACAATTTTAGAAAAACACCTCCCTGTTGGTAAACACGTGTCTCATCTTTATAAAAGATTGTTAACAGATATTGGCGGAAACACTTACAATATTAAGGAGAAGTGGGAATTAGAAGCTAATACAGTAATAGAGGATGAGTTATGGGATAAATTATGTTATGGGTGCCATAAGGGAATTAATAGTCAACAATGGAAGGAATTTGACTGGAAAATTAAAATACTTTATTTTATTTCAAATTTTGTAAAAGACCCCTCTGCAGCTTTATGCTGGAGACAATGTGGTAAAATAGGCGACCATACACACATATTGTGGGACTGTCCAGTAATCCTTGAGTATTGGAAAAATATTAAAGAAGAGATGGAGAAAATAGTAGAAAGAGAAGTTCCCTCAGATGTACAGTTTTACTTATTGAATGTTATATCAGTTGATGTTTTCAATACTGACCAAAGATATATTTTACGGGTACTACTACTAATTGCCAAAAAAAAAACATTACTGCTAATTGGAAGTCTGTTAAATCACCAACTATAACTGAATGGAAACAGAGAGTAAAACAGATCTATATGATGGAAAAAATGACTGCATCACTACAATTGAAAACTGACCTCTTTAATCAGAGATGGCACATGGTTAAAGAATATTTAAATCTATGAATATATATATATATATATATATATATATATATATATATATATATATATATATATATATATATATATATATATATATATATTACATTATATGATTGATGTCATCATATGGCTGTATATTATTGTACCATGTTTATTGAGATGTGAACATTAATATTATGTGCAGCAGTATGTATGTATATGTATTTATTATTATTATTTTTCTCTGTATTTTTTATTTTATCACGTGTCTCAGATCATGTTCTTTTTGTTTTGTCTGGTTCTGTGAAAAATATAAATAAATAGTTCTAAAAAAAAAAAAAAAAATGACTTTTGGTCATAGCGCCCCCCGCTGGCAACAGGAAATCAGCTTTATATGACAAACATCATCCGATTTACATGAAACTTATAATGTGTGGTCTACATGTGATATTGAGCCACCCCCTATACTTCAACCACGCCCACTTACTCAAGACTTAGTGTCTTGTGTGAGGTATCAATGAACTCAATAGAGAGTTCCTTCTTCATTGTTGATGGTTTGGCCCGCCCCATATGCTTAAACTACGCCCCTTTCATAACTGGTGACCCATTTAAGGTAGTCTTGTGTGAGGTATCATTGAACTCAACAGAATGTTTTTTTTTTAATAGTGATGGTTTGACCCGCCCCCTATGCTGTAGCTACGCCCCTTTTTTATAACTTATGACACGTTTGATGTAGACCCTCGTGTGAGGTATCATTGAACTCAGCAGAGAGTTCCTTCTTCATTGGTGATGGTTTGCCCCCCCCCCCCCCCCCCTCCGCCATGCTTAAGCCACGCCCCCTTTCATAACTGGTGACCCATTTAAGTAGAGTCTTATGTGAGGTTTCAATGAACTCAGGAGAGACTTCCTTTTTTATTGGTGGTTTGCCCCGACCCTATGCTTTGGCCACGCCACTTTCACAGCTAATAAATTGTATGACGTAGAGTCTTGTGTGAGGTATTATTGAACTCAGCAGGGAGTTCCCTTTTCATTGGTGACGATTTGCAGTGTCTGAGTGCCGTGCAAATGCACAGTCGCAAGGAGCGGCGTCTCCCAGTAACCCCGACGCGCGCAGAGGCACGAGGGCCCATCCAACGCTGCTTGCAGCTTTAATTATTATTATTATTATTTAAAAAGTACTGATTCTATGTTTTGGATTCTTACACACATCCTTTCTGGAATACCTTAAATAGTATTTATTAAATGTCCCATCATACTTAACAGGGCTTGTTTTTACACAGTGGCCTGATATGCAGCCCTTTCTCAATGAACGAGATGCTAATAGACACTCTGTGCCTCTGCACATAAAAGGGTAATTGGTTCTGAAACTGAGCCATCAGATCTCCTGCAGTTGACATTTTAAATATTCTCAGTGCAGTGTTCACCCACCTTGATGTGCTGGAACTCCTTCTCTTCCTCCTGGAGCACCTCTAGCTGCTTCAGCACAGGCTCCTGCTGGAACTCACCATGGCCAATCTGCATCATGGTTAACCAGGGAAGAAGAATGTATATCAGTATTTGCCAAGCTGACAACAAAAGGCTGTATCAGAGCATCAAACTGCGTTCGCTCACCATCATCTGTTTGATGCTTATATGTTCCTCACTCTCTTGTGCTGCATTGTGATCCTTGTGGACGATCTCCACCTGAATGTCATTTTTTGCTGAAACCACTCCCTTGAGATCTGGAGGAGGAGAGACGCAGGAGTGTGGCTGACTGGCAGAGGCTGATAGATGCATTGGTCTTGTATTACAGCGTAACCCCGCCTAAATCACTCATGGCAGCTTCAAAAGTAGCTTCCCTCTGATCTCACTGCGATAGTGGTAATGAAGACTGTGGTGTATACACAACGCTCTGACCAGCCTACTGCAGTGGGACCTTAACTTACTGAGCACTTTGATAAACCCTATCTTAGTTACACTTACATTTCTTTACCATGTTATTGCAAATGGTTATAACTGTCACAGGTGATGTACTATTTTCATGTTCATATTGGAACAGTGACAGCACTTTATTTCTGGTGTGATGTCCAAAATGTGTCAGTGTGTGTGACAGCTTTCACTTCTGTCTGATTTCTACTACCTCTGCTTCGT
The DNA here is from genome assembly GCA_023631565.1 of Gymnocephalus cernua. Classification (NCBI taxonomy): domain Eukaryota; kingdom Metazoa; phylum Chordata; class Actinopteri; order Perciformes; family Percidae; genus Gymnocephalus; species Gymnocephalus cernua. The sequence goes on along the minus strand of CM042439.1, from coordinate 28,420,056 downwards.
CAGGACAACTTGTACAGAGCCTGTGGGCTGTAGCTGATCTACACAGTCTATATTAAACAATTGCTGTATAAGGGCTTATTCTTTAGTATGCATTGGAAAAAAAGTTGTAACCCAGAGAAGGACTTTAACTGTTTAGGCTAAGATGAAGTGATTCATCATTGATATGTAGTTGTATGGTATGGTATGAAGATGCTATGGAGGATACTTACATGGGGGTAACCTTAGAATTTGTTTGGAATTATACAACAATAAAGTCAGCAAAAACACTCAACAATGATTGTCCAAGTTGAAGCATCTGCAGGCACTGCTCATCAAATTGTGAACATGGAATCATTCCCACACTGTTTATTAAAGGTCTTACTCTCTGTTTTCACATCTCTCTGGCGTGAAAGGGGCACAGGAAGAGAAGACATGACCAGATGGACATCCTCTGTAGAAAGTAACAAAAACAACAGAGCTGTTATTAGAAAACATTTACAAGACAAAAACTGTTGAGAGAGCTACAAGCCACCAAGCTGACTAAGACCACATATGACTAAAGGACATTTAGTCATTTGTGGGGTCGCAGATTCTGCCATTCACACAGTGAAGCAGATATAAACAGAGGCCCAGTAAACTCTATCTTTAGACAGATACAATCAAAATGTCCTTCAGAGTGAGCAGAGGCAAAGCTAGTGCAAACTGTGCACGAACATAAATCATAGATTACAGCAACTGAATTAAATGAATTTACCGTGTTGGTGGAACATAAGACTTTTTTTTCCTGGAAATACATCTGAAAAAGTGGTGCTAATCCTCATCCCAGCCGCTTCACACTCAGCTGTGAACAGATGCAGTGAATGCTGAAGAGGGACGATGATGCCATCAGGACCACATCATCTGCGAAAAGCAGCGATGAGATCCCCAGACTTTCAACCCCTCTTCACCACGACTATGCCTCTATATCCTGTCCATGAATATCACATTTCCCATGCGCTGGTCACAAAGCGAGCCTTCTGCTCTCGACTCTACAGAACGTCTCTCTCTCACCTCGTAAGAGTGTGTGTGTGTGTGTGTGTGTGTGTGTGTGTGTGTGTGTGTCAGTCACTCTGACATCCCCTCCACACCCAAAGCTCTCGGTATTTCTGGACGGATCTCATCAATCCCGGGGGCTTTGCCACTGTAGGATGGACTTCGACCTCACGCCACAAAAACAGTTTCTTCCCCTCTGCAGTCAGTCTCATTAACAAGGCCCCGGACCCCCACTGACATAGGCCTTCATCCTGGATTATATACCTGTTGTGCAGAGGACGTTCCATATATCCTGAATATCCCTCAACATGGACAGCAACAGGAGGAACACTCTGCTTTGTCTCTTTCACGGCAGAGGCTGCAGCCCTTCCGGCCTTTTGGCACCTTGCAACCGTGTGGCAGCGCACCTGACACCAGCAGTTCCTCCCATGGGTGGTGGGCCAATAGGATGGAGAGGGTGGTGCCACAGCCCTTTTTCGGGCTGTTTCCGGCTGGGTAACTCCTTTCTTGACTCCTTTTCTTTCACCTGATACCAGTTTGCCATGTGAGACCCTACCAGGAGCACCAGGCTCCAGACAACACAGACCTAATAGGGGACACACAAACCTCTCCACCACGATATTGTGATGGTTCCCAGAGAGGTGTAACCTTTGATTCTACAAAATTGACCATTGAAATTCACAAGTATTTATAACCACAGAGTCACAACATTTATACAATTTAGGCTCAGACAGAAAAGGTTAAGGTAAGGTTAGGCCTAGTAGGACTGCTAGTGTTGGGTGACAAAAAGCAGCATAGAGCCAATGAAAATATGTTTTCTGTCACTGACAATGTCGGAAAAACTCATGAACCACACAGTTTACAGAAATCACTTGCACAGAATGAAAAAGCAAACAAACACTGCATTTTGTGTGTTTTTGTTTGACCCAAAGCTTTAAATCAGTGAGATTACTTACTTCTCTGGAATCTGGTGCAGCAGAAAGCGCCTAACGTCCCCAGGAGGATGGAGAGGGCGAGGAAGGCTCCCACTGCCACACCGATGATGACAGCCAGTCGCAGAGTATCTGAACAAATACAGCAGGACATTTCAAAAGGACTTCGCTGTGCTGTTGCTTCACTTACCCAAGTCTTGGCAATCTTGGGTAAACAAAAATAAGCATAACTTACACAAATATAAAACTATTAAGATTTGTTCCCTGAAGTCTGTATGCTTTTATCCAAAACGCTAGTTGTGTCATCTCCAAAACACCTCCTACTATACTGTCCAAATGTGCAAATGAGAATCTACACACTATTTATAACATTTTTACACTGTTATATAATTATTTTGTCTAGTTCATTCCACTTTCAGTAAATGCAGAAGCAGAGTAACAGTCTGAAAATTGGCAGCATCTGCAACATTGCGGATGCCAGCTGCAAACACCAAAATAAAAGATTGTGGATTTATCAAGCTGGAATTATTGTGCAAAGCTTCTGCAAGGCCTACAATCGCACAAAAGCCTTCTTTTGAAAGGGCCCGTTGTTAGGTTTCATGCTATCAATCAGATAGCATGAAACCATTAAACCATTAAAGTATCAGAACGACGCTAGCTTGAAGTGAAGCGGAGATATCAAAAATTATGTAAAGTTATTTATGGATTCATTTATGGATTTATTTAGCTTAATTTGGTAACACTTTCAATGAAGCTTGTGTTTATAACCCATTTATAATGTGTTATAATCTGCTGATAGTGCTGTATAAGTATAGTTATAAGCATTCATGAATATTCATAATGCTTTAAAAACAATAATCATAACACATTATAAAGCATTTCATAATGACTTAAGGTCAAGTATCATAATACTCCATAACACACTGACTATCATTTTTCCAGTATGATACTCATAATTATAATACAGTATATTCATTTTATAATGCATTATAATCACTGCTATAAGGCACTATAATGGGCTTATAAATTACTCTAAGTGGTAATTGGGTGCTTTAAAGGGTAACTGTGTTTTTTGCTACCTGGATCCCATATTCATATGTCTTTGTGTCTAAGTGACTGATAGGAACAACAATCTTTGACATTGGTCCAGTATTAAAGGGATGGTTCACCCTAGGGTCCTTTGCACCACGACCTCGAGCCCCCCCCCCCCCCCCCCCCGAAGCTTTTTGTCCATGCTCCTACATTGGTGGAGTTAGCGCTATCAGCTCAGCCAAATGGCTTAGTGCAGGCACTAATGGATCCAACGGTGTATCTCGTAAATTACCCCACTAATAATGCCCGGAATAGTACCAAACTTCTAGAGTAGTACAAATATGTTATGTACTCATAAAATGATGCATTGGAAAGCTTGTAAGTACACCAGGAGTTTATCGGTCCCTCCAGAAAAACGCGATTATGCGATCGCATAATTCAATGCATAATCAGCCAAACGTCTGCATATTTATGTGGGGGCCGCATTCTTTCAAATACGCCACACTTTCGCCGCATAAATTGCCGATTTCCGTGTGAAATATGTGGGTATGTGGGGCTTGCATGATTTCATAATCCCCACATTTTCGTTGCAAAAAAGTCACATATATCTCAGCAGAAAGTTGAAAAATGTTGCGTTTACTTCACACAAGAGCAGCCATTTCCCCCTGTTGCCATGGGAACGTTATGAAGTGACGAAATTACCCTAGTGAGAACACGGTGTTGGGGGAATCACTTTTTTTTCTCTTTTTCATTAAACCAGTTTTGCCAGTTCCCGCAATTTCATTGCATAAAATTGTATAAATATCCCGCATATTCCATCGAATTTTTTAAGAAAACATGGCGCATAATCAAAGATTTTTGGCTGCAACAATCACAAAAAAAAAAAATTCTGGAAGGACTGGTTTATTTAAATAACACTTGTCTAATGGCTGCTACCGCTGCGTCGACGTCACTTCCGTGATTTGGGAAAAACATGTGAAAGTCCTAGTGAATTCAACACTCCATAGACATTTATTGATAACGGGATGATATCTGAAATACTTTTTAAGTGTTGACCTGAAAATAGTTCTCTTACAGTGACTGCCTCACTGATCTCACTCAATTGTTAAAATGCTGTTAGCTACTTTAGCTTATTAGCAATGGCTAATTCCTCTCCCTCTCCTGCTCTCTCTTGCTCTGTGTGTCAGATGTTTAGCTATTCCTCTGCCTCCTTTAGTTGTAAACATACATGTAATGGAGGTGAGGTGAGGCTTAGTGAGTTTGAAGCTCCACCGGTAGCTTAGCCTAGCACATATCCTGGAGGTAACTGGTTCCAACTAGCCTACTGCTCCGAATAAGTGACACAATAATGCCAACATGTTCCTATTTACACTGGGAACTATTCTCAGAAAGGCAAAGCAGTGCTACTTGGGCGGAGTGATATGCTTGCAGCACTTGAGAAGCCGAGAGCACAGTAGCAATGTAAGTCGGCAAGTTCCTTTAAATCAGACAAAGTACTTATTGTAGGTGATTTTAATATCCATGTGGACGTTGACAACGACAGCCTTAGTATTGCTTTCAACTCACTATTAGATTCAATTGGTTTCAGTCAGAGTGTGCATAAGGCCACTCACTGTTTTAACCACACCCTCGACCTTGTGCTGGCATACGGCATCGAAATTGAAGATTTAATAGTATTTCTGCAGAATCCTTTATTATCAGACCATTCTTTAATAACTTTTGAATTCTTACTACCTGACTATACGAAATTAGACAAAAACTTCTACACTAGATGCCTATCTGACAGTGCTATAGCAAATTTAAGGAAGATATTCCAACAACATTTAATGTAATGCTGTTCCTTAATGTAACAGAGGACTCTTATGTTAACTTCAGTCCCCCCCCCCAAATTGATATTTTTGTAGACATTGCTACGGCCTGCCTACGGACCACTTTAGACTCTGTTGCTCCTCTCAAAAAGAAGATGATGAAGCAAAGGAAACTAGCACCTTGGTATAACTCCCAAACTCGCAAATTGACAAACCTCGCGAAAACTTGAAAGTAAATGGTGTTCCACCAAACTGGAAGAATTTTGTTTAGATTGGCAAGACAGTTTGAAAACATATAAACTTAGCACAAAAAGTAAGGAAATTTGTGTTTGGTAGATTATGTCTCTGTGGTAACAATGCCTTTTGGCAATAAATCGTATACCGTTGGAAAGCCTGTTTAGTTCCCTTTCAAATCGTGCCCCATTTGTAAGGAACATGCATTTGTGGGATGAGCAGCAGCGCTGAGTATGTGGGTTGCGCCCATGAAATTTGCCAAATCTTCTCTGTCAATGCCAAACAGCTTATTCTGCCATTGACTCGTGTGGTGTTTGGTGGATTGGATGATTGAAGTTTGAAGAAACAAGACATATTGGCAATTTAACAATTTATTCATTTCACAAACAGGAGCCTCAGTAGCGTGTGGAAGAACTATACACAGCCACAACAGCCTGGCACCTTCTCCTCATGCTGGTCACCAGCCTGGTCACACACTGTTGTGGGATGGAATCCCATTCTTCAACCAGCATTTGTCACAAGTCAGCCAACGTGGTTGTGTTGGTCACTCTGGCACGAACAGCACGCCCAAGCCATGGCCACGGGAAGTGGGGGTGCTGGGGGTGCTGCAGCACCCCCTATTGGCGAGAGGGAGATTTTTTTTAATTGTATTAAAAATATTTTGCACAATTTATAAATTCCTTATGAATATTTTAGGAAATGATTTTGACACACAGGCTATTACGTGTACACACATAGGCTATACGTGTATTTTGGATTTTAATTTCATTATTTTGAGGCCTAATCAACACAGGTTCGGAAGTTACGTTGTCAACCTGCACGGCACTGTGGTAATGAAACGTTCTCACGTTCTGTGGCACCGGCTTGGTTTGCTAGATGGCAGTGACTGCATTATGTGGATGAGACTGATCATATTTGTGTTTTGTTTGTCTGAAAGCAGTTGGAAAAAAAGTCATACCTAGAGACAAATTTAAGAAAGACAACCCCTTGTGAATGCCGGCTTTTCAAATTGGCGTAGAGCCACTGAAAAATTTAACGAACATGAGATTAGAGTTGCACAGCGAGTCAATACCAAAGTTGTCCGCTTTGGATGACGTCCCCATAGATGCTCGCTTATCCAGCGCTCATGCCAGAAAGCAGGCTACTGCCCGACACTGTTTGGAGCTTCTCTTCAGGACCACCCGATTCCTTGGCAGCAAGGGAATTGCCTTCAGGGGCGACACAGCACGTGAAGGAATACTGTATGAGTTGATGCTGGAGTGCGCCTATGATCTCCCTGAAGAAAGAAAGTGGACAGAAGGAAGAGACAACTGGATGTGGGACACTATACAAAATTAAATAATTGAAAAGTTTGTTCATGCTATCCAGAGGGAAATTGTTGCCCGCTCATCGCACTGCCGATTTTATGGCCTCACAGCTGACGGTACAACTAACATTAGCACCACTGAGCAGTTCTCCTGCAGTCTGAAATATGTTGACGGCAGCTTGGAGCCTCACACTGTGTTTTGGGGATTTATAACGCCCGGGACAGCACTGGAGAAACTCTTTTCTGTTGCATCAAGGATATTTATTTAAGACTAAACATCCCCATTGAACACATCACAGGATTTTGTTTTGATGGAGCAGCTAATATGTCAGGGTGTTTTTCAGGCGTGCAAGCTTGGCTTAAAGAGTTAAATCTGCACTCACTTTATGTGAATTGCAGCAACCACTCACTGGATTTGATTCTTCAAGAAGCCGCGCGTGAAGTGAATCTTGTGGCCGATACTTTAAACTTTGTTCAGGGTGTCTCATCTGTGATAAGAGAGTCATCAAAGCTCTACCAATCATTTTTGGGCTGTGATGAGGTTGCTGTCAACATCTTAGGCCTTTGCCCGACAAGGTGGTGTATCGTAACATGTCCATTAAACGCGTCACTGCAGCTTACCCCACTCTTCTGACTACACTGCACGAGCTGAAGGATGACAAGAGTGTCGGGGGGGACAGCAGAGCAAAGATCGGGGGACTCTACAAACAGGCTTTAAAAGGGAGAACATATTTCGGTCTTTTATGCTGCCATGCCCTGTACGAGCCCTGTGAAGCAGTTGCCACAAGCCTACGGAGTGCCACAGCAAGTGCGCAAGGTGCACTGGAATGCACAGGTGTGCTGAGAGAACAAATAACCACACTCCGGGATGATGCAGTTGTGGATAAGCTGATCCACAAGGTTGAAATCTGTGTATCACAAACCTCCCTGAAAATGAAGAAAATGTACTAGCGAAAATGCCAGACACCACCACCCCTAGAGCGAGCTCTGTTTCCCTCCTTACAGTCTTCCTTCTGCATCTTCCGTCACCTCCAGTCAGTTGGCCTCGCCATACGGTCCCCTCCTCACGGCTCTCCGTTTCACCCTGCCTCTGCCTCTGTTCCCAATCCTGCGTCCAGTCCTCCACTCCTCGGCCTCGCAGCCCTCCAGTCCTGTGTCTCCTCGGCCCTGCAGCCCCGGTTCCCCGCGCTCCCCTGGGTCCCCTCGCCCTCAAGCTCCCTCACTGTCATATATCTGCCTTCGCCATCCTATCCTGCCCACTACTCTCTTATTGTCCTATCTGCCTTCACCATCCTACCCTGCCCAGTACTCCCTTACCGTCCTATTTGCCTTCACCATCCTACCCCTGCTCCCATCCCCTTTCCCCTAAACAATAAAACTTTTGATTTGCTTGAGCCTTGCTTTTGGGTCCTATTCTGTCGCTGACCGTAACAAGAGGGCTGTTATCAAAGCAGCAGAGGGTAGGAGCGTCAATCTGGAGGCCCTTCAGCTCCCGGAGGAGCTTGACACAGACCGCCTTGAACTCCAGCTCAAAATGCTTAGGCCAAGCATCGCCAAGCAGGTTGCCGATGTCACAAAAGACAGAGGGTCTAAGTGTGTCACAGTCCAAGATGTAGCATCATGTTTGACAAAGCTCCAACCACAAACAAGAGCCATGTTTTCAGAGACAGAAAAACTGATCGAGTTATGTCTGTGCCTACCCATCTCCGTGGCCTCATCCGAGCGCACTTTCTCCGCCTTGCGTCTTTTGAAGACATGGGTACACAGCACCATGACCCAGAAAAGACTCAAACACCTTTCGCTGATGCATGCCCACACAGACATTCTGAACTCCCTGGAGAGACTTTATCTCCATGACCCCAGAGCGCACCTCGACATTTGGACACCTGTAACCAGGGCACCCTGCCTGTAGCTCAAAGTAAGAGCGCCGCGCTTGTAGCATTTATTTTTTAGACAACAAGTGGGATCAGCTTTGACTAGCCAAGCAATTGTAAGTAGTATACTATAGTATTTTTGCAAGGTGGTGGGGATGTTATTTTGATCGTGTGTTCTTTGTGAAATGGATGTGGAGAACTGTTAAATAATGTTTAAATAGTCAGAGATTATTTCCTTGTGGTTTGTGTAAAAAGTTTAAAGATGGAGACAGAAAGTGTTATTTTGTGCGTGTGTTCTGTGCGTAATGGATGTGGAGAACTGTTCAATAACGTGCTTAGTCAGTGATGATTTCCTTGTGGTGTGCGTAAAAGGATTTTGGAGCTAATAGAGTTGCGTGTGACATAAACGTGCAGTGACTCAGGTTCATACATCATGTTACAGAGCCTGAAACACTTACTTGGCATTAAAGGAATTTATCTGATCAATCTCATTTGTTAATGTTAAAGAAGAATCCTCGCTACGCTAAAATTAGCCATGGCGCTCCACAAGGCTCAGTGATTGGACCAATTCTATTCACCTTATATATGTTTGCCCTAGGCAATATTATTAGGAAACACTCAATTAACTTTCACTGTTATGCAGATGACACCCAATTATACCTATCAATCAAGCCAGACGAAACCAGTCAGTTAGCTAAACTCCAAGCATGCATCAAAGATATAAAAGCATGGATGACCTATAATTTTTCTGATGTTAAACTCAGAAAAAACTGAGGTGATTGTGCTGGGCCCTAAACACCTCCGAACCTCATTATCCAAAGATATAGCTACTCTGGATGGTATTGCCCTGGCCTCCAGCACTGTCAGAAATCTAGGAGTTATTTTTGATCAGGATATATCCTTTAACGCCCACTTAATACAAACCTCAAGAACAGCCTTTTTTCACCTTCGTAACATTGCCAAAATTAGGAACATCCTATCTCAAAACGATGCTGAAAAACTAGTCCATGCATTTGTTACTTCCAGGCTGGACTAGATCAGGTTGCTCAAATAAGTCCCTTAAGACTCTCCAGCTGATCCAGAATTCTGCAGCGCGTGTTCTGACAAGAACTAAGAAAAAAGATCATATTTCTCCTGTATTAGCTTCTCTGCATTGGCTCCCTGTAAAATCAAGGATTGAATTTAAAATCCCTCTTCTGACCTACAAAGCACCATCATACCTTGAAGAGTTCATAGTATCTTACTGTCCCACTAGAGCACTGTGCTCCCAGAATGCAGAGTTACTTGTGGTTCCTAGAGTATCTAAAAGTAGAAAGGGAGCCAGAGGCTTCAGCTATCAGGCTCCTCTCCTGTGGAACCAGCTCCCGGTCTGGGTCCAGGAGGCAGACACCATCACCACATTTAAGAGTAAATTTAAAACTCTAATCAGTGATATAATCAAAATAGAGGGAGGCAGGGCAGTACAGCCCGACCCGGCAGGGGAGAGTTCTAGCCCGACCAGGGGGACTTGCTTTGACACACTGGGCTTCTCTCTCCTCTCTCTTTCTATCTGTGTGCATCCATGTCCCAGAAATGCTTGTTACTAACTTAGCTCTGGGGAGCTTATTCCCCGGAGTCCTTATGTTTTTTCGCCCAGCGTGTTTCCTTGGATTAGGGTGGCACCTAAATCACGGTTGCAGCTGTCCCGGTGGTCCTGCTCTGTGCCCTGCTATGTCCTGTTGCACCCTGCTATGCTCTGCAGTGCCCTGCTACGTCCCGCTGCGTCCTGCTATGCTTTGCTGTGCCCTGCTACGTCTTGCCAAGAGCCTGGGTCTGTCCGAGGTTTCTCCCTAAAAGGAAGTTTTTCCTTGCCACTAAATGCTTGCTCTTGGGGAATTACTGGAATTGTTGGGTCTTTGTAAATTATAGAGTGTGGTCTAGACCTACTCTGTCTGTAAAGTGTGTGTCTGTAAACTCCTGTTATGATTTGATCCTATAAATAAAATTGAATTTAATTGAATTGAAAATACAGGCATTTATAAAACTTTTTTCTGCGAAACGTTTTTATACTCTCGCCTGAAACTTTGTTGACGGAAACAACTGTGCACACGTGACTGAGCAGAGGATTGTTTTGAGATAGTCAGACACAGTTACTTCAGACTACTGCAGCGTGAGTTAAAAGATAGGACAAGATGTCACCCAGTTGTATCTATCCCGGCTGTGGTATAAAAGCTAAAAGGTTCAATCCAGAGACCTTGCATGATCTGCTGTTTCACTACAATGACCCGGAACTTCTACAACAGTTGTGACGACCTGCAATCATCACCAGGTGATGTAGTAGCTCCTGTAGTAGTGTGCAGTGTAGCACCATAAATCTGTAAGAACTCTGTCACTGCTTGTTTCCAAGGCTTGTGTGTTCTTTCTGCAGGATGGAGACACTATTTTAATACCCTATTAAATCTCTCTCGCTCCATTGGCTCTTGGGTAGTAGACACTGGAACGCAGATGCTTTATCTCTCTCTCTCTCTCTCTCTCTCTCTCAGAAACTTTGCAAACTCATGGGAAGTAAACTGACATCCATTGTCAGAGACCAAGCAGGTCGGATTTCCTTCATGACTGAACATTGTAGCTAAAAAAATGGGTAATCACCTCTGTTGTGACTGTAGAGGCGAATGCTACTTCAGGCCATTTACTTTAATAGTCTGTGAGAGTGATGGCATAACGACAGTCCCATGTAGCACGTTCGAAAGGACCGGTTATGTCAATGGCCACCTTTTCCCATGGTCCATCTGGCAGTTTCACAGGTGTTAAGTGGTGCAGGTGCAGTCTTGTCATTGTATTGGCATGACACACATGAAGCTATCTTACTCTGTACATCTTTGTCCATTTGTGGCCACTAATACAGTTCTCGCAGTCTCTATTTAGTGCGCACCACTCCCTGGTGCCCCTCACGTGCCAAGTCTACCACTTTGGATCGCAGTGATGTAGGCAAGGACATGGCATGCAAAGACTCCATGAAAACAGTAGCTACGGTAAGCAACATCATATGTAAAGCAAAGTAGTCGAGCAGACCACCTCGCAATTCACAGTCCAGCACGGCCAGTGCCCTTGAATATGAGCAGGGTAGTCAGTGCTTGATGATCTGTGCGTAACGCAAAGTGATGTCCCCATAGATAGGTTCTCCACCTTTCTACAGCCCAAACGCATGCCAGTGCTTGACGTTCAACAGTGGAATATTTCCTTTCAGCAGGAGAAAGTATTCTGGATGCAAACGCCATGACTCTCTCTGTGTTGTGTGAATGAAGTTGGTTCAGTACACACCCTAGTCCGTAATCAGAGGCATCCGTAGTTACATATGTAGGCAGTTCAGGGTCATATAGTGCTAGGGCAGGGCTCTAAACAATCAGTCTCTTCATGTCAGTAAAACTATGCTCAGCCTCAGCAGTCCAGTTGAACTGTTGTTCTGTAGACTCCCTGAGTGTTTCACGCAGAGGTTCAACAACAGTAGAAAAGTCAGGAATTAGTTTAGTGTACCATGACGCAAGACCCAAGAAGGATCGCAGGGAGGATGTGTCATGTGGGGCAGGTGCATTGGCCACAGCTGTGATCTGATCTTGATCTCGGTGAAGCCCTTCTTTGGATATGGTACCGCAAAGAAGTCTGGTTAAACTTGCACTTCTGCATGTTCAGCTTAAGTCCTGCCTCGTTCAAGGCATGCAGCACCCTCCGTAGGTTGGCATCATGCTGCGCTGCTGTTGAGTGGTTCCGTAGCAAATCACTGAGAGTTATCTCACGTCTTAAACGCACGAAAAGACCTTGTTCCACCAGGAACTAGACAGGCCTTACTCTGTCTCATCCAGTGAAGGGAATGCAGAGCCAAGGAAATGTAAGGAATTTGTATTTCCAAATGAGAAAGTTGTGCACAGAAGTTAGTTAGCACCCTCAAATGAACTATTACTATGTATATTGTGTGTCAACAAAGGCAGTGAGAAAGAAGACGTAGTTTTAGTTGCCTTTACATACAGTACCTTTACCCTTAATAGAGAGAGTTGAAGCGACTTCGCTTTGTTGTTGAAGGATACGGTCACTTATTGTGACACAAACTCCCGGGCAGTTCAATGGTTGTGTTTCATGTTTTATCTTCATAGTGTTTCAAACTTTTTTCTGGCAGCGATAGCCGGAGACGTTTCCTGTTTACTGTAACATTACAGGACTCTCACAACACGATACAGACAGACAAGTCTGATCTCCGATTACGATTGTCCGCGGGGTGTTGTTGCTTTTCTCCGAAAGTTCTCTCAAATGTCTTTTTATTGAGCAGTTATATTTCACATACAGGGTGGGAAATTAGCACCTGCCACCAGCCAATGGCGGGTACTTTTTCAAAGTGGCTTTTATGACCAGTGTTGGGAGTAACGGAGTTTAAGTATAACGGCGCAGTTATTTTTTTTTAATTAAGTAAATTAAGTAATTAATTACTTTTCCCATCGTTGCAACGCCGTTATCGTTACTGACAATGTAAAGTGGCGCGTTACTACAATTTGGTTGAATGAAGCGCGAGGTGTCGGCTTTGGCTACAAAAATCAGCTGCCTGGAGAGAGCAGGAGGGGGGGGGGGGGGGGTGATGACATCGTAGCAAATGCAATGATGACTGGCTGGGTGGGCGGATGACTTGCTCACGCTGTCTCACTGCACGCTCTGACTACCTATCGCTAAACACAAGACAGCAACAATGGCGACGAGCCAGGGAAATTCAAAGGTAGCGTTCTCGAACTGGAAGTACCGGCACTACTTCTCGCTCATTGAAATTAAAGACAAGGATGTTTATGTAACGTGCACGCTATGCCCAGGAAAAAAGACTTCATCCATGTCTGCCTCAAGCAACTCGAATCTTATCAACACACGCTAACACGACACTTGTTGCTGCTGCTAACCCAACCCCATAATAACCCCGAGCCCAAATGCAGCTAGCATGAGCTCCAGCGAAGGAAGCGGAGACGCAACGCTTGATTTTTCGGGTCAGCAACAGGAGACCAAGGCCGAGCTGAACACATTGATTGCAAGGTATGTTGTTGAAAACATGCCCCCCCCGTCCACTGTGGAGTCTGAGTCATTAAGAGCTATCCTTGCATATCATATGGCAGGCTGCAATCTATTGAGTTCTGATAAATACCAAATGTTCTAAAATACTGTATCTAGTGTTTTTAACTTAATATAAACATCTTTGATGTTAAAAATGTTATAGAACGTAATAGCTTTATAGAACATAAAAAATAACGTCACAGTTACTTTGATGAGTAACTAATTACTTTTACAATGTGGTAACTGACTTACTAACTCAATTCAGTAACTAATTACTTTTTTAAAGTAAGATGACCAACACTGTTTATGACTGTCAATATAGCCAGCATCTAACATTAGCTACTCCGCTGAGCTGTGAAGTAATGTCTGGCTATGTGAGACAAGCATCTATCAACATTGTTGGATGCTGTGGTCTCAGCCTGGCAACCAACGTGACCTTTGAGTCTGGGGAGGAGGGGGCAGGGGAGACGACTCTCTCCAGTATTTTGAATTTGTACTGCAGTAACTATTTTAAACACTAGCTGTCAGTATTACATATTGGACCTTTAATGTTGAACCTACGCATCGTCAGAAAATTAGTTTGTTAGAGAAACAACTAACCTTAAATCAGAGGCAATAAAAGACCACGACTCATCCAAGTCTCATATAAAGTGCACTGCCATACAGCTGCCGAAGACGGAACCCCAGGAGCAGAGTGTGGCAATAAAGGCTATCTGCTCCATGCAATGGTCGCAGTTGGACCGAATGAGAATTCTATTCAGAAACGTCCATGTGATCGGCAAAAAGGGCAGACCTTTTCGGGACTACGTTTGGATGTGCAAGTAAGTGAATTACTAACTTGAAGTTGTGTTTTGTGATGGCTAGATAGCTAGTTTTAGGAAATAGTGCAACATAACTCATATTGTTAAATGGATAAAATTAATTACATATTTGTAATGGAGGTCAATGTTATCAAAGTCACAGTTCTCATTCTAACTCCTTTCAGAGTGGATGAGCAGAAAGGACGGGTGATAGGGAAAACTTACTAGAACAAGAAGCAGGCCAGGGTTTTCATGCACAGCATTGCTGAGGTGTCGAGGAGGCAGCTTAAAATAAGAATTCAAAGAATCTGGCAATTATGTCAGATGGATCAACTGACAGTGCAGTGTTGGAGGAAGAGCTTCTGTACACCAGAGTGAGCCAAGCGGGGAAAGTCTAGGTGCACTTTGTTGGAATCCAGGCTGTTGAAAAGCCAAATGCAGAGAACATCACAGCAGCCATCATAAGGATGATGAGAGAGGTGTGTGAGGATGGTGAGAGTTGGCAGGAGAAACTGGTTGCTTGTGCAACAGATGGAGCAGCAGTGATGACAGGGTCCAGAAGTGGAGTGGTCAGCAGACTACGTGGCGACAAGTCTTATATCCTGGGTGTCCATTGCATAGCCCATAGGCTGGAGCTGACATTTAAGGATGCAGTGAAGAGTTGCCCCCAGTGCACAAAGTTGGATGACCTCTTGTCTTCCCTCTATGTGTTCTATCACAAGAGTCCACTCAACAGAGCAAACTTGAAAAACAGCTTCAAGGTGTTAAGAATGAAGCCACTCATTCCAACTAGAGTAGGAGGTACCAGGTGGCTTGCTCATCTCTTCAGGGCGCTGGACCACTTCCTCAGAGGCTATAGGGGCCAAATCCAGCTTTTTGAGCAGGTACAGTAGTATAGGATCATGATCATAGGATAATGATCATTTTAGTTTAAATTAGTTGACTAAAGTTAACAACTCAACACAATGGTACTAATAATCAGTAATTGAATAGTTGAACGCAATTGATTCAAATGTGCAATTGTGTAAGATCCAGTCACCAGATTCGGAGGATAGCCACACAGGTTGTCTTAAAGGGGTGATAGAATGCAAAACCGATTTTACCTTGTCATAGTTGAATAACAACAGTTTGGTGGGCAAATAGGACATACATATAACCTCAAAATCCCATAGACACCTCTTTCCTCTGCAAATCTCACTATTTGAAACTGCCTCCGAAAACGGGCAAATCCCAACGAGCCTTCGAGTTGATGTCAACTCGCTTCCTGTCCCTTATTTGGCTCAAGGCTCTAGTCTTTGTCACGCCCCAATATTTACATATGCTACACAACTGACCTGAGGTCAGCTTAGTCTTCTGAATAGGTCACGCAGATCTCAGACATTTTAAACATTATTTGTGTGCTATTTAATTACTAAATTAATTTCTGAGACTTTTTTATGCGAGAAATCAACTATGTAGAGGTCAACTATGTGCTGTTTTAGGAAAGTTGATGACTAATTGCAAATTTTGTCAGACTGTGTCGGAGTTCAGGAGCTCATGATCAGCAGGCTAACGTGACAGTGGCTGGGTTGCTGCCTCACCGCCCTGCGTGTTAGCTGTGAGCTAGTGCCCACAGCGCTCCATATCCGTGCAAAGTAAACGTTCCTGGGTTAGTGGACTACCGAATTCCGAGGCTTTGACAGAGCTCCAGAGCCAGGGCCGCTCTCCCTCCGCTCTACTGCTAGCTAGCTAGCTAAATGTCCCAAGTGTTTGTGAGTGAGAGCGCAATCAGTGAGCTTGTTACGCCCACAATCTCTTACCACAGATTCCAGTTAATCGTATAATGGATGTGTGTTGAGTTATAAAGAAACGATCAGGGAGATAAAATTTCCACGATTCTCATTGATTGAGCCAGTGGTTAGCTGAATGTAGCTAAACTTGCCATACGATTGAATAGCTAGCTAGCCTGCAAGCAGCTCCTCCGAAATAAGCCCTTCATATTCATATAAATGCCTTAAATTGAAATTGGACACAAGTGTTAGCTTTGTGAGACCTTAGGGTAGCTGATATATAATTGGTGTGACAAAATTCAAAGTGTAAATACTATAATTATGCCGAACATGGAGCTAACTAGTCGCCGATGTTTACACATAGTATCAGGGACGCTAGCAGCTACTAAAGTCCTCAAATTCATATAAATGCATTAAATTAGAATCTGAAAGAAGTGTTAACTAGCATTGTTAGACCTTAGGGTAGCTGCAATATAAATTGTGTGATGAAATTCAAAGTGTAAATACTATAATTATGCCGAAGATGGAGCTAACTAGTCGGCGATGTTTACACATAGTATCAGGGACGCTAGCAGCTACTAAAGTCCTCAAATTCATATAAATGCATTAAATTAAAATTGGAAAGAAGTATTAGCTAGCATTGGTAGACCTTAGGGTAGCTGTAATATAAGTTGTGTGACGAAATTCAAAGGGGAAAAACTATAATTATGCCGAACGTGGAGCTAACTAGTCGGCGATGTTTACACATAGTATCAGGGACGCTAGCAGCTACTAATTCATCAGAAAGAAGTGTTAGCTAGCATTGTTAGACCTTAGGGTACCTGTAATATAAGTGGCGTGATGACATTCAAAGTTTAATATACTATAGTTATACCGGCAGCCAGGGGCGGACTGGCCATCTGTGTGATCTGGAGAATCACAGAACGGCCGGTACTCCAGGACGGCCGGGGGGCCGGCCCACCACCCGTCATCACCTGTTTTTTCCCCCACTAATCTGTTTCACACTTCAGTACTGTAGGTGGCAGCAATGCACCTTTAAGTTGGATGCCAACTGGCCGTGGCCGCCAAGTAAGGAGAAGAATAAGTGGAAGAGGAGGAAGAAACCAACAGCAAGGACGTTAGATAGAAGCATAGAAACAAACAAACAATATGCCGCGGGTAAAAAACGGAAAGAAAAGGATGGGGCTGAGAAGGCGCGAGAAAAAAAAAAGCGGAATTTAGATACTGAAGCCGCTAAATGTCGCAAACTAACTGAAATATTTAGCAGCACAGCCAGCAGTGAATAAGGTGAGCCAGACAGCTATGCAGCAACATGCCACCAGTGATGATGAGGGACAGAAAGATGAGCTGGTCTCACAGGCAGATACAGGGCAAGTAAGTATGGAACATGAGGAGAAAGAGAGTTACTCGCTAGGGATGATGTTAGGAAGTGATATTCAGGTTGCTACATTTTTAATGATTACAGTAGTTAAAACAGCTAAACAACATTTTAGCTGTAAAATGCGACATGCAGTAGCTAATATTAAGAAATATGTTGTGCTTTTACTTTTAAAAATGTTAGTAACGTTACAGTTAATGCTTAAAACTTTGAAGATTTTGAATACAGAAGTTACATTTGTAATGGTGTATTTTCATTTAGATGTTGTGTTATTATTTGTGCAGTAAGATTAATTACTGCAAAAATAATTAAGATTATTAAGTAATAAATTCATTTTAAGTAAGGGTGCTCCGATCGATCGGCCACCGATCGGTATCGGCCGATAATGGCTTTAAATAGTTTGATCGGTGGTCTCCATAAAGGCCGATCAGATAGGCCGATCAGATGACGCACTACCACGGATGTATTAAGAGCGCACTACTCCTGAGAACATTTTCAAAATGGCGGCATCCCTACATTCAGCGGTCTGGCAGTTCTACAAGGTGTCTGAACGGTGGCAGAACAGCAGTTGGCCCGCGGCTGCGGAACAAAGACACTAAGAAGACGGCTACTGCTTTTAAAAAGCGTCTGCCACCGGTGGTGCTCCGGCAAACGTGTTTGTGATTACACCATTCTGACGCTTCTACTGCCTCTGGAGCACCGCTGGTGGTCCGCCGACTCATTGCTATCTGGGAAAAAGACAATACACTAGCGATTAGCAACGTGTGTACCGAGGAAATACCACGAGGCGGAAAGCTCCAAAGACATTTCAACACCACCAACCTCATCAGACATTTGAAGGTTAGTCACAGAAAGGAGGATGAGGAGTTTTCAAAGTTAGCTAACGCTAAGGCAGAGCGGAGTCATGTAGCTAGCAGCTCCGGCGCCGCTCAAACAGCTGTTTCCCCGTGTGTGTGTGTGTCGGTCCGTGTGTGTGTGTGTGTCGGTCCGTGTGTGTCGGTCCGTGTGTGTGTGTCGGTCCGTGTGTGTTGGTCCGTGTGTGTGTGTGTCGGTCCGTGTGTGTGTGTGTCGTTCCGTGTGTGTGTGCCGGTCCGTGTGTGTGTGTGTCGGTCCGTGTGTGTTACTCGCGAAAAATACATTTCTGCTTTGTTCATCAAAATTAATGTGATTGTTTTTATTGTTGCTTGTATTTGCCCTCTGTTTTATGTAAGGGTGCTCCGATCAGGATTTTTGGGGCCGATCACCGATTGCTGGCAGACATATCGGCCGATACTGATCACCGATCACTTTTATGAACTGAAAATTACGCCATTACATAACAGTCACACATGTTTAGAGAATGTATCAGTAACTGTTTGGCTTTCTGTCCTAGCTCAAAATCTAAAAAATGTCCTTTCAATCACTGCACATTTCTTCAGCACACACAGACACACACAGTCAGTCACACACACACACACCGACACACACACGGGGAAAAAGCTGTTTGAGCGGCGCCGGAGCTGCTAGCTACACGACTCACACACACGGACCGACACACACACACACACGGACCAACACACACGGACCGACACACACACACGGACCGGCAGACACACACACGGACCGGCACACACACACGGAACGACACACACACACACGGACCGACACACACACACACGGACCAACACACACGGACCGACACACACACACGGACCGACACACACACACACACACGGACCGACACACACACACACACGGACCGACACACACACACGGACCGACACACACACACACACGGGGAAACAGCTGTTTGAGCGGCGCCGGAGCTGCTAGCTACACAACTCCTCAACCTTCAAATGTCTGATGAGGTTGGTGGTGTTGAAATGTCTTTGGAGCTTTCTGCCTCGTGGTATTTCCTCGGTACACACGTTGCTAATCGCTAGTGTATTGTCTTTTTCCCAGATAGCAATGAGTCGGCGGACCACCAGCGGTGCTCCAGAGGCAGTAGAAGCGTCAGAATGGTGTAATCACAAACACGTTTGCCGGAGCACCACCGTATGGCGTTATTTTTTAGTCAAAAGTTATGAGCGTGTAAGACATGCTCACGAGCACATTATGTTATTTCACACGCGCAAAAATGAACCTTCAGCTGGCATGATAAAAGTACTCGCGCACAAATTCAACAACCGAAAGGTGTAGGTAGCTGCGAGCGAGCGCCTGGCTACTCTTACTCTGCTTGTACAGTGGAATCCTGCTCGCGCGCAGCGGCCTTCTGCTCGCGGAGTGCTGTTTTGCTCGCAGAGAGGATTTCTGCTCGCTCGAGTACATGACTTTTGACAATTTGGGGGCGGAAACCAAGGAGGGCACTGACCCTCTTACGATTGGTCACTTTCACACAGGGACATCCTTGATTGACAGCTCTCATTACAGGAAGCACGGAGTCAAAGTATCTGACGGAGTTCAGTCATTCAGTTAACACTGCACAGTGGACGGAATGGCGGCGACACCTGAAGATGTAGATGTAAGTGATATTGATGATATGATGGGGGCTGCGTGTTTGACATTGTTATAGCAATTTAATCTGAAATTTGTTGAGAATAAACTCATTAAATATTGAGAATAAAGTCGTTGTATTTCAAGTTTTTTTCTCAATATTTAATGAGTTTTTTCTCGAAACACAGCGACTTTATTCTCAATATTTAATGAGTTTATTCTCAACAAATTTCAGATTAAATTGCTATAACACTGTCAAACACACAGCCCCCATCATATCATCAATATCACTTACATCTACATCTTCAGGTGTCGCCGCCATTCCGTCCACTGTGCAGTGTTAACTGAATGACTGAACTCCGTCAGATACTTTGACTCCGTGCTTCCTGTAATGAGAGCTGTCAATCAAGGATGTCCCTGTGTGAAAGTGACCAATCGTAAGAGGGTCAGTGCCCTCCTTGGTTCCCGCCTCCAAATTGTCAAAAGTCATGTACTCGAGCGAGCAGAAATCCTCTCCGCGAGCAAAACAGCACTCCGCGAGCAGAAGGCCGCTGCGCGCGAGCAGGATTCCACTGTACAAGCAGAGTAAGAGTAGCCAGGCGCTCGCTCGCAGCCACCTACACCTCTCGGTTGTTGAATTTGTGCGCGAGTACTTTTATCATGCCAGCTGAAGGTTCATTTTTGCGCGTGTGAAATAACATAATGTGCTCGTGAGCGTGTGTTACACGCTCATAACTTTTGACTAAAAAATAACGCCATACCACCGGTGGCAGACGCTTTTTAAAAGCAGTAGCCGTCTTCTTAGTGTCTTTGTTCCGCGGCCGGCCGCGGGCCAACTGCTGTTCTGCCACCATTCAGACACCTTGTAGAACTGCCAGACCGCTGAATGTAGGGACGCCGCCATTTTGAAAATGTTCTCAGGAGTAGTGCGCTCTTAATACATCCGTGGTAGTGCGTCATCTGATCGGCCTATCTGATCGGCCTTTATGGAGACCACCGATCAAACTATTTAAAGCCATTATCGGCCGATACCGATCGGTGGCCGATCGATCGGAGCACCCTTAGTTTTATGCAACCATAAACATACCGGTATGATGATATTCATACTTTTGCTCTTAATTCATTGTAAGAAATAACCAAAAATGGCCATTTTGAGTTATTTTAGCAAAATTTGAGCAATTAAAATGGTGTCCAACTGACATATAACGTTAACATAGAAAATAGTCATATTATGTTTATATAAGGGTGTTTATTGCAATAGCTATTAATTACAGTGACAATACAAGAGTGAAAGCAGAGGCAACCCAATAGACATTTAAATAGATCCTATTGTTCTATTCATTCATTTCATGTATGCTTGCTACAGTAATGCAACGCTAAAGATAACACATACCATTACATACATTCAATAACATTTTATTTTAAAAGACGGTGCCATTGCTGGGCCTGTACTTTGATGGGGAAAGTGATATGAAGGTGGACTTCAGACTGTCCAGGGGATCCTGTAACGGTACATCCTAGGCACGGCGTCATCGAGGCCCTTGTCTTCCTCTTTTAACTAGCCAGCGGTACCTCTTATCGTGGTTTAGCCAGAGCCTTTGCTATGCCCCGGGCCACTGTGCACCATGCTGTCCACAAGACCAGCAGGGAAATCCTCTCTCTCCTCCCCCAGGTCGTTCACCTTCCAGCAGAGGAGGACTTCCCTCAAGTTGGCAGCATTGACGGCTGCCACGTCCGTGTCCCTGACAATTATATAAGTCAGATCAGGACAGAAACAGCACTGTTAATACGTTACAACATAGCACACATTAACGTACTGTATACACATGTATACAAGATCACACATCTAACGCTAAAATGTCTACTGTGAGGACGATAGTTAAACACAGTAAACAACAGTAACGTTAGCTAGCTAGGTTATCACTTATTAGCCAGTGGTTAAACCAAAGAGTACCTACCAGTAACTTCTATACTCGTTGGTTAAACTGTGCCGCTGTTAGCTAGCTAAGGTTAGCCAAAGCTAGCTTGATAGCACGTCAAATTACGGTACAAATAAACGTTATAATTCGCGGTACAAAAATCATCACCGACTGCAAAATTAACCAAATAGACATAAACAGGTGGCTTATGTTTTATACAAGTACAGCAAAAAGATGAATGTTCAACTTACATTTGTATTGTTCAGTCGGTCTCGCTGTCGTGTCCCCGGCCACCATTATCCAAAGTTTTTCACTTTTTGTTAGCTCCGCCCCTTCCGCTACGCAACACCTCCTGTCTCAGCATTAAAATCTTAGGTTGTAGAATATGACAAGACAAAACGTTGCTGGCTTAAATTAAGACAATCCAAATGTATGTTTAATCATGAACAAGGTCAATATTATGTTTGCTAAAGCAGATTTATTGTATAACACCAATGTATTAGCCTAGATGAACCAGCGTTAGCCACCATGCTACAGTAACTCACCAAGTCACTTGCCCTATTCGCCACTGGTTTTGTTGACACCACAACTCTACTTCTCTCTTCTGCCCATTGTTCCTCCCCCTGATCTCCCCTTGACCTCTATCTCGCCTAGCAGGCTCATAATAATAGGCCTGTGGGCCATCATAGGCATGCTCGCCGATGTTGGAGAGCTTGGTTTCCTCATCCACGTCCATTGTAATTTGAGCATAAACTTGACCAGACTCCCTTGCGTTACGTCACTTCCGGTCAGTGATATATAGATGCGGAAGTTATTTTTTCACAATTGTATCTCAAAAAATCGTTTATGGCAGTTATATACTCCTCCAGTTTTGAAGATCTAGTTGTTTATCATTAATATACACTATGCTGTATAGGAGTGTCCAACCTGCACATTGCTCTTTAAGCACATTTAACATCATATGTATTTTACATCTTGAAGTTGAAATATTTTACTGTTTGTGAAACCTTAAGTTTTCCTTGTGTGTGTCTGCAGATTTTGGAGATGCATATGTGGAGTGTCCCATAAAGCTTCCTCTGGGGCCGATTTGGATCTGATTCCAGACCAGTGGACATTCCTCGAGCAGTTTGTACCAGCAGCATCTGAACATGGACCAGCTGACCTGGCCAGAGATAAATCAGAGACTGGGAGGCCAGTGCCCTGATTTCCTTCAGCTTGTCAACGTATTACTGTGTATTTCATCCTCCACAACAGACAGTGAACGGGGTAGTGAATATTGACTGGAGGTCAGGTCTGACACACTATCTGACCTGCTCACAGTGCAGCTGACATTGAAGACTTTGATCCCGACTCAGCCATACAGCTGTGGCATCAGGCCAGCATCAGAGCGAGGAGGCCAGATTTCATGGAAAGAGGAGCCAAGAAGAGAAAGACCCAACTTGAAGATGAGAAGGAGATGTCTGAGGAGGAAGATGATGACTCTGAAGAAGACTAAAGTGACACTTTAATGCTATGTTACTGAAAGATGAGTCAATATTTTTTTGTTTTGTTCATTAAACATGTTCAATTCAATTCAATTCAATTCAATTTTATTTATAGTATCAAATCATAACAGGAGTTATCTCAAGACACTTTACAGATAGAGTAGGTCTAGACCACACTATAATTTACAAAAAACCCAACAAGTCCCCCCAAGAGCAAGCACTAGTGCAACAGTGGCAAGGAAAAACTCCCTTTTAGGAAGAAACCTCGGACAGACCCAGGCTCTTGGTAGGAGGTGTCTGCTGGCCGTTGGGGTGCATCACAGTAAGTAAGTAACATGTAGGCCTACAATTACTGTAGAATATGACCAATCTGACCAAACACAATTTGACCATGGTCTCGAAAGTTTAATTGTCTGATCAAATTTATAATCTTGTTTACTTATATTTTGATTAGAGACTTTGCCTGTTTTAGATATTTAGTCACACTAGCGGCAATGTCAGTCCCTTTGTTCACCATGAAGGCAAGGTAGCTTTATTTATATAGCACATTTCAGCATTTCAAACAGACGTGTCCCAGATGACCTGAGAGGTCTGGGTGGTTCATAGTTTACAAGCAGATCAGAAATGTATTTTGGCCCTAAACCGCTTAGTGATTAAAACCAGCAGAAGTATTTTGAAATATATTCTTTGAGGAAGCCAGTGTAAAGACTTCAGAACTAGAGTGATATGATCCACTTTCTTGGTCTTAGTGAGGACTCTTAGCAGCAGCGTTCTCAATCAGTTGCAGCTGTCTGATTTTTTAGGGAGACTTGTAAGGACACCGTTACAGTAGTCCAGTCTACTGAAGATAAAAGCATGGACAAGTTTTTCCAAGTCCTGCTGAGACATAAGTTCTTTAACCTTTGATATATTCTTAAAGTGGTAATAGGCTGACTTTGTTATTGTCTTAATGTGGCTGTTGAAATTCAGGTCTGAGTCAGAGCATGTGAGCAGAGTGGAGCGGGAGCGAGCGAGCGGGAGCGAGCGGGCGGATCTTAGACAGAGCGCAGAGCGGCATTTTTAAACGGACGGAACGTCGCTCTATTTCTCGCTCCAATTTCGCGCCGCTCACACGAGTCTGAAGCACGCTTAGTCAAGCCTGACCCAGAATCCATCTGTCTTGCACTGTCATCAACAGACTATTTTCATTTCACGTTTTCATTCAAAACTCAGCTCAATAATGGAGTTCAAAAAGTACTTCAAAGAAGAAAACGAGAAATCATACAGGTGTACTATTAAAAAACTAAGTAACAGTGATAATATGGTACAAGAAAACGAATGTGGAGACATCGTTTCAGTAAGTAAAGATTCCTTTTGGAATCTAAAAAGGCACACCTCCCGAAAGCATGAACGTGTGCTACGTGAACAGGCTGGGAAGAAAGCAAAAGGTTAGCAAATTGAATACGGTAACTTGTAACAAAGTGTAAATTAAATAAAGCGTAAAATTCAAACAAATTTGTTTTGTCATTCAAGTAGGCCTAATAGTTCGTTTTATTTCATTTGTGTCGTCCGTAAAATGTTGTTGTTGCTCATTAGTTCTTTAGGAGGTAAGGCTGTGGTCTAAGCTAAAAGTGATACACATGTAGATTTTTTCCTTTTTTGGAGTGAGCGGGGGGCGATTTGAGTGGAGCACGAAGCAAACTGCGTTGAGCGCTGAGCGATAATGAGCAGAGTGGCCTGATTTGAGCGGGGGAGCGGAGGGGTGAACAGTTCCGTGAGCGATGAGCTGAGATTCTCACCGCTCATATGCTCTGGTCTGAGTCCATAACTACACCAAGATTTCTGGCTATGTCTGTTGTTTTTAACATTGTTGTTTGAAGCTGAGTGCTCCAAAAACAACCACCTCAGTTTTTTCTTCATTTAAAGGGATATTTCATCGCTGGAAAGCTGAATATATCTTTAAATTGGGTCACTTATGTAGCAGAAATGTGAATTTTTTTTTTTTAAATTGGTGCCTTCTAGGCTGAGAAAAGCCAGAAAATGTGTTTTTGGCTCATATGGATTAAAGACACCAAATCCCAGAATGCACTTCGCTTCGCTGTTTTGAGTCCACTCCCAAGCCACGCCTACCGCTTGACAGACAGTCAAGGCAGTCGACTCAACTCAATGTGTTTTATTGTTATTTCAACCATATACACAAAACAACGTTTCATCGTGACTCAAGTGGTGTTACACATTTAAAATATATAAAAACAACATTATATAAAAACGACATTATATAAAAACGCCATACGGAACAGGCTACCTTTAGTGCACACACATTATAGGCTCCGTAAAGTTCAGCTAAGCATACTAGCATTAGGCTTGGTGGGCTGTAAACACTGAGTATAAACACAGCCGTGAATTAGCGTGGAATGTAGAATGGTTGCCATGTAACAGTCACAAACTCCAGCGGTTAGCAGTTAGTTGGATACAAATCACCCCATTTCTGCACCAGTCCGTGTTAACACAGCTCACCTTCATACAGAGCATCTCTAGCTCGGATCGTCGGAAGGCTAGCAGGCCTGGTAGCTGGACAGTCCGGTTCACTGTTGTTCAGCCATGTTTCCACGAAAACAAAAAACACAGCAGTCTCTGAACTCACGTTGGGAGTTTCGTTGAAGTTGGATGTAGTCCAGTTTGTTGTTTAATGAACGGACACTTGCAAGCAGGATTGATGGGACAGGTGGCCGGCTAGCGTTAGCTTCCCACCTAGCCGATGATGATGTCCCCTACCCGGCTCGGGGTACGAGCGAGACCGCTGGTCTCCGTGCAGGCGAAGCTCTCGTAGTGGGCCGATTATTCCGTCTGTAATAACGTTTCCTGCATATTCTCCGATCTGTACCGATGTATCCCGGTGGTACACATGTGCGGTAGTTTGAATGCACATAATTGTTGTAAAAGTTTGCTGCTGAGAAGAGTGAGCCCTGTTTAGCAATGATTCAAGATGGCTGACATTTCGTTTTCTGGCTGAGATCGGCTTGCTTCGGGTGATGGGCGGGTTGAAAACATGCGGAAGTAGCTCCTAATACTGGCTGTAGTCTTTTGCTCGGGCCAAAAAAATCTTCCGATGATGCAAAAATCGTCATTTTACAGACCCCCCAATGCAGATATCTCCTGTCTCAGGGGGATATGAGGGAGGGATGCACGGTCATTCAGAAATACTACCGGGTTTCTACTGATACAAAGCTGAATGCTAAATCGGTGAAGTATCCCTTTAATTTAGTTTATTCAATGCACTCAGCCAGTTTTTGTATTGGACTATGGTCCCCATGTGACAAGGTTATGCAAATGTGTGTGTTGTACAAACATTTATGGTACCCATCAGATAAATCCTGACTTTAGTGATAACCTGACTTTCCCTCTAGCGCCACCATGAGGTTGACATTTCAGATCATTTGAGGATACCAGGATGATTATCTACAATGAATAATGTGTTTTTCATCCACACCTGTGCATCTTTAATGAAGTATGCCATAATAATGCTGTTTTGAGCTTGAGAAATCTGTTAAGGAGTGAAAATGTGTGGTAACCATGGTGGCTTTAGATCATCATCAACTCTGAAGATGGTAAAAGAAACCTTTCCCATCTCTTTACCTCTAAGCACAGTGTATTCATTGTTGGCACTGCCTTAAAACCTTGGAGCTAAAATATGTATTAATAATAAAAAAATAATGTATTGAAACAATTCAAAATATGCTAGTGCACTTTCTTTTATAAATTTGAATTCCGGAAAAAGTGGCTGGTAAAAAATATAAGTGCCTGGTAAAATTGGGCATCCACCAGCCACTGTGGCTGTTAATTTTCCACCCTGTTCACATACATTACATTTTTACATTCAGAGCCCTTTTTCATAGCTTTTGCAATTGCGCCCTGCAGTGTTGGAGTTATTAGACAGACAGAAAGTAATAGGCGCAGAAGTGATATTTAAGCAGGATAATGAACATAAGAAAGAGATATGAAAATAAGAAAGGAAAAAAAACAAAAAGAAATATATAAACAAAGAAAATCAGAAACAAAAACTAAAACAATGGGAGGGGGAAAGCCCCCCTCCACAAGACCTAACTCTTCGTATTCTCCCGCAAGTAATCCCAAGAAACAAATCCATTATTTCTGTGTAAAAAAAAACTGATACCTGCCGGCTCTTGTTAAAGGGATACTTCACCGATTAGAATTAAAGGGATACTTCACTGTCATGTCCCCCTGAGACGGGAGAGCTCTGTATTGTGTGTCTAGAAAAAAATATCTGCTGACGCAAAAATCGTCATTTTGCGTTATCTGAGACTTTTTTGGCCAGAGGTTATAGACTACAGCCAGTAGCAGCTAGTTCCACGTTTTCCACAAACCCGCCCATAGAGGGTGGGACATACCTGTCAAGTTTTGGATTTGAAAATAAGGGAAATGTTCCGGCGCCCACCGCAAGCAGTCCCACCACCCCAACCAAGCTCCAGTATCCCTTACATTTTAAGACAGGTGTACAAGAAAGCTAAAATCACCACTTGATGCAGAATGCTGAAAACATTTACAATTTATAACATTGCTTGTCTTTACATTTACATTTTATTTTCATTCCATACATTCTTTTCATTTCATATTGCTTTTCTTTTACAGTTTTTCTTTTCATTTCACATAACGTTTCTTTACTCTTTCAGTGAGTTATTGTACAAATTTGTTGCAGACTTTGCATTTTTTAAGACTGTTTTGGAAGGAGTGTATTTGTGGGCTGGGCCAGAGTGGTTAATTCTACATGAGAGTTCTGTTGTCTAACGTCATCCTATTCTCTGTAACAATATTTCGTACCATGCTAAAGGCCTTTTCTGAACGTGCAAAAACGCATGACTGTCCCCCACCCTGCTCCTCTTCAGAAAAGTAAATTTGCTGTCCCATTGATCGCGGTACTTACATGAGGGTTTTGGTTTTTTTGCAGGAGTGCCTTCCGTCTCTGTCGTAGCGGCCATCATCCGTCCCCGTTGTTTTTCTTCTTTTTTTCCCGCGTTATCACTCATCTGACCTCACACACTAACCTTGCGACAACTGCCACCTACAGTACCTGTAGTAGGCTACTGCAGGTGGCAGTTATCGTGAGGCTAGTGACAGAGCTCAGATTGGGAATGGGTTTTTTTTACTCTGCCCGGGCCCGGGGTATTATTATTTTTTACACGCTACTTGGCTTTAGGAAAGTGGCGTGTATGTTTACGCAAAGTCATGATGCTACGTTGGTATAAATGTTAACAGTATCATAACCATTTGTAACTCGTGAAACACAATGCACAAATAAATGCAGAGAAATCCGTATTTGTAAGTACAATTCACAAATAAATGCAGAGAGATCCGTGTCTGTAAGTACAATTCACAAATAAATGCAGAGATATCTGTATCTGTAAGTACAATTCACAAATAAATGCAGAGATATCCGTATCTGTAAGTACAATGCACAAATAAATGCAGAGAGATTTGTATGTGTATATCTGATTTGTATCTGTGCCTCTAACTTGTAACTCATATTTCATCATTTGTAAATCAACTTAGTATTTTTCAATGGAAATATATTCGTAAAACTTGAAATTGAAAAACTTGAAAAACTTGAAATTCTTGTGGATCCTTTTGAGACTGTTTTTCCGCGCCTTTGTGGACAAAATCAATTTGTGTCTCCAGTGACGATCCCAGCAGTCTCCAGGAGATGGCAGTAATACAACACTTAGAGATGACACCTGCTGTTACTACATTAAAACTGTGAAGAAGAGACGGTCACGGTTGGCACAATCGGCTCCATGTAGCCCTCACTGCAGAGCCGCAGACCTCAATGAGTTAAACGTTGAACCCCGCCGTCACGTCCGCTGTGTAACATAAACACTCACTCCTAATTACTGAGTTTAAATATCGATCTTTTTATATGAGAATCAATACTAGAGCAGGAGATGTTGGGATTGTTAATATCAATACTTTAGTATCGATCCGCACATCACTAATAGACAAGAAACCTTAATGAATGTGGCGAAATAGCGCTAGCTGATGGTTGTAATTCACCATGTGTTATGGTTATATTAATACGTCCATGGTATTATCTTATTAAGTTATGATGCATCCGAGGGATGTGTGTGTGCTGTAAAGCCTGTTACATGTATGTAACGTCATTAGCGTTTCCCAAACTTGTGGGGCTATCGGCTAGCTAGCTAGTTGCTAACATCAGGGGTAGCTAGCTATATGCCTACACAACGTTACTACAGACATAGTGATTACATTGCCTTGGTTCTCTCTTATGATACATCCGAGGGCTGTATGCTGTAAAGCTTGTAACGTGGATGAACGAAAACACAATGTTTAACGTCAGTGAATGTTTTAGACAATAAAAACGGCGAGTTCGTGAGTTCGCCACTTGTAAGAGACACGCTCATGAACGAGCATGTTGTTACCGGTTGCTAAGACAACGCAAACAAATAGTTGCTAGTGCGCGTGTCCATCGAGCTCCATGTTGTCTTAATGCGCTTTTGAGCACTCTCATTGGAACGTACGGGGCTTCCCGCCGAACACTGTATCCAGTTCTCTTAATACATCCATGACGGTGACACGGTGACGGCGGGGTTCAACGTTTAACTCCGCCCACATTGAGGTCTGCGGCTCTGCAGTGAGGGGCTTCTCATCGGCTCTGGCAGAGTCTATTTGAAGTTCCTCCGGGTATGTTGACATTATTAGGACTTTGTCGTCAGATAAATTACATTTATGTTTCAACATCATTGTTGCAGTGCATTTACTGTACATTTATTCAATGTGTTTATTTGTGTTATGGTGGCATTGACACCTTGCAACTTTCTAGAGCGTGCTAACTGCAAACAGCGATGCTAACTTAGCTAGCTTGTTAATCAGCCTTGTAACATCAACTCGCCTGGTCTTTGTATGGAATTTGCAGTCTACGTCTGAAATATTATTAAGCGCTGCTTAAACTGTTAGTGGGCCCAGTTATAAAGCTAGTGAATATATCTAGTAGGCCTTTCACGTTAAACTAGCTAGCTAAGGAATCAATCAATGTTGTTGTAAGTTAGCTAAACTTTAAAGAGTTTAAATTTAACATTTGCTCAACATATCGTAACCATGTTTATTAGCTAGTACAGAAATTGCCACACACAAATACACGCTTCTCCTGTAAGACTAAATGTATGTACAGTTGTACACCCTGACATAAATGATAGTTTAATCACTGAATCTGCCACGTTTTACAGATCTGACTGATCAGATGCTGTCCTGAGCACCTGTTTGACGAGGTTTACCTGGACCCACAAGACTCTCCTCACAGTATGAAGGTATTGTGGGACAGGTGCCATACTTCTGCCAAGCGATGGTCTGAAGACCACACAGCAGCATCAGGAGAGATTCAGTATCCACAGGATGACTTCTGTGACCTGACAGCCTACATTACCAGCTGACACATCCTCAGTAGAAAATAAACCCTCTAGGCTGGTGGAGGACATGATCTGGACAGTTAACATCTGCTGCTCTGCGCATTATGTTTACACACTTTATATTTCCATTTCATTGACTGTGAATAAAGTGCTTTATTTCTAAGCAGGGTTTGATCATTTTTAAGTTTAGTAGTAAGGCTCCTTAAGTGTTATGCAACATGTTTATTCACAAAGACTGTTACACAGGTGATATGTCTGATGTAATGCATGTAGAAGCGTCAAACACTAAGTCCATTTAACATCTTGACTATAAAAATGTAATCCTTTAAGACAGGTTATAGTGACAGAAAGCAACACAAAACATTTGTTTAACAGTTAAACTTTATTGTTTTGACAAACGAAAGTATTTTGAAAGGGTATTAAATCTAATCTGCAGCTTGAAAAACATTTCACAGCATAAATATAACTGACAGATACAAACTTCTAGTGAAAATCTCTAAGTTACTTTTTAAATACAATTGTCCCTTTCACAAAGCCAAATATACCAGAGTATGAAATGAAGAGATGAGAGATGTTTCTTATTCTGTGTATTTCTTCCTCTTGTGTGAGTTTGAGTGTGGTTTCTATAGAGAGAAACAATACAAATGAATAAAGGAAACACATGTATATACTCATTCTTCCTTAAGCAGTAATATATATTACCAAACATAATATAAACAATAGTCGGAATATGGCTATATATCTCAAACTCCAATAATGTAAGCGGAGAAAAAGGATTCAAATGCATATTATATGGGATTCTCAGACAATTTCGCCCATCTGTTAAGTTACCGCTAACGTAGACAATAATTCCTGTTATCTATGATACGCTTTAAAGCCTCCAACTAACAAAACGGCTGGATGCTTTTATTAAACCTCTAGTGGTACGGAAAACAATATTTAACACCACTTACTTCTTATTTTACTCAACTACAAAGTACTGAACAATCCTAAAACAAGTAGTAAAAGTATAAACATGTTTAAACACGATGTTACATATTAAGCAGGAGCTCTAAACTATCGTGTAGTTCTCTTAATACATCCATGGCGTGTATGAACGATACTGTCTATGGTACAAACTTGGATTATGATTAGCACAATGGTCGCGTAGCAACCCCTTAAACTCCTAACTCTCATCCACATCAAATAGTGGAAATAACAGCTGGTTTAACAAAGAAATACAATATCACGAGTAATGCAGCAGATATACTTACTCTTCTCATTTACGCACACAAAGAAAGGTGCCACTCACAACTACAATCCAACTGAACGACTAACTCTAGTCTATCATACTGCTTAACTGTGTGACGTCAGTTATGATATACTGAGTATATATCTCTACGTAATATACCAACCAGCACATGCTTTGGCTACCCTATTACCAGCACTGAATAAATGGGAGTAAATGTGAAACATAAAACACAATATGGTTAACTGTACTAAATAATAGCAACACTAACATAACTTTGGGGCCTTTTTTACAAGCAGCAGTTATTTAAGCTGGTGTGTGGCAATTACTGTACTAATAAACATGGTTACAATATGTCAGGCAAATGTTAAATTTAAACTCTTCATAGTTTAGCTAACTAACTTTCAACATCATCGATTGATTCCTTAACTAGCTAGATCGTCTAGCTAGTTTCATATGACCAAATATATTCACTAGCTTTATAACTGGGCCCACTAATAGTTTAAGCTGCGCTTAATAATATTTCAGACTTAGACTGCAAATTCCATACAAAGACCAGGCGAGTTGATGTTACAAGGCTGATTAACAAGCTAGCTAAGTTAGCATCACTGTTTGCAGTTAGCACGCTCTAAAATGTTGCAAGGTGTCAATGCCACCATAACACAAAGCAAACTGTAAATACACTGCAACATTGACGTTGAAAGAGAAACATACATGTAATTTATCTGACGACAAAGTCCTAATAATGTCAACTTACCCGAGGAACATTTGACAAGACTTCTTCACAGTTTTAATGTAGTAACAGCAGTTGGCATCTGTAAGTGTTGTATTACTGCCATCTACTGGAGACTGCTGGGATCGGCATTAAAGACACAAATATTTTCTGGCTACACACCACGCGGAAAAACAGTCTCAAAAGGATCCACAAGGATAGAAGGAGTTTTACGAATATATTTCCATTGAAAAATACTAAGCTGATTTACAAATGATGAAATATGAGTTACAAATTAGAGGCACAGATACAAATCAGATATACACATACAAATCTCTGCATTTATTTGTGAATTGTATTTACAGATACGGATCTCTCTGCATTTATTTGTGAATTGTACTTACAGATACGGATCTCTCTGCATTTATTTGTGAATTGTACTTACAGATACGGATCTCTCTGCATTTATTTGTGCATTGTGTTTCACGAGTTACAAATGGTTATGATACTGTTTTAGCACCATACTGTTGCAGAAATACGGTGCTTGTATCCAACTACTGCTCACCGCTGGTGGAGTTTGTGACTGTTAAATGCTGACCATTCTACATTCCACGCGAATTCACGGCTGTGTTTATACTCAGTGTTTACAGCCCACCAAGCGCTAATGCTACCAATGTGTTAGCTGAACTTAACGGAGCTATCAGTGAGCTCCAAAGCGCTCATCCGGATGGATGTTGCTGGTGATTTCAACCACGCAAATCTCAAGAAAGTTCTTATATTCTACCTTCACCTCACAGTGAACCTGACTCATAACAATCAGTGCTCTGTTACAAGTCTACTTATGCCCTGTCTCTTGTTGTCTGTCCAGTCCCTTGTCTGTCTTATATAATGTCGTTTTTATAAAATGTCGTTTTTATATATTTTAAATGTGTAACACCACTTGAACAATGGTGAAACGTTGTTTCCTTTCACTATATACAGTGTATATGGTTAAAATGACAATAAAACCCACTTGACTTGACTGCCCTCTGTAACCGGTAGGCGTTGCTTGGGAGTGGTCTCGTAGGGAGTTGTCATCCACATGAGCCAAAAATACATTTTCTGGCTTTTCTCGGTCTAGGAGGCACCAACTTCTAAAATTATCTCACATTTCTACTACATAAATTACCCAATTTAAATACATATTCATCTTTCCAGCGGTGAAATATCCCTTTAAGCGAATAAGAATTTTGCCTTTGAGTAATAATCAACCACTGACTAGTCCTGTTTATTCTTTTTTGACAGCCATGATGCCAAGTGTACAGTTGTTCAGCCTTCCTTTCAATTCCGGTTCTTATCAATTCCGATTCTTTGAGGGGTGGAGTTGAAACGGGTCACATGCTTATTTCACAAATAAGAGGAAAGTTTTATTTTAATTCAATGTTGCTTTGCAGTTTTACCAGGCTTTTTCATCGTAAAATAAAGCCAGACTTTAGAGCACCGCTTACTGTGCTCCATGGCTGCAATACGACAAACAAAAATCCTGGAACCGATGATCGGATTTGAAACCAAATCTTCCAAACAATTCCAATAAAGAAACTATTCAACTGGAATGGTAAGTTTTGAAACAATTGCAAATAGGAAATAGGAATTAGTTCTCAATGGATCTCAGTCTGAATGGTCACAGTCTGCAGGCTGAGATGGCCAAGAGCCAGCGCGGAGGCTGGCAGTTTTCAGTACTGGCTACCAGCAGCTTCAGATAAGTATTCTCAGTATTATTATAATCAGCTACATTAAGATGTCTGTCTATGTTGTTGTCCTCACCTTGTTCTTTGAGTCGTATGATCTCAGTGTCAGAGCCGAAGCTGTTCCATGCCGTGCAGTTGTAGATAGTTTGGAAATCAGCAGGGACGACGTTACTAATGGTCAGTGTGGAGATCACCCCTTCCTCTGTACTGACTGTCTCTACAGTGTAGCGTCCAGACGTCCCGGACTCTAAAACTGTCTCTTTCCAGGACCAGGCCTGAGGGACAACATACATGTTACTGGGAGCACAACTATAACAACATGTTCAGACTTATTCACACATGTACATAATTGTAATATAAGGAATGCAGCAATAGGGATGAGTAAGATGGTGGCACGCACAGATGCAAGGGCTTTGTGCTATTTGCAATTTCGTTGTGATTTCACAATGAGTTATTGAATCTTAAAACATTCACACTACCTGAAGAGCCCTGTGATGCATTACAAGCAGACTGACTTACAACTTTTTTTAAACATGGTGTTGGCCTGGTTTCCCGTTTCCCCCACTGTTCCTACTTGAGATAATTCATGCTGTTCGCTTTTAAGAATTATCTCTTAGGGGGCTTTCACACCTATCTTGTTTGGTCCGGACCTTCACACTTTTCAGTTTGATCCGAACCAAAATTACAGGTGTGAAACCTCCATGGTTAGGACCAAACAGCCCGGACCAAACAGCCGAAATTTGGTCCGACCAAAGGAGGTAGTCTAGGTCCGGATGAAACTGAACAATGGTCTGGTTTGTTAGTGTGAAAGCATTTTTATAAGACCAGGTAAGCTCCTTAAGAACAGCTCAGTGCTTAGTGTGTACGTGAGAGAGTGGCTGCTGCGTTCAGAGCAGACAGCTGTTGGCTATCAGAGCAGAAGGTCAAATAGTAGGCCTAGTTTTCTTGTTAAGTGGTGGGAAATGTACAGTATAGCTTTCAGTTTGTCACTGAATGAATGCTGCAGCTCCTCAAAATCCAAGTAAAGTTCCCGTGTCTTCCTTCTCAACAATGCAACAACAAAAAAAGAGCAGAGGTAGCACAGGGAGAGCAGCGGTAAAAAAAACCTCACACACAAGAGACAGGATAAGGAAGCCCGTTTACAAACCCCGTAATTAATAATCCCTCTGGGGTCTGAGTGTTTTTTTTTTAGACACACAGGTGATTTTAGCCTGCTCTAACATTGTTGTCAACTAGAACAAATCAGTGTTTTTATAGTACCATGCCTTTTTTCTATTTAAAGCTCAGTGCCCATGGGCTGGACATCTCCCTGAGCTAGTGTCAATCAAATAAATCATATCATTCCTGATATCAAAATACTGAGTGAAGCCCCGTCTTTAAGCCCCCTATTCTCGGGTAACTCAACTACCAACTGCCGCTGATGCGACTGAGCTGTAGCCAGCTCTATCAACTGCTTTTAATATGCTTTGTTCACGTGAACTGTTTTCATTCATTTAATTTTAACATGCACCGATCACATGAACAGAAAATTGCGTGCCTGTATATTTTCACTGCAACTCTCCATAGAGATTTATCAGCCTACTTTAAAGCAACACTGGAGAACTTTTCCCGCTTTGGTCCCCCTACAGGTTGGAAGTGGAATTGTCCCTTACATCACATTGTCCAGTTCATTCAAACTACAGCAATCTGCTACCCAATCTGGCAAACTAGCATAATGTAATGGACAATTCCGCTTCCAACCTGTAGGGGGACCGA
Source organism: Gymnocephalus cernua (assembly GCA_023631565.1). Classification (NCBI taxonomy): domain Eukaryota; kingdom Metazoa; phylum Chordata; class Actinopteri; order Perciformes; family Percidae; genus Gymnocephalus; species Gymnocephalus cernua. Next base: position 28,384,139 of record CM042439.1, on the reverse strand, counting down.
AGCAGGAAAAGTTCTCTAGTGTTGACTGTTGAGTCCGAGTTGAGTCTCGAGTCCCCAGTCTTTGAGTCCAAGTCCGAGTCACCAAAGAAGAGTCTGAGTCGAGTCACCATTACCCGAGTCCCAGTCTTTTTCTCAATTGTGCAATTACACACACAACATTTAGCTCTGCTCTTTCCAGCTTTGGATGTAAAATCTGTGTAGGCGAACTTAACGATCCGGGGCGCATCTCTGCATTTTCCAAATGTGAACATGAGTCTCTTTACAGGAACGTATAGGGACGGTCCACTTCTAAACAGTTATACTAACTGTTCTTCCCCAAAACCAGTTTTTCAGAGTAGTGGAATTGTTGCATTCAGACATTTGTGCTCATGATGATGTGATGTGTATGCTCATGATGCCCATTCAAATATCCACTGTAGACCTTTTGTGATGATAACACAAACATTTCACAAGAATGTCAGCTGTGATTAGATGGCTGTGTGAAACAAAAGGCAATGGCATACACTGGCATTCGATTTTTCATTTCATAAACAGGTATAAAAAAAAATTATTCTAATTTTTGTTTTAAAATACAAAATTTAAAATTGAAATACAAGGCTTTTTTCCCTTTTTATTGTCAAAGGGGAATGTGATTTTCATTTTCTATTTCATATAACAAAAAATTAAATGACTTGAAAATAGAAAAAAAAAATGTTTTTTCATATTCAGTGCAACAGCGCCTGTGTACCAGTGTTGCTTTCAGCCCAGGCTGAAATTACTTTGGAAACCTATACTCTTGATAATGCTTGGGGGGACTTTTATTTCATAATTTCACATTTATTTATTATCCTCTCTCCCTGCCTTCCTCTGACTCTCTGTCTCTACCCACCGCAGACAACTGCGCCCGAAGAGTCAAATCAGCTGAGGAAATAGACTTTCAGTTCACGGCTGCAACGTACAGCTGTTAGGCTACATTAACGTTACTGTTACAGCGCCAAAGCGTAATCCCAGCAAACTTTCTGTTGCTGCCGTTAAGCTTGCTGATCTGGCAGAAAGTCACCAGCGGTTCAGGATCAGATCATGTGGATCAGACCTCCGGTGCTGGGTCTAATGTTATGAAGCACAGCGCAAATTCTTTCAGGAAGACGTCATTAACCCAATCATTACTCTTTCTCCGTAAATCAAATCAGCTGTTTAGAAGCGATACTTTCACTTAAACCAATCAGACATGATCACGAAATTCAAGGACCAATCACAGCATTACAGCTCTGCTTAAATATGTTCTCCCTGTGCTGTTCAGTTTTCGTTACAGGCAAAGTGCTCAACCCTCCACCTCCCCTGCCGCCTCCAGTCTTCATGCTTCTCCCGGCTGGCCATTCCGTTGCCTCGTCGGTCTGGTCCCCGGTCTCTTCTCTGCCGCCACCAGTGTCTAGACTCCATCGGGGGATATGTTTCCTATTCTCTACCCCTTTAAAAAATATTAATTCGATGAAGTCTAATCTCCAAAAGACTCATACATTTTCTCATGCAGTTGTATAATAAATATTGTTCTTTTGCATATCTGCAAAGAAAGTCTCTCCTGATTGACGTAATGTTAGCCGCTGCAGCTAGCAAGCAGCTAGCTACTAGCCCTATGACCTGAGTCCCTGGTGCTGACTGACTCTGGGCCGTCCGTCTGCAGACTCAGAGCTGGCGTTACCCGCTCTAGCTAAGCTGGGAATCAGACGATTCTGCCACGGTTGTGTTGTATTCATATTTTCTTTTCTATGCAGATAGTGATATGCTTTGATGCACTGATGTCAGGCAGGCTTGCTAGTTGCTTTTAGTCTGACTCTGTGAGATAACCAAACTTCCTTTGAATATAACGTGCAAATAAATAGACGGAAATAAATAAAAGTCCCCTGAAATAAATTAAAGTAAAACATATGTATTTAGGCTATTGAACTATAACTAATGCATATGTTTATATGTATTGCCTCATTTATGTATTTCATAGCCATATTTATGTACATTTATGTAAAGAGGTGCAAAAAAACGGATGATCAGTCAGCAGTGTTGTGCGTGAACGAGTTCAAAAGAACGCGTTCATTGAACACGCTCATTTTTTCGTGAACGTTGAACTGAACGCAACACATTTTTTAATAAAGAACTTGAACGTGAATTAGTTCACATTATGTGTCATGAACGGCAGACATCACTGTAAATGAACGTTGGAATTTGTTTTCCATTGAAAACTGAGTGACATCTGTTTTCTCTTTTGAAACGCAACGAGAGAAAGTTCCTCCCTCCTGTATTCTCGCTGGTGCCGCTTAAGTCATGTATCACCAGACAGAAATGGTTTTGACATTGTGTGCGCAATGCATTGCGGGCAACGTAGTGTCCGGCTGAGAATAGTTGAATAGCATACTGGCTTCCGCACAACGTTACCCGTGATGAATTGCAGCAGAGCGGGGTAGGCATAGCAACGCCGCGTAGCAGGCAACGACGAGAGCGCGGAGCGCTAGAGGAGCGAGGGAGAGAGAGAGACAGACCAAAGACGAGAGTGAGAGAAAGCGCTGCAATTTAAAAAAAAATTTACTGCTGCAAGTTTCATCACCTGGTAAGAAACCCACAATTGCAGTGTCATGAGCAAATGTCTACAATGAGCAGCTTCAAAGAACGTATAGTGATTTCTAGCTCGTAGTGTGAAAAAAAGTATTTATTTGAATATCTCACGAAAAAAGTAAAATGAACTGAACTTTGAACTAGTTCAGAATTAAAATTGTGAACTTTGAACGTGAACTGTTCACTTTGAGCATGTATGAACTGAACTTGAACTAGTTCAGAAAAGCTGTGAACTGGCACAACACTGTCCCTCAACTGCAGCCTGGGTTAAAGCAAAACTGGTAGGCTACACATCAGAATATGAAAAAAACAGGCATTTCTTCATTTCTGTTTTATGAAATAGAAAATGAAAATCAAAGCATGTTTGAAATTTTCACATTGCCTTTTGACAATAAAAAGGAAAAAACGCCTTGTAGCCTATTTCTATTTTTTATTTTGTATTTTAAAACGAAAATCAAATAACCATTTGTTTTTTAGTTTTTTAATACCTTTTAATGAAATGAAAATTGAATGACAAGGAAAAAACTCATTTTAGGAAGAAACCTCGGACAGACCCAGGCTCTTGGTAGGCGGTGTCTGTATGGAGGAAATATTTATTCATAATTAAAATAAATTAGTCCGAAGCGAGATCAAATTAAAAATATTATTTTACTATGCTACTAGGATTTAATTAAATTTAAAAAAGAAAAAGGAAACTGAAAAAGCAAAGTTGATATGTAAAATGATTTATCTTTTGAATTTTCCATTTGGCTTTTCCATTTGGATTTAATATTTGGCTTTTCAATTTCAATTTAACATTGGCTTTTCATTTGGATTTAATATTTGGCTTTTCAATTTCAGTTTAACATTGGCTCTTCCATTTGGACTTAATATTTGGCTTTTCAATTTCAATTTAACATTGGCTCTTCCATTTGGACTTAATATTTGGCTTTTCAATTTCAATTTAACATTGGCTTTTCATTTGGATTTAATATTTGGCTTTTCAATTTCAGTTTAACATTGGCTTTTCATTTGGATTTGATATTTGGATTTTCAATTTCGATTTAACATTGGCTTTTCATTTGGACTTGACACATGTCAATGTAAATGAGGAGGCGTGGCCAAATGACTGGTGGGAGGGTCTGAAATGAAAGGGGTGCAGAGGCACCTTATGAACAGCAGGGGGAGCTGACTGTTGGGGAGCACACTAGTGTTAGCGAGGACTAGATTAGGACTGTATTTAAAGATGATTCTGGTTTCCAACTTCGCCCCAGGTGTGTCTGTTTAAAACACGGATGGAGACAAATTCTCTCTTTTGATGTTTTATTTAATTAAGCAACAGTACAAACATGGGTGTGGGTAGCTCTGCTACGTGTGTTTATGTGTTGTCAGATCTCAAGGATGCAGACACTCAATCTCAACCAGGTAGTCATCATCCGAACTGCGACCTTTCCTTTTTCTTTCTCTCACTTTTTTCTCCAGATGGTGCGCGCGGTGTGAGGTGCGTGTCTGCGCTATTCTCCGACATGTACTCACAACAATCACTCCTGATTGAGTAGCAGCAGCAAACAGCTGGAAACCTTTTACAATTTCCATCTGCTATTTCACCACTAAATTCACTATTGAGACTTTTTTATGCGAGATATTTAACTGTGTAGGCAATTGATATGGGTTGATCAGAAATTGTTATATTTATTGCTGATTAGAAAACTATTTACATGACAGCATCGAGCTTCAGATCAATGGTTTTGATCATCATGATCATTTGAACCTGAGTGAGTGAGAGAGTGAGAGAGAGAGAGAGAGAGAGAGAGCTGTTCTCTTCTCAGTGTTCTGTGTGTGAGTGAGCAGAGCAGGAGGGGAGGGGCGCTGTGACTTCTAGCCTATCACAGAACACAGACACAGTCAGCTTCCGCGGTCTCCTTGTGACAGGCTGCAATATTAATTTCTTTAACATTTAACAACATACTACCAAGATAACATGACGTGTATTTGTATGTGATGTACTTTCCCATTGATAATGTGTGAATTTCTATGTACACAATCATCTAAGATGCACAAGAAATAAAGGTTTCTGGTATCGGTTAATAACTCAAACTTGCCGAGAACCTAGACAACCGTTTGATTACACAGACTCGAGCGGTTGTTGCACTCGGTTGTTACATTCGGTCTCGGTCAGTAGCCTGGTGTCTCCAATCTACAACTCTTCAACAACTCTTTCAGTCCAATGAATCGTGCTGCTCGAGGTAGCCCATTTCCTGATTAATTCTACCACAACTCCAGTGGAGGCGCCAATGAGGTAAAAAAACAGGAGTGAGTCGCTTCATTGACATATGGCACTCGATTCTCCCAGCTCAGTGACACGAATCAGGTTAATAACCGGCTCTTCAGTCAGTTCGTCATCACTACAGTCCCAGCCTGCAGTCAGAGCAGAGAGACACACACCACTCTGCGTCTAGGCTGCAAATGCCGCCGTTCTTGCCCTGGCTTACAGAGCGGGGTGTAAATGTAAATGTTCAATATTGTTCATATTGTCTCTGTACTGTATAATAATAATAATAATAATAATAATAATAATAATAATAATAATAATAATAATAATAATGAAGAAGAGAAAAAGAAAAAGTGGTGGTGGTGGGTAAAAATAAAAACATGAAAACGCCTACTATTTACAGTTAGTTTTGTGGTGTAGTAACCTGTTGGCTTACAATTTACTTTTTCCCTGTTCATTTGATATGTGGACAACATAACAAATGGATGGAGGGGGGTAAATTTGATGAAATAAGTTCAACTCTTTCAAAATACCAGGTATTTCATGGAAATTACATAATCCAATATGGCCACCACCGCCATATGATGTCATAATATGCAAATTAGATGGAAAAATGTACTCCCTAGATAAACTTTAGGTCATTCTCAATGTTTATCTCGTTTACACTTTGTCTCTCTCTCAAACCACTTTCAAGCCAGAGCCTTCTGAAATGTAGGTGTCAAAATCTAGTATTTTTAAAAATAAAACCTGGCGCCGAAAGGGTTAACATCAACGTATGCTGTAACGTTTTTTTTCCACTCTAAAGTCGCTGAAAGCTGCTACTGTTTCTTGTCGGCTATCTGCCGCATGCGGGGCTGCTTCTCAGTTCCCCCCGCGACTGACACGTGCACAAACAAACGGAGATGAGACGTACAGGATGACCTAAAATGAGAACAGCTTATTGTAAGTGCAATGATAAGTTAAAGTCCAATAAGTACTTTATCAAACCGTATGAATGTGTCCCAGGCTAGGATAGGAAATTAACAATGTAAAGATCAACAAGTCACTGACACATATGTTCAAATTTGATGTATTCAATAAATTTTGTCTTAAATCCACCAGCCATTTTCATTATTATAATAACATTTGCAGCATCCTGAGCCTTTTTGGTAGGGTTACTAGGAAAACTCAGCTTAGAGTAGTTTTATTCTCCCCGAAACAAGTTTCCTTTTTATTTTTAAAGAACTATACAAAAAAATTATCCCAACTTTTTTTTGCAACTTTCACTGTCTCTCGCAACTTCATTGCAAAGAAAGTACAAAAGACATTGCAACTTTTACTGCAATTGTTTTTTACAAAAGCTCCCACAAAATCAGGCATTTTGGGCTGCAACAATCTCAAAAAAAGGCCACGAAATCCTGGAGGGACTGGTCATTCAGCAGGGGATGGTTTACCCCTTCTGCCCCAGGTGGAGCTTGCCACTGCTGATTTTGTTGTGTTCCATTGTAATCGGAAATTGGGAACTTCCGACAAGGAAAGATGCAAAGAAACGGTATGTTAATCGGGTGCCTACATTTCATTACTGCTGACTCACAATGGGGGACCAATAGACCGACAGAAAGAAGACCGTTCAACTTCCAGTCCAAATAAAAATAAACTCCCACAGCTGGGCTCTCATCTCCGCCTACAGCAGCAGTCAGGGCACCGGCAGCGGGTTAGGCGCGCTGCTAGCCCGCTTCAGAGATAACTGCTCACCCACTCCCACCTCGGGCGGTTTCGTGCCACTACCTTTGGGAGAAGGCAGCAGCACCACGAACAACCCCCTTATTTGAATAATAAAGGGCATACATTTTGTATGGCCTCAAGAGTTTTTCTTCCCTGCACTTTCTGATGCTCAGGTTGGTTCAAATGTTAGCACTCTTAGCCATGTTGTGTCAGCTAATACTGTTAGCAGTGAGGCACCGCACTCGGGATCAGCCTTTTCCTCCCCAGGTGAGGCGCATAAGCGGAAAGCGGTGTGTGCTGGCTGCTCTTCCTCAGCCTCCACTTTATCAGCTAAGGTAGGGTGACCAGATTTCCCAGAACTAAAACCGCGACACTTTGCGTGTGACCGTAGTGCACGTGCACGCACACGCACACGCTTTTAACGTGAACATGCCAGCCCACGTCAGACACACACAGATTAGACACAATTTTGCCAACAGCACACGTAGGCCTACTGCTCACAACATAATGGGGTATCTCAGTTAATATTCATAAATTTTCTTGGTATGTAGCCTACATATCTAAGAAATAATATTAAAAGACATTGAGTGAGTTTTGTGTGGGACCAACTTTATTTTTCAGAATGAAAGCATTCTTTTGGAAAATGCACCCACTCGTTCACTGAACTTGTGAAAAACTTTGTGTAAAGGTATTTTTCATTGCATGGCACTAAACTTATTTAGAACTGCTGCCACAGGCATGAACTAAAGTTATGGTAACACTATACATTATGAATTCATCCATGAATTAATTCATGATTTGTGCATTACTTCATTCCTTTATATCTTATGAATCAATTGACATGAGTTCATAGCCTCTCATTCATGACCTCATGCACATGCATGAACACCACATCAACTGAACCATTAGGTAAGGTGGGCACATCATTATGCACAAGTTGTGTTTAAATCAGAATTTGCACAGTGATGACCACATTTTTTTGCAGAAAAATAATCAATAATCACAATGAATAAATAATAATTCATAATGATGTGGCCACATACCTAATGCTTTAGTTATGTGAATGACAGACTATACACGTCTATTCCTGATGATTCATGGGATATTAAGGAATGCAGTAACACATAAATCATTAATTACATAATGCATGATAATACATAGCCTACATCAAATAATTCATGCATGATTTCATGTACCCTTACCGTAAAGTGTTACCAGTGTTATTCTAACCAACAAAACACACACACAAATGTAATCTCATTTGATAGAGCAGATATCTTCCTTATTGGAAATATTCATTCATTCCATATATTTGTTAGGAGTGAATTTGCTGAAGAATCAATTTGTTGGCTGAAAGTCTACTGTGAAATTGTGCACAGGTGTCAGCAAAATTGGCCTGTGTGAGCGCCTTTAAGGTGGGAATGGTCATGCGGTTCCTCAGTCCACGTGTTGTTCATGAGCGAAAAGATCCGCTCAACGGGAGCATTTGTGCCCGGTAGACACATGGCAAACTGACAAAGGAGACCTACATTTTTGAACAGAATCTCCTTGCTTTTGAAATGCGCGAACATTTCCACCCACTGCTCGTCCACTGAATTTCCAGCGGACCTGGAGGGACTGGTTAAAACGAGACAGAGGTATAGCAACAATGTTTTCAAATATACATCGTAACGCTGGCGGCACAGATTATGTAGACGCAGACCGCAACGATTGACACACACACACACACACACACACACACACACACACACACAATCATATGCTGGACGCTTTATTAGTCTTTCTACATGGGTTTAGTTTATGATCGGGATATAATAAGACCACGTCGGCTAAGTAATCGCTGACAACCGGGACAATTTCATCGTGGGTGGTGTAAACCGGGACATTTTAGCGTCCCGACAGGCTTTTGACGGGACTCGGGACAGGCAACTCAGAATCGGAACTGTCCCGGTCAAACCGGGACGTCTGATCACCCTAAGCTAAGGTTTGTGTCACATTGGTTAGAATGAATGCTATCGCTATGTGGCTAACCTTGCTAATTCGGACAACAGTGCTAATGCAGACAAGACAGCTTCACTATGGAAACATAACACCTCCCCGATAGCCTCGGTAAGTAATCCCGCTAGCTGCGTTAGCACTGTTGACCGTGTAAGCATGATTAGTGCACTTTAGGTAGCCGCTGCCTCCATGGCTCTGTCATCTCCATGGCTGCGAGTGTCACCACACGGCCTGTATCTTCATGGATGTATTAGCTCTTGGCTCATTAGCTCATGTTAGACTAAACTGCTATCAGTGTGGACTGGAGCATGTGAAGGCATTGCGCAGGTTTGAGCTGCCAATCTACCAACGTCACACAGTCGACACCTGCCTGCAATTACATCTTACCCCCAAAGCTGCTGCTAGAAACAACAACAACTTTAATATGAATTTCCCTTTTGTGTCAGAATGCAGGCTTCTGGCCAAGTGCAGGAAGGCGAGGAGCGTGCAGCAGTTTCAAATAATAATTTAATGAAAACAGAAGATGACTTCCAAACATGTAAGCAGAGCAGGTGAGAAAATCCAGGAACACAGAAAGAACGGGTCAAAATCCAGGAGCACAAAAACACCGTAACACAAAGGACAGAACACTTCCACTGAAGCCAGACGATGAATGAGACAAACGACAAACGACAATCCACCAACAACAGACGCAGAAAGCACAGGGACTAATGCTGCGTTCCAGACACAATTTTTAGCCCGTAAGTTACAACTTCACGAGCTGGCTAGCTAAACATTGTGCAGTTGGCAGGGTTCAGGTTAGGCTACCTAACGTTAACGTTAGCTAGCGGCTACCTAATGTTGATGTTAGCTAGCACTAGCTAATACTAGTGATTTCTAGTCAGCAACATATTTTGGGCTTCATTTAATAAGCATAACCTGTAGTATTACTTTACGTTGCCTGTTTATGTCTATTTCTCACCGTTAATCACCAGCGTCTGTACAGCATCAACAGGGGTCGCCATTGTTGTTTATGTGTGTGTGACGTCAAAAACTGTAACTGGAAGTACAAAATCTGGTACGAGTTCACGGGTATTAATGCTGCGTTCCAGACACAATTTTTAGCCCGTAAGTTACGACTTCAAGCCACGACTCACGACTTGGTAGCGTTCCAGGGTTCAGGTTGGGCTACGCTGACGTTGACGTTAGCTACTGGCTACGCTGACGTTGACGTTAGCTAGTGGCTACGCTGACGTTAGCTAGCGGCTACCTAACATTGACATTAGCTAGTGCTAGCTGATACTAGCAATTTCTAGTCAGCGACATATATTGGGCTTTTTAATAAACATAACCTGTAGTAGTACACAATTGTGTGTGTATTGTTTTGATTACAATGTGCGGAATTACTTTACGTTGTCTATTCATGTCTATTTATTTCTATTTCACCGGCGTCTGTACAGCATCAACAGGGGGTCGCCATTGTTGTTTATGTGTGTGTGACGTCAAAAACTGTAACTGGGAGTACAAAACCTGGTACGAGTTCACGGGTAGTAAATTGTTGGACGGCCGTTCCAGTGCACTTTCACGGGTAGAAGGTTGTGAAAACACGAGTTACGGGTTGCCTGGAACGCAGCATAAGTTACGGGTTGGACTGCCATTCCAGGGCACTTTCACAGGTAGAAGGTTGTGAAAACACGGGTTACGGGTTGCCTGGAACGCAGCATAAATGCACAAGTAAACAAGGGATAACAAGGGGCAGGTGACACAAGGGCTGGTGAACAGGTGAAAGATATTAGACAATCACAAAAGGCGGGAAAATCAAAAGACAGGAAGTAAAACAAGAACACAAAAGGAAACATAGAGACTTCAAAATAAAACAGAAAACATGAAACCAACTAAACAAGGAAACTTGACACAGACTAATGAGATGCATACAGAACATTGACCAAGTCTCTTCAACATGAAAATAAATCAGTAAATTGAAGGAGGAATGAAATGACTTACGATGCGGTCGGGAGGAGGGGTGCTGCGGATGAAGCACTTGATCTCACCCTTTTCTCCATAGAGCACCTGCTGGGTCTGGGTGCTGGAGATAGTGGGAGGACCTGTAGAAGCACAGACACTCAATCAACTAGCGTCAAACAAACACTGGAAGTTATATATACTAATGTATATACAATCAGAAACAAATACATACATTGTACACAGTAAAAAATATAACTGTGTGTATGTAGGATGTTTTTATCTGTTTAGTAAGAATGAAGATAGTGTTGTATTCTGTTCTATTCTACATGAGTGCTCTCCTCTGATTAATTATAATCATTCCAATACAAGGAATGTGATACAGTAACAATGGACACAAAGATTGATGAAGCACTGCCAAAGATCACCATCAATAGTAGCGGTGTAACGGACCATAGTTGATCCGTAGTCCATAGATCAACACTCACGGTTCGGAATGCATGTGAACCGCGGATCAATTGCAAAGTTTAACCATAATAATAGTGTGTGTGAAATTGATAAATCTTTATGAAGGGTTGCCGTGAAAAGAGTGCCTTAACGAGTGGTATCTAACACGGATTTTGGTCGCTGCATGACACGCTAGTTAACACGAACGTTACACTTGGCATTGGGAAATGTTAGCATACCGTTAGCTAGTAGCTGGATTAAACATGGTTAAAACGCTGACAGCTAAACTGTAAACGGTGTAAAGTGTGTCTGTATTTTACTCTTCCAACACATAGGCATCGATTTAGGGGGGGACGGTGGGGACGTGTCCCCACCAGATTTTGTCATGAGTCATTTTGTACCCACCACTTTTTTTTAAACCTCAAGCTCAATTTAGTTAAAAAATAAAGTTCATAACACATAAGATCACTTACTGTACATGAGGAGCAATGTGAGAGAGAAATGTGATCATTGATCTCTGTTTAGGGACATTAAACCACGTTAAGCTTTTTCACGTTATATTAAGCCCATGAGAACCGTGGGGAGTCAACCCACAGCCGCTGCTGCTGAAGATGTGAAGCAGAAACAAGCTTAATGTCAGATAACGTCCATAATAATTGGACTTTTGGTTCGATTTTTTCAGAGTTTTTGGTGGTGATAAGGAGCAATATGAGAGAGAAATGATTATTGTTTAGGTACATTAAACCACGTCATGTCATATTGTCAACATGGTACGAAGCAGAACATATGTCGTGTCTAATGCTTTTTGAAAACTTAAGGCTTTCTTCTTCATAAAACGAGTCGGACATCATCACATTTTTGAATACATTTTTATTTATTTACATTAGTAAGCTACAGGGGCCTGTACTGAACCCAGGGTTTTCTGTACCACGACGGTGGATTAGTTGTTACCGGGTTCAATCGCAGTGGTAACTTATGCTGAACACCTAACCTGGTCGGGAGCAGGTTATGTTGGAGATTAGAGATCAACTGGTGTAAAAGCACCGCCTACTGACCAATCAATAGGCCTACTCCATTGATAACAGCATCACCATTCTTAGAAGATCCATTGACTGAATGGGTGGAGTTCAGTGAGAAAAAAAGAAGAAAAAGAAAAAGCTCGGTGCGCAGAGAGAGAGAGAGAGAGAGAAGGAGAGAGAGAATGAGAGAGAGAGAGAGACAGAGAGAGAGAGAGGTGCGCTCTTAAAAGTTAAAACATTTAGAGACTGACAACCCCGTTAACATTCCCTGATGGATATTTTTATGAATGGTAGCCTAGGGCCTATAGATTTTCAGTGGAGGGAATAACGTAGGCCTATCTCTGTAAACTTATTGAGCCGTGTGTTGCCAATGCGCGCATCGGTTTGAATTATGTTTTTACATTTTTTATTTGCTCCCACAATCGCTTCCCACTGCCAGGGTTGCAACTGAATAGACTAACGACAGTTTATGGAAAGAACAAGTGTAATTATGGTCACATCTTGTCCCTGACTGATTGATAAGCCAGTCCTTCCAGACAAACGTGATTATGCGATTTCAGAATTCAATGCATAATCAGCCAAAGTCTGCATATTTATGTGGGGGCCGCATTTTTTCAAATAGGTTACGCCGCACTTTAGCCGCATAAATTGCCAATTTCCTCGCAAAATATGCAGGGCTTGCATGATTTCATAATCCCCTCATTTTCGTTGCAAAAAAGTCCCATATATCTCAGCAGAAAGAAGAAAGAAAATGTTGCGTTTACTTCACACCAAGAGCAGCCATTTTCCCATGTTGCCATGGGAACGTTATGTAGTGACGTAATTTCGCCTACTGACAACATGGTGTTGGGGGAATCACTTTTTCATCAAACCGCAGTTTTTGCAAGTTACTGCAATTTCATCGCATAAAATTGTATAAATATGCCACATATTCCATCGCATTTTTTAAGAAAACGTGCCGCTAATCAAGGATTTCTGCCCGCAACAATCACAAAACTCTGCATTTTTCTGGAGGGACTGATAAGCGTTGTAATTTACGCATTTACAGCGTCAGCTTTTTTGCCAGCTGTCCTTCCTGTTTTAGGAAGCGACTGGATTGCCTTTTGCTTGTAAACCGTGTCTGTGTTCTTCATATTTATGTAGAATTGCTCTTATGTAAAATATGTGGCTCTGGTAGATTGATTGCAAACACCGCCTCTTTTATGTGAACGTGCGCGTCTCGAGATTGGGAAACCCTGGGTTGATTCAACTAGTTGATAAACGTTGTGACACAGTTTAACCGTGGTTGTTAGGGTTAGTGTAGCTGGGGAACTGAAAGGAATCCAGGGCATGTTAAACTGGATTTGTAGTAGCCTACAGGCCTCTGGACAACGTCTTTCAAAACATGACCTGCGCGAAAGAGAAAAAAATATGAATGCGTCATTGTCCCCACCACTTCTGGAAATGCACTTCCGAATGCGTCTCTGTCCCCCCCACATTTCAAACCAAACTGACGCCCATGTTCCCACACCAGATTCCAACACCAGGAGTAGGCTACAACAGTCTGCCGCTAAAGCTAAGAGCTAAAAGCACTTGGTCACTGCTGTTGTCAACCTCATGGTGCATTCAAAGTTATTGTAAAATACCCTTTTCTCGTCTGTTTTTGTCGTTTAACCGCAATTTACTGGGGAAAGAAGTAATTATTGTTGAAAGTTAATTAATAAATCATTTAAATTCCCCCTTTTTTTGTGCTGATCCAAAAATGTATCCGAACCATGGGTTTTGTGATCCGTTACACCCCTAGTTAATAGTGTAACTATGGTTACCATGGGAACATTACAGATACAGTTTACAGCGTTAGCTACTGATGACATTATACTGAATGTAAAGCATAAAGTGAAATAAGTTACACTGCCCTATAATGATTGTGAGGTTCCCAACAGTGGGGTTAATAGGGGTTGTCATATCAATGCATCATCAATCTGATGGGTTATGAAACGACTGATCATCTGAACAATGGTTTTTAATTTATTTAACAGATACATTTCTAAATTGGTTCCATGTCTTTGTTTCGACTGAACCTTGTGAGGTTCTAAATGAGCTTATATAAGTGTAAATGTGCACAACGTGGATGGAATATCTTCTGCTTGATGTTTAGTATGAATCAGACACTGTAGATGGAATTCCATTTACATTGAGTGTATGAGATGGCAAAGCAATACAAAACATTTTGAAGAATTAAGTGAGCTGGCACTGAACCTGAAAATATCAAGTTACCTGAGAGAAGCAGTCTTCCTACACTCACTCAAAATGTTTCCCAGTCTATCGCTGGTTGATGGTGAAAGGTTGAATGCAAAAAGTGTTTAAAGATCAGATTAGAGGCTTCTTTATAGCTGTTGAGTGCTAGTTGTTGTTTGCATGTCTGTCAGCCCAATAAGTTACCACCATGTGTTGTTTGGATCAGACATCTGCCGTCTGTGCTGCTTCTTGCTTTGCGCTGAATGACAGCTCTGACACTCGAGAGACTCTTGAAAACTGAGGAACTGCTGACCATGACAAATCTAATATTTCATTTTCTTCTTTCAAATTGTAGCATATGCGATTAGCTGACTGTATAAAGTCTTTTGGTCTAGAAAAGCACAGAGATAGGTTCGTTTGGGAGCCCAATGTGTATGAATACCACTGACCAGAGCACAGAGAAATGTTTTTAAATAAGGTATTGTATTGCAATCATCTCAACAAAACGTACAAAATAACTAGTGCTGTCAAACGATTAAAATATTTAATCGCGATTAATCGCATTAATGTCATAGCTAACTCGCAATTAATCGAAAATTTTTCTCTATTCTAAATATCCCTTGATTTCTTTTTGTCCCCTTATTTTTTCTCATTTTAATGCTCTTATCAACATGATACAACAATACTTTTAAACCATTTTAAAAGTATTTTAAAAGTTATAAAAGTATTATTTTTAATATATATATATATATATATATATATATATATATATATATATATATATATATATATGTATATATTAGGCCTGTCAGTTTAACGCGCTATTAACGGCGTTAACGCAAACCCATTTTAACGCCGACAATTTTTTTAATGCACGATTAACGCATAGAGAGAGCAACGGGATCTGTTGGATCTGTTAGTCCATTTCTTTAACTGTCCATGGCCACGCCATGTCCCGCCCTACGAAGCAGCTCGATTGGTTGGGGTTAGGCATTTCAACTCGAGGTTAGGATAGTGGATTGGTCAGGGGATAGGACCTGAACAAATGGGGTTACGTTACCTTGGACGCCTGGCCAATAGTAGTGATTGAAGGGCGGGTTGATTTCACGTTGTTTATGGAGAAGGAGAACTTTTCCTGTTTTTTGGTGAGATATGGATTAACACAACTTTTATGCCTTTATTATACTTTACACCAGGGGACACCCGATGCTATCATACAGCTAGCAGGTCGCATTCTGCTCCGCTGGGACAGCGCTGAGGACTCTGGTACATGTCTGTAAGATTCTGGCCTTTTTTTCTACCGAGAGAGCTAACAGTAGT
This sequence comes from Gymnocephalus cernua, assembly GCA_023631565.1. NCBI lineage: Eukaryota > Metazoa > Chordata > Actinopteri > Perciformes > Percidae > Gymnocephalus > Gymnocephalus cernua. Next base: position 28,368,659 of record CM042439.1, on the reverse strand, counting down.
GATCGTCACGGCGCTCTCTCTCCTGCTGAACACCATAAACGAACAGCAGCCCACCCCGACGGTGTTCATGTAACGCAGGAGACTTTAATAAGGCCAACTTGAAGCACAGCAATTTTAATTGCATCTTGTGTATGTTAAGAGGCACAAAGGCACTCTTTAGAACATGCCCCCACAATTGGCATTTTAGCTAACTGGGAGCTCTGGCTATTAGCTGCAGCAACTCCAATTTGCTAGCACCGATTTTGGTCGTTTTTTTTCCTATCGACAGTACTCTGAGACACCTGGCGATCAAGATTCAGGTAAGGGAGTTCTCCTTTAAGCTGTCCCACTGACATGGGAGATGAGCTGGCGCAAATATCTGAATCTTTTCTTGAAAACTGTCGCAAATTGGCATCGCTGTCGGTATTAATAGCTTTGATTCAAAATATTTAAAGCTGATTATTTTGCATTTTGGTGTTGTTTATTTGTCACGCTCCCGGTTTGTAATGGCCTTAACTCGTGCCTGCAGTGTCACATGGTTAGGGAATTCACAACTTCATCAACCTGCGTCCCACCAGTACCTCCTACATGCCAGGAGGGGCGACAGCCAAGGTATCGCTGCATACAGCTTTATTTCTTTATTTCACTGGGATCTACCTTTGTAAAACATATTGCAAGGCATTTACATGTAAGTTGTGAAGTCAATTCTGTGGATTTGTCTGCAAGATTGACATTATTTTTCAATGAACTGTGGCCATCGGTCAGAGTGGAGATTAAGATGTGGAATGTGCAGGCACGGATTTAGAAAGCAGAGGCCCCTGGGCACAAAATCTTGGAGGCCACCCTCCCAAAGGACAAATGGAAATTATCACAGAACAAATGGAAATTATCACAGAACAAAATCGACAGAATTTATTGCAATAAAGCAGATTAGAATCTATGAAGATACAGCCTAATAACATAACTAACAATAACTAGAGTCATGGGGATGCAACAGCATGACCTCACAGTTATAGTGACCAAAATGATCACAGTTTTTATTTACTATTGAAAACTGGCCAGCTGTAGGGTGTCCAGTAAGAACTTGAACCTGTCTGACTTTGAGATTTATTTACAACTCAAACATGAAGTTGGATGTGGTTCTGAAATATAAGCAAATAATAATGCACATTAATAAACATCTGACTTACTATGAACACATATTTATTTATTTTAATTTCTTTTATTTCCTAATGTATGTTGTTTTATAGGCAATAATCTATAGGCCTTGTTAGTTTCAGGTTCAATATGTGCAATAAGGTTGTTGCAATAAGTTTTCAATAAACGTTGAATCAGCCTGGCCCCTGACTAATCTCGGCCCACTGTGTGTTTGAGTTCGACACCCCTGACTTACAGGAAAGCTGTACTTGTGGCAACTATTTTATTTTATGTCATAATTTCCTGAAATGTAATGACAACATAACATTAAAATAAAAGAATACAGACTATCACCTTTAATTGATTAGTAGTTTTTATAGACAGAAAATACAGATTACTTTGTTGCTGCATTATGACATTACAATCACTATATTTGACTACAATATCCCTAAAAGCTTGTTTTGGGTGTATTTATATCAATATAGGGGTAATACTCAGGTGTCCACTTGTACCGCAACATATACAGTGCAGTACACTATGCAATGTACCAAACTGAGAGTAACTTTTTTCATGTAAAATGGGAATATTTCAATGCATATTCCAAATATATTTAAGACTTAACCTATAATGAACTATGTGTGTAGCTAATTCTCTACTTTGGTAGGACGGGCTCACACACACAGACACACAAACACACACACACACACACACACACACACACACAGCTCGTGCCGAACCCCGTGTGTCCGCTTCGCCCCCCAAAAACGCAACTGGCGACAGGCTGCTACTTCTCTGCAGTTAACTGACGGAAAAAAACGAACTTTTAAAATATTATGTGAAATGCCTATTACGTGAAAGTACACTCAACTAGAGAATGAGTCCCACATAGGCCTATTATGTATTGATACGCCTAGACCGCGTATCTGATAATAAAAATGAACATTCAACATTAATACAACAACATTACATGATTTAAAAAGCAGCATATCATACGGGGACAGGTCAGAGGAGCTGGGCTCTAGCTAAATCAGAATAACATGTTTATTTAGGTGGGTTGGTGGACGCAGGTTCGGAAGGCTTCGGCACCGATCCAGGCATCTATAATTATCAAGGTTTTTAATAAGGGGGAAAAGTAGGCTAATAGATTTGCCTACGCTTTGAGGCTGTCAAACTGGTAATGTAGCCTACGTTAACCTACCCGTCACCGCCGGGTCTCTGCCGCCTTCAGCGGATTCGGTCCCAAGGGGAGTTGGGGACTGTGGTGGGGGGGGGGGGGGGCACTTGGACAGGTGTCTGTCACTCCAGCCGGGCTATGGTTTTCTGAATTGTTGTGCGACTCGTGCTGGTGCTGATGCTCAGGTAAGACAGGTTCATCTGAAATATTAGCGAGGCTGTGATGCTGAACTCCTCTTCGCTAGCATCACAGCAGGCGACGCCAGGCACTTTATTTGCGTCGAGCGGACTTTAAAAATGGTTGGCAAGTTTCTTCTCATTACATCCTCTCTGCTATCCTTCTCCCCTTTGGCTTTTCGTTTTGTGGCTCCACTGCTCCACCGTTTTTTTTATCTATGTTTGTTTTTTCGATGTCCTCAACTCTCTTTTTCCCCACACTATCTTCTACCGTCTGTCTTGCCACTATCAACAGTTTTCCGCGGTAACCTGACTCATTGTCATCATCAGACACAGCAAAAACTGATCATGATACTTTTTGTGTGTAAATAAATTATAGCTAACACACAAACACACACTCATTAATGAATTTTATTTTAATTTAATAAGCAAAAAATAAATAAAATAAAAAGTCCACACAGTTTGTGGGGTCTTGGAGGCCCACTAGAGGTCGGAGGCCCCTGGGCATCGGCCCAATCGGCCCGCTGGTAAATCCGGCCTTGGGAATGTGGCCATTATAAATCAATGATATGCAGCCTCATTAACTGTCAGTGACAGCTGTGCTGCAGCTCCATCCTGTCCAAACTCATCTCGGGGGATTTTTTGTCTTCCAATGGTTATGCTGATATTCCAGAGATGGTTGCTTTTATTTCTCAGCATGTGTTGTGTGTGGGTGAGTGTTTTTTCTGTGCAAAATTATCCCAGGAAATACTAACCAGATCAGTACAGCAGAGGTAGGAGCTTACATAAAGTGGACAAAGACTGATTCATGTCACATCATATACTATATATATATATATATATATATATATATATATATATATATATATATATATATATATATATATATATATAGTATAATCAGTATTTAGGAGAATTAATATATATATATATATATATATATATATATATATATATATATATATATATATTAATTCTCCTAAATACTGAGTAGGATAGTATTAGCTTAAAACCTACAAAACAAGTTGTTTTTTCAAAGGAAACAAAATAAGAATTGCACATTAAAGTAACTATATTTAACTTTTAAATGTTTCTGAAACTGTGTAATTGTATTGTAACAGCAAACAAGATTAATAGTGAAAAGAACACTATTGTGATGGTTGGGGTCAGCTGGCTGTGAGTTTCTGTTTAGTTTTCTATTTTTTTGTTTCCTGCTGTTAGTTCTCTGTTGGCTCTGCCCCTTTCTGTGTCTCCCATGTTTTCCCCACCTTCCCTTCCTGCCAGCTGATTGCACACTGGTTCGCTATTCCACCATCGCCTCTCTCGCTGTGCACAACTGCCAGCCATCTACAATCAAGCCCAGGACTTCAACCCCGGTTCCACTCACCATCTTTGCTGGATTATTGCTTACAGTCATCCTGGTAACACGCACTCCTAGCTCTTGATGAATGTTTTGTTACTTACCTGTTGTTGTCCGCTGAATCCCTTAACTTCTTTATGTTTCCCTTACAGTCTTCCTTCTGCATCTTCCGTCACCTCCAGTCAGCTGGTCTCGCCATTCGGTCCCCTCCTTACGGCTCTCCGCTTCACCCTGCCTCTGCCTCTGCTCCAAGTCCTGAGTCCAGTCCTCTACTCCTCGGCCTCGCTGCCCTCCAGTCCTGTGTCTCCTCGGCCCTGCAGTCCCAGTTCCACCGCGCTCCTCTGGATCCCCTCGCCCTCGAGCTCCCTCGCCATCCTACCCTGCCCAGTACTCCCTTACCATCGCCATCCTACCCCTGCTCCCATACCCTTATCCCTAAACAATAAAACTTGCTTGAGCCTTGATTTTGGGTCCTATTCTGTCACTCATCGTAACAGAATAATCCAGCCAAAACATGGACTCAGCAGGCTCTTTCCCCCCTTCCAACCCCTCCAATTCCCCGCCCCGAGATTTAGCCTTCGCCGTTGCCTCCCAGGGAGCGTTGCTCGGCCAACATGCCTCCGCCATTTCCTCCATGGCTGAGGCGCTCTGCTCCCTGGCCGACGAGGTCCGGCGTCTCAATTCCCAGTCCCGACATCCCGAACCCTCTGACCTCCCCAGTGATTCCCCATAGCCCGCTCCGTCACGCACGTCCGCGCTCAACCCTGCTCCGCTAGCTGTCGCCTCTCTTCCCATCGAGTCTCCTGTTTTGCTACCTGACAAATTATCCAGCTACTGGGAACCTGCGAGGGGTTTCTAATGCAGTGTGACCTGGTGTTCAGGAAGCAGACAGCAACCTACCGCTCGGATTAGGCCATAGTGTGCTTCGTCACCGGGTTGCTCCACGACCGTGCGCTTACTTGGTTCACTGCTGTGAGCGAGGGAGAGCCTCATCTCCTCATACTCCTCCTTCGTGGAGGAGATGAGGAGGGTGTTTGACCGCCCTGTGCGGGGAAAGGAGATGTCTTCCCAGCTCATGTCCCTCCGACAGGGGGACCGCAGCATCGCGGAGTACTTGGTCGACTTCCGCATTTTGACCACTAGATCGGGCTGGAACAGTCCAGCTCTCCGCTGCGCGTTCCGGGCTGGCCTCAGTGAGTGAACAAAGGACCTTTTAGCGTCCAGGGACATGCCTGAGAGCCTCGATGGCCTCAGAGAAACGGCCATCGATTTGGATAACCTTTTTGGATGACCGAAAGAGTCGGCTCGCCGGTAATTATGGGGATTCTGGCAAGCCGATTCACTCCTCATCCTCGTCTCTTGCTTGATGCTGCCGTTACTTGGCATGAGGTCATTCTTCTGCTAGGGGCGCTAGTGAATTCTGGGGCGGACAAAAATTTATTAGACCTTGAAACCATCTCCTTTCACCTCATCTCCTCCCCTGCCTCCCCCGTTGTGCTTGGTCTCCCCTGGCTCATCACCCACAACCCCAACGTGGACTGGGCGCAGGGGAGGATCATGAACTGGAGTAATCACTGTCACGCGTCTTGTCTTTTGTCCGCTCGTGCCCCCGGTACGTCTGCTCAATCCCACGCTCCAGCTGCACCCCCAGATTTGAGAGCCATTCACACGGAGTACCATGATTTGGCCCAGGTTTTTAGTAAGGACCAAGCTTTGTCCTTATCTCCCCACCGTCCCTACAACTGCTCCATGGCCCTCCTCCCGGACGCGCCCCTCCCCTCCAGTCAGCTGTTCAATCTGTCACATCCAGAGAGAGAGGCTACAGAGCAGTACATCAAAGATTCCCTAGCCACTGGTATAATCCGTCCCTCCTCATCCCCACTAGGTGCTGGCTTCTTTTTTGTGGGTGAAAAAGACAGCTCTCTCCGACCATGTATGGACTACCGGGGGCTCAACGCTATTACAATAAAGAACAAGTATCTGCTTCCTCTTATGGATTCCGTGTTCGAGTCCCTCTCCCGGTCAGCCATTTTTACGACGTTAGATCTTCGTAACGCGTACCACCTTGTGCGGATCCGGGAGGGGGGAAGATGGCTTTCAACACCCCTTTGGGCCACTACGAGTATTTAGTGATGCCTTCTGGCCTCACTAACGCCCCCGCTGTCTTCCAAGCTCTTGTTGATGACGTTCTCCGTGATTTTTTGTTCGTTTACTTAGATGACATCCTGATTTTCATGTCGAGTCGATACAGTTTCTGGGCTTCATCATTAAAAGTGGGCGTATCTTGGCAGACCCAGCCAAAATCCAAGCCGTTGTGGACTGGCCCGCACCCTTCTCCGTTAAACAGCTACAGCGTTTTTTAGGTTTTGCCAACTACTACTGTAGATTCATCCATAATTACAGTTCTCTTGCCGCTCCCCTCACTCGTCTCACCTCCGCCTCAGTACCCTTTATCTGGTCTCCAGAGGCTGCTGCAGCCTTCTCCCTGCTCAAAGCCCGGTTTACGTCCGCCCCCATCCTCACCAACCCTGACCCTTCCCTTCAGCTTGTGGTGGAGGTGGATGCCTCAGACGTGGGCGTCGGAGCCACCCTTTCCCAATGTTCTCCCTCTGACCAAAAACTCCATCCCTGTGCCTTCTTCTCCCGCCGTCTCACCCCCACTGAACAGAACTATAGCATGGGCCCGAGAGTTGCTTCCCGTTAAACTGGCCCTTGAGGAGTGGAGGCACTGGTGGGAGGGCACCAAGCACCCCTTTCTGGTCTGGATCGATCATAGAAACCTCTCATACCTTCAGACCGCCCAAAGACTGAACTCCCGCCAGGCTAGGTGGGCCCTGTTCTTCAATAGCTTCAACTTCACCCTGTCCTACCGTCCAGGATCCCGCATCGTCAAGCCAGATGCCCTGTCCCGCCTCCACTCCCCTGATGACCCAGTTGTTCAACCCGACACAATACTGCCTCTTTCCTGCCTCATCGCCTCCCTGGTCTGGGAGATTGAGTCCACCATCCATCGTGCCCAGTCCACGGACTCTGGCCCTGGTACCGGACCACCCAACCGCCTCTACGTCCCTCCTGGTGTCCGCTCCCAGGTCCTCCAGGATCTGCCAGAACCCTGTTCCTCCTTCACCAACGGTTCTGGTGGCCGTCCATCGAGACAGACTGCCGGGACTTTGTGGCAGCCTGCGAGGTGTGCGCCTGCGCTAAGGCATCCCATCAACTGCCCTGCTCCGCCCCCTCCCAGTACCCAGTCGGCCCTGGTCTCACATCGCTCTGGACTTCATCACAGGCCTGCCCGTCTCCCAGGGAAATACAGTCATACTCACTGTGGTTGACCGGTTCTCCAAGTCTGTCCATTTTATTCCTCTGCCCAAGCATCCCACATCCATTGAAACAGCCCGACTGCTGGTACACCACGTCTTCCGCCTCCATGGCATCCCCCTGGACATCATTTCCGACCGGGGACCCCAGTTCACGTCACAAGTCTGGAAATCCTTCTGCCGAGCCCTCGGCACCACCGTCAGCCTGTCGTCGGGCTTTCACCCTCAGACCAATGGGCAGACCGAGCGGGCGAACCAGGACCTGGGGGTGGCCCTTAGATGTGTGGGGTACCGTAACCCCTCCTCGTGGAGTTCCCACCTCCCTTTACTCTGGACTCTAACTTAACTTGATGTTATAGTAGAATCTGAGGTTTCGTTTTAACAAGAGAAAGTGTTTATTTACCTGCTCCTTGCTGCGAGCGAACAGCTGACTTCTTGCTGACAATAACTAACTTCTCCAAGGTGGGAAGCTACGCAGTTTCAAACACAACCTATCAACACAGTATCATGATCAAATGATACATTCACAGAAAGAGATTAATAATCACTTTTGTGTCCAGTTTGTTAGTTAGTCTCTCGCCAGAGACTAACGACCCGTCTTGTCCCGGAGCAGTGGACAGAAACGTGATCCCAGTCGACTCAACAAGAAAAACGGGGACGCTGTCCTCCTTTTCCTTGAATCAGGGGTGATTAGGCAGTGGTGAGGAAATATTGGGTCAGTATTTCGCTCGGATCCCTTTTGTATCACAAAGATACGTCTTCATTCGACCAGCAAATGCCCCTAGCTAGGTTATCTTCAAACAGCTGAACGACGCGTCTCCTTTCAGTAATGAATTACCGTGAAGAGCGAAGATGTGTTGTTCAGAGGAAGCTTTATAGTGTTCGACCCCCTGTTGTGTTCGAGGTCCCCTGGTCCAATGGGAATGCAGGATTCTCTGGCCTGTGGCCATTTTGGGTGCGGTAACACCTAGGTGTGACAACCTGGCTGCTGCAGAATGTGACTTCTCCCCCCTTTTGGTGAGCAGACATGTGCTCTACTTTGTTTCAAAAGGTGGGTCAGGCTTGGAATTTTCCATGTAGGCCGAAAATCTCTTTGTCCCTCAGAAGTCAGTTCAATCTGAATCGCGCAATGCGAAAAAAAATGTTTTCGAACTCGTCCTAGAATGTGTGACCGATGTGCACGAAACTTGGTACCTACCATCGGTATATGGAGCTGACAAAAAGTTATCAAAGGAATTGTGCTACATCACATCGTTTGCACTTTCCAAGCAAACCAATTTGTTGTAGCTAGCCACAAAACACGAATTTTGGCATATCTCCGCCAAATTAATAGTTATCAGAAAGAAACCTAGAAGGCTTCTCCGACATCCCATTCTGAGCCTCCACATCAAAATTGGTGAAAATCAGCCGTCAGGGGGCGCTAAAATTAACGTAGGGGCCTTTTGGCAAATGAGTCAATGCATTTAAATGGGAGTAATTTGCAATGGATATGTCTCTGCAGCATTAAATGCTATCATCACAAACCCTGGGTGTATTTTGTTCGGCATGCCACTCTGCGGCTTCCCACCAAATTTGGTGACAATCGGCCGTTAGGGGGCGCTATAATTAACGTAGAGACTCCCACAGTCTACATTGCAGATGAGAAATTCTTACATCCACGTCTTCTTTGAATCCATCTAAATCTGAAATTTTAGGCCACGCCTATTTAGACTAAAAAAAATTTTTTCGCAAAATCGCACAATGCGAAAAAAAATGTTTTCGAACGCGTCCTAGAATGTGTGACCGATGTGCACGAAACTTGGTACATACCATCGGTATATGGAGCTGACAAAAAGTTATCAAAGGAATTGTGCTACATCACACCGTTTGCACTTTACAAGCAAACCAATTTGTTGTAGCTAGCCAGATGAGAAATTCTTACATCTCCGTGTTCCTTGAATCCATGTGAATCTGACGATATAGGCCTCGCCCATTTGCACTAAAAAGTTTTTTTTGCAAAATGCGGAAAAAAATGTTTTCGAACTCGTCCTAGGGCATGTGGCCAATGTGCACAAAACTTGGTAGATACCATCGGTATATGGAGCTGACAAAAAGTTATCAAACGTAGAGGCCTTTCGGCAAATAAGTCATTGGGGGGCCTGGCGCACGGGGCTTGGACCCCGTTCATAACTGCCTGCAGTTCTAGTTTTCTTATTGTAAATGAATGATTTTCTGTCCGAGCAAAATATTCATTGTGACTATATGACCTCACAGTAATGCTAACTCAGTAATATACAGTCAGTAATACAGCACAGTAAATATAAGATCTTTACGACAGCAGGTGTGGTAAAAACTAGGGATGAGCGAGTACAGCATCTGTTAACCATATGAATTATCTGTATCTGTACTCGGACTGGGCGGGGTCTAACCCGGAAGTGGACAGGATTTAACCCGGAAGTGGGTCAGGTTGTCTTGAAATGGGCGGGGCTTTAACCAGTATGTTATTTTAAGCACGCCATTGATATACAGTAATATACAGTCAGTAATACAGCACAGTAAATATAAGATCTTTACGACAGCAGGTGTGGTAAAAACTAGGGATGAGCGAGTACAGCATCTGTTAACCATATGAATTATCTGTATCTGTACTCGGACTGGGCGGGGTCTAACCCGGAAGTGGACAGGATTTAACCCGGAAGTGGGTCAGGTTGTCTTGAAATGGGCGGGGCTTTAACCAGTATGTTATTTTAAGCACGCCATTGATATGGGTTGATCAGAAATTGTTATATTTATTGCTGATTAGAAAACTATTTACATGACAGCATCAGCATTGAGCTTCAGATCAATCACGATAACAAACTATATACAGAACAAGTTTTGCAACAATGAATACAACACATGCGGTTGCAATTATGAAGTAAAATGTAATGAACAAGAGTTTTCATACTCAACATAACTTTCTTTTTTTAACTTAAAATTTTTTTTGTTCTTTTTTATTTTTTTTATTTCAACACCAGGTGTGTAGGATTAGCCAGGAGACTTCTTCTAAAGGAGGGCGCACATGTAAGTAGTTCTTTTGTAGATTATGGTGAACTTGTGTGTGTTGTAGCAGTGCTTTGCCATTGAGAACGAGCTAGCATGCTAACGCTAGCGCTAGCATGCTAACGGTTGCGGTAAGCCCCTCGTTTTGGCTAGTTACGTAAAAAGCCCTGCAGATTTTGAACAGACTGAGACTGAAGGCAGGACACATTCAAAAACCAGTATCTCACGCAAAACAGCATGGAGGGATTTTTTTCAAAGTTTGTATGCGTGTGGAAGCACCAGAGACACAAAATAATAATAATAATAACACCCTAAAGTTTTTTTTCATAATATGGGCACTTTAACAGACACAAAATGCAATTAAAATGTCTGTGTAACATGAACAGGGCCCTTACATGACAACAAGATGTGTTTTCAACATTCACCTACCCTGTTAGCTGCTAGCTATAGCTGTCGTCTGGGATGAGAGAGTGTGTTCAGTCAGGCTATATGATATATATCCATATTATGTGCGATCCATCTGTCGTCGGAGAGTAGGATTCTTTGCTGTGGGGATCAGTGTGGTAGTTTCCGACCGGCGGCCTTGCTTCTGCTTTCTCCCCGCACTCCTCGCTTTCTGCGGCCGACAACAATCACCCGGACGCCCGCTGGTCGTGGCTGTTCGCGGCGAAATCTTTTTGTTTATTCTGCCTCAAAAATAGGTAATTGGAGGTGCAGTAGTTATGAACATATTAGTGACTATGTAACTACATGGAAACGGGCAGAATTATGCCAGTGCTTTGTTTAGTAAAAAACTGTAACAGACGGCTAGCTGCAGTCTCGTCCTGAAGTCCCGTGGGAATTCAATTGTAGCAAGAAAAAGTTAAACTAGAACTGCAAGCAGTTATGACGGGGTCCAAGCCACCGATGCAAGTCGCCCCCAACGCCCCGTGGAGCGCACGGAATCGGAACCTAAAGCCTGACGGTGGGCAGGCAAACGTCGATAAATATCGAGAGGTGTGAGCCACAAGGTCTGTGGTACGTTGCCGTTGCAAATATCCAATTAACATTGATCGAGCAATAGGGCCAAAACTGGTTTACGTTGACTTTAGCGCCCCCTAAAGGCCGATGTTTGCTAAATCTGGTACAGAGCCTCAGAGCAGCATGTCGAACAAGCACCCCAAGTTTCGCCTTGACAGCATGTACTGTGGCCGAGATACTGCAATTGAAAATGTCCCATTTAAATGCATTGAGTTATTTGCCAAAAAACTTAAACGTTTATCATAGCGCCCCCTAATTGTCGATATTCACCAAATTTGGTACAAATCATCAGAGTGGGATGATGAACCAGGTTATCAATTGTTTTGCTGATATCATTTCATTTGGCCAACATGATTAAGTTCATATCTACTAGCTAGCTAGGACAAGTTGTTTGGTCGTCAAATGTGCATACTTTAACGTAGCAATATTCTTTGTCCAACTTTTGGTGAGGTGTATCGGGAGGTGCTACGTACCAGGTTGTGTGCATATTGGTCGCACGGCCTAGGAAGAGTTCGAAAAAGTTAGTTTTGTACATTGAGCAATATATTGCGAAAGAAATTCTCAGCATAAATGGGCGTGGCCTACATCATGTGATTCAGATTGATTCATCGAGCACGGGGGTGTAAGGTTTGTTGTGGACTGTGGGAGTTAAAGGCAAAAAAAACATAGTGCCACCTAGTGGTCCACATGTGTAATTTTTGGTAGGTGAGGTCCCTGACCCATTAGACATCTACCCTGTGAATTTAAAGTGGCTCACATCAGTGTAAGGGCTGAATGTAGACGTGAGTCTCATAGGCCACGCCCACTTTGACCAATCAGTACCCCACAGCAAAGTGGTCTCAGGAGTGATGCTAGATGGTACGCTCCAAATTTGGTAAAAATCGGATAAGCCATTCATGAGATACAAACATTTGTAATGTTGTAATCTGTAATGGAGACCTAGATATTTTATCTCTGTCACAATGTTAATCTTTTGTCCATTAAAATAGATGTTAGGCATATCTTTAATTTTGTTGGAAATACAAATACATTCCAACAGTTTTTTCAATTTTCAATTTTCAATTTTTTTTTTAGTGTTAAGCACGAAGATTTAAGCCAATTACTTATTTTGTCCATGGCTGAGGACATAACGTAGATACAGTATTTTCTGCATAGAACATGTACTGTTATATAATGTATAACAAAACATGTTCCTGTCAGTGTAATGACAGTGTTAGTCAATACTTTTAATATTATTTACCTGGCACATAACGTAATATTTGCACCTGGAAAGTATTTCACCAACTAATTTTTGTAGGACTTACGAAGATGGAAGTCACTTCTGCACCACATATGTGGCATTCACTGGTGAGAAGAGGATGGTGCTCAGTACACCTGCCATCACCCAAGCCTGACAGAGGATCAACAGAGGCGCAAAAGGTGGCTGAGACCAGATTCATCAGCTTTTGTGGCACTGAAGGGAGTGGTGTTGGACAAAAATCTAGTCAGAGACTTGAGACAGATGTCACTCTTCAAGCATACTGGTATGTATTTACATTTATTCAAATATTTTCCCAATCCTGGTTATTATTGTTGCAACATGTATACATTTATTTGGGAGGAGCAGTTTGTTTTGTTTTTGGGGGGGGGGGGGGGGGGGGGGTCATTGAGTGTGTGATATTACATGTATACAGGATTTCTGGAGGTGTACCATCAGATCATGCTGAAGTATGCTGAGAAGCGGCTGCACTTCAGTTATGACAGCATGAGGGCTCGTACCCAACTTGACCACAACAGCAACATTGGTAGACCACAGGCGAAGACACAAAATATATGCTCATTTATATCTATATATTTTACATGACGACCCCACAGTCATTGTATCTTACCTAGTCACTTTCATGTATTTCAGGACAACCACGGTACAAAGCTGTATACTCCTGACAGAATCAGCAATGGGTTGCAAAACCCATTTTTGACAACACCACACAGGCCTTTCGGCATGACCTCGTTGAGCGTGTGCTGAAGAGGAGAGAGGATAGGAGTGTCGTCTTCTCTGAGACTTTACCCCCTCGTAAACCAGTACGAAGGAAATGGCTCCACAACATTGCTCCAATTCCCAGGCCGGACAAGGGTGATCTGGTTGCTTTTGAGCTTGGCAACACCACTGTTCTCTGACCATGTTGACATTTTTTATATAAAGCATACACTGGTCTGTAAATTATTGTTGTAAAATAAAGTTTTGTTTGTAACTGTAATACTGGGTTATATTTTTAGTAAAGACACAGGAGCACAACAACTTTGATTTACTATTTTTTTTATAATGAATGACATGCAAACTTTTGGAACATACACAATGTAAAATTCAGACTGAACATTTAGAATATCTCCTCTGCCTCCTGGAATCCAATGTAAGTCCCAGTGGGGGAGGGGTACTTTCTTCCGTTCGCTGATACAACACAGCTAGGTAATGGTCTTCTACTGCCACGCCCAAGGCGCTCTCCTTTTAGTGCCCATTCTAGCACAACAAGGTAGGCCACCAGTCTGCATTGGCTATTGGGGGAGGGGGCAGAGAGAGCAGAGTTTTGGTCAGTTCACTGGCAAAATGGCTAATGTATTCACAGTAAAAGTAATAAAATACAAGTAAATGTACAAAGGAAAAGTTATGTCATGTAATCAGTCAGATATTAAACTCACTCTATGGATAGCTGCCCATTTAGTCCCTCCAGTTTTGGACGTCTCTTCCAGTTTATCTTCGGAACAAAGAAAAAAGTGTCCAGGACTGCCTTCTGAATCAGAGTAGGAAACTCCTCTGTACAGGTGACACAGTTTTCATTACCTGGCTGTATGAGTTCCCACTCTTTACAGCACAGGCTTTCTTCCTCTGTGGGCATTGGGTCACAACACCCAATCGAATAAATAAGGATGACCATCAAACTCAAACGCCTCTTCCATGTGTTCAATATCTTCTATATTCTCCATAGTTACGTTACTCCAAGCTTCTTCCCTTGTAAACACCTCCGCTCTTCAGTCTTCACACGCTACACTGTACGCTGTATGCATTTTGTGTCTGTTAATAATAGAGTTGAGCCGGATACTCGGCTGAAACGAGTATCCGGTATGGATAAAGCACTTTTGCCAAATACAAGTATTATACGAGTAATACGAGTCAAGATCTGTGCTCGGATTGAATAAAAATCCTCATTGGGTAGCTGACTGTGTCTGTGTTCTGTGATAGGCTAGAAGTCACAGCGCCCCTCCCGTCCCGCTCTGCTCACTCACACACAGAACACTGAGAAGAGAACAGCTGTCTGTCTCTCTCTCTCTCTCTCTCTCTCTCTCTCTCTCTCTCAGTCACTCAGGTTTGCGGGTCTTTTCCGTTAACATTTAGGGTCTCTTCAGCTTCAGGTTTGTTTTTTACTTCAGTTTGTAGTACTTACTTATTAACCAGTAGAGTTCTGGTAAACGTGGGGTACGTGGTGCTTGGTAGAATACGACTCACGTTGCGTCTCTGACAGTCGGAGATTTTTTAGCTTTTTTAAACCGTCAGCTGGCACTGAGTGTCTGACACTTTCTTGCTGTATTTTATAAGTCAATGCAGATCTGAAAAACAGCGTAGAACACAGTCCCCCCCGCCAGCCCCCCTCTCTTTCTCTCTCTCTCTGTCTCTCTCTTACTCACTCACACACACTCACACTCACACACACACACACACACACACACACACACACACACACACACACACACACACACACACACACACACACACACACACACACACACACACATACCTGGTGTGGAAATAAAAAAAAAAAAACCAAAAAAAATAAAAATCACACTGATCATAAAAAAATTAAAAGTTAAAAAAAGAAAGTTATGTTGAGTATGAAAACTCTTGTTCATTACATTTTACTTCATAATTGCAACCGCATGTGTTGTATTCATTGTTGCAAAAGTTGTTCTGTATATAGTTTATCATGATCAAAACCATTGATCTGAAGCTCAATGCTGATGCTGTCATGTAAATAGTTTTCTAATCAGCAATAAATATAACAATTTCTGATCAACCCATATCAATTGCATGCTTAAAATAACATACCGGTTAAAGCCCCGCCCATTTCAAGACAAACCGACCACTTCCGGGTTAAATTCTGCCCACTTCCGGGTTAGACCCCGCCCAGTCCGAGTACAGATACAGATTCGGATAATTCATATGGTTAACAGATACAGATACAGATAATGCTGTACTCGCTCATCCCTAGTTAAGATACACAAAGGCACTATTTATCTTATGCCCCCATAACTGCCGTTTTAGTTTAACGGTGGGCATTAGCTGCAGCAGCTCCGTGTTGCTAAGACCAATTCCGCTCGTTTATTTTTCTATAGACAGGTCTTGCATAGTTATATTTAGCAAGATTACGTAACAATTGGCCGGAGTTCTCCTTTAAGTTTGAGATTGTAATTAACCCTACACAAAATTTTTAATTGTCAGCACAATGCAGAGTTTATTGATGTATTAGTGTGGCTAGATTCTTCCTCCTAAGCACCTCAAACATCTCTGTATAATCTGTGCATTACTTTAGACTGGACCAGGTGCTGTGTAGACAAAGTGCCATTCCCATTCAGTGCATGATAGGCCATTGTTCTTACCATTCACAGTGAGCGACATCTCCTTCTCTCCGGCACCCACTCTGGGGACTACGGCCCGACACACATACTTCCCAGCATCCTCCGGCTTTACTGCTTTCAGTGTTAGAGTGTTCTTGTTGCTAAGCACCTGTGTTGTGAGGGAAACAGTTTCACAGTTCGGAGAAGACACTAGTCATTTCTATCTAGTCATAGAACAATCACATTGACACAAAAGGATAGGGCGGTTTAACAAGCAGTCCACACTGACAACAATTTGTAAGAGATGCTGCACAGTTTGCAGGGTGAAAAAGGTGACAAGCTGAGAAATTTGTGTTTTTAATTGTTTCATGTGATTCAAAGCATGCAAAAGTGCAGGGTGATTCATTTTGTTGTAGTTGTTATCAAAGTCAAGGTTAAGGTAAAATTTATTATACCAAAGATAGGGATATTCGGGTTTAACCTGAGCACTCTATCAGCTACAGCAGGAACATTCACGGTTCGGTATGTTTACAGCATAGTCTACATCGACAACAGTTCACTTACTGGATAATCACCGGAAGATCCTCTGCCAGTCCCTTGCCTTGCAAAACTCCATTCATTTAGGGAAACAACAACAAACTTTGAGCTAGCAAGCTACATGCTGAAGATGTCAAGTTTTAAAGAAAATGCAGGCCTGCTTGGTTCTTTCGGGGAATGATTGTAAAGATTTACAAAGAATATGTTTAGGGCATTTCCTCTCTAACTGGGATGTTTTGGGATCGGTTGGTGGGATTGCTGTGGACGAAGTACACCTGGAGATACACTGGTAAGAGCCAATGAGGTTTAACCATGTATCAGCTAATTTAAATAGCTCACATTACTGTATTGTGTCAACAGTTAACTTCATTTCAATTTTATTTATAGTATCAAATCATAACAGGAGTTATCTCGAGACACTTTACAGATAGAGTAGGTCTAGACCACACTCTATAATTTACAAAGACCCAACAATTCCAGTAATTCCCCCAAGAGCAAGCATTTAGTGCGACAGTGGCGAGGAAAACGTCCTTTTAGGCAGAAACCTTCAGTGGTGAGGATAACCTCCTTTTAGGTAGAAACCTCGGACAGACCCAGGCTCTTGGTGGGTGGTGTCTGATGATGCCGGTTGGGGGTGTGATGAACAGTGGAAATTATAGTCACAATAAAGATAATGGAACTATGACTAGAAATAGTAGTTGTAGTAGTTCATGGCATAGCAGGGCACTGCAGGGTGTAGCAGGGCACTGCAGGTATATATATTATAGTAGTAATAAAGTTAATCGAACTATGGCTAGAAATAAGATTTGTTTTATGTGGCCGTTAAAGGATATATTCTGATCAAAAATAACTCTGAGATGAACCGAGAAGTTAACTTAATTCTTCTATTATCCCAAATCGCCGAAATGGACCGGCTTGTATTTGAGACAGGCGTCTATAAGAGACAGGCCTTTAATTGACAATAGGAGGTTACCACATTATATATATATTTTTTAATTCGTATTATGTAAGGGATAATGTAGAGCGAGGCGGTTGTTATAGCGAATACAACCCCGACAAGGTGATCAGGACCCCGACGCGAAGCGGAGTCTTGAATCAGCCTGAAGTCCATGCGTCCAACGTAAACTCCGTATCTGTTAAGCTAATGCAACCCTTCATCTATTACTCAATACCACCTTACGGGCTGTGGTAGTAGCCGTATATGTTATGGGGTGCTGCCGTGGTGGACAAATTACCCAGCTGCTGTTTTAATCACTGCAGGAATTGACGTGACATTAGCTGACGCGTTGTAGTGAGCTAGCGGGCTATCAGCTGCTCGTATTTACATTAAACTGAACATTTCTGTTGACGGTGAAGTGAGACGAGGTAAATGGCTTCATGTCCTCATTCATCTCGTTTCCTTTTTGCACAGCCGCTGCATGTTGACACACATAAACGTGCAATGTAAGCTAACTAATTAGCGTTGTTGTCCCTGCGTAGCGATCATAGACCGTATATAAATATGTAGTGATAGACGCTCACCAGATCTGCTGTCATTGCTTGAATTGGAGGACAGAAGTTGCTCGACGGCGTTTCTCCACTTTTTGCCACAGCTGATAAATTATCCGACTTCTTTCAGCGGATTCATTGATAGCTGTCCTCCGGAGTGAACAGAACTGCGTCCATAGCAACGCTCTGCTTTTGCATGGCAACGGTGTGTTATGCATGTCTCGCCGCTGCTTCTCACGAATTTTGTTCGGCAAATTTGACAACTGTCAGCTTAAATGTCAAATCATACTTTTTTCTTTTTGTCTCCATGGTGGTATTGAGAGAATTAAGAAAAACTGAAGACTAAAAGAAAGTTCGTTAACCTGTTTGTTATGTTGCCATAGTGATGAGTCGTTTATGAACGGTTGCGTCTGTCACGTGAAATCAAATCAAAACATAGAACAAACGATCTGGCGGGTTTTAAAAGATCAAATACAACCCGACACGGAAAAAAACAAAAAAACAGACCAGGCCTCTATTTGAGACCGGCCTTTATTTACCCAAATCTGTTGTCACACCAGGCGTTTAAAAGAGACAGGCGTCTATTTGGGACTCGGCTATTATTTGAAGTTTTACGGTAATATTGTATGTGGCAATTTCTTTTGCGAGATGCAAATGTTCCTTGCCACTCGTCAGTCGGCACAGTGTCTGCCAGCGTTGACACTTGTTTGACAGTTCATTTGATAAACAGGACTTTATTATCCCAAATGGGAAACTTGATATGCAGTCAAGAGTGAAAGATAAAAAAAAACAAAAAAGAATAAAAAAAACCCACTTTCAATCAACATACAAACAGACAAGACAACAATACAAAAGCATGAGTGCAAAAAGATTTCCTGTATGTAATACACACAACACCATTTATCACCACTGGAGCAATCTCTAAAAACAAAAAGGAAAAGAAAATACTACATTACATGTGCAAATTAAGCTGAGTTATTGAACATGGGACAACGGAGTTTTTACTCCTATTGGTGTTGAACCGGGGTACTCTAAATCTGCGACCTGAGGGGAGTGTTATGAATTCAGAGTGAAGGGGGTGGGCTGTACAGTCTAATATAGACCTTACGAAGTACATGCTGGTCGTCAAGGGGGGCGGTGGGAAACCTATCACCTTGCCAGCGACCTTTACAATATGGCTGAGGTGGTTTTTGTCCCTGATGTTCAGGTTACCATACCAAGCAATCATGGCAAAGGTAAGCACAGATTCAATAAAAGACTTATAAAATAAGGACATCATTTTCCTATCTACATTAAAAGTGTTTAACTTCCTAAGGAAATACCAACGTTGCTGTCCCTTCTTACAGACTGTATCACAATTCAAATCAAACTTCAGGTTTTTATCGATAACGGTTCCCAGATAAACTGACTCCGCCAGGTGGATTGCTTCGCATTTGCTCGGCATATCCATCTGGGAACTTTCCGTTGGAGAACGTTTGGGAAGGGGCGAAAATACTGGTTAGCTGATTGGATATCAACATAGGTGGTGATAGACGGACCAAATCATCCAATCAGATCAACGAAGTGTATGACGTACCAACAGAGCAACGACGAAGCCAGGCTCCCCCTGCTGCTGCAGGCAAAGCACAGCTCGTTAGCTCAGCAAGCAAGCAACATGTCGGTAAAGGATATTTGCCGTTTGTGTAACGAGAATTTAGGAATAAAAGGCCCCATTTCAGGTTCCCGGTCCACATTCCAAAAGAAGGATCCAAGAGAAAAAAGCATTAGCGAGCGGCCAACAGAATTAGGGCTACCGCTGTCTGAAAATGCGTTGAATGCGTTGCTTCCGCTTGCTGAGCCTCGTGAGATCATCCTGATCTCGCGAGCTCCTCGTTGCATCACACCTAAACCCGCCTCAAAACCAACGCTGATTGGCCCGGTCGTTTGGTGAACGCCTCCAAATTTTCTCTGCCTCAAGATGCCAGACTGATCTGCGAGTGGAAAACTGGAGCTCGCGAGATCAGGATGGTCTCATGATGCTAGTTCCCAGATACTTGTACTGTTCAACAAATTCAATTCCAGTTCCCTTAATAAAAGTCTTAGATGGTGGGAGGGATACTTTCCTAAAATCAATGACCATATCCTTGGTTTTTGTGCCGTTTAATTGGAGAAAGGCCTCATCACACCATTGTACAAACTCATCCACCACTGGCCCATGCTCAGATCAACCTTTACGGAGCAGGCTAATGATGACCATGTCATCAGCAAACTTCAGAATGTGCCTGTCCCCATGCTGGCTCCTACAGTCATTGGTGTAAAGAATGGGGACAGGACACAGCCCTGAGGAGAGCCAGTGGAAGAGGAGCGCTGTTCTGACAGAGAGCCATTCACCCTTCCCCTCTACATGTTAAAAAATCTACAATCCAGCTGACAAAATTTACATCTCCCATTATTAATGTTATTATATGGAAATGAACATTGTATGCAGAATAAGCACTCTTGTGTATAGAGTACTTGATTTTCAACTGAATCTTGATATTTGGTGACGTGATAGATTTACTATCTAATTTATAATCCACCCTCTTGCAGCCCTATAGAAATGCCACAATGAACTACATACCACTCCTGAGCCCCGTTTCATCCAAACAATGGTTAGAGAGGGGTTTCCTGTCCAAGCACAGTTGAAAACAGCATCAGATCCCAGGTCCACCTGAAGAGACTGAGGCTCTGCCGCCATCCTTGGCCCAACTGGAAGACACACACATGACACTAAATCAGCTTTTGCAATATATTATCTGCTTGTAGCAACCTTTTGTTTGGTTCTAGCACAAAAAATAATATTTCATAGAAGCAGAGCATTGAGTGCATATATCATTTATTTTTGTCTAGACACTCGCACTTAAGGTCAGAAAAAGATGGTGGTCTAGGTCAAATATTGGAAAAGTTAAACATGACTTGAGGGTGTGTTTACTTTATTAACATTTAACTAAAACCATGATCCCCCCCTAACCCAATATAGCTTTTATATTTATGTGTGTGTGAGTATGTGTGTGTGTGTGTTTTATGGAAACACGTGTGTATATGACTTTATATAGCCCTTCCATCACTGACTTCATTGAAAAGACCTTTGCAACTTCATCAGCCATGTCTAATCATCTCAACAACAAAATGTATTCATCAAACCTCTAACAACAATAAGAGCAGCAATGTTCATAAACGCAATAATAATAATAATAAATTTAATTTATATAGCGCTTTTCATAGACTCAAAGTCGCTTTACAGGGAAAATTACAAGTAAAATACAGCATAACATGAGGAAAGGGGAGGAGACCCTCGGCAATAAGCACATACAACACGATTCAACACATGACTTGCAACAGGGGAGGGAAATGGGGGGGAATTGGGGGAATGGGGGGTGGAGGTAACCCAGACATAGGCAAGCACAGAGCCATAGAGATAGTGTCTTTCTCTATCACTCTGGGCAAGCAGCCATCAGAGCAGGCAGAGAAGCGGCAAATAAACAGCGCCAGTGTCCTCTCCGTCTGACCGAATGGCGCTGGTCACAGACCAGCTTGTCAGACTGGGGGGTAAAAAAGCGGCGAAGGCGTGGGACGGGGGTATTAGGGGGGAGGGGGGCCTGGTGAGAGTCGGTTAGCCTGGCACCCATTGGGGCCTCAGTCCGCAGGATGTCATAGCGTTAACACAGCAAGTTGCCACGGAGACAACCTTGAATAGGTCCCAAGCAGAGTCAACAATCAGCAGGTGTCTGAGGGAAGTTGGGGAGGAACGCAAGAGTGTCTCTCTGCAATGCTCTTCGAGGGGGAAGTGAAGGGGACCGAAAGTTGATAAGATTGGAGTTATTTTGTCTCGGCGCGAGTAGCTGCATTCCTTTACACAGCCACTCTGTTAGTCAATTTCTGGTCAATCTGTCTTTGTAAAAGCGGTGATCTATCCAAGATAATATCCAAATAGCAGTTCATCTCCATGTTGTTATCCATAGTGCGGTTAATAGTCCCAGCTTCAAACACTGACCGCTCTGCCCACCGCTTCAATCATTCCAGGCAGCTTTTTGGGGCTTTGAACAGCTGTCATAGTCTTGTCAAATTTGTCGATAAACCAGGGCAATGCCTAATCCGGTCAGCAAGGGCCTGTTATCATGGTTCCGAATAGGTAGATATCCTCAACGTCCTCCCCGGAATGAGCCGCCAGACACACGACCCGTCACTTCTCCCACGCGTCCATCGTGTAGCCAGCAGCAAACGTTCCGGCAGGGCGAGCAGGTTCCCCAGAACCCAAGCTCCTCGTCGAGAAGATGGTGTCAATTGCGTTGAGAGACCAGTTGATCAAATCCATGGTTTTAGGGTTTGGAGAGCAGTGCTGAGAGAGTCTCTCAAAGAGTTAGACGAGACAAGAGGAGTAAGCAGGGGAGGTGTGGGAGAGGAGAGGAGAGAAAATGCGACCGCCTTCGTTGAGAGCCAAACGAGAAAAGAAATATATAAAAGCAATATAAAAGCAACAATGACTGTTACATAAATAATGTAAAAAAAAGAATGGTCACAATGTTAAAATAATAACAGTACTTAACTGAACAGAAATAGGCTATGTACCTGTGGTATTTTAATGCAGGCTAATAAAAAAGAATGGAGTGTCTATTTACACCTCTGGTATGAATAGTCTCGGCCACACAGCTGAGCTATTCACACCCTGTGACTTAACAACAAAAACGCAGAAACTGGCATATTAAGAAAGTTTTGTCTCTAAAGTTTATAACAATTGAATTTCTAGATACTACAGTTGCACTTTCTGTCTTTAGTGAAAGCATACAACTGTTAGTTTGTTAGTTAGTAGTACTATTAAATGTTTCTGTTATTTTTAATAACTGCGCCTTACTGTCAATTTTTAGGGACTATATGTTAAATAACACATATTTTTTGTTGTTTAACACCTCATTGTTAAATAACACTCATTTTTGTTAAATAACACTATTTTTTGGTTATTTAACCGCACAACCGAAAATTCAAACAAAGATGGCGGACAGTTAGATGGTCATGTTTGGAGATGAATGCCGATAAACACAATTTGGTGTGTGTGTGTGTGTTCTTTCTGACCACGGTGTAAATATCCGTATGACACGCAGTACACCCGGAAGGCGCCAACAGGCATCACTATCTGAAATAACATGTTCATACAGTATTTTTTGCATTCTGGGAAGGAGCGTAGAAGAAGTCATTTGAACCTGCAACGAAAGAACACACGGAGATTCATGTCGGAAGATCGCGGTGGTTATATCAACCCAAATCACTATAATCCGGTGAGATTAACTAGAATTTCTTGCAAATCATGCATAGTTTTAACATTTATTAGTGATGTTGATGTATACTACACGCCACAGACTTGCACCACATGAAATGAGCTAACTTAGCTGCTAATGAGCCAAGGTGATTCAAGCTAGCAAAATTGTCCATTAATCTTAGAAAACAGTGCGCGTATTTTAATGTCCATTAATGTACACGATCTACATCTATAAACAATAGGCTAACGTTATGCCTATAACGTTTAAGTATCATTCCCGTGGGCAAGTTTGTGTGGCATTCTTGCCATGTGCGCCGCTGGTTAAAGTAGGTTCATCCTGAAAATCACACGGCTAAGATAAATCAATTTACTGATAGCTGTTTATGATGCTAGATAGTTGGTCTAAGACTATATTTGATGATTTCATGTCAACTGCTCTATTTAGGATTATAGCCATTTGGGCTACCAGACATGCTGGTGTGACTATTTTATGTGATAAGTTTTAGTCTAGCAATGAGGTAAATCCAGCAAAAACACTTGTTTGACAGTTCATTTGATAAACATTAAGTTCAGTTCAGTCACTTTATTATCCCAAATGGGAAACTTGATATGCAGTCAAGAGTGAAAGATAAAAAATAAAAATAATAATAAAAAAAAACACATTCAATCAACATACAAACAGACAAGACAACAATACAAAAGCATGAGTACAAAAAGATTTCCTGTATGTAATACACACAACACCATTTATCACCACTGGAGCAATCTCTAAAAACAAAAAGGAAAAGAAAATACTACATTCCATGTGCAAATTAAGCTGAGTTATTGAACATGGGACAACAGAGTTTTTACTCCTATTGGTGTGGGCTGTACAGTCTAATATAGACCTTACGAAGTACATGCTGGTCGTCAAGGGGGGCGGTGGGAAACCTATCACCTTGCCAGCGACCTTTACAATATGGCTGAGGTGGTTTTTGTCCCTGATGTTCAGGTTACCATACCAAGCAATCATGGCAAAGGTAAGAACAGATTCAATAAAAGACTTATAAAATAAGGACATCATTTTCCTATCTACATTAAAAGTGTTTAACTTCCTAAGGAAATACCAACGTTGCTGTCCCTTCTTACAGACTTGTTGCTGTCCCTTCTTCAAGTTTGTGTGGCATTCTTGCCATGTGCGCCGCTGGTTAAAGCAGGTTCATCCTGAAAATCACACGGCTAAGATAAATCAATTTACTGATAGCTGTTTATGATGCTAGATAGTTGGTCTAAGACTATATTTGATGATTTCATGTCAACTGCTCTATTTAGGATTATAGCCATTTGGGCTACCAGACATGCTGGTGTGACTATTTTATGTGATAAGTTTTAGTCTAGCAATGAGGTAAATCCAGCAAAAACAGCTACTACTGATTGGCCTAGTGCAGTATCTATGTGAATATCTATTCTATTTTAATTGCATTGGCATAGTGCACCTTATTTTGTGTTTTTTGGCTTTTTTAATTATCATTGAGTTGTAGATAAATTAAAATTAATTAAATCAATTTGTTTTTGTCTTTAATTACAGATGCAGGGTACTACCCCTGATCACACTGCTGATCAAGATGATCTCCCAGGATTTATCTCTCAGAACCAGGTGGAAATTTAAATGGTGTCTTACTTGCTATAATCTAGCAATTTACTGCTAATCTATCAATGCCGGCGACAGACTGGATGCGTGGTGTGCGCGTGGCGTTTCTGTTGTGTCAGTTGCGTGGCGGCTGCGTGGATGTGTCTGACGCGGCGCTGCAGCTACAAGCCTTGTCTATTTACATGTATGTTTCCTATTGATTTACTGCACTCAAGCAGAAGTATATTTCATGTTAAACATAAATATCTACTGATTTGATTACAGCAAAGACAACGTTGGCAGTATTGACGGCAAAATAGGCTCCAGTATTGACAGGTGCAACATTTTTTTTTTTACATTTATATTTGCATTTATGTCAAAACCTAGAGACTTTCAAACATCAACATGTAATTTATTAATATGTATTTGTGTCAAAATGACATATAAACATCTTTTTATTCTGTTTTGCCTGGAAATGTCTCCAACACGCTTGCGTGTCGTGTGAAAAATAGGCAGTCGGTTCTATTTCTAGCATGCACGCATTTTCGGCGCGACTCGTGCTGCACGTGAGATGTGCGTGTCATGCAGGCCGTGTGTGCAAGCTCTCACCTGTTAACATGGGAGCCGCAATAAAAACGGCCTTAGTCTAATTGGCTTGCATAATGTTTTCTTGCCAAATTTGTGGACAACAGTCAGCCACCTCTGTGGCCTGTGAGGCACATAACAATTCACAGCAACATACCCAATTTAGTACTGCAGTGCTGTATGCCTAATTGCCAAAAGACTAAAAATGTGCTGGTCTGAAGGGACATCTTTACAGACATCATAAGGATAGTATAGTTCAGCCAAGATTGATTAGGCTAGTGGATCGTACGTCTCATGTTTACTCCTGCCGTGCCAAATGTGACTCCTTGACTGAGTTTTATTCTCATCTTAAGGTACACATCAACGAAGATGTCCCTATAGAGCAAACACTCAATACTCTTTTTCAGAGTCAGTCTGTATTTGAGCAGTACAAACAAGTCCATGCCCATACAGAAACGGAGAATGTTTTTCAGGATGTGTGGGATGGGGAGAACATAACAGACAACACACTTTAACAAGATGGGTCGTTAGGCTTGATCTTATATCAAGATGCTTTCGAGGTGGTAAACCCACTTGGGTCAGGGGGAAAAAAGCACAAAGTACTTGCTGTGTATCTTTATCTGGCATACCTTTTACCATACAATAGGTCAAATACTGATCAAATGCAATTAGTTCTTCTTTGCAAAGAGAAAGACTTCAAACATTTTGGCCAGGATTTAGTCCTGGGTCGCTTGGTTAAAGATCTGAAAGAACTTGAGAAAAGTGGTATAGTGTACCAGATGGACAGGTCTGTAAAGGAATACTGCATGCTATTTGTGGTGACAACTTGGGGTCACATAACATTGGCGGATTCTTTGAGAATTTCAGCACAAGTATCCATTTCTGCAGATATTGTGAAATGGAGAGAGAGAAATTCCATGCAGATCCACTCAGTAGGGCCGCTACTCGCACAGTACAGTCATACAGAGAACATGTGCAGAGAATTGAAGGGGGTTAGCCCATAGTGGAGGTATCAAATTTGACTCTTTGTTCAATGAGTTATCCTATTTTCATGTATGTCAACCTGGATTGCCACCATGTATTGGGCATGATTTGTTTGAAGGCATTGTGTCCGAGTGACCTCTCATTGTACATTCAGTATCTGGTCAAGGTAGACAAACAGTTTACATACCTTGAATTAAATCGAAGAATTAATCGATTTAAATATCTCAGCAATGATGCTAATGACAAACCATGTGAAGTTAACCCATCAGTGGCCATGTTGTACAAAACTGGTGCCTGCTCAGGTTATTACCACTACTGATTGGAGTGAAAATTCAGTCCCTAAGTGAAAACAAAGTTTGGCAACTTGTCTTACAACTGCAAGAAATCTCATTTGTGCTCCAGCCATTTCAGCTGGACAGATAGCGTATCTGAGGGTCCTCATTGATGAGTATTTGTGTTTCAGGAGCCAGGCTTTCCCGAATCACAAACTGAAGCCTAAGCACCATTATGTTTCTCACTACCCTGAGCTCATAATGTGTTTTGGTCCACTAATTAGTTTATGGACACTGAGATTTGAAAGCAAGCACACTTACTTTAAGCAGTGCTCCAGAAAGCTCCACAACTTCAAAAACCTCTGCTTAACTTTCAGAGAGGCATCAGCTTTTCCAGGCCTATCTGCAGGCTGGTAGTCTCTTTGCACCCGGTGCTGTAGCAAAAAAGGCAACTGAGTTTTTTCTTGAGGACTTCAATGACTACATCAGGGAATCTGTTTCAAACTATGATTTTGGCCCTCACAATACACTGATTGCCAATGAGGCAACTGTCAAAGGCACAAAATACAAGAAAAACATGCTTGTGTCAATAGATGAGAACTCTGAGGGTCTTGTCATTGGAAAGATTGTCATTATACTGATACAGAATCATTCAACAGTATATTTTCTCACTGAAAAATGTAAGACTGTGTTTGTTCATGATGTTGGTATTTATGGCTTTACTCCAGTGCAGGGATGTTACTGCTGTGTTAAGCAAGATGACCTTATTGATTATTATCCTTTACCGGCATACACATTCTCTGACATGGCAGTAATTGTACCACATCATTCCTTCCTTTCAGTGTACAGCCAAGATGCAAACAGTCCCACAGGCCTTGCCAGGAGAATCTGAAGCTGTTCAATATATGTCATTGATAGAATTTCTATCTCTCTTATTGGTAGACAGGCTATTTTACTTTCATTTTGGTTAGCTATTTTGAATATTTTGCCTCTCCCCCATTGCCAATGCATTATTAAGAATCAACACCCCAAAATTATGTACTGTAGCATGTTTACCAACCTTTCCTCAAATGACTGACAACTTGTATTTTCTCTCACTAGCTCGTTCATTGGCTGAATCCTAATGGACTGTAAGACTTTTTTTTCTCTGATGTTACAAGAGTACACATTGTCTGATATGACAGTAATTGTCATTTTCTTTCTTCTCAGTATACAGCAATGCCTACTTTTCTGGAGAAAATTATGGAGATTGTGCCTAGGGCACTGACGAATATTCCAGAATTGATAGAATTGTAAATGCTGGCGGCTTTACATCAACACAAGAACTCAAATATCTAAAAGAGGACGACTTTGCAGACTTACTGCCTCGTTAGACGACAACAACTTTTGGAGGTATTCCAAATAGGTACGCTTGCTTTTTAGGTTACAGTACTATTCCATTATATCATGGCTTGCAGAATTTCATAACCAATGTAGCCTATACTTCACAATTTAAAAACATTACTGGGATTTGGATCTGGATTGATTTTCTGATTTTCTGGGGGAGAGGATTCTTCAGTTATATTTTGTTAATGCCTTCAAGACATGACCCATCTCATTTTTTGTCATTTTTAGAGATTAAAGTGATCACAGTAAACCGTGAAATCGTTCCATCCTCCACCACCGAAGTCAGCAGCAACTGTCTATCAATCATCAGTCCATCTAGAAGTGAGGACAGCCTGTAAGGAAATCATGGCCAGAGTCTTTTAAGGTGCCATGGGACCTTATGCCTGCGGAGATTCGCACTGCCATTTCATCTTGTAAGAGACCTTCACCAGGTGCACGACGGCAGATGGTCAGGATAATATCCGATGAGATGAGGAAGTATGAGCTGAATCCAACACGAGCGCAGTGCCTTGTAGTTTGCCGGAACATCGTTCACCAGTACCCAGAAAGTTTTGCCGATAAGCGAGACAATGGACAGCTTCTAGATAGTGGATACACATCTCTGCTGATTCAAGTGAAAAATTGCATCGAAAATCTGCACCGTTCAGCTAGCCATGGACATAAGAGAGGGCCTACTGACACATACGGATGTACAAGATTCCAGCCCAGCCTCCCTGCAGAAGAGACTGAGGACACAATGGAGACCAAGCGTCAACAACTGGAAGGGATCTACAGTCGGGATGGCATTGCTGGTGCTGAGAGACCAGAGGTAAAGAAGCTAATGGATTCTACTTTCTACCTGCAGCGGTCCCACATCAGTGTTGTACCTACACTATGGGATTATTTTTGGGCCTTTAATTACAAGCAAAACTTCTCAATTATCAAACAAAAAACACTAACTCAAGCAAAAAAATTGTCACCTCAAAGGTAAAACTTAAAACGTGCAAATAAAACGTGTGTAGTCGTAAACTATTGGTCTTTTATTTGCTTGATATTACGTCCTTTTGTCTACAGTTCCCTCTGCTTCTTTCTCAATGATCAGTCTTTTTCTCTCTCCATCATGTTTGCAGTTTTGCTCCCAGCTTTCTTTGTTTGCGATTCTGACACAAAGCTCTCGCGTGCGTCCTCATTGGCTAATGCGTTTGGAGAGTATTTCTGAGTGACAGCTCAGTGCCTGCCTGCCCTGACGTTTCAGTGAACGTTAGAGTTAGAGAGATTTTGGGGAATACACGAAACAGTCTAAACAGCGGATTCCTACAAGATTAATAAAGTGTAAGTATTGATCATATATATTGTCTGTGATCTATGTTGCAAGAATGGTTACTAGATGTTTGTTGTTTCGTTGTGTTAAATGACTAGCTAGCTGGCTAGTAAAGCTGTTTAAGTTAGCATTTAACGTTAGCTAACTGCTAACTTTATCTAAAACTTGTAGCTAGCTACGTTAAGGGTTAGGGGTATTGTGCATAGCATACAAACAAACTCAGTAATGATAGCTACATTTACAGGCAAGAGGATGACATTACAAGACAAGAACAAGAATGACAGAATGTCCATCTGTACTTTCCTAGTTATGACACAGACTGGCTATCCTAACTCTAATACAGGTCTTCTGTTGCATTTGCAAGCAGGTCAGCATAAGGAAAGTGTTCATAGTGTTTATGAAGCCTACACATTTGCTAATGGCTACTTAAAAGCAAGTTATTTTAATTGTAAATCACCCAAGCTTAGAAGCCACAGTTATCAATAAGAACTTTGTCACCATTTGATTTGTGTAAGGAACTTTGTTATCATTTTCTATCACAGCTCACATCAGGCAGACCAACCAGGAGGACGAGGTCACAGCAGAGGGAGAGGAGCCTTCAGTCTCTCTGTGGAGGAAACACTACGTGTGCTAAGGCTTCAGACAGCCAGGGTATAGACCAATAGAGTATGTATTGATCATATTTTGCTTTGATTGCTCAATTAACACTAACAATAACCTTTTCCTTAAGTTATTTTCATTTGTGTACTTGTAGTACATTGTATGTCAATATATCCTACTACAGTATACTGTCCTGTAATTTAATTTGTGTTTACATTGTTTTACTGTAATTATATTTTAAAATGCACATAATATATTAAAACACTTTTTTACATTCACCCTTGTCTGTTTGGATACAGGACATAAGGTTGAGACTATTACAATGCTTTATTTTTAGTCCAATATAAAACTTCACATACATAATGGATGAACGTATTTTGCTGGGGCCCCGGTGGTAGAAGAAGCTGGAACTCATTTGTAGTACAGCACAGGTCAGGATCAGTTTTTCATCACCAACAATACACAAACATACTGAGTAATTGGGTTATGTATACAGTATATTTCACATATTCAGTTTCACCTAAGGAAAGCTGTATTTCTCTGCTGACTTGTGTCTGCAACAACACTTCTGAGGGTGGTGCAGGAATATCACACACAACTCCTGGATGCCTGGGATCATCTGGTCGGGATGTGGCTGTAGTCCTTCACTTCCTTGACTTCTCATTGTAAAGCTTGAAGTACCTTATTAGATGATAAAAAGCGTTACAATTTAGCTCAATAATAAATTTTAATAAATCCTTTGCACTCTAGGAACATTTTTGTAGCTTTCATAATCACTACTGGCACACTTATTTCTGGAATATTATTGATCACACTTTCTATATTACTACCTCCATGTTGACTACATATCATACATGAAAATCACTCACCTTTCGGCGAAATTCGCCGTTTTGAAACCAAAATAGGTGACCTACACGAATCGTGTAGATTCAATGAGAAAATGGGGGGGGGGGTACCAGAGATTCAGTGAACTACGAAGGGAGGACGGTGCTTGCAAAGGTAAACGGTCTTTTTGCCTTTCCTAGGATTTATGCTGCGTTACAGACACAATTTTTAGCCCGTAAGTTACAACTTCAAGTCACGACTCACGACTTGGTAGCGTTCCAGGCAAAGTCACGAGCTGGCTAGCTAAACATTGTGCAGTTGGCAGGGTTCAGGTTAGGCTACCTAACGTTAACGTTAGCTAGCGGCTACCTAATGTTGATGTTAGCTAGCACTAGCTAATACTAGTGATTTCTAGCCAGCAACATATTTTGGGCTTTGTCACGCTAATCTGGCGGAGGTGTGGCTGTCTTCTGTGTACCTGTCATTTCTGTCTGCTGCATGCCGCCTCCCCTGAGCGTGCTCTGCATGACAGCCCTCTAGTGGCTGTGCGCGCACTCTGGTGCAGGCTCAACCAGGTGAATTGAATTAGGGAAATTAGGAGCTCTTGCTTAGTCAGTGGCTCAAATAGGCATTAGTTCACTGTGAGGGGGAGACGGACAAAGAGGACGGCAGAGGTACAAACTCTTTTACTGTGAGGAACTGGGACTTTTGATCGTGACGGGCTAGCGGTAAGCACATTTGGAATCTTGTTTTACAGACTCTCATTTTTGGATCATTTTGTTTGTTGGTCCGTTTGTTAGTTTAGTTGTTTGTCTGTTTGGTATTAGATGAGGGAAATGTGTTAATGTTGCATGTTAAACTGAAAACACTAAATGCTTAGATTGATGACTGCATGGTTTAAAGGAAATGTTAAACTGAAAACACTAAATGCTTAGATTGATAGTTTCTAGTAAAATCCTGGGTAAAACCAAGCTGTGTTGCCTGTAGAATGCATTTGATCTTTTGTGTGATGAAAATAGCTGTTTGTCTAAAAATGCTTTGTGTTTCTTTTCTTTATTTATTTAAAGGTTTTCACCTGTTTCCTGATCCTATTGCATCATTGTATCAACTGATAAAAGGAAAAGAATAAACATTCTTCCGAGTGAAATCCCAAGTCTGGTCCTTTTCAAGTGTGGGCACCTCACAGCTACAGAACACTTGACAGGCTTCATTTAATAAGCATAACCTGTAGTAGTACACAACCATATGTGTATTGTTTTGATTACAATGTGCGGAATTACTTTACGTTGCCTGTTTATGTCTATTTCTCACCGTTAATCACCAGCGTCTGTACAGCATCAACAGGGGTCGCCATTGTTGTTTATGTGTGTGTGACGTCAAAAACTGTAACTGGGAGTACAAAATCTGGTACGAGTTCACGGGTAGTAAGTTACGGGTTGGACTGCCGTTCCAGGGCACTTTCACGGGTAGAAGGTTGTGAAAACACGGGTTACGGGTTGCCTGGAACGCAGCATAAGTTCATACCGTAACAACATTAACTGTTACTAATGTAGGCTAATTAAAAACTGACCAGAGCCCGTCGCTGGACACACCGGAGGACCGAGACACAAAGTAAACACGCCTCTCTGACCGGTACCAGGAGGGGTTAGCGGTTAAACTGAGCGGAGGATGTGCGGAATGTCTCGGTGTGTGACGGAGCCTGGCTGGCTGCTCGGCGCCTTCAGAGAAAGCTCAAGCTAACAGGCTAACAGCTTATTAGCTAGCCAAACACAGAGCGGTAACAACAACTGTGAGCGCATTAATCTGCTCGGTGTGCGTCTTATAACAAACAGAGCGAGCAGCCGGCGGACTCTAACATCTGTTGATCCGTGCAGGACGTCACTGTGAGCGGACTGTTTAGAGACGATGTGACCGGCAGGTAACGTTAAAGGTTATCTGCTACTGCAGCAGAGCTGCAAGGAAACGCTGAACTGAGCTGTGTTTTCAGTGTTAAACACTGCTGCAGGTATTCATGCACGACTGTTGTTGGTGATTTTCAGAGGTGGAAGAAAAAACAGTGTTGTAGAGTTACAAAATACTTGTCAGTTAAAAGTCCTGCATTCAACATCTTCCTTAAGTTAAAGTACAAAAGTATTATCAAAATATTCTTAGGTACCAAAAGTAAAAGTGCTCATTATACTATTTTATTGGATTATATTATTATCCAATACATTCTATTAAATATGACTGATCATTTAAATAAAACGTTTTATTTAATTCAAGTACCCTACTTGTACATACTTATATTCTAGGGTTTAAAATGTATACAGATTTTACATTTTCCCCTCATAGTTCTGTCGGAATGGGTGCAAAGTTGGTATTGAATTTAATTTGAAATGGTATTAAAAAGGAATTGAAGTTGGAGGATCCTGGGGGTACCCTGTGTGTATGTATGTATGTATGTATGTATGTATGTATGTATGTATGTATGTATGTATGTATGTATGTGTATATATATATATATATATATATATATATATATATATATATATATATATTTTTTTTTTTTTTTGTTCAACGTGACTTTTTCATTGTAGCCTAGGCTGTACAAACATCACGAAAAATAATTATAGGAATCGTATAGCAGGCCACTTTTGGAACAATGTTATAGTAATCTTATGGAAATAGGCTACTATTAGTATTTTGGGACATAGTATAAAAGTATTACAGTGTTTTGGAAACTATTATAAGACTGTAGGCTACTGTGGGAACATTGTGGAGGTTGAGGTTATAGAGATCATAAGTAACCTGGGCTATGACTAATGACTGTGTCCTAGGACCAGGTGAAGTGATTGGTAACCATGTGAACTAAACGATACACTATACCGATGCCCAACCAGCCAAAATGACATCAAAGACAGCTGTAATGGCACATTTTTTCCACGTGCGTGTCGCAGTGTTCATGAACCAGAACTTCAATAATAAATCAGTAAGTTGCTACACTAAAAAAAATGTCAAGGTAGGCAGGTCTGCATCAGATTGATGCTTTAAAGTATGGAATATTTAAAAATTTCTTCCGGGGGAGCATGCCCCCGGGCCCCTCTAGAGGGGTAATATCCCTATATATCACCTTTTTCACCCCTGACCCATTTTCATGCCTGACTCAAATGATCTATCTGCTGTGCTTCCATCAGCCATGCACATCACATCAAACAATAATGATCACTAAGCAAAGTATTTGTCAAGGGCCTGGTGTGTTAGTTAAAGTACATAGTTTGGACAGTAGTAACAATATTCATTAATTCTAAATATTGTTGAAATTTACAGCATTAAAATATACAAAAATATGTCAGTTATCTACCATCTTGCAGCAGTGCAATAAAAGAAGAAACAGTGTACGTACAGATGGAACATTATCTCATGTATGTGTCAATCTCTAAATAGAATACATTATATTCACAGCTTCTACATTGTACAACTTAACCAATATCGTAGCTGGATAATAATTTGACATAAAAGACCATATAGCTACGTTACTGACCTACCTGGGACAGCATTGTAGCTCTGCTCGGGTCCTGCAGGTTCTATAGAGAGAAGACGATCATTTAATACAGCTCCATTGAGTAAGGCCTCACTAAGCCTACATGATTCCCATGGCAAATTAGCTCAGTAACGTAGCTACTGTAAACCAAAGTTACTTGGCTTGGCTAGCATTTGCAGTTAGCTAACGTTAAATGCTAACTTCATAGCTTTACTAGCTAGCTAGCTAGTAACTTAACACAACGAAACAACAAACATCTAGTAACCATGCTTGCAACGTAGTTCACAGACAATATATATGATCAATACTTACACTTTATTAATCTTGTAGGAATCCGCTGTTTAGACTGTTTCATGTATTCCCCAAAATCTCTCTAACTCTAACGTTCACTGAAACGTCAGGGCAGGCAGGCACTGAGCTGTCACTCAGAAATACTCTCCAAACGCATTAGCCAATGAGGACGCACCCCTGTAAGGACCCGCCCACACGAGAGCTTTGTGTCAGAATCGCAAACAAAGACTTTGGGAGCGCAAACGAGAAAGCTGGGAGCAAAACTGCAAACGTGCTGGAGAGAGCAAAATACTGATCATTGAGAAAGAAGCAGAACTGTAGACAAAAGGACGTAATATCAAACAAATAAAAGACCAATAGTTTACGACTACACAAATGTTTTGTCTGCAAATTTAAAGTTTTACCTTTGAGGTGACAATTTTTTTGCTTGAGTTAGTGTTTTTTGTTTGATAATTGAGAAGTTTTGCTTGTAATTAAAGGCACAAAAATAATCCCATACTACACCAACTATTGCAACTTTAAAAACAAAGTGGCCGTACTTGTTCAGTCAGAAAGGACTATACTCCCACTTTGAGCTTCTTCCTGATATTCCTGTGCTGCGTAGCCTTGACCTTGCCATGGAAGAGTGGGGCAAATCTCTCTCCCTCTCTCTCTCTCTACCCTGTATCTATCTGTTTTATGACTCTCTCCCTATCAATCTATCTCTATCTTCTCTCTTCCTCTATCTCTCTATATTTCTATACCTCTATCTCTCTCCCTCTATCTCCCTCTCTCTCTGTCTCTCCCTCTATTTCTGTATCTATCGATCCCTCTCCCTCTATCTCTTTTATCTATCTCATTTTATCTATCTATCCATCACTATCTCTCTCTGTATCTTCCTCTATATCTCTATCTATATCCCCCTCTATCTCTTTCTATCTATCTATCTCACTCAGTGGTAGTCTTATGTCATTCATATTGTGTTTAATTTGTTCCATTAATATTGTGTTTAATTTGTTCTATGTCCTAGGGATATGCCACTGCAGCTGACCTTGCTATACCTGCAACTCCTTGTCTGATACTTCTTGGTAAGTTGGTTTTAGATAGGACCGTTGGCTTTAGTGTTGTATGAAGTGAATTCAATGGTATCAAACTCTGTATTCAAAATGAAAACTAAAACAGAAATTTGACAGTTAAAACATTTCTGTTTCAGGAGAAATGGGAAGCCGCTTCCAGCGCTGGATGCTCAGCATTGAGGACCAAATCATTTGCGAAGGGATCCAGTCCACCTTTGTGACAGGGCTGGTGTCTTTTTTTCCCTGTTTTTACATCTTTAACCTACAGTACCAAGAGGAGGCAGCTTGCACGCTTGAATTCATCTAGAGGTAAGATATTGTCTGTTACTGTAACACCTGCATTTTTTCTGACCTGGCTGTGGCTCAATCATGGCTTCAACAGGTCTGGTGATGGGATTTAGAAAATAACTTTGATTTAGAAAGTTTTAGTGCAAGTTACAATATTCATAGAGGCAAGAGGATAGTGCGTGTTGAGGATAGTTCATGTACATTTGTTGTCTTTGTTGTGCTGTTAGTCTATATGAATTACTAGATTTTCAACCAGTGTATCATTTTTCAGACACTTTGTGGGTATAAACCCAGAAAAAGGGACAAAGGCTGAAAAGGGGAAAAAGAAGAACCGTCAACTGACACGTCGCCTGCCTCTTGTGCAGGCTTATGGACTTTTAGTGGGATTTCATTTGAAAATGGGGAGTTAGATGTATACATTACACACATGTTTAAACAGCAATGACTCAGGAGGCTGGAGAAAGTCATTCTCATGTTCATTCTCAACTGCCTTTCAAAGTTAGAATGCTGAACTCTTCTTCCATGCTCTTTTGAATTTTACTTATCACACTTTATATTATTTTATGTTATTCTGTTTTAGTGCTCTGTTCCTAAAATTAGTTTTTGTTAGGTCAAGCCATGTGATATAATTTTGCATAAAAAATTTGAAATTATGGAACTCATATCATAAGTCTTCGCTTGAATGTATTCATACATGTTGAATTTCAGTGGTTTGGGTAACATTAAGTAAGGGTGCTCCAATCAGGATTTTTGGGGCCGATCACCGATTGCTGGAAGACGTATCGGCCGATACCGATCACCGATCACCGTTCACTTTTATGAACTGAAAATTACGCCATTACGTAACAGTCACACATGTTTAGAGAATGTATCAGGAATTGTTTGGCTTTTTGTCCTAGCTCAAAATCTAAAAAATGTCCTTTCAATCACTGCAGACATTTCTTCAGCACACACACACCGTCACACACACAGACCGACACCTACGGACCGACACACACACACACACACACAAATCTATATCCCCCTCTATCTCTTTCTATCTATCTATCTCACTCAGTGGTAGTCTTATGTCATTGTGTTTAACCGTCACACACACACACACACACACACACACAGACCGACACCTACGGACCGACACACACACAAACACACACACACACGGGGAAACAGCTGTCCTTCCTACTGCCTTTGTTCCGCGGCCGGCCCGCGGGCCAACTGCTGTTCTGCCGCCGTTCAGACACCTTGTAGAACTGCCAGACCGGTGAATGTAGGGAGGCCGCCATTTTAGCTCCATGTAGAAAATTGTATTTGCTACTTTTTAAAGCCATGCACATGAATACATGAGATTTGCTTGTGATTAATCTGAGCCTATGTGTAACATTTTTGAGTGACCAGGAGTCACAGGGAATATCCTTGGTTTGAGTCTTTTTGCTGAATTTTAGCTGTTCAGGGAACATTAAATGTGGAGGTTTAGGGCCCTATCTTGCACCTGGCGCAGCACAATGCCCAGTGTCTCTGCTAGTTTAAGACCGATGCAGTTGTCAGTTTACCGTCCAGCGCCCACGTCGTTTAAAAAGCAAATGCACCTGCACCCATCTTTGCACCCATGGGCATGCTGGTCTTACAGGGAGGTGTGTTCAGGTGCATTCTGCTGGTCTTACAGGGAGGTGTGTTCAGGTGCATTCTGCTGGTCTTACAGGGAGGTGTGTTCAGGTGCATTCTGGGCGTATTGCTATCTTGAGGCAGCGGGAAGTGATGGCGCCATTGACCAACAAAAACCTGGTCTAAAGTCAAGAACACAGCATTTCATTGTTATTTTAACAGCGCATTAGTAAAATGCTCCTAGGCTTGTGTACAGCGTGCGCACTATGCTTGTTACACACACAGGGACGCACAGCAGCACACACACATGCAGAAGATTACAAATAAAAATATTACGTTGCAAATCCTCCATCATCATAGCAATGCTCCAAGGTCCAAACGCGCCTGGCTTTTAAAGGGAATGGGAGATGACTGATTGGTTTATTGCATGTTACGCCCAAAACACACCTATGAATTAATGAAGACACTAAGTACAACCCTTTTGAACCATGCGCCCGGCACACGGACCCTTTTTTCCACCGTCAAACTAGCAAAAATGGATTTGGACACGCCCTAAACGCACCTGCGCCAGGTGCTTCACGCCGTGCGCTTAGATCGATAAAATAGGGCCCTGAGTGTTTTAGATGCAGCAATGAACATGATATATTTTTCTGTGATTGATCCGATCTATGTGTATTTACCTTTCAGTGTTTGTAGTACAATAAAAACTGTTAATTTCAACACGGAAGTGTTTTCTTTAGTTTTCTTTCAATTAAGTGTTATGTGATGTATTATGCCTATTCTTGTATTAACTCAAGCTAGAATGTCTATATTACAATCATTGGTACACATTACTATGCTAAATTAATTAACAATACATTTAAAAAGCAGTATTTAATGGAAACAAAATAAATGGTGATTTAACATGAAATTAATGCCTTGCTGCCAGTTGTTTCCTGTTTTTCTGTGATTATCAGTAAATTCCTGTTGAAAAACATTACGGCCCGTGAGCTTTCCTATCAGAATGTCTATAGTTAGTTTTGGGGTGTGTCCCTCTATGACTGAGTGATGTCTTCTGTACTGGTTTGCGCTTGAGAGCAACAGCGGGATATTTTTAACAATTTTCACCATCTTATTCATCATTAAAGTCACTTTTAACAACGTTTTACGCGAGAAATTAATTGTTTAGATTTCAAATTTAATTTGCTTCAAAGTTTTCGGAGTTGAGAATCTCCATAAAGTAACGGACAGCCAGCTGGTGGCGGCCCGGGATCACTCGCTCGCTGGCTGGCCTGTCATCCTGGAATGCCCGGCTGTAAGCTGGAGGTCTCTCAGACCGGTCTCGTAAATAAGAGGCTTTTATTTCGCCATTGACGGATTGTTTGTTTAAATATCACAACACATGTCCATCATAAGATTAACGGGAACCTGTGGTTAACTGTCTTTTTGGTGTTGAACACCACAAGCGCCTGGTCCGCCGTCGCACACACGCACGCACACACACGGCCACAGAGAGAGAGAGAGAGAGCGATACATTCGGGAGACTTGTTTAAATTATGACATAGGCTACATTAGATTTAGTATATAGTTCATACTTTTTTTTGTCGTATTTCTTTTCTGATTTTATAAAGACCGTTGCCGTGCTTGCATCTCTCCCTTACAAGGCGCGGGTCAAGTATTGGTAAACATAATGACCGCTCACCACTGTCAACGTTTTGTGTGCCTCTGATTCATGTCTTCATGTCACTCCGCAAACTAGTCCATTCAATTGTCACAATGGAACTTCATTCAAAGTAGAGCTCCACCAGAGAGCCTGCAATCGTTGCGGAAGGTTATCTGATGTGTTATAAGAATGTTAAACGTGTGGGACAATACATTTATTTTTATTTTATGTTGGCAATGTAAGCTGGAGCGACATATCAGAGAAGTTGCAGTGAGGAATATTTTAGGATCACCATTTTCGGCAGTGCAGAGAGGTAGTGGCCAGCACTAACTTTAGTTGTAAGCGTTAGCTAGCTAGCTATTTGCTTGAGCCGGGAGACATGGCTAAAAGCTCTAAAGCGAACAGATGTGCTGGGCGAGCCGTCAGTCAGTGGAAGCTAACAGAAGCTAGCTGGTGTAAGGCTAAGCAGACAGCTGACCATATATACAATACCTTCGCCACAATTTCTGTAGCTTCCTTTTCAACTAAAACAGTTAATTTTATTATGTGGTGTTAATGACATTTTTCCTCAGGTATTTGGAGAAGCCAACAAAAAGATCTATATTCTCAAATAGTCTGGTCTTAGCCACTATTAGTTGTTGTTTCCAGACCAAGTGAAGAACATATTCAGATAGATAAAAATCAGTTTAAAGAGGTTTCATTTTGCCTAAAAACCTACAACTTAAAGTGCCTGTATTTGCTAAATCACCCATCAACGGTACTATTACACATCTCATAAAGAACGCATGCTGAGTATGCAGGTCAACAGTCTGGCAGATGTATTCAGTAACTCAAAGCCTTCTTAGCCTGAATGTACTGGAGGAGGGGGGGGGGGGGCTGTCGTATATTTTCCTGCCTTGTTGTCCTTTGCCAATCACACCTATGTTACATAAAGTATCTTGTGTTTATGCTCAAGTGGACTCAGTCATATGTTAATAACAATATTATGGTGTTTTCTGGCTCAAAGAGGGAAAACTCACTGCTGTATGCCTCGAAAGAAACTAATGCATTTTGTGATGTAGATTACCTAGATATTACACTTTTTTTAAATGAGACTGTAAATCGAGGGGATGGGGGGCCTACAAAACCTCTCAGCCCCGGGGCCTAACATTAGGTTAAGGCAGCCCTGACCAGGGTTAACCAAGCCTGACTGTTAGGCTGGCTGTTAGGCTGGTCTGGAGCAGGCTAGCTGTTAGCCTGACTGTTAGGCTGGCTGTTAGGCTGGTCTGGAGCAGGCTAGTTGTTAGCCTGACTGTTAGGCTGGCTGTTAGAGTGGTCTGGAGCAGGCTAGCTGTTAGCCTGACTGTTAGCCTGGTCTGGAGCAGGTTAGCTGCACAGTGTCACATTCCTGCTCTGTGGCCAGAGGCCTTCAGACTTTTTGTTGTTAATATAACTTTATTTTAGACTGTATGTCTGTATTTTCTGGAGGATTTAGTGTTTTTTCTGTTTGTGTTGTTTCCTTGATTCCCTCATTGTGTTATTTTTGAGTTTTCTATGCATGTGATGTGTGAACCTTATGTGTCTGTACAGCTCTCTGGTTTGATCAAGCTGCCAATAACTCACAGTAGACATCCACGTTCCTGCTGATGTTGGTGTTGCCCAGTGTATTGGTGACCTCACAGGAAACGGGCTCAGTGAAGAAAGAGTGGTCCACAAGAACCTCATAGGTGTCACCTGGCACATCTGTAATCACGGTACCTCCTTTGGCCCATCTGTAATCGTGAGAAGTACAATCGATCAGAGGTGGAAATTGTGATTTTCACAATAAGAATAATTCAACAATAACCCAGTAAAAGAAAATACAAAAGTGTCACAGAGCTGCCCTACACCAATAGCAGAGCTACTTAAAAATACATTAAATACAGGTCTTAGGCCACGGCAAGCAGCAAAGTAAAACTGAAAACTAACAGTGGCAGTCAGTCATATCTACAGTATCACATTACCTACCCGGTGACCAAGTTATTTTGTTGCAACAATTATTTTACAATTTTCTATTTCATTGTTATTGTATTTTAATTTCAATTTAAATTCTTGCTTAATAAATAAAATAAAATATTGTATCCTGTCACATGGTGTCCTTTGTCCTTTAACTGGCAACTAATGTGTTAATACTGTATGTATGTACTTATAAAGTGCTGGTGGTTGCCTAGTTGTCACAGTTACTGCCACAGTACAGTTTTAAATACGGCTATGGTGAAAAGACATTAAAAACTGGTTAGAACGTTTTGAAGATGATTAAACGTTCACATTTAGACCGTATTTCACCAGGATTTGCAACACTGGCTTTCACCTGAGAAATGTGCATTGCCCTGGCCTCCAGCACCACTGCCTTTTTTCACCTGCGTAACATTGCAAACATTAGGCACATCCTGCTCTTTTAATTACTATGCCAACACTAAATAATGATCAAGTGCTGCATCTAGCTAAAGATGACACATATATTAAAGATAAAGGCTGTCTTTAGACATGGATAACGTAATGGTTGTTCATAGGTTTCACTTAGAATGTTCCTTATTTTCTAAGAAAAAGTGAAAGTCCAATGTTAGCAAAAAAAATATTAAATAACCCAATGAAACATGGTGGTTTGTGATATATGTATAGACAGCTGACTTATTTCTTTTTCTTGCCGATGACTGAAACGCCCACGTCCTTTTGCTGTCAAAATACAACCTCCCTCCCTTTTCCTCTTGAAAACTTGACCACACATTTCGCAGCAGAGATTCTTAATGTTTGAGCATGCTTCCTGTTCCCTGTCAGGCTTCAGTCTGCCACTGCATAGCTCAGTCCCCTGACACATCCAGTAACAAAATGCAGGGGACTACCTTGTCAGATTACCATCTGGTTTCTTCAAATGGATCATCAGATCCCTTAGACACATCTAACTGCCTTCCAGACACATTTAATTATCTTTAGCTCCCTGTTCCACCTGGTGACAGTGACAGGTTTATGTTTCAGCCTTTATCACCATGTTGTATTGATTTATAGCAGCCTGCCAAAAACATGGACTTTTTATTGCATGAAGTCAGTCATCTCTAAAAGCCCTGGTTTGGTCTCTCTATCCTGTTTAGGAAACTGAAAATGTGGGACATTGATAGGCCATTGTCTGTGAAACCTGCACAAGCTTTGCTACTAATTTTGCTGCTTCGCAGGGTTTCTTACGACGTTTTGATAAAAATATCACCTGCAACTTTGACGTGAACTTTTCATCAAGTTGCTTTGAACAGTAAACTCAGGGCAGTGATCTGTGATGCCACACTAAGATTGCACTTCCTTATAAGACCACAGGACTCTGCTTTGCCCTTCATCCTTTATCATACCCTGACTACTTCAACCAATTAATAAACTGTATTTGTCACATCACATG
Organism: Gymnocephalus cernua; assembly: GCA_023631565.1. Taxonomy (NCBI): domain Eukaryota; kingdom Metazoa; phylum Chordata; class Actinopteri; order Perciformes; family Percidae; genus Gymnocephalus; species Gymnocephalus cernua. Next base: position 28,326,229 of record CM042439.1, on the reverse strand, counting down.
AAGTCGTACTAGCACTCCAGGACCTAGCCAAGTCTTGGCGAAAAGACACCACAGCTCCTGACATCCCGCTGAAAAGCGCAGGAATAATGACTACTATGGACAATATAAAATCCAAATGGAAGACTAGAGACCATCTTGTGTTGGGCCAGTGGGGGGTCCCTACTTCCTACCCCCCTACGTCCTGCCCCCTTGCTCACACAACACCCAACTTGGCCTTCATTTTGCTTCACTTACCTACACACCTGTAAAGTTTCGTAACTGCATCTTGAATGGGTGTGATGCTATTACAGTGACAAATACTGTCCACAGATATAAACAATTGAGAAAATAAGCAAAAGTGCCTCTGTGCTAGTTTCATACATTTTGCCATTAAACACACACAAACACACACGGTAAAAACAATACCAGTGTTGCTGTCATGGCTGGTGATAAATAATTATGTATAAGGCTAACAGCCAGTATCTTACAGAAACACTTCCTGACATTGTGGCAACTGACCTTGCAGTCCCGGCTTGGTTTGTGTGCTGGAGCATGCTGAACCTGGAGCAGAGGCCCACTCATGAACATCTGTAATGAGCTGATGTCATCTTGTGTGGGAGTAAAGAGTGAATTACCAGCAAACCATCAGAGTAGGAGCTGGACTTTTGACTCACTGAGCTTATTTCTCCAGGCAATCTCCTTTTGGGTCTTTGACAATATTTAATGTGTATTTCTGACATTTTGAACATGTTTAGAGGCTAAAAATATGTTTAAAACCTGCCCTGTTTAAGCCTGTTAGGTGCTAAAGCGAGTAGAGGGATAACACGGTGTAGGCAGCACCGATTGTTTTAGTGTTTTTTGCTACTGACAGCACTCCAAATTTACAAACAACAGAGCTACGTGTTGAAATCGACCGGAATTCTCCTTTAATTTCATGCATTCTGGTGAATTCTTTGCACCTATTTCTACCGTTTTCTGCATTAATTTATGCTGGAAATGTCTTTATTTATGTAAAGGGAAACATAGGTGACAATACCAAATATAAAAACATTATGGAATATAGTCTCGCATTGCCAGACCTTCCTTCACAGTGCTGCGGAGGACGGTCTGGCTAGTCCACACAGCATTCCTGGATGGGAGAGGAACATGCTCTGGTTTATTGGCATTTCTTTAAACCAATCACAATCGTAGGATAGTTAGTCAGATAGTCTAGCTAGCTGTCTGGATTTACCCTGCAGAGATCTGAGGAGCAGTTAACCAGAGTCCTCAGAGTTTAGAACACCAGCACAAAGGAATAGGAAGGTAACGGACAATCCAGCCAAAAAGAATTCGACATACGGCGGAACTTCCGGCGGCAACGGGGTAATCCTGGAAGTGGAAGGTCGTGGATATAGACTAAATGGAATATAATGCAGCAAGGCTCTCAGGCATTCGGTATGTCTTTTGCGCAGCTAACCTTTGTGTTGCCTAACCCTAACCCTAAATATTTCACTGATGAAATCCTCTTTTAGAGATTTTTAAACAATTCAAAGCAAAAATGGTACGCATGACAAATGGGTCAAATTAATCCAATAATAGTTTATTTGTGGTTAATGTTATATACTGATGAAATTGTGGCTGCTGAACTGTAGTTGTTGCTACCAATGCATACAAATCAGTTTGAAGCACAATAATAAAAACTTTCTAATTTCTTGCCACTAAAATTGATGTATTACAAAGCATAAATTGGTGTTTATGTCAAGCAATAATTCTAAATTTGAATCACAATCAGTGGAATTTAAATCTCAATGTTTAATTTCTAACAATCTTTAATTGCAGTGAGTGCCGATATCCAGCTGGATACGATTGACCCTCTACCGCACCATACACAAATACCGCCCAGGAGATTTCAGTGCCAAAACAGTCAGACAGTTCTTTGTCAATGAGCAGACAGCATGATTTTACGTCCTTCACATCAAATGGATGACAGGCCAAGCTTGACCCGCACAACCAAGCCTCTCATTAGACAGTGCTGAAATGACAAACAAAGCTTTCAAAAGCAGAGTGTGGCAGCAGAAGCAGTCAACAGTGCTCTCCATAGGAATAGGAGGCACTTTTTGCGATCAACTCATCTCCTCTCTTCCTCTGTTGTGTCCATACTTTCTCTCTCCCTCATTTATACTTCAATTAACTTCTGTCTCCTTCCCTCCCCCTCCTTTACATTAGTCGTCTGATTCACTTTCTTTTCCTCTATCCATCACTTCATTTCTCCCGATTTCCTTTGTGATTTTTTGAAAAACAAACAGGCAATGATGAGTCTGCCAGCCAGCCAGTGGACGCCTGTGTGGGGTTGTTGAGGTGAATTGTCACCCGTCCCTCCTCCTGTCCTGTATCTGTGTGTCTGCAGACATGGTGCTGCTCTCGAGCTGCTGTTGTACTTTTGTCCCAAACACCCATGAGTCTTGGCAAACAAACATGCACAGATTAGCAGTAATGCATGGACCACAGATGCATACACACTCAGAGGCTGGCAGGCACACACACAGCAACACACACCATAGTACTTTCTGTATATGAGCAAGGTGAATGCTCTAATTTCTATCCCTGTGTGTGTCCAAATACACCATCCCTCAAATTTCCACAAGTTTTGTAAGAATTGTGTGCACATCCAAAGAACAACAACTAAGTGACCGATGATTCACCGTTAGTCTCTAGCATTTCTTTTCCATCTAAATGGAGCTCTTTCAGCCAATCACGGACATGGGAGAGAGAGGAGGAGGAGTGGAGGCAGGAAAGAGAGATGAAGAGCATCTGGAGTTTATGTGAGAAAGAAGAGTCACAACTGAACTAACCTCCGCTCCAAACACACCACCCATCTGTGGAGAGACATTTGTCTCAATAATATTAATGTGAACAGATTGACAATCTGTGTGTAAATGTGTAATCTGTACATATAAAACATCCACAAAAACAAAAAAGATTTGTTACAAACTCACAAAATATTGTGCAAATAAAAAATACACAAGTTCAACGTATTCAAAAAGTCACAAACAGCAGGCAACTGCCATCACATGTTCAGTCACAACCTAGTTGTGCTACTAATTGCTTACTCTTGTTCTGATTTACTCACACAGTTACACATTTACAGCTGGAAGCTTCCCAGTACAACCACAGTCTGATCAGCTCCACTGGAGCAGGGGGTTTAGAGGCCTTGCTCAAGGGCACCTCAATGGTGGTAATGGGGGAGGGACAAGTGCTGCTCTTTCACTTTACCCAAAAGTAGTATTAGTAGTACAAATACTCATCAGCTTTGGCTAAAAATGACACTTTTAGGCTCCATCTGTGCAAAACAACTGGTGTTCACTCATGAAACTTCCTGCCCCATGAGTTCATGAGCATGAATTATCTCTTTCTTGTTACAAATCAGTGGAAATGGTAATTTGTAAGCCATGTACTCTAACTACTCTCTACTCTTCTTCCGGGTGGCAAAAGCCGAAGCATTCTCTGATGGCACCACTAGTAAATTGCTTGGAAGGGAGACCCACCGTCGGCCATAGCCTAAACAGGTAAGTTGATTCAAAAACAGACGTGGTGGAAATTCAGACATAGTTAACATGTCAAGGCCTGATCGCACAGGCCTTGACATCTACCAGCCTTACCCATTCCTTGCAGCATCACCTGATGGAATCTCAACAAGTGACTGTCATGGAGACGCAGTTCTGGAAATTAAATGCCCTTTCAAATACAAGGATTTGTGCTGTATTGAGATCCTACAAATCCAAGATCCAACTTTTTTCTTAGATACCCATGGTAATCTGAAGAAGGCACACTAGTATTATCAGGTACAAACACAAATGCTGGTGACCAACTACCCAGTGCAACTTTGTTATTTGGACAGAGCCTGGCCTTGTCATCATTAATGTGCCACTAGATGAATATCATATCACTAATTTGTTGCACCAAACTAAAGTGTTGAAACACACCTTATCCCAGAACTCATTAAGAAGAAAATGGAAACAGGTCAAAATGATGCTGTCATTTGCACTTGCAGCAGACCCAAGTTTGGAAGGACCATAATCTGCTCTAATAAAAACGTAACGTAACATGAAAATGTACCACTACAGTTGTGTAGGCATCAAAAGAAAGACAAAACAGTAGCTATGTGGCAGATGTAGATAATGCAGACATGAATATGTACAGCACTAACATTTTATAGTATATTTGATCTATTCTTGCCTCTTCATCATCTAGTAAATATTGTAATTATCTTTTTTTTAATTGTGCTTTTATTAAATGTTTTAAATAGAAAGTAGACTGTTAGCTCAACTTGTGCTGAAAGGAAAAAAAAACACTTACCTAATAAATGTTTATTGAATGTTGCAAAAATCTTTGTGTATCTCTATGCTCCAAGAATGAATAATAAATACCTTACTAGTTATGTTAGGAGAGGTGCTGTTAATGCAGTTGTGGTTTAGGCGAGTTCTAGGTACGGCATTAAGGGGGAAAGAACATAACAATGAAACCAAGTAAAATTGTATACAAAGATAATGGACAGTTATTAAAGATGTTCACACATATTTCTCTTAAAAGAGAAAAAAGAAAGAATAACAATAAGATGAATACAATAATAAATAAAATAATCAAAACATAAATCAGTGAAGTACACAACAAAGTTAAGGAGCAAAGGGTTTTGATTCAAATATCTTTTCACAAAAGTAATCAAAAGAGATTCTAGCTTATCAATTTGTTAAAGAGTGAAAGGAAAGTAATCTAAGTCCGGTAGCAGTATTATTTAATAAGTTTAGGTCCAAGATTACTTGGAGCACAACAGACGGTCAATATGTCACTGGAGAGAGGACCAACTGTCAGAGGGAGCGTGTTTTTAGAATTTTAAAGATCTTGATCTGTTCAATAGCTCACTCCACATGAATATGCAATTCTGAAGTTGGCGGGCCCTCTCAACATCTCGCCCAGGTAGCTGCTTTCTCCTTTTCAAGAATGGAGGCATGACCAGGGTGGCACCAAGCCTAGCCAGGTCAACACCTAGCAGAAAAACTGGTAACACTTTACAATAAGGCTACATCAATTACATTACTTAAAGGTCCAATATGTAATACTGACAGCTAGTGTTTAAAATAGTTACTGCGGTTCAAATTCAAAATACTGGAGAGAGACGTCTCCCCCGCCCCTCCTCCCCAGCCTCGAAATTCACGGAGGTTGACAGGCTGAGTCTGCGCAGCATCCACAACAATGCTTGTCTCACATAGCCAGACATACTTAACAGCACAGCGGAGTAGCTAATGTTAGATACTCCCTCTATTGACAGTCATAGAAGCCCGTGCTCACGCGGAGCTCTGTACCCAACTGACAGACACACTTTTTCGGCTTAGAATTACAGTAGGAACCGCCCAAAACCCCACAACCTTGCCTTTCTCTCCACACGCCAGACAGACACACTTCCTCGGCTTAGAATTACGATAGGAACTGCTAAAAATAACACTACCTTGTCGTCCTTTTCCACCCGACTGAAATACACACTTTATTGTCTTAGAAGTACGGCAACAATCGCTAAACACACTGCTAACTCCCGGTCCTCTCTTCTGGATTTACAGCCCCCCTCTTGGCTTAAAATAACTCACCTACGGCGGGCTACGGCGTTGTAAACAGCCGTGGCCAGCTATGGTCCTCCAGTAACGTTAGCTAGATAGCAGGGTTAGCATGGTGGCGTTAGCCAGGACCAGTTACTGGCTGAGTCTCAATTGTTTTTGCAAGTAACCAACTTGTGTTTCTAGATATATAATTCAATGTGACTACACAAATGTTGAAATGACATGAAATGCTCGTCCCTAGTAGCTGTGATAAATTAGCCTGAAGCTAATGTTTACCCATTCGGGAGGAAATTAGCCAACTCGGCGTCCTTTTGGGCTGTAAGCTGTCTCCATCTTTCAAATACATCTCCAATATTAACCCGGGGTTACGTCTCTGGTCAAGCAGCTGTTAGAAACATGCTGTTTTTTTAGGTCAAGTAGAATCTATCTCCGTTGATCCCAACGTTCATTGCTGCTTTCATGGCTGTTCTAACGTTACAGATGTAGCGCGCTGGTTTACCTGTTTACAGTTATATCTGGCAAACCAGCCTGGCTGTTAAACTGGGCAGTTGATAACAACACACGGTAAAAAACATAAACATAAATTCCGTCACGGATCGTAAATTTCAAAAAGAAAAAATACTGACTTTAGCATTGTTGTCAGAAAAGATAGTATTTCAGCCTAACATGTTTCCTTAATATCTGATGAGGCATTGGTGTCATTTTTGGATTTATTACAGTACATATATTACATATTGGACCTTTAATGCATTAATAAACATTAGTTAACTCTTAATTAAGGTGTCTATTAACCATGCTTATTTTTGTTCATGTTAACTAAGGTATTAATTTATGCATTATTTACCATTAGTTAATGCCTTAATTAACTGTTAATCTCAGTTAATTAAGGTGTCTTTTATACCATTAGTTAATGCAGTAATGGTTGACTAACTGTTAACAACAGTTAATTAAGTGTGCCGATGCATAGCAGCAATCGGCACAATGACTATTTTTGCTCATACTTATTATTCCGCCACATTTTTGTCCCACTAGTAGTCACGGAGCGTTGCCAACACGTGCACACAAAATACATCAAAACGTGTGTAATGACTGGGAATGGTGTGCTGTCATTCAAATTACAGATTTTCCACACGGTTTTCAAGATATCGGCAAAAAAACGGCACAAAATTTCCCATAGACTTTAATGGGAAATCTTCGGGAAATCGCTTATCATCGCTCAAAACAACCCCTCTTTGGGGCCATGCTGTATCGCCATACTTTAATGTAGAAAAATAATTAGAAGTTTAAACCGAAGACAAGACTTTGGCCTTTATTGGGCTGAATGGGCATTCGGAAATCAAACACGGTTCCTACGAAATCACAGTTTACGTATCGTCCTCTTTTGAGACCGTTTCAGATTTTCCAATGTGTGTGTATGGGGCCGGAATCTTCATAGTTAGAGTGGAGGACAGAGTGGGGAGCTGTGCTACGATTCTCTGAATTTTCTCCAAACAAATTGCTCTCTCCCCTACACTTTTCACTCTTCATACATCATTGTTGGTCAAAATGTAGGAAATTTTGTGCCGGTCGCAGACATGTAACTATGGAATCCACCGGACCTAAACTTTTGGCTCCCTACATAGCAACTGCCGATAGAAACAATGAAAATAAATATCTGCAAGTACACACACGGTTTCCTGTTTGTTACCTGCTCTGTGTCGCATATATTTGACACCACAAACATAAAAACCACATCAATGGGTTCGCCAGACTTTTATCTCTCTGGTGATGATATAATTTTTCTGTTTGGACCCACGTTTTTTGAATTACACAACAAAGCGTTATAATGGGCTATATGCACACGGAGGTGGTGACGTACTTCCGCTAAAATCTCAGCCCGCTAAGCCATTTCCGGTAGCGCTGAGGCGATTGTTTACAACAGCGATATAACGATAGCAAAAACAATATGACTAGTAAGAAAATGTTCAAATTTCAGCGAACCAACAACAATACAGCCGAGCATTGCTGTGTGCCTCTGTGTCAAGCTTCGAGCAAGTACAACAGTTTACTTAGTTTTCATACATTTCCATCTGACGCGGAAATCGGAGGATGACGACAACGCAGCGTGCGAGAAAGCTTATATCCCTATGGACCACGACTACGCTTCGGCTCCAGATCCTGCAGTTGTTGATTTAGCCCTTGATGACAACATGTCTCTCAGAGATGAGATTCTCAAGCTGAGGGAACACGTCGAGAAGCTGACAATGAATCAGCGCTTTGGAATTCATCGTTTTGCTGCCTCAGACAAGGACATACGTTTTTTCACAAGGTAAGATGTCCGGATTGTTCTGTAGTACTTTTGCAACAACAGATATAGTTGTGTGTGTGTGTGAGTGAGAGATGAAGGCTAACAGAGTTGTATATTTGAAATGTTTCCTAGTAGTTTCATAGTATACACTGATACAATATTTAAATGCTAATATCTAGGGGTGTAACGATATACTCAGCTCACGATTCGATATGTATCACGATACTGGGTTCACGATACGATATGTATCACGATATTTTGAAAAAAATAACATTAACAGTGTCCAATAACTGTCTTGTTATACATACAACTTAAAGAATGTACAATACTTCAATATAAATCAAGATTTAGTTTAACCTTCTGTATGTAAAATCAACAATTGACCAGGTGTCACTGACCAATAAAACAGAATTGTATCATGAAATTAGAATTAGGATAGCCCAAGAGATAACTTCTTTAAGCAGTAAAAGTGCAACAAAAAAAAACACCACACAAGTAGTGTCCTGTTCAAGTAATTTCAACACAAAGAGCTTTTTTTTTCGATTACTTACAGGTTTTTTTGCAAGAAAACCAGCATTACTACGTTTTCTGGCAGTAGCTGGGATCTTTGGGCATTTACAATATCCCCTGCTGTAGAAAAAACACGTTCGCTAGGAACAGAAGTTGCTGGAACTGTGAGGTAAGCCTTTGCAAGAGGTGAAAGAAGTGGGTACATTTGAGCATTTTCTTTCCACCATTTCAGTGGACAACTAATGAGGGGAATAGAAGTGTTCTTTTTGTACATTTCAATCTCTACTTCTATCCTACTTTTGGACTGGGTGACTGGTGGTTCAGAAAACGCGTTGATGCAGTGAATGCAAGTGTTACGCGGGTGCGGTAGCTCAACCAATAGGGTTAAACAGACGTTGATATATCCTTCTTCTATCTTTTAAACTGACCTTTGTTGATCTGAAATGAAGACAGATTCAGCAACTGCATGGCCTATTTCTCACTTAAAATGTTTTCAGAAACACGTTTCAGTGAACTATTTTAGTACAATATGAGATCGTATTCTGAACAAGCCGCACTGACAGTCTGGCTTTGAATTTCCGGAGAAAACAAACCCATGTGACGCATTCGTCCAATCAGCTGCCGGTTGTCATTTCTTGGGCAACAATACAGATTAGCGACGCCTGCTGTTATAGAGATGTATTACGTCTTGTCTCCTCTCGTCTTTTTGATGTGTCCCGAGGCAGTTTTTTGGACCTCGGGGACGCGACTGATCATCTCGACTGGCTTTTCTGCCGATGGTCAGCCGTCTGGTATGTGTGTCAGCACATATATGGTGGTAGTAAAAAAAATAAAAAAAATAAAAAAAAATTATAATAATATCGCCATACCTCTACGATACATATCGTAACATTTTTGCATCATGATAAATCGTACCACGATATATCGTTACACCCCTACTAATATCTGAATTGTTTTTATCTAGATTTGCATCCTATGACGTGCTGATGAGATTCTGGGCCTTAATAGAGCCATCACTGCCATCTATAGTCAGTGTGACACAAGCACAGAGAGGCACCTTTACAGAGCCAAGTTCCACTGTAGTAAGTAGTTATTTACATGGACCATACAATACAACTTAAAGGGATAGTTCACTTCAAAATAAAAATTGTCATCATATACTCACCCTCAAGTTGTTTCAAACCTGTATGAATTTCTTTCTTCTGCTGAACACAAAGGAAAATATTTTGAAGAAAGAAAGAAATTCAGTGAGTATATGATTTTCATTTTGAAGTGAACTATCCCTTTAACAAAGATTAGGGCTAATATAGGTTGAGAGAAACATAATGCAAATTGTATTTCTTTTTAACAGACTCGTTCCTTGCAGCCCATTGATGAGATGTTTATGTTTCTCAACTACCTGGCACTGGGTTCAAAACAGCGTGACCTTGCTGACCGGTATGGAGTCCACCAGTCCACAGTCAGTCGGATCATTACAACGTGGAGCAACTTCCTGTACACGGTGCTAGGGTCTGTGAGGATCTGGATACCAGAGGAGAAAATAAGGGCACATCTGCCAGCTGAATTTAAGGACTATGCAGATACTACAGTCATCCTGGACTGCACAGAGCTGAGGTGCCAGTGCCCTTCATCACTTCTTCTCCAAAGTGAAATGTTCTCAGCATACAAGTCCCACTGTACTCTCAAAGGGCTGCTTGGAGTGGCTCCTCATGGGGCGGTCACATTTATCTCTCCACTGTACGCTGGTTCCATCAGTGACAAACAGATCATGTGAGAGTCTGGAATTCTCTCCCTTTTGAGACCTGGGATGGCCATCATGGTTGACCGAGGTTTTCTTGTTGATGACCTTGTGCCTTGCAAGATTTATAGGCCAGCATTTCTCTCTGGAAGAGCCCAGATGTCTGCCTGTGAGGTCAGGGAGACCCAAGCAATTGCACCCCTCAGGGTGCATGTTGAGCGCCTCATACGGCGTGTTAAGGAACACAAGTTCTTTGACACAGAGATTCCACTTCGGCTTTTTGGCAACATTAATCAGCTGTATACTGTTGCATGTCTTCTGACAAACTATGAAAACGGGCCTCTTGTAAAGGCTTGGGCAAAGACGCCAGAGTAGAAGTTAGGGCTGCACGATATGAGGAAAATATGCGATATGCGATAACGTTGTAGAATATCGCGATAACGATGTTACTTGCGATAAATAAACAGATAATAAAGTGTGCTCTGTTCTGCTGCTTTCAGTATTCTGCTAAAATACAACACATTGCTTGTTGAATTTAAAATAAATGAAATTAAATAATTTCTAATGTTCTTTTATTGAACAAATTGAACATTGAATTGAATATAAAGGCAGCACTAAAAAAGAATGGCCATTTGAATGTGCAGTTTTCTACTCATATTTTCTTTCACCTAAAACAAAAAAATCTGTTTTGTGTCTATAGCGATATGTCGCAGCCTTTCGCGATGTGTATATTGCGCCGGTTGATATTGCAATGACGATAAAAAAACGATATATTGTGCAGCCCTAGTAGAAGTAGTAGAAAACTACTTTTTTAAATGTACCTTTGTAAATTACTTTGTATGGATTTTTATAGTTCCTCATGTTATGTATGCACTGCTGTACATTGCACATACTCTTTGAATAAAGAACTACTGGATTATTTGCATGTTATATGTACTTTACTTCACCAGTGCTTTTAAGCCATCTGTAATAAAAGAATACTTTCATGCACAGTGAATTATATTTACTGAATAATAACCTTTATTTAGGTCTCCCAAATTACAGTTATAAAATATAATTTTTAGGTAATAAATTATTACCTGAATAGGAAGAACATGTAACATGTAATTTAATAATAGATTATTACATTAGTATGCAAATACAACAAGAAACATAGTAATAAAGAATAAAACAAATATAAAAACTTGAATCAAATATATATATGTACAAATATTTTGAAATGGATTGAACTGATTGAAGATCTGCTAGCTAACTGCCATTAAGAGAAATAGAGAAAAGAGAAATTAACAGCATTCTGTAAAGCAGCGTGACAGGCTATCAGAATCTATTCATTTAGGGCAGCACAGAGGTAACAATAAAAAAAGAAATAATCAATTTTTACTTTCATTGTTTTGGTGATTTCATTGTCTCTGGGAATCCTCTGAATAAACATGTCTTCCTGTGTGTAGACAACAAAGTCACACGAGTCCAAACCAGAAATCAACATCTGGCCCTGGATCTGCCAAAAGTAGGAATGAGATTTCCTTAATGTGTGTGTGCCCTCACTGATCTTAATATATGGGCAGTCAACATAGCTTGCTACATTGGGGCATTTAATTTCAACAAGGCCAAACACTGTCTGCCCCTTTGGATCGTACACAATGCCATCAGGTGATGACGCCATCCAGGGTGCGTCAGGGTGGATAAGGAAGCCACAGGGATAGTGGTTAACCTCCCTTACTCTGCAGTACTCCTCTACTGCAGCAGGTTCCATGTCAAGCCCCCTCCTCATGTCTGCAGTCTGATGGCTAGGTCTCAGAAGTCTATTGGCAAGATTTTCAGCAGAGCTCTTTGCCCTGGTGTGACAGACCTCTCTGAACTTGGAGGAGGTGATGCAGGGCCACCTTAGTTGGTGCCACTCAATGCAGGAACTCTGCTCTTTTGTGCTGTTGGCAATTTTGTGTGTGGTCTCTAATGTTGTTGCCAGGGACATCATGTGGTGCTGCTGATGTTCAGTGCAGACAAAAGAGCAGGTAGAGGGTCCCAGCCTGTAACCCTGAAGTGGCAGCTGTGGGGGAGAAGGAGCATCTGTGTGGGGGCAGGTTTTTGGAACTCTTTTTGCTGGCATATGATACGATAACACACTTCCTTCTTGCACTTTTCCAAATGCAGAGTCAACCAGAGGAACATTAATGTCCATAGCCATAGTTGTTATCACTTGGAACATCATGGTAGACTTCATCCACCCTGAGTGTGGAAAGTTCAGGCAGAGCTTAACTGACGCCCTTATACAAGTTGCTCCTATGGAAAAGACAAAATAATGTATTTTTTTTTAAATGAGCCATAAAGTAAGTTACATATAAGTTGAGCAAACAAACGAACAAAATAACAAAAAAAATGCTGCCTGCCAAAATGTGGACTTTCTTGCTTAAACAACTGACATTATAAATACTAACAATTGATGTATATGTAATAATAATGTATCATCTGATGAGATTACTACTTTATCTGAGGCCTCACTGATTACTACAGAAAATGTCTTTAATAATAACAATACTAACCTGATGCCTTCCATCAGTTTTCTTTCCTTGGGTCTGGCTGAAAGAATCACCATGTCATTAACCAGACCAGGTTTAACACCCTGCATTTGGAGAAAAAAAAGGTTATCAATAAAAACAAACATCCATAAATAGAATCAAAGTACCCTATCAGAAACATTAGTTACCATGTATCTTGGCTTATGCCACTTCTGTTCAGTCTCTGTGCAGCTGTGTGTTGGGGGAACAGAGGTGATGTTTAGCTGGCAATAATGTGCAGTCTGGTACAACAGTACTGCCACATGATTACACAAAGCTGTAGCTACCCGCCACACAGGTACACTGGCAGCTTTGTAGCTGCACAGGACGGGAATCCCCAAGCACAATCTGAAAATACACAAATCTGTTATAATAGAATAAAAGTGAAGTTTTTTAAAAGGAGAATACATGAGTACAGTGAGAATGTTTGACAAAAGAAACAAATTTGAACCATCGACATATAAAGATGACGTGGAAAAAAATTATAACAAAATAACTACTAAACAATTAGTATGAGCTAAAATTGTAGCCACAATAGCCACATTTATCTCACTTTACTCATCCTCAACAGTGGACACAGAACGTGTGTCAATGCAGTGACAGAACAGAACTCAGTTTCTGTGAATCCCAGTGTTTAGCGTACATATTTAAATATCACACACCAGTATTATTTATGGTATGGTAAATGAAATATGTCTTTAAAATAACCTTTAGCAGGATTAGATGCAATGATTCACAGAAATTTTGATCTGCCTAACGTAACCTGTCTCATGAACCATGAACCAGTCTGCGCTGAACCTGCAAGATAACTTTCTCTTACGCTTAAGCTGTGAGGCTTTTGGCTTTTCCTCATTGATCTGTAGCACTCAGCCCTAATGGTTACCTCTCCTGTCCGTGAATCCTTGTTTGAAACTGACATTGACAAAGGCGTTAGGAAAATTGGATGTGATTGACACATAATAGTAGACAGACCGACATATAGCCTACGTTGCACCTGCTGTGCTAGCACTAGATAGCATGCATGCTAAGGGCATGTAAACACAAATACGTCCAGATCTTACCTTCAAAATTGTGGATGTAGCTCGAAACATACAACTTGAAGCCCTTCTCCTTCTTGGTTGGTTGTCGTATGACACAATGTTTGTATAATTTGACTCACGTCGTTGACAGTAACCCTAGGGACATCTTGAAGCGACCGAGTGAAAAACGCCATAGTTGTTACTTGGAATGCGGAAGAGAGTGTGCATATAGCCCATTATCATTAAATGGACAGGTTTGACCAAGGAAGATACTGTCTCCCCCTCCCCCCTCTACTCCCTCACTGTGTAAATCACCATAGCAACAACTTCTTACACACACACCTCCTATCATGGAGACTCTTCACTGTAGGCCGTGTTGTCCTCTCTTCAGGACATGTCAAACACAAGATTTACTGTTAGCCAGTGTTATTCGGATGTGCACCAAGTAGTAGGCACACTGTCAAAATTTCTTCCAGAATTTTCTAGTTAGTAAATGCAATACTACGCCTTGACTAACTGTTAATAACAGTTAAACTAAGGTGTCTATATTACTATTAGTTAATATAATGAAAAGCCTGGACAAACTGTTAGTAAGAGTTAACTAAAGTATCTATTTACCATTATTTAATGCCTTGAATAACTGTTATTAACAGTTAACTAAGGTGTCTACTTTACCATTAGTTAATGCAGCAATAAGCCTTGACTAACTGTCTGTTAATAACAGTGAACTAAGGTGTCTAATTTGCCATTAGTTAATGCCTTGACTAACTGTTAATAACAATTAACTAAGGTGTCTATTTTACCATTAGTTAATGCAGTAACAAGCATCAGTTTACCAGTTAATCATACAATATTGAATATGCGAGTTTGAACATGTATTTCGTTAAAAAAGAAACACAGCGGCTGCTGCACAAGAGAGAATTTGCGTGGGAGAAAATTGCTGCTAGAGTAAATGTGTATATTCCAATATAATGTATATCATATTTAATCATAAGTATAGCCTAATATTACTGAAAAGCTATTTCATTTAGGTGCAATAGGCCTACTGCGGGTGAAAAAGTCCTAGGCCTACTAATCCCATTCTAAGGCTGCAACAACATCATTAACATAATTATAGTTCATAATCTTTTATTTCAAAGGGTTTATATCATTCACCTGCAATACTGTGGAACTCCTTTTTAATGTCTCTGACTGGTTTGTGTCCAGGGAACACTACACATGTTTAAAGGAATACGCCACCGTTTGTTGAAATAGGGCTTATCACGGTCTCCTCTAGATGTAGATAGATGGGCAAACGCATTTTTTGTCTCAGTGCATGCATTGTCTCAGTCCGGCGGAGCCGGCGTTAGCTTAGCTTAGCGTAGCGAATGGAATCCTTTGTTGCCGTTAGCATGTCGCGAGTAAAAGTGAGCCAACAACAACAACAACAACAACAAAACAACCTAATTACTTCTTGTGGCCTGCGTATTCACAAGTACAAATAGCAACGCAAAATAAGACTAGACGATTTCCTAGGTATATATTGATTTGGGACTATATTGGGTGGAAGTAGCCAGCCGAAGCACTGCTACTTGGCGCAGAGATATCATGCAGCAACTCTGTGTGAGTACAGATCTAATATGGGTCTGCCTATACCCATATCTGCCTATGGGTTTTAAAGTCTGCCTATACCAGTTAATGAACCAACAATGTTTGCGCCTGATACAGACGGAATGAATGAATGAGGAAATGAAGAGTGCTGTGTCAGAGGGAGGAGCGTTAATTCTCTTCATACATCTATGGGGAGGAGACTGAGAGAAACTCAAGGTTTCTTGAAGAAAACTTGCTCCCGACCAGGTTAGGTTCACAGGCTCAGTTACCATGGTAACTGACTCTGAGGTTAAGTTACCTCTCTTTCTGAAACAGAAAACCCAGAGTTTCCCTCATCTCAGGGTTAACAAACTAAACCTGCTTTCTGAAACGGACCCCTGGTGTGGGCTCTGATTGGCCCACATGGTCCATTGAGTCTATTTAAATTGCTTCCTCGGTTCACACCATAACATAACCTGATGAAGGTCTCAGCGACCAAAACATTGTTCTCTGCTTAAACTTTATATGCAAGTTAAGACAGTGCGGGAGCTTCCTTCTGTTTCAGTCTGTTGCCCTTCTGGTCCTCTCCTACGCACCTGTCTGGCTCTGTAGTTGTGCATACATTTTTTATTGTTTTATGTTCAGTAGGCTAAATGTTGTGGCTTGGGATCTTAACATGGTATTATGCACAGTCGTATGTCCTCAGGACATTACTACGTTTCTACTAATTTATGCTGTTTTCTTTCAGGAGTGCTGGTGAAATCTGGGCTGCAAGTCTGGCTCAAAGCCACCACCCTGCTTCCTCAAACTTTGGTGCTACAAGTACTTGTGTGATGGGGAGATACAGATTAAGCACATTTCCAAAGAGGATGTTTCTGATGTTGAGTATAGCCTACCTCACTTCTCTCCCAGGTAAGAGGTCTTAAGGGTTTTACTGCTGTAAAATATTTGGCATCACATACAACCCCAAATCAGAAACGTATGAAAAACACAAATAAAATATAAAAGTAGTGATTTCTAAATGTACTTTGACTTGTATTTCATTGCAGACAATGTGAACACAAAATACTTCATGTTTTGTCTGGTCAACTTAATTTCATTTGTAAATATACATCCTTTCCTGTCATTCAGACCTGCAACACATTCCAAAAAAGGTTGGGACAGGAGCAATTAAGGGCTAGTAATCAGGTAAATTGGTTAAATAATGATGTGATTTGAAACAGGTGATGTCAACAGGTGATTGTAATTATGATTTGGTACAAAAGCAGCATCCAAGAAAGGTCTAGTCCTTTAGGAGCAAAGATGGGCCGAGGATCGCCAGTTTGCCAACAAATACATGAGAAAATTATTGAAATGTTTAAAAACAATGTTCCTCAAAGAAAGATAGGAAGACATTTGCTTATTTCACCTTCAACAGTGCATAACATAATTAAAAGATTCAAGGAATGTGGAGGAATTTCAGTGCTTAAAGGACCAGGACGCAAGCCTAAGCTGAACAACCGTGATCTCCGATCCCTCAGGCGGCACTGCATCAAGAATCATCATTCATCTATAAGCGATATCACCACATGGGCTCAGGACTACTTTGGCAAACCTTTGTCAAGTACCACAATACGTAGTTACATCCACAAATGCCAATTAAAACTGTACTGTGCCAAAAGGAAGCCCTATGTTAACAGTGTCCAGAAGCGCCGTCGACTTCTCTGGGCTCGGAGGCATCTGGGATGGACCATCACACAGTGGAAACGTGTACTGTGGTCAGATGAATCAGTATTTCAGGTATTTTTTGGGAGAAATGGACGCCGTGTGCTCCGGACCAAAGAAGAAAAGGATCAGCCAGACTGTTACCAGCAACAAGTCCAAAAGCCAGGGTCTGTCATGGTTTGGGGTTCTGTCAGTGCCCTCGGCAAAGGTAACTTGCAATTCTGTGATGGCACCATTAATACTGAAAAGTACATAGAGATTTTGGAGCACAATACGCTGCCTTCAAGAAGACATCTTTTCCAGGGACGTCCATGCATATTTCAACAAGATAATGCAAAACCACATTCTGCACACATTACAAAGTCCTGGCTGCGGAGGAAGAAGATACGGGTACTTGACTGGCCTGCCTGCAGTCCCGACCTGTTTCCATTAGAGAATGTGTGGCGCAATTTGATGCGCAAAATGCGACAATGAAGACCCCGTACTGTTGCCCACCTTAAGACTTGTTTGCAGCAAGAATGGGACAAAATTACACCTGAAACATTTCATCACTTGGTGTATTCAATCCCTAAACGTCTTTTAAGTGTTATGAAAAGCTGAAAAACTTCCTGTTTCGATGGCGAAACGCACCAAATGGCCGCCCCGCCATGGCCGCTCCGCCATGGCCATGCCATATGACGAAAACTTTTTCTTTTAAGAACTTTTCATTTTTAACCATAAGATGGCACAGACCAAATTTGAAGTTGATCGGATGAAATCTCTAGGAGGAGATACATGTGGAAATGGCCAAAATTGCACTAATTTCGAACTTTCAATTAAAAATAGCGGACTTCCTGTTGGGTTTAGGGTATGGCTCCAATGACATTTTATGTACGGCTTGACATTGCTACATATGTGTACCAGTTTGTAAGTCTACGTTAAACATACTGTAGGGGCAAATTTTGAAGTTGTTATGCATTTTTGAGTTTTGATTAATTATGAGTTGTTAATAATAGCTACTATTACGCTACACCTGCTTATCCTTTTAGAGGGTGAAGAGGTGGGGTACACCATGGACAGGTCACAGGGCTGACAGTTTGTTGAGTCTGTATTTTAGTTGAAACCATATTATAGGCCACCTAGTGTGTGTGTGTGTGTGTGTGTGTGTGTGTGTGTGTGTGTGTGTGTGTGTGTGTGTGTGTGTGTGTGTGTGTGTGTGTGTGTGTGTGTGTGTGTGTGTGTGGCTCACCTGTAGTAGATAACAGGTGGGTTGGCTTTGGCGGCGCAGTGAAATCTGACCAGAGTCCCCTCCAGAACAGGCTGTGGCTCCACACTGAGGTTGACGATTGGCAGGTCTGAGAGAGAGGGGAGATTATGATTATGAAGTCATCAGTGGCTGTGGTTACATATTGTAAAGAGTTACCAATGTTTAATTAACGTGGACTCTATCTTCAGAGCTGTAATTACTATCGGGCAGTTTTCTTTCCCTTTAGCACAGCAGCATGCCCTACATGATGGAGCTACGCTGGTGTAGCGCAGCTTGGAGAAGAGCCACCACACAGGCTTCACCCACCCAGGAGGAGGGGCACCATCACCATCAGTGAATCAACGGCGTTCCAAAATAAATTAGCTTAAGGATTTTAGGCAAACACCAAACTGATGGCAGAATTCAGTAAAAGATGAATGACCAGCATTGGCATCTATTAAACACAGGCCACTTTGGTAATCCACACTACATCATACATCATGGCTCATACTCACAGCTCTGTGTTGGCTAACATTCACCTCACAGCAATATCCAATGTGAGGTCATGTTTTTATGTCTTGTTTGACAAATACATATCACAGTTAAATTAAATTGATATTCAACAAATGGTGCACCCACAATCAATGGGCTATTGGTTTAGAATATACTGAAACTCAGTTTGCTTGCATGCTGCTACATAACCCTTATTTCAGACGTTGAAAGCAAGTTTCTAAAATAAAAGAGCTGAGAAAACACCTGTGACCCACATTTTACCAGAAGCAAGTACTGCCACATTGTGATTCTGTTCCACTGCATCACTGCAGTCTGCATTCGTGGCCAGATGTCAACAGCAGGAATATATAAGCATCATTAGCCAGTCCCTCCAGAAAAAGAGTTTTTTTGTGATTGTTGTGGGCAAAAATCCTTGATTATGCGGCACGTTTTCTTAAGAAATGCGATGGAATATGCGGGATATTTATGCAATTTTATGCGATGAAATTGCGGGAACTTACAAAAATTGCGGTTTGATGAAAAAGAGAAAAAAATGTGATCCCCACAACACCGTGTTCTCACTAGGTGAAATTACGTCACTTCATAACGTTCCCATGGCAACAGGGGAAAATGGCTGCTCTTGTGTGAAGTAAACGCAACATTTTTCAGCTTTCTGCTGAGATATATGTGACTTTTTTGCAACAAAAATGTGGGGATTATGAAATCATGCAAGTCCTGCATATTTTGCACGGAAATCTGCAATTTATGTGGCGAAAGTGCGGCGTATTTTAAAACAATGCAGCCTCCGCATAAATATGCGGACTTTGGCTGATTATGCATTGAATTCTGCGATCGCATAATCACGTTTTTCTGGAGGGACTGATTAGCAAGCATATTTCTTAACCAATCCTTTTACATTTAGAAGCACTTCAAAGCAAAACTACCTTCAACTAGCAGAACTCCAAAAGAAAACAACTTTCTCTCTTGAAAAGAAAAGGAGACATTATAATAAACGTATTAAATAAATAAGCAATGACATAATGAACCAAATTCATATTAGATGAAATAAGGAAATGTCTCACTAAATTAAATAAATTAAAGATTAATGAAAGAAAATGTCATTGCTTATTTATGGTGTTGAACGGAGGCCTAGAGTGAAAACCCAAAAAACAAAGAAATAGCAGAATCCATATCATTCCTTGTTTTACAGCATATATAACATTGCCTGTATTAACAGAAAACTATATCATTACTTAGAATGTGTGTGTTTTAAACTTACATAGATGTGTTTTGAAGAAGTAGACCATATCATTACTTAGAATGTGTGTTTTCAATTTACATAGATGTGTTTTAAAAAGTAAACCATATCGTTACTTAGAGTGTGTGTTTTGAAAACCCAAAAACAGCTAAACTATATCTTGCTCACATATTAATCTGTTTTTTGCTTACATGCTGACCTTTCTCTACATTTCATGACAAAAGAAGCTTTCCTGAGAATTGTGGGGAGTGAAGGAAGCCAGCAGACAGATAAGAAAGTTCAGGCAGAGAACAGGGGCCCAAAGGTGCATTCACGTGTTGCTGTAACAGTACATGTGTTGCCGTACACATTATACATGATGTATGGACCATATTAGGTTTTTCCTTCCTGTAAAGTTGTCTGCAAGCGTTTCCTACATTACCTTACAAGGAGAAGGAAGTGCATAAAGTACATCCCTCTTGGTATCTTTGGGAGGAGTCAAATGTTTTTTGATGTATAAATATGACTGTTTTGCCGTGAAACGCGCTTCTCCTCTGCCCAGATGCCTTCTGCAGCTGGGATAGGATTTATTTGCCTCTCACAGCCAGAGGGGATTCCCCTGCACTCACCGAGTGCTTGGGAGGATAGGAGACAGTGTCTCCGAGGAGCAGCTTTAACTCCTAACGTTTTATTTTTTGTAGAGGATCTTTAATTTCTATACAAAATAATAAAACCACCTTGAGCTCGGCTTGAGGTAAGGGGACAAGGGGTTAGGTCAGACTCCTCTTTAACCGCCCGTGGCAAGTTGCAGCCGGGCGGGACCTTTTTCGAGAGGTGTGTGTCAGGCTACGTCGATTATAAATTAAGCTTAAACGCATACTGCAGAACATTTCAAATACTGGGCGTGCATGTAACAATACCTGCCAAAAATTGCATCCACCTTACAGGCAGCACGGAAAGTCATGAAGCATTTTATTTTCTGAGCCTACTAGATGGCGCTCTTGGTTTGAAGAAAAATTAACAACGAATGGCAATTCAGTGGGCTTTCAACCTTTTGTTTAACAAAAAGCGCCATCTAGTGGGCTCAGAAAATAAAGAACATTTGGCCATCACTAATACTTTTTGGAAAGTCTGGAGTCATCATTGTTTTATTTTTAGATTAGATTAGATTCAACTTTATTGTCATTGTGCAGAGTACAAGTACAAAGACAACAAAATGCAGTTTGTGTCTAGCCAGAAGTGCAAAAAAGCAGAAAAGTGCAATGTGATAAACCAAGTATAGACAGGTGGTGCATAGGCAGGACAAAAAATATATTGCAGTGTTATAAGAGCAGAATAAATATGGCTATGTAATATAAACAATGTATGAACAACATGTACAGATATGTGCAATGTAGTAGCGGTGACATTATACTAGTAGTATATATATGCAGTGTATTAGCAGAATATATAATAAGAAAAACAGAATATGGATATTCTGAATGAACCATAGAAGATATGTACAGTATGTACAGCTATCTGCAATGTGGTAAGTAGTAAGAATAGTAAGAACAAGTGTATGTACAGGATGAATAGTATGAAGAGCAGTAGAATATGACTATGTATAGGTGTAATTACGTACATTTGTAGATAAATAAATATAACAGTATGGGTGGGGTTGGGTAGTGCAAGTTGTCTAATATCTATTCCTTTCTTTATTCTAAACCAAATAAAATATAAAATACAGCACTTGATACAGCAATGATTTTCATATAAAGTCCTTCCAGACGTTAGTTCGACTACTACGGGCAGAATAAGAAAGAAAATAGGAGAAAATAATGAGACTCTGTCACAGAAATCAGTCTCCTGGGAGAACAGGGTAATAAACCACACACTTTATACTTGAGTGTGGCTCTACTTTGGCGATGTTTCACAGCAGTGCATTAGCATTTTTAGAATGTGTCTTTTTGGTGCCCATGGGGACCTTTGTGGACACACCACTTCTGCATGTGGCTTTTAATTATTTAGCGCACACCTTTTTTCTTTGTGCAGTTACCTTTCAAACTTTTCCTTTTTACAATTACCCAGGGACAGAGTCTGCCTCTTGGCTCCTACAGCTCATTGTAAGCAAATGAACCACAGGAAATTAAAGGCCCTCTGCAAAATAACTTATTTTAGACCTGTTTATCGCCATTTCACTCAGTGATACATTTCCGATTTAATTTACATAATACATATCTGCCATACATATGTATTAAGTGTGGTACTCAATAGCTCTGACTTAATGCAGAGGTGTGCTATGTTTACTGTATGTACTTAAAGGAGTACTCTGAATATTTGGGAAAGCCAGTTGTTGTTGCACTTTCCAACAGCTCCTACTTGTCTTATCTACATGTTGGTTCTTAAGGTTTTGTCCAGAGTAACCACATTCTGCAACACTGGTACCTTGATCCGTTCTGAGGTGCTGCCCGCAGCACTGGATGGTCAGTAATTAGCTCCAGTCCTGAGGAAACTGCTCATGCAGTATTTGTGCTACGCCGGTTGACATATATATATAAATTAGAAACAGCAAATATGTTTTGATGGAAAGGTAATGCTGACGCAAAACATTTTCTATTAACATCCCAAGAAAAAAATAAATACTGATACTGACTTTATGAATACAATGTTTACTGATCACGCATTCTTTTTCACCAAAATATCCAATCTTGTATATCCACTGACTACAGCATCATTACATTGTTTTTGAGGAAATGTAGTCTTGATCAACAACGGTTCATTTCCAGGATAATTGCCGGAACATCCGGTGCCACCGGATCTTCCGCCAGATGTCCCTCTTGTAAAATTCCGTTCATTTCGGGAAACAAAAGAACAAGAAATTGTAAATTGTGCAAGAAGGCTGGCCTGCTCGGTTCTTGGGGGAATGATTGTAAAGATTTACAAATAATATGTTTACGACATTTCCTCTCTAACTGGGCCGTTTTGGGAGTGATTGGTGGGATTACTGTGGACGAAGTACACACGGAGATAGACTGGTAAATTAATGGACAAGAGCATCCAGTTCGGCGAAGTGAGTCAAATGCGGAAGTGCCTTAAACCTGCATTCTATCTAAATTCCAGCAGGGGGCGTCACGTGCAGTTGCAAAAAGGAGGTCGGTTTCTACAGAAGTCTATGGCGAAATGACCAGCTTCTCATTTGATTTATTACCTCAGTAAATATTATCATGAAGAGTTTATGGTCTTAATAGCTAGTTTTAAGTCTTTTTCAATACAGAATGATGTTCATTTTTTGAATTATTGTCTCATTGTCAATCATTTCCCCTAATATTCAGCGTTCGGTTGAACTACAAGACACTCAAGGAGTCGGCTTTATAGTTTTCCGGTAAGAAATGTTACATTTAGTTTTAAGCCTGTTTTTCAGGGAATTACGGTTGCACCTTGCTAACCAAGCTAGCGGGCTAAGTAAAACATTTTCTATACAAACATAGACTGTAGAAATAGTCTATGAGTCTATGTATGCATAAAGGTCCCACCGGGGCTGGTAAGGTTAACCTGTTTTCACCTGTTAATGTGGTGGTGTTGGGTTATCAATGCTAATGTAATGGTACCGTTAGCTTCATATCAGAGCTTGTTATACAACCCCAAATCAGAAAAAGTTGGGACAGTATGGAAAACACAAATAAAAAAAGGAAGTAGTGATTAAATGTACTAAATGTACTTTGACTTGTATTTCATTGCAGACAATACAACAGCACATAATTGAATGTGTTCCTCATGATTTTTGTTGTTTTTAATGAAAAAAAAAATCCTATTTTGGTTATTGCAACACATTTCAAAAAAAGTTGGAACAGTAAAGCATTTACCACTTTGTAATGTTTCCATTCCTTTTCACAACACTTAAAAGACGTTTAGGGACTGAAGACACCAAGTGATGAAGTGTTTCAGGTGTAATTTTGTCCCATTCTTGCTGCAAACAAGTTTTAAGGTGGGCAACAGTACGGGGTCTTCGTTCGTCGTCGCATTTTGCGCTTCAAAATGCACCACACATTCTCTATTGGAGACAGGTCGGGACTGCAGACAGGCCAGTCAAGTACCCGTATCCTCTTCCTCCGCAGCCAGGACTTTGTAATGTGTGCAGAATGTGGTTTTGCATTATCTTATTGAAATATGCATGGACGTCCCTGGAAAAGATGTCTTCTTGAAGGCAGCATATTGTGCTCCAAAATCTCTATGTACTTTTCAGCATTAATGGGGCCATCATAGAAGTGCAAGTTACCTTTGCCAAGGGCACTGACACAACCCTATACCATGACAGACCCTGGCTTTTGGACTTGTTGCTGGTAACAGTCTGGATGATCCTTTTCTTCTTTGGTCCGGAGCACACGGCGTCCATTTCTCCCAAAAAATACCTTGAATACTGATTCATCTGACCAGAGTACACGTTTCCACTGTGTGATGGTCCATCCCAGATGCCTCTGAGCCCAGAGAAGTCGACGGCGCTTCTGGACACTGTTAACATAGGGCTTCCTTTTGGCACAGTACAGTTTTAACTGGCATTTGTGGCTGTAACTACGTATTGTGGTACTTGACAAAGGTTTGCCAAAGTAGTCCTAAGCCCATGTGGTGATATCGCTTATAGATGAATGACGATTCTTGATGCAGTGCCGCCTGAGGGATCGGAGATCACGGTTGTTCAGCTTAGGCTTGCGCCCTTGTACTTTACGCACTGAAATTCCTTCTCATTCCTTGAATCTTTTAATTATGTTATGCACTGTTGAAGGTGAAATAATCAAATGTCTTCCTATCTTTCTTTGAGGAACATTGTTTTTAAACATTTCAATAATTTTCTCACGTATTTATTGTCAAACTGGCGATTCTCGGCCCATCTTTGCTCCTAAAGGACTAGACCTTTCTTGGATGCTGCTTTTGTACCAAATCATAATTACAATCACCTGTTGACATCACCTGTTTCAAATCACATCATTATTTAACCAATTTACCTGATGGAATGTGTTGCAGGTCTGAATGACAGGAAAGGATGTATATTTACAAATGAAATTAAGTTTAAGTAAATTATTTGTGTTTTTCATACTGTCCCAACTTTTTCTGATTTGGGGTTGTATAAGGTTAGTGCAAATTAACCAACGTAAAGCTAACAACATTTGTTAAGTTTCATTTTGGTGTTTGTGGCGCGATTTTAATATACATGTATTTAATAAAACTGTCAATGACATGCTATAGTGCAGGTTAACATATTGTAATGTTACTTTATGTTGTGGCACGTTTTAAACCTGCCAGTGACTTCAGATAAAATTATTTACACAATGGACCAAGCTCTAATTATTGTGCATTATTGTCCCATCTTAATAAGTCACCCTGTGCAGTTTGCACTTTGAATGTATCTGTTTCTTCACAGACAAGCAGGTAGACATTAATTTTCATGCACAAATTACACAGTAGGCTACATTTTTATAAATGGACTCATATTTTTAGTTAGCTGCTAGCGTCCCTTCAATCCTATGTGTAAAGATCGCGGCTAGGTTGCTCCACTTTCGGCATAATTATAGTATATTTACACTTTGAATTTCTTCACGCCACTTATGTTACAGCTACCGTAAGGTCTTACAAAGCTAACACTTGTGTCCGATTTCAATTTAAGCCATTTTTGTAAATTTGAGAGGTCTATTTAGGAGGAGCTGTCAGCTAGGCTAGCTATGTGTCCCATTCAATCCTATGGAAAGATCGCTGCTCCACTTTCGGCATAACTATCATATATTTACACTTAGAATTTTGTCACGCTACTTATATTACAGCTACCCTAAGGTCTTACAAAGCTAACACTTGTGTCCGATTTCAATTTAAGGCATTTTTGTAACTTTGAGCGGTCTCGGTCGGAAGAGGCTAGCTAGCGCTCATTGATAGAGCTAGCTACATCCAGGGGGGAGGGTATGGCGTTATATATGTGTCTCATTCCTGAGCGAGTAATTGTATGTTTTGAGCACAGAGATCTATATTTTGCAAGCACATTACAATGCATTTTGAACAGAAATGAACACTCTATATAATTTTGTTTGAGCAAACAAAAACCTATTCTGTGCTCAATAAATGTATTTGCATGTCTTCCTCTGCTCACAAGTAGACACTGCTGCGCTCCGGTCATGTCTCCCTCACGCTCAACCTCTGCAGCACTGCACAAACCAATGGGTGACGTCACACATGCTTTGTCCATTAATATTAACAGTCTACGGTAAGAACCAATACAGTTTAACCATGTATCCAGCTAATTTAAAGTGATCAAGTTACTGTATTGTGTGAACAGTTAACTTCATTTAATATTGTATGTGGCATTTTCTTTTGCAGGTTGCAAATGTTCCACCAGAACAAGTTCCTTCCTGATACTATTTCGCAGTGCCACCGTCGCTGCATCCAGAGTTTAGCGCCAACCAAGATTGTGATTGGTTTAAACAAATGCAAACAACCCAGAAAATGTTTTCTCCTATCCTAGACTGCATGATCTTTTCATTTTGTTTGTCACCACATCATAATTGGGAAACAAATGTATTACAATCTAAAGTTAATTTCAGAAAGGGCTGGCCTGGACCAAACATACAGAGGTGATATTCTAGTTACCCCTCGGGTAAATACTGAACTTGAGAAGATTGCCTTTCACTACTTTGTACCTTATAAATGAAATTAATTACAGAGAATTTTATGATTTTAAACGTTTTCATTTTCTTTGTATCTGCTGTACTCAAGTCTCTCTTGCAAAGGAGATCTTGGTTGAATCTAGCATGCATGTAGCTTGCGATCATGAGTTTATGTCATGTAAACAGACTTTTCTCAGGACCGGCAATTCAAGGGCAAAGGACAAAGTGGAACAAAAACTCACATCTGGAAATGCTAAGGAGGCATGACAGGGGTTGAACACAATGATGGGGAGAACCGAGTGAACCCACACAAATCCCCTGGCCTGACTTGTTTAGGGGCAGAGCGCTTAAAGACTGCTCCGCCCAGCTAAGTGGGGTCTTCACCAAGCTCTTTCAGAGCCTTCTGGGATTAAGTGGTGTTCCTCAACAGTAAAACGAATCCACCATCATCCCAATCCCAAAAAAGACACATGCCAAGGGAACAAGGATTTTAGGCCAGTTGCCCTAATATCGGTACTGTGCAAATGCATTGAAAGAGTTGTAGGTGACCACCTCTCCAGCATGGCGACAGGAAGACTTGACCCACTTCAGTTTGTTTTTAAGGCAAATGTGGAGTGGAGTATGCAACTCTGACTCTTTTGGACACAGTAAGCAGACAGCTGGACTCATCACAGGATTTCATTTATGGACTAATCTGCTTTTAATACTGTACACATATACACACTACAGCAACACCTTGTGGAGCTTCAGGTTTTATAATCAAGATGAAAAATATCAGTGGTGTTTGTGCCAACAGTTCAGGAGCTGCTTCTTTGAGTTTGTCCAGCATGTCCGGTCTGTAGCACAAATATCAAAGTCAAGATCACATTAGAAGCTGGGGGGAGCTGTAATAAAGACTATGCTGATCCCCAGTTAAAGCCCAGGTGACCAGAGGTCGTCCTGCCTCGGAACCAGAGCCCCAGACCAGAGTTGTTCATTATTTTTGGGGCATTTTTAAGCCTTTATTTTCACAGGACAGATGAAGACATGAAAGGGGAGAGAAAGGGGGAATGACATACAGCAAAGGGCCGCAGGTCGAACCCGCGGCCGCTGTGTTGAGGAGCAAACCTCTACACATGTGCTCCTGCTCTACCAACTGAGCTAACCCGGCCACAGAGCAGCGTTGTTCTGATACCGATACACAGTTCCAATGTTTAAAATGCTACCAAAATCAGTGAAAATGTGAGTACCAGTATGCACGATCTGGTCCCATCTCATTTAGCCCTGAAATAAATCTACTTAGTTCTTACTTCTCTGTATGTAAATTATTTGTTCATGTTTCACAAAGGGTTTAACCTAAACCAGTCCATACAACAACGACTACATTTACATACACGCACACGCGGGAGACAAACATTTTGGAAGAGCGACTCTTGTTGAAGGGACTGTTTGGGAGACGTTTTGTTTTTATTCCCACGGCACGACTTTTTGTAAATACACCTTTTGGGGGACCTGGACCACAGCACGGAGAGCGGGCTTGCTGAGTCCCGGTGCCGACGAGGGGCTGGTGCAGACCCGACGAGGGGAGGAACGCTAAACGACAGCGGCTGGAGGAAGTTGCTTCACCACTGACAAAACTAGGAGTTGCGGCACCAGCTGCGTGCTGTAGTCGGGACTGTTTGCTTCAGAGGACTGAGACAGGTGAGAAGAAATCCTCAAGGATGCTCACCATGACACCGAAACCAAAAGGAGAGGAAGCCATCAGTCTATCACAGGTACGAGATCTTTTAAAACAACAAGATGTATACATGCAGTTGCTAACACAGCAAGAAAACAATTTCAAGTGCTTTGTCCAAATCTTGGTTGATTCTACCAACAAGAGAATGGATGATATGATTAAAGAGGTTTACGACCTAAAGATCAGTTTGCAGTTTTCCCAAAAATAAGTGGAAGACCTACAAGTGACCTGCAAGGAGTTAAATATAAAAAACAAAGACGCACGCACAGACATCAGTACCATGTGTGAATCACTCTTAACAATGACAGGGAAAGCAGACTACCTTGAGGGTCAATCAAAACAGAACAATATAGTTATAGAAGGCATTCCTGAGTCCCCACGTGAGAGCTGGGATGAATCTGAGGATAAGGTTCGTGAGATGCTCGCTGTAAAGTTGCAGATGGATGAAAAGAAGATAGAGGTGCAGCGAGCCCACAGGATGGGAACCAACTCAGGTGAAAAACCCAGGGCAATAGTGGTGAAATTTTTACGATTCAAGGATAAGATGGCCATTCTGGATAGAGGACATAAACTGAAAGGAACTAACATCTTCCTAAATGAGGACTATACTGAGGCCGTGCGCCAGAAACGAAAAGATCTCATCCCTGCCATGAAAGCTGAAAGAGGTAAAGGGAGCATTGCATACATCCGCTACGACAGACTCATTGTCCATCCTCCCTCCCAAAAGAGCCAAGCCTGTGGGTTCTTAACCCATACACAATACTGAATAGCATTGCTTTTTGTTTTTGTGTGTTCCTTTTTATATTATGTCTATATCTGATAAACTTCCAAGGAAAGGGCTAAAAATAGCCCATCTTAATATATGTAGCCTTAGGAATAAGGTTCAGGACATCGACAACTTGCTAAAATCGGACAACATTCATATTCTAGCCATCTCTGAGACACACCTGCATGACTCATTTGATGATGCTGTAGTGGCAATACAGGGATATAACATATATAGAAAAGACAGGGATAGCTATGGGGGAGGAGTAGCAATATACATTCAGAGCCATATTCCTGTTAGGCTCAGAGAGGACTTAATGTTAAATGCAGTTGAAGTGTTGTGGCTGCAGGTGCACCTGCCTCATTTAAAACCTTTGCTGTTGGGATGTTGTTATAGGTCACCAAGTTCGAACAGTCAGTATTTGGATAACTTGTGTGAAATACTTGAAAGAGTATGTGATGTGAATAATGAGATTTATCTCCTTGGAGACCTGAACATTAATTTATTTTCATCGAGCTGTCCACTAAAAAAGAAACTTTTCTCTGTAACAAGCGCCTGTAATCTGGTTCAGCTCATTAATCAACCTACCAGAGTATTTAAGAACAGTACAGGAAATATATCATCCACATGCATAGATCACATTTACACTAATGCTGTAGAATTGTGCTCAAAATCTATATCGGTTCCTATTGGATTTACCGATCATAATCTAGTAGCAATATCCAGGGAAGTCAAAGTTCCACAGGCGGGACCTAAAGTAGTGTTTAAGAGATCATACAAGCGATTCTGTTGTTAGTCGTATGTTAAAAATATCTGTTGGTCTGATAAAAGACTGATAAAAAGACGGACCCAGATACTGCACTTGATGTATTTATGAAACTGCTGCTTCCAGTTATTGATAAGCACGCACCAGTTAAGAAAATGACCGTTAGAACTGTCAGTGCACTTTGGATTGATGAGGAGTTGAAAAAATGCATGGTTGATAGAGAGGAAGCAAAACGAGTGGCAAAAAGGTCTGGATGTACATCTGATTGGCAGACTTACTGTAAATTAAGGAACTGTGTGACTAAAATGAACAAAAAGAAGAAGAAATTGTATTATGAAAATAAAATAAATAATATAAAGTATGATGGAAAAAAAACTCTGGAGTGCCTTAAATGATATCATGGGCAGAAAGAGTAACTCAACTCCATCTTTTATTGAGTCAGCGGGGCTTTCATTATTAAACCCTTAGAAATTGCTAATCATTTTGATGATCATTTTATTGGCAAAGTGTGTAAACTAGCAAACCAACAACAAGCTGTGAGCCATCATATTTATGTATAAAAGTATTTATGTATCAAATAATGAGAAAAAAGAATTGTATTTTTGAATTGTATAAAGTGAGTATAGAACAGGTGAAAAAAAATATTGTCGTCCATCAATAATGACAAACCACCTGGTATTGACAATTTGGATGGAAAGCTACTGAGGATGGTTGCTGACCAAATTGCCACTCATATTTGCCACATCTTTAATTTAAGCCTTACAAGTAATGTTTTTCCTCAAATCTGGAAAGAAGCTAAAGTTATTCCTCTACCCAAGCAAGCTAGGGCTGCCTTGTCCAGCACTAACAGCTGACCAATTAGTCTGTCACCTGTTCTTAGCAAACTATTGGAAAAAAATGTATTTGACCAGATACAGTACTACTCTGTTAACAATTTGACAAGTGACTATCAGCATGCTTATAGAGTAGGTCACTCAACATGCACTGTCCTTACACAAATGACGGACGACTGGTTGAAAGAAATTGATCAGAAGAATATTGTGGGAGCAGTACTGCTAGATTTCAGTGCTGCCTTTGATGTCATTGATCACAAATTATTATTGAAAAAACTTGTATGTTATGGTTGTGCTCCATCTGCTTTATCATGGATTGAAAATGATCTATCCTACAGAACGCAAAGAGTATTCTTTAATGGTAGCTTTTCAGATACTAAACAGTTAGAGTGTGGAATCCCACAAGGAAGTTCGCTTGGCCCTTTGCTATTTTCTGTTTTTATTAATGATCTTCCACTTGCTTTCAAAAAGCCCATGCGTCCATAATGCAGATAATACAACAATATACATAGGTGCACCTACAAGTAATGAAATAACTGCAACCCTAAACAAGGAGTTGCATATAGCACTAGAATGGGTTAGGACCAACACATTATTTTTAAACATGTCAAAGTCTAAAAGCATTGTATTTGGTACAAAGCATTCCTTGAGCTCTAGACCTCAGATGAATTTGATGCTGAATAATGTAGCTGTTGAGCAAGTAGAGGAAACAAAGCTTTGTGGCATTATTGTAGATTGTAAAATGTTGTGGACAAGGCATATAGATTCTCTTGTTGTAAAGATGGGGAGGAATATATCTGTAATAAAAAGATGCTCTAATTTTCTAACACCACACTTGACCAAGCAAATCCTGCAGACCATAGTTTTATCACATCTAGACTATTGCCCAATGATATGGTCAGGTGCTGCAAAGAAGGATCTACGAAAACTGCAGCTGGCTCAGAACAGAGCAGCTCGTCTTGCCCTTCAATGTCCACTTAGATCTACTGTAAACATGATGCATGTCAATCTCTCCTGGTTGAAAGTTGAGGAGAGACTATCAGCATCACTCCTGTTTTTTGTTAGAAACATGAATGAATTGAAAATGTGTATATTTGTATAGTCAACTTACATTTAGCTCTAACACACATCAATACCCTACCAGACATGCTACCAGAGGTCTTTACAAAGTACCTAGAGCCCGAACACGATCAATGCAACGTACAGTACTGTATCGAGGGATGGTTGCATGGAACTCACTTCCTGCCGAGATTGCCAAAGCGCACAATAAATCAAGCTTTAAAAAACTAGTAAAGCAACATCTAAGGGTCTTAACATTGTAAACATATTTTGTAATTACTGACTTTTTTTTCTTTCTTTTTTATTTCATGATGTATGGGAATATTTACATGTATACAAAGATGCTGTAAATTTTAACTTCTATATTATGTGCTTATATATTTAGGGTAATACTTATAGGAGTATAGGAAGCGGAATATGTAGTTGTGAGTAAATATAGCTATAGTTATACTGCTCTTATCTTTTTATATAATCTGGCTGTTTTTAGTCTGAAAATGGCTTATTGTTTGTTGTAATGTTTTATGTTTTGGAAGAGTAGCTGGTGTTCTGCATCAGCTAATGGGGATCCTAATAAAATCAAATCAAATCAAATACACGTAATATTCCGGATTTTTGCCCTTATTCCGACTAAGCTATTTTAAAAGTAACTGTGTTTATCCTTCTTTTCTTTTGGCCATGCATCTCTACCACAGCCCTGCAAACTGTTGGCTGCTTGGTTTGTGTACAACAACCATAGCGCACAGAGCTGAGCGTAAACCATAAACTGGCTGTAAACTGCAGTCAATTTTTTGATTTTTTATTATTTAACCTTTATTTAACCAGGAAGAGACTCATTGAGATTAAAAATCTCTTTTTCAAGAGTGTCCTGGCCAAGGCAGGCAGCAGTACAACCACACATACAGTACATGCAAATACAAAATACACAAAAAACACTAATAACATAAAACAACAGAAACAGCAAATCCCTCAAAGTCAACCAGAATCCTAAACACGTCAGGTAAAACATCTACAGTCAGATGTGGCTGCCTCCAAGTCAAACAACATCCTCTTAAAAGCGACCAATGAGACTAGTTTAGTAAGTTTCATGGATTTCTGTAACTTGTTCCATGTAGAAGGAGCAGCAAACTTAAACGCCTGTTTCCCCAGCTCAGTTCTGACCTTTGGAACAGATAGAAGGAAAAGATCCTGGGAAAACCCTGATTGAGACGCAGATTCTGACTAACCCTTTGTGTTTGCCTGTCTTGCGGCATAATGCACAGTGTTGGCTGCACAGTGGTTCTCTGAGACAGCAGCAGCTGCCTCCCATCAGTGGGTACCATTGACTGCTCCCAGTGGTGAGGTGCTGTGCTTTCAAAGACCTCCAGGAGTCTCCGTAGCCTTTCCACTTTTACAGCGCCATAATCACTTATTCTTCTAACACTTGTCCCCTTCCTCTCCTACCCCTGACCGACAAACAGCGGAGCTCATAGCTGCCTTTACAAAGTTGCTGAATTGCTTCTTTGTGTTTGCATCTCACACAGTGCACACCCTAACCTCACAGCTGTACAGTATGCACATTTTAAATGGACCACAGAGTGCAGGTTTAAGCGCTTGGCTCAAACGCTGCACTGGGAATGATTCAGCCTGGTGTAAAACACTAACGCCAGTGTCATTAATCCAAACAACCCTCGATTGGATTGGCTCTTTCCTGGAGATAGGAACATTTCAGTGACTCTGGAGGTGTTTGGAGCACCGTCAGTGGATGCTAGGGAGCTCCATTACCAGAACTGCCGCTACAGTTCAATGCCGTCCAACCACACAAGTGAAGGGGAAAATGGGGCTGGCATTGTTTTTATGACAAAAGGTTTTGCCATTTTTACAATAATCAGCTTACACATCTCAGTCCGTCCAAACTATTCTCAATATGCTCCATTCTTTTGGATAGCAAAACTGAAACAGAAAAAGAATGCATGTGGAGGAAGAATAAATCTCTCAAAAGAAATGCATATCTGAATTGAAATAATTTTCTGCTTTATCAGTCATACTTAACGGGACTTCCGGTTGGGCCTCGGGAGAGATGTAGACGTGTCTAACTGAGCTCTCCCACATGAACCTTAAAATTCGTTAACAAGAATTTTTTTTTTCGCTGTTCGAAGTCATACAGACACTGTGTACATTGGTAAGGTGAGAATTTTTGTTTTTATTCTGTTAATCGAGGTGAGCCGCGTATAAACATGCCGGACCTGAGGAAGGCTGCTAAAGCTAACGAACCAGCAGAAAACACGAGCTCGGGACAGTCAGCTATATTGCAAGCAATAATAAATAAATGCATTAAGAAACGAACTGCTGGCGAAAATGGATGAGAAAACAGAGATGCAAAATGAAGAAATACGCAAGCAAATCAGTGGTTTGAGAGATGAGCTGAAGGGTGCAATCGATCAGGCTAACATCAAAACTAACGCGCTAGAGGAGCGCACCGCAGGCTTGGAAACAGCAACTAACACTCACTCGGATGCTATCGCTAATCTGGAACAACAGGTGGCTGAACTGAAAAAAGGCTGAGGATTTGGAAGCGAAATCACGGAGATTTAATTTGCGCATATTTGGGGTTAAAGAAGGACGAGAGGCAGGCGTCTCAGCGAGCACCTTTGTTGCAAAACTTTTACAAAAAGTGATGGGCCTGGACGAGCCACCCGTTATTGATAGGGCTCACCGTACTTTGCAGCAAGCCCCGGGTGACGGGCAGCCACCGAGAGCTTTTGTCGTCAAGTGCCATTACTATCAAGAAAAGGAAAGAATTCTACGAAAGGCTGTTACATCTCCAGATCGCTCCATTCATCTCCACCGCTCTCCCTGGTGCCTCCACTCCAGTGCTTCTTCTCGGCCTCCCCTCGTTCCCTGCTTTTCCCTCGGCCCCGTCTCCTTCCTGGCGTCCGCCTCCCCACTACCCTCTCCTGTTCCAACCTTCTCCCTTGTTATTTTGTCCAGCCAATAAATCCTTTATTTGTTTCTCCAAGCCTTGCATTTGGGTCCGTTCTGTCCAGTCGTTACATTGTTGACGGTATATATGTTCAGATAAATGGTTTTTATGAGGTTTGTGTGGGGCCTCAGCCCCACTTGTATTTGTATGAACCTTGGATGCCAATCTGATACGTGCGGGGATACGTGAGATAATGTATACAAAGTATGAGTTTTGTGGATGGGGATGCCTTGTATGACATAAGAGAATGCTTGTTGGTTTGTTTGTGTTATGTACATTTAAAACAATAAAAACACTTTGAAATAAAAAGAATCAGTCATACTTGTGCAACAGTGAAGAAGCTGTAAGGAATGTAAGGAATATTTCAAATCCATACGTTGCAGCAAATAGTTCTTGTCAACCAACAATATCATCAATTTGACCATTCATAGATGCACCTTATTGTCTGTGTTTGGACAATGTTAGAAAGTGAAATAGAAAAAGGCAGGAACGAAGCACATTTTTTTTAAATTTAATTATTCACACTGTTAAGAACCTAACATCTGTAATCATGGGAATCTGTGCCATTGTGTTCCTGTGCTGTCCCCCACTCCCCTGCAGATTATACTGTAGACTGACACTGATTTCTTATGGTGCATGAGAGTAGCCACACTATCCTCTTATCATAATAAGGCAGTATAAATGATTAGTCTGCAGACTTTTCAAATAATGTATTTGATGTTTGGGTGTTTTTTACTTACGCTGAATGTTGAGTGTGACAGTAGCATCTTTGCCGTTGGGGGCTGCTTTATTTGAAGCTCGACAGGTGATCTGCTGACCTGACTCAATGTTGGAGGGAGACAGGTAGAGTGTGCTGACTGTGCTCTCCCTCTTACCATCCCTCAACAAGCTCTGAGGAATCAAGGACAGAGGAGAGCATTGTTTTAAAAGTCATGTTCATCAATTACCAATGCAAGAGCATAATTTTATCAACAGGAAATAACCACACAGAACTGTTTGACCTGGAGTTCATGGAGACATTTTAATTCATTTAGGGACCAGTGAAATTGTGTGCCCCTCAATAAATACCGTATTTTTCGGACTACAAGTCGCTCCTGAGTATAAGTAAAAAATCAAAAACATGTATAAGTCGCACTGGACTATAAGTCACATTTGTTCAGAACCAAGAGAAAACATTACCGTCTACAGCCGACGGCGCTCTATGCTGCTCAGTGCTCCTGTAGCCTGAAAACAACTGAAAAACTGTTAACTGAAATATTAACGGAGAACAGCGGACATACTAGTTTTTTGTTGTCTAATGAGCGGACACCTGCAAGCAGGATCCATAAAGTTCAGCTGACGCATACTAGCATTGGATGTAAACACCGAGTGAATTAGCGTGGAATGTAGAATGGTCGGCATGTAACAGTCACAAACTCCACCAGCAGTTAGCAGAAGTTGGCACGCCATTTCTGCACCAGTCTGTGTTAAAGAAGAATTCCGGTCTATTTTAACCCGTAGCTCTGTTGTTTGTAAATTAGGAGGGCTGTCAGTAGCGAAAAAAACGAAACCAATCGGTGCTGCCTACACGTCTTATCCCCCGACTCGCTTTAGCACCTAACAGGCGTACACAGGGCAAGTTTTAAACGTGTTTTTAGCCTCTAAACATGCTCGAAATATCATTACTCGGTCTTACCCATGTGCAGGTATTCCTTACGAGCGAACACAGCGAATTTGACTGCAGTAGATGTGACAGAAAGGCATAAAAGTTGTGTTAATCCATACCTCTGTTGAATTCCTGTTTAATGGGTAGTTGAGTAATCTGTTTTGTAAAACAATTGATTGAGCAGTATAACATTCTTAGGCTATAGTTTATTTTTTTCACAATGTAATCAATATGAAATCTGAAGGTGAGTCGGGAATCGAGCCAAAGGCCAAGATATTTAAACTCCTCAACTTTCTCTAGAAGTGTACCATCAAGGAATTTAACCTCAAGAGAGTTATTTTGCTTATGGTGTGCAGATCTAGTTGCAAAGAGCATGCCATAGCACTTCTTTTTATTCAATAGAAGCAGATTAAGAGAGAACCATGATTGAATACGATTGAAATCAAATTGAAGTGAGGTTTGAATCTCATATGTCATGATTAGATGTATATATAACTGTGCCATCTGCATATAAATGTATCTGGCAGTCTACACATATCATTTATAAAAATAGAAAATAAAAGGGGCCCTAGGGAAAAACCCTGAGGGACACCTGTTTCCATTATTCTAGGCTGAGAGAGAGTATCATTAAGAGACACGCTTTGACGTCTGTAATGAAGATATGCATTAAACCAGAGAACAGCTGATTTGGAAAGACCGATAGCATATAGTTTATCAAGAAGAATATAATGATTGACCATGTCAAATGCCTTAGTAAGGTCAATAAAAATTGCACCAGTAGACCTGTTATCATCTTGTGCAGAAAACATATCATTGGTAAATAATGTAAGGGCTGTTATTGTAGAATGATTAGGTCTAAATCCAGATTGATTTGTAGTCAAGAGGGAGAAGTCATTAATATATTTAGACAGTTGCCTAAAAATAAGTTTTTCGAATATCTTAGCTACATTACTAATTATGGAAATTGGCCTATAGCTATTGACATCAAGTGAGTCACCACCTTTGTGTAGTGGTGTTACCTTCGCAAATTTCCACATTAATGGAATTACGCAAGTGGAAAGTGATAAATTAAATAAATCACATAGTGGAAATGCTAGGATGTGCGAAGAAAGCTTAATAAACTTAATGTTGAGACCATCAGGACCAGCACCATTAGAAGATTTTATTTCTGAGATTGCCTGTTCGACATCAGAGGGATACAATTTTGAAAATGAAAATGAGAATGAGCCATTGTTCACAGTATTTGTTATGCTAGAATAGGAGAATTCAGATGATTGAGAACAACCGATAGAGGAAAAATGTTGATTGAAAGCATTGGCCATTGACATAGGGTCAGTAATAATATTGTTGTTCATTCTAAGTTTGGTAGGAGGACTTTGATTGGTTTTATTAATTAAAAAGTTAAGTTTCTTCCAGAATTGCTTAGGGTTTTTAATGTCATCAGATAAAGAATACTTATAATAATTTGATTTTGCATTCCTTGTTTTGGTTGTACAATCATTTCTTAGTTTCTTATATTCAGACCAATCAGCAGCATCCTTTGTCATGTGGTATCTGACCCAGGCTTTATCTCCTTGTTTAAATAAATGTATTAGATCACTGTTAATCCAAGTTAAATGACTCATTTCGATGTGGAACACACGGAGGAGTTTTTGGAGTTTGATGGTCGGGGTTATCTTTTCGAACCTGAATATACAGACGAAGAGTTATTGGCACAAGAAGTTGCCGAGAGAAGGGCAGAAACAGAGGAGCAGGACGCTGCTGCTTCAAGGCTACGACGTGCGGGGACATGGTGGTGGTCCTGTGGATACTGTATCGCAATGACCACCGAGGAAGAAAGCCTGTGCTGTAAGGAATGGGATCTCGTACAGCCTGGTCTGGATGGGTCCCCAGATAACGGACATTGTTTCGCCCATACAGAGAGGTTTCCCCATCTGATCTGTAAGGATGTTCTGGAAGCTTTTTTTTTGTCCCGAAAGTAAATTGGAAGAAGCGGCCTAAACCGGACGGACCTGACGGCCAGCTGTCTAATGAGTGAGTACAACAGGCTTTCGTGACTCTGTCTTAGCTTAGCTACATTTGCTTTTTATTGTAAATACACATTCAAAACACTAATCAAAACACACCTCTTCGGATTAGCTTAGCTACTGTTTTTATTGTTTTTAATTGCTTCTAAATATGATTGTTGTATGTGTTGGTTTCATTGCTTATCAGTTATTAATGTAATATATGTGATGGTTTTTACTGTAAAGTGTCTTTGAGTACGATGAAAAGCCCTCTATAAATGAAATGTATTATTATTTATTATAAATAAATGCGTCACTTCTTTAGTGAAATAACCAAAGCCCCCCCCCCCCCCCCCCCCCCCCTAAGGACTTAACCACGGCAAATCGTTTTTTTGTGGAAGAAAATACATTTTGGACTATTGGATTGTATGAGATCGGCACTCGATTAGTGTGGACTTCCCCATTAAACAGGAATTCAACAGAGGTATGGATTAACACGTTTATGCCTTTGTCACATCTACTGCAGTCACATTCGCTGTGTTCGCTCGTAAGGAATAACTGCACATGGGTAAGACCGAGTAATGATATTTCGAGCATGTTTAGAGGCTAAAAACACGTCAAATTTACAAACAACAGAGCTACGGGTTGAAATCGACCGGAATTCTCCTTTAACACAGCCAACCTGCAGGAGTCTTCTGGCGAGAGCAGCTTGTTGTTCAGCCATGTTTCCACAAAAACACAGCAGTCTCTGAACACGTTGGAAGTTTTGTTGAAGTTGGATGTAGCTAGTCCAGTTTGTTGTTTAATGAGCGGACACTTGCAAGCAGGATGGATGGGACAGTTGGCCGGCTAGCGTTAGCTCACTCTGGATGTGCCTTTTCCCCGGTTAGCGGCATCGGCTGAGGTCTCCGGCTGGTCTCGGCAGCAGGCGAAGCTCACGAAGTATGTAGAGTATTCCTTCTGTAATAACGTTTCCTGCATTTTCATGGCATGATCCCTGACGTCAGTTAATAAAAATAAAAAAGTGGACCTACATAACCAAGTTCATTCACTGCTGGCTACAAGTTAGCAATCAAACACAACAAAGGCTGTTACAATGACGGTGCAGAGACTCAGGCTGTTTCTCAATCTCAAGAATTTAAAGAACTGACTTGTGTTCTTGGGGAGAACTTTCTTGCTGGTTGTTCTTGGAAGAATGAACTCGCAAGTTCACAAGCACAGAAACCGCTGTTAACAGTTTGAGATGATGTGTTCTTGCTGTTATTGCTCAACATCCCCAGCACAGAGGCTGCCTGCAGTGCTCCAAAATAACAGTTAGAAATAAAAACCACAATATAACCACTTTATAATTAATCTAGCTCCGGACAAGAAAACCTCATAACATTACCATGAACATTATTGCAATAATAATGAGAAAAAAAGCTCAAACACCCCTTATTTATTCAAAACAGTGGAATGCTATCCTTAAAAAGCCTTAAAGAGACAGCGCCAAAACGGAGCCTTTCGGACAGAGGGGGAATACAGGTATATTCAGACAGACAAGATGTGTTTTGAACATTAAAGCATGTAAACACGTTCTAGTAGAAACCCAAAATACGAGTATGAACCTCGCTCGACCGGAGAGGTTTTCGGGGGAGTCCGGGGACTGCAGGTCTTTCCTGACACAATGTGAGTTACATTTTGAACTGCAATATGCTGCTTATCCCACTGACTGTGCTAAAGTGGCGTATATCATCTCCCATCTCACCGGACGAGCTGAGGCGTCGGCGGCTGCTGAGTGGAGCCATAGGTATGCCATATGTGACTCTCATCTGTCTTTTACCCGAACATTCACGCAGATTTTTCAAAATATTACTCCCGGAAGGGAGGCTGCCCATGCCTTGGTTGGATTACGACAAGGGAAGAGACAGATTTCGGATTATGCCATTGAGTTTCGCACGCTGGCAGCCGAACGGCTAGAACTCTTCTGCCCTTTTCAATGCCTTTCCACATGGACTCTCAGGTCCCATGAAGGACCATTTGGTTCCGTCGGCAAATCAGTTGTAGGATAACTTTATGGGGTCTACTGCAATGCAATCTGAAGAAACACAAATTAAGAACTCTGTTTCAATTTCATAACTGTATTTTTCAACATTTTGGTATCTGCACCAAAGAATACATGTTTGTCTGTGTTACTAACTGGCTGTAAAGCCCAAACTCATCATGCATTACATTTTTCAGTATTCAAAGTTTGAGGGAAACATCTGTATTGCAAGTTAATACACCAACCATGGTGCAAACATGTGAGAACTGATACTTTCCATATTACATTACATTTAGCTGACGCTTTTATCCAAAGCGACTTACAATTGCTATATATGTCAGAGGTCGCAGGACTCTGGAGCAACTAGTGGTTAAGTGTCTTGCTCAGGGACACATTGGTTGATGTATCACAGTGGGATTCGAACCCAGGTCTCCCACACCAAAGGTATGTGTCACATCCACTGCGCCATCACTACCCACCCATATTGCTATTTAACAACAACTTGGTGAAATATTAACCTAAGTCTGTCACCTCATATGGATACAACTATAAAGATACAATTTTGTATCTTTGCGATGGTTAGCTTGTTACCTGACGATATATGCTAAATGTAACGTCTCTTTCACATTAGCAAGTGACTGACCTATCTGGGTGCGTTTTGAGATGCCTGATGAAGTTCGACGTTGTTGATCCGGCATCATTTATCTTGGTGCCACACACCTTTCATGTAGCTGTTCGCTTACTGCCACTGTTTACATTGTTATTGAAAGCAAAACAAATGACAAAAAGCACAACTCCGGTAGGACTTGGTGTCGCCATCGTTAATGCATTCATGTGTTACGTTGCACATTATGACAAAGGGCAGGGGACATGCAGCTCGTCATACGTTTCCCCAATGTATATGCGGCAATAAAATAAAATAGAAATACATGAATGAATTTAGATTGAAAAAGCAATAATTGCATGAAAACAAATTGACAAGTCTCAAAGCTCGAGTCTGAGTCAAGTCTGAAGTCTTTTGGGTCGACTTGAAAGTCAAGTCTGAAGTCAGATGTTTGTGCGACTTAAGTGTGACTCGAGTCTGAGTCTCACACTCAAGTCCCCATCTCTGGCTCATAGTACCTTACTGTCCCACTACAGCACTGTGCTCCCAGAATGCAGAGTTACTTGTGGTTCCTAGAGTCTCCAGAATGCAGAATGGGAGCCAGAGCCTTCAGCTATCATGGTTCGCCATACTACGCCCTGCACTGCTACTACTATTATTTCTAGTCATAGTTCTATAAGCTTTATTGGTACTATAATTGCTACTGTTCATCATACCAACTGCTATAATTATTCTGAATCATATTTATCCATAACTGCATATCTGTATCATTGTCTCTGTGGCGCTGTAATGGCGACAGGTGGAGTGCGTCGAGTGCGTCTTGTTGCGTGTTAATTTTTTAACTAGTTATTTGTGTGTTCCTGAGTGCAAGTGTCTGTTTAAATTAGCAATATTACGGTTTCCATGAATGTCTGCCTTTCTGGACATTATTATAGTGAGATCAAAGCTTGTGAAGTACACTTATTCATGATGAGGAAGTGTGAGCTGCTGCTGCTGCTGCTGCTGCTGGGTAGTTGAACTGCTAATGGCATTACCTGGGAGTTATGGGGGCGAAATTTTGCGGTATAATCGGGACGACCTGCTGCTTCTTCGAAACATGGATTATATAGCACCAAACTTGGACAACTGTGGAGAGTTGATACCGGGACAACGCGGGCTGGGCCGTGATTACCGACGGAAATCTCCCACAAGGAAGCGAGGAAGGAGGGGTGGAGTGTAGCAGAGGCTGAAAAGGCTCATCGGCACACAGAGGAGTCCGCCATTACCTTCCATTATACTCGCCAATGTTCGCTCCCTACGCAACAAACTGGATGAACTACAGGCAAACATATTATGCCAGTGGGCATACAAAGAGGCAAGTCTGGTCTGCCTCACGGAAACCTGGCTGGATGAAACGATCGTGGACTCCGAGCTCTCTCTGGACGGATTCGGCACTCTGCTCAGACTGGACCGGGATACCGTGACTAGCATGAAAAACACGGAGGTGGGTTGTGCGTATATTTTAATAAAGACTGGAGCAGAACTGCTGATGTCAAAGACTCCTGCTGTACACCTGATCTAGAGCTGCTTGCTGTGTCATTCAGACCTAAATATCTCCCTCGGGAGTTCGGTCAGCTGGCTGTAGTGCTTGTTTACATCCCTCCCTCCGGTAACGTAACACGCGCGGCAGAGGCCATAGCGGCGCGTGTCCATCAGATTGAATCTACATCCCCAGATTCCCCCGTTCTCATTTTAGGGGATTTTAATGGCTGAAGGCTAAATAAATCACTTCCAACCTACCAACAATATGTGACATGTGCCACTAGAGGCGACAAAACAATTGATCTCTGTTATGACAATGTAAAGAATGCATACAAAGCGTACAAAAAAACACCTCTTAGCACTGCAGATCATAATGTGGTCCGTCTGATTCCTGCTTATCATACGAAACTACAGAGAGAGGGCGTGACCAAGAATCTGGTGAAAAGGTGGGATGATAATGCAGTTGAGTCTCTAAAGGGTTGCTTCGACAGCACAGACTGGGAGGTGTTGACTGAGTTGACTGAGGGGAGCAGCTTAGAAGAAGCCACTGAAGTGGTCACCAGTTATATCACCTTCTGTGAGAATATGATTGTCCCGCAAAAAACTGTGAAGGTATTCTCTAACAATAAACCCTGGATTACAGAAGCACTAAAATCCACTATTACTGAAAAGAAAATAGCATTTAACTCAGGAAAAAGAAATTAGTCTAAACTCATTAAAAATAGACTGAATAAGGAAATAAAATTAGCAAAGAAAAGATATAAGGAGAGAGTGGAGAAATT
The DNA here is from genome assembly GCA_023631565.1 of Gymnocephalus cernua. NCBI lineage: Eukaryota > Metazoa > Chordata > Actinopteri > Perciformes > Percidae > Gymnocephalus > Gymnocephalus cernua. The sequence continues at coordinate 28,283,019 of CM042439.1, read as the reverse complement.
ATTTCGGGAAGGCAAAGCTAGGGATGCCTGGCGAGGTGTTAAAACACTGGCTGGTCTCCCCATTAACAACTCGGCCTTATCTGGGACAAGAGACTCTGTCAATATGGCAGAGGACCTTAACCAATTTTACTCCAGGTTTGACCAGTTTGATTATTCTCAAGAGAGGAAGGAGTTAATAGCTGAGATCACTCCTATGATATCTGTCCAAGCAAACCTGGAGTTGCGGCAGGAGGAAGTGGAACTTATGCTGAAGAGGATGAAACCCAACACGGCACCAGGACCTGATCAGATCTGTGGTCGGTTGCTAAAAGCCTGTTGCAGCCGGCTAGCAGGTGTTTTCTGTCATCTGTTCAACCGCTCTCTCTCAGAACATTTAATTCCAGCAACCTGGAAATCCTCCTGGAAGTCATCTGCCCAGTAGCTAAAAAGAGCAATCCCACCGGTAACAATGACTATCGGCCGGTGGCATTAACTTCTCTGGTGATGAAAGGTTTTGAAAGGCTTGTGATTTTCCCAGCTTCAGGAGGAGGTCAGCTTGCACGTTGACCCCCTTCAGTTTGCATACAAACGGCACAGAGGTGTGGATGATGCTATATTAACTCTGCTACATGGCACTTATTCCCACCTTGAAAAGCCCAAATCCTTCATTAGATTGGTCTTTGTGGATTTCTCGAGTGCTTTTAATACAGTGCAACCACACCTGATGGGAAAAAAATTGCTTCAAATGGATATGAACCCGGACCTCATTCTATGGATCCTATCATTTCTGACAAATAGACATCAGAGGGTCCGAGTCAACGGTCACCTCAGCTCATCTAAGATAGTTTCCACCGGTGCACCACAAGGCTCTGTAATCTCACCAGTTATGTACACACTATACACTAATGACTGTAGGAGCAATAACCCAGGTATAATATATATACTAAATATTCTGACGACACTGTGATCATGGACACCACTAATTCACTACGAGAGTTGCAGACTGAGATGGACGTTTTTGCGGTGTGGTGTAAGCAGAACTGTCTTGACCTTAATGCTTCGAAAACAAAGGAACTGGTAGTTGACTTCCGTAAGGATGTTTCCATTATCCTCACTTTGTTAGTCAACAATCAGCCAATAGGAAGGGTTGAATCATATAGATACCTTGATCATAAACTTACATTCCAACTAAACAGTGAGAATATTTTCTCTAAGTGTCAGCAGCGACTCTTTTTCCTGAGGAAGCTATGCAAACTTCAGGTTCATCAGTCAGTGTTGATAGCTTTTTACAAATGTTTCATTGAGTCTGTAATAACTTTCAACATATCAGCTTGGTTTGGACCACTATCTAACATTCATCGTAACACACTAAACAAAGTTATAACAATAAGTAGTAAAAAAATTGGACAGGTGCAGGAACCACTCATCAGTATTTATTACAGGAGGACAAAAATAAAAGGAACACAAATAGCCTTAGACGCTACTCATACACTGCACAGTCACTATTGTCTTTTACCTTCAGGCCAGAGATACAGATCACTTATATTCAGGACCAAGGCATGACAAGTTTTGTGCCTACATCTATCAGAAATATGAATGATTGACACATTTACTATTTTAACTTTTTTAATGTAACTGTTGTTAATGCCTAATGCTTATTTATCATGTATTTATTTACTGTATTTTGCAAGCTTTGGTTACTATTTATGTTACTATTTATTGGTAACTATTTACTATTTATCTATAAGGAACTGTGTGTGTGTGTGTGTGTGTGTGTGTGTGTGTGTGTTAGATTATGCTGTGTTCGTGGTACTGTACATGCACTGATGCTCAACACAAATGAAGTTCCTAACGGATAAATAAAGTTCATTGAATTGAATTGAACCGGCAGCGGTAGATGGCCGCCCACCAAGAGTCAGGATCTGTCCGAGGTTTCTGTAATATTTACTAGTTTACACACTAGCGTATATTAACAACTAGGACACATCTGTACGTTACTCATGTGTTGTTTATTCCGCCATCTTGAATCACCACACCACCACACATCTCGCGAGAGTACAGGGATATTGCCCCGGGGGCTACGGTGTCCCTTTAGGGACATACAGTCAGGATGTTACATCTCCCTTCTCAAGAGAAAATGGCATTACATGAACACACACCATGTTAATTCCTTGAACCTAACACTTATGCTTAACGGCACAGACAAGGAATTTGTAAAAATACATTCTTTGGTAGTTAGCGTCATTGCTAAGTGTAAACAGATACAGGCAGCAGTTAAATGACCTGGGATGTGAGTGCAAACAATCCAACAGTGCTCAGGTTAGAGAGCAGAATACAAGTAACATGTAAGTATCAGGTAAGTAAATTAACTAACTTTGTTTCAAAACAGGTAAATAACAGCAGGTAAGTACTCTCTTTTTTTCCTCTTCCTTAAGGCAAGAAACAAGTGATCAGGAACAAGAAACCGTTGAATTACAATTTTCCTTTTTTCTTTTTTTTTTCTAGGGCAGCGATCCGCCTACACCCTTTACATTGCATTACAAGTCGAGGACTTGTCTTGGCCTGGATATGCGACCAAACCTTGTTGTGTAGCTGGATTGGTGTTGGTGTGTCGGTTGCGGGGGGTCCGCAAACTCAGGGTGCGGGGGCTGTTTGTTGTTGGTCTGTGTGTTTGCATGTTGTGTGCCTGCATGTTGTGTGTCTCTGGTGTCTGGAGCATCTCTGCTTTCGCGGAGGTGCCAGAGGTTGCGTCGGAGAGTCTGTCCATCTCCTGTCTGAATGTGGTAGCTTCTGTGTGTGTGTGTGTGCGTGTTGTGTCACCGTTGCGGGTCTCCAGAATCTATCCTCCTGACGGAAACGGATAGGTGTGCCAACAGGTAGGTGAGACAGTGGCTTGGTGCCTCTGTTGAAGTATGCTTGCTGGCGATGTTGACATGCTTTTCGCCTATCTTGGACTGCTTTCTGGGGTATTACCTGTGGCTGCAGATGCCTGCTGGTCACTGGGAGTATGGAGCGTAGTTGTCGGCTCATCAGAAGCTGGGCAGGGGACTGGAGGCTGTCCACTGGAGTGTTCCTGTACTCCAGTAGAGCGAGGTAGGGGTCTTTGTTTCCAGCTTTTGCCTTGTCCAGGATGCGCTTCGCCAGTCTTTTCTGCGAGGCCGTTGCTCTGTGGGTACCGTGGACTTGTGGTGGTGTGGGTGAAGTCCCACGCATCTGCGAAGTGGCAGAACTCCTCAGAGCTGTAGCATGGTCCGTTGTCGCTGATGACTGCCTCAGCGATGTTGTGGCGAGCGAATGCAGCTTTGTCGGGATTTAGCCTTACCCCTCATTCTCTTGTGCGGCTTAGCATGGCCCTGAGGTTGTTGTCGTGTTCAAACTTTGTCTTGCCGAAAACGAGGATGTCGTCAACAATGGCGGCTACCCCTGGGAGGCCTTCATACGTCTCATTGACGCGCCTTTGGAATTCATCTTGAGCTGAATTGATTTCCGAACGGCAGCCTCAGGAACCTGTACCTGCCGAAGAGGGGTGTTGAATGTTGTTAACAGTGACGACTTTGTACTCAACTTTATGTCCCAATAGCCTGATCTGGCGTTGAGGACGCTGAAGTATTCCGCTACAGCAAGCTTCGTGGTGACGTCCCCTAGCGTCGGTAAGGGGTAGTGGGGCCTTTGTATCACCTTGTTGAGGTCTCTGGGGTCCAGGCAGACTCTCAGCTTGCCAGTCTGAGGTTTTTCTACCACTACGAGGGCGTTGACCCATTCTGTGGGCTCTGTTACTTTGCTCTCTTCCATCTTGTCGAGTTTCTGTTTCAGTCTCTCTCGCAGAGCGAGCGGAACTCTTTGTGGAGGGTACACTACTGGTGTGGCGTGCGGGTCTACATGGAGGTTACACTGCCCTGGAAACTCTCCTATGCCCTGGAAGACATCTGTGTATTCTTTCAGAAGGCTGTTTGTGTCTGTGCCTGGCTTCACTTCTTCCTCGGCCACAGCCATTATCAGTTTGATTAACTTAAGGTCTAGGCTAGCTCTCAACCCTAGAATAGGAGGTGCCTTGGTGTCTACTATGTTGAACTCAAGCACAATGGAGGTGTTTTTGTACCTGCAATTCAGATGACAGGTGCCCTTCACTCTTAGCAACTCTCCACCATAGCCATATATCCTATTAGTGGCTGGTTTTGTGACAGTATCTCTTAACAGCCTTTCAAATGTGTGAATAGGAATTGCATTGGTCTGTGCACCAGTGTCAACTTTGAATTTGACCTTCTGAGTTCCGATTTCAATCTCAGCATAAGCTTGTTCGTTACATTTCCCTGTGTTTTCAGTTGTAAGTCCATCAATAAAGAATTCTACCTGCTCATTTTCAGTGTCTTCATCCACATTGTGTATCACTTTTCATCTCATCGCTGTTTGGGTATCCACAGTCAGTATACTTATCGTAGTATGTCTGCAGTTTCTTTGCATCTTCATCTGTTAGTGTCCATGTGTTGAAAATGTCCCGTCCTTTCTCCCCGATCCATAAGAGAAGGTAGCTGCACTTGTCCTGTTTGCGCTTCTCCCGTAGGGGTCCGGAGAATATCAACTCTGCGTGTTGCTTGAAACGTCGCCACGCCTCAGGTAAATTCGCTGAATCCCAATCCATCGTGGGTGCTGGGACGCCGAAACTATCCATCTTTAGTTGGAACGTGAGTATTAGAGCCTCTACTCTGACACCATGTAAGATTTACTGGTTTCCACACCGGCTAACACTAGCGTATATTAACAACTAGGACGCATCTGTACGTTACTCGTGTTGTTTATTCCGCCATCTTGAATCACCACACCACCACACATCTGGCGAGAGTACAGGGATATTGCCCCGGGGGCTATGGTGTCCCTTTAGGGACATACAGTCAGGATGTTACAGTTTCTACCTGTAAAAAGGAAGTATTTCCTTGCCACCAAATGCTTGCTCTTGGGGGTGAAATTGTTGGGTCTCTGTAAATAATAGAGTGTGGTCTAGACCTACTCTATCTGTAAAGTCTCCTGAGATAACTCCTGTTGTGATTTGACACTATAAATAAAATTGAATTAAATTGAATTTGTTGAATCTTAATCTAATCAAATGCACTTCCACGTTGGCTGGTCCACATCTTGCTTTGGGTTTACCCTTGAGTGGTCCAATATTTGAAGGCATTAACAGTTCATAGGAATTTTACACAAAGGTCTATGTATCCATGACTTCTGCTGTATGGTCACAGAGCTGCATTGATTCAACTGCTAGTATAAGCATGTCCTACAATAATAAACTATACTGTATGATGAATATTGGTGTACATATACCTGTGTATGTTTTTATCAGAGTTAGGATTTTTTATTTTACTGTAGTTTACTGTGAACCATCATATCTGTCTTGCAACTAAACACTTTCATCCTATCAACCATATACCTCAGTTAAATAGTGCTTTTCTCTGTCTAAATGACCACTTAAAACACTTTACACACTACGGTCCCCAATCACCATTCACACATACAAATGTATACACTGGTGGCTGAGGCTGCCATACAAGGTTCCACCTGCTCATCAGATAAACATTCACACACTGATGGCGCAGCATTGGGAGCAATTTGGGGTTCAATGTCTTGCCCAAGGACACTGTGACACTTTGACAGTGTCAGGGATCGAACCCCCGACCTTCTGCTTTGTAGATGTACCTGAGATCTACCTGTATGACTGCTTGACCATCATGTGAAATCACTTTTCTCTTTTCTATCTGTTCAATTCTTAATACTTTATTGGTTACAGGTACAGATCCAGATAGGATGGCGGCCCACCTATTAGTAACCTCTGGGGGGATGGAGGTTAACAAGGGGGATGTATTTTGGTCATTTTGCTAACAAGGGGGATGGACTCCCCCCTCTTATTGCCTACATTAGGTGAAAATGGAGCTTGTGCATAAACACATGTCCAAGTAGGGAATGGTTAAAAATGTTCTAACCTGTTGAGCAAAGCTCCGTATTCTACATATAATACCAACTGTTATTAACATTGTTAACATGGTAAGCTCAAATAAGACAACAGTAATGGAATCTCAACCAAATACGTGTGTAGAGTAGGATGGTGACAGCTGCCAGTGGACAATACTGTGAGAGGGAGGTTAAATGTCTAAGAATTACTTACCCAACTTTATGCATGAAACAGCTTTCTCATTAGCAACAACAAATAATGTCTCTGCAACAGAATGTCTTCGTCTTTCACTTAAAGCAATGAAATGTTACAACTCCAAATCAGTAAAAGTTGGGACAGTATGTAAAACACAAATAAAAAAAGAAAGTAGTGATTTCTAAATGTACTTTGACTTGTATTTCATTGCAGACAATACAACAGCACATCATTTAATGTGTTCTTTTTTTTCAAAAAAACAAAATTCCTATTTTGGTTATTGCAACACATTTCAAAAAAAGTTGGAACAGTAAAGCATTTACCACTTTGTAATGTTGCCATTTCTTTTCACAACACTTAAAAGACGTTTAGTGACTGAAGACACCAAGTGATGAAGTGTTTCAGGTGTAATTTTGTCCCATTCTTGCTGCAAACAAGTCTTAAGGTGGGCAACAGTACGGGGTCTTCGTTGTCGCATTTTGCGCTTCAAAATGCGCCACACATTCTCTATTGGAGACAGGTCGGGACTGCAGGCAGGCCTGTCAAGTACCCGTATCCTCTTCCTCCGCAGCCAGGACTTTGTAATGTGTGCAGAATGTGGTTTTGCATTATCTTGTTGAAATATGCATGGACGTCCCTGGAAAAGATGTCTTCGTGAAGGCAGCATATTATGCTCCAAAATCTCTATGTACTTTCCAGCATTAACAGTGCCATCACAGAAGTGCAAGGGCACTGACACAACCCCATACCATGACAGACCCTGGCTTTTGGACTTGTTGCTGGTAACAGTCTGGATGATCTTTTTCTTTTTTGGTCCGGAGCACACGGCGTCCATTTTTCCCAAAAAATACCTGAAATACTGATTCATCTGACCACAGTACACGTTTCCACTGTGTGATGGTCCATCCCAGATGCCTCCGAGCCCAGAGAAGTTGACGGCGCTTCTGGACACTGTTAACATAGGGCTTCCTTTTGGCACAGTACAGTTTTAACTGGCATTTGTGGATGTAACTACATATTGTGGTACTTGACAAAGGTTTGCCAAAGTAGTCCTGAGAACCATGTGGTGATATCGCTTATAGATGAATGATGATTCTTGATGCAGTGCCGCCTGAGGGATCGGAGATCACGGTTGTTCAGCTTAGGCTTGCGCCCTTGTCCTTCATGCACTGAAATTCCTCCTCATTCCTTGAATCTTTTAATTATGTTATGCACTGTTGTAGGTGAAATAAGCAAATGTCTTCCTATCTTTCTTTGAGGAACATTGTTTTTAAACATTTCAATAATTTTCTCACGTATTTGTTGGCAAACTGGCGATCCTCGGCCCATCTTTGTTCCTAAAGGACTAGACCTTTCTTGGATGCTGCTTTTGTACCAAATCATAATTACAATCACCTGTTGACATCACCTGTTTCAAATCACATCATTATTTAACCAATTTACCTGATTACTAGCCCTTTATTGCTCTTGTACCAACCTTTTTTGGAATGTGTTGCAGGTCTGAATGACAGGAAAGGATTCACATTGTGTTCACATTGTCTGCAATGAAATACAAGTCAAAGTACATTTAGAAATCACTACTTTCTTTTTTTATTTGTGTTTTTCATACTGTCCCAACTTTTTCTGATTTGGGGTTGTAATATAACATATTTTAACAAAAGTAGAGTACACATCCAGTAGTTGACCCCGTAGCTTGAAAAAGTAGCAATCAGTACCCTATTCTTTTGTACAGGCTCATAGCTATACATTGGTTTATTAATACAGGCTTGTGGCAGGGGTCCTTACAGGCGGAGCAAAAAGGTTAGACACATACAGTCAGTTACGTGATTAATGTTATATTTCACACCAAAACAAAACATTTTGTCCACCTTTTTGGAGGTAAACACACAGACAGATGCAATAGTGAGGAGTCAATAGACTTGCCATTAGAGAGGGAGGATCATTTCTCTGCATGACTGGTGTCTATGCTATTTCAGGTACAGCACTCTAAAGTTCACATTACATTTTTTAACCTTTATTTATTCAGGGAAGGTTTGCTGAGAGGAAGCCGCTCTTCTGCAGGAACGCCCTGATCACATTCACACAGTTACACATCCACAGCTGTAGGCTTCCCAATACAACCACAGTTTTATCTGCTGCCACTGAGCAGCTCCACTGGAGCTGGGGGCAGGGGATTTTTTTTTGAGATTTGCTCTAAATGTAAAGTGCATTACAAATAAAATATATTATTATTATTATTATTATTATTATAATCACATTTTTCCACTGCTAGTACCAGCTCGGCTCGGCTGCGGTGCCCCGTCCTCCTTTTTCCATTGCAGATTAGTATCGCCTCATGCGTGAGGCGAGCGTGGCTGGTCGTTATAGCGCCGCCGCAGGAAACTGCCGTGACCTAACGCGACACACACACAGAACGTCGAAGGTGTGTTGTTGTTGCCGCAGGCAGAAGACACATTTAGTTTCAGATAAGGCTGGAGGCAGCAAAAAAAAATAAAAAAACACAGCTGGCTAAACTATTAAGGGACAGGACACCCCCATCTGTCGCTTTCACGTCACCTTTTGGTATTGGCTCAGCTCGCGTGGAACCTCGACGGAGGTGGTACTAAAAAAAGTACCTGTTAGCAGGTACCAGGGACTTTTTTTCATAATGGAAAACCAAAAAAGGCGAGTTGAGTCGAGCAGGTACCATGTAATGGAAAAACGCCATAAGTGGTGGTAACGGGGGGAGGGGCAAGTGCTGCTTTTTCACTCACCCCACCCACTCCTCCTGGTCACAAGCTCGCTTCTCTAACATTTAGGCCACCACTGCCTAACCCATCGGACATGACTAGTGTACAAGGCGCATTTGGTAAGGCTGGTTAACCCTTTAGTGTCAGCAGGGGGCAGCAGGGTGGTCGACACTCACTGAAACTGGACTTTAATGGCAGGATTGATGCTGGCTCGCACCTGCCCTGCCAGTCCTTGAGCAGGACTCTACCAAATCCTGCAGTACAGGGCTGGAGATACACACAGAACCTGGGTGCTGGGCTCGGCTTGTTGGTGCCAATCAGGTGATTCCTTTGAAGACGACTGCTGTCAGCAACTCACCCACTTATCAGTGTGGGCAACTCAATGGAATTTGGCGTGGACAGCTTTCTGTGGCACACAACCCGACTGTGAGCAGGATACTTATATAGCTGGATACTATACAATTGTGGCTATGCTTATATCCAGACTGTTGGTGGCACACCATGAGCTGAGACAGTCATGAGCAGAGATGGGAAAAGTACTCACTTCTCATACTTAAGTAGAAGTACAGATACTTGTGTTAAAAAATACTCTGGTAAAAGTAGAAGTACTGATTTAACTTATTTACTCAAGTAAAAGTAACAAAGTACAGGCTTGGAAATGTACTTAAAGTATAAAAGTAAAAGTAGCCTTGTGAATGACAACCATTTTTTATGCAAAGCTACCTGGACCACAAATGTTACTAGAGTGCAAGCTGAGAAACTTCAGTAGCCATGGAGAAAAGGCTCTTTATGTATATATGCCATGTCTACATTTTAAATGGATGTCTGCCAAAAGGCCTAAAACATCACATATATGATTATTGTGACAGAGACTGGGACTCCAGGTTAATAAGATTCTGACTGAGTAACAAGATATGAATTCAATTGTGATTCTGTAATAATTCACAGATCCAGTTCCATTTTTAATCATTATTTAAAGGAATCTACATGTAAGTTCTGCATACTTTTAGAGTACAACTAACCAGTGGTGTAGTCTATTTTTTGTAGTGAGTATACTGTGATTTTCCCCTCCCAGCCTCATACTCGCCTGTCCCAGAGCAACACCCCAGACAGTCGGTACTGTGACGTTTCTGAATACGAACTGTACACGGGCAACAGATGTTTAAGTATTGATGGCGTTTATTTAAAGTCCTGGAAAAACAACACTTAGAGTTGAGAAAAGATGAGACAGATTTAACTTTTGAGAAACGCACCCGAACCTGAACGCAACAGGACATCACATCACACAAATAAGCCATTTAACCGACACCCCCCCACTGCCACACAAAACCATGACTAATAATTAGCATCATCATACAACTTTTGTATCAATTAGCAGTAAAATCTGCTGATAAGGGCCTACATTTACTCAAAAGTATTTAATGAACTGTTTACAATCTTCAACACCATGGCTAACAAATGCATAAAAAGCAGACAAAAGGAGAAAAAAGCTCCACTCTTTCTATTTTAGTTAATTATCTGACCATTGCTAACTAACATTACCATATAGTCATTTAATTGTGTAAAGCAATGCATATTTAATATTTAAGAATGTACTCTAATATTGCATAGTCATTGACCTTATGAAGGCCGGGAGATCTCACTGTCTCTCATCATCTGAAACAAGGAAATATAAACATTGTATTCTGTTTACTGCTGTACTCAGACACGCAGGTACACACACACATAGACACACAGACACACACACAGGCGCGCACACACACACAGGCACGCACACACACACACACACACACACACACACACACACACACACACACACACACACACACACACACACACACACACACACACACACACACACACACGCGGTATCATATAAGCTAGGCTACTCTCACTTACCAGGTAACAGTAACGTTGGTGGCAGCTGCAGCGTCACCCGACGTGGCAGCAGCTTCAGGGACAGACTTTAGAAAACACTGAAGTAGTGTTATTTAGGTCTGTTTAGTAACGTTTCATATCTCGTTACTTATAAAACTTAGTTCAAACTCTAGGTAACTAACTAGTTGCGAGAAAGGAAAGACCGCGCAAAGAATGCAACTTGTTGTTGCTTAGTAACGTTAAGTGACCTCACGTCAGATCCAGGGCCACGGAAACCCCGAAGGTCCAAATGTCAGAGCTTCCCAACACAGACGGGGTGAATTTATGAATGAAAATGAGAACGTTCGGTCACAAACAATGTTGTTACGTATCATCGCGCTTTTGTAAGTGGGTAAGTAACGAGCCACTTCTGTAAAACGTAAGGAGTAGAAAGTACCGGTATTTATGTTAAAAATGTAAGGAGTAAAAGTAAAAAGTCGGCACAAAAATAAATAGTAAAGTAAAGTAAAAATACCTAAAAAATCTACTTAAGTACAGTAACGAAGTATTTGTACTTCGTTACTTCCCATCTCTGGTCATGAGACTACCTTTTGTACTTTTTGGTGACTTGGCCCAGCGTGCTTTGTGGTTGACCAATACTCACTAGAAGGCCTCACCTGAAATATTCCAACTGCCAGGTCCTCTATCTATCTATCGAGGCATTGTCAGTCATTTTTATTATTGCTGTTGTGCAGAAATTTAAGGATGATTGTCTTAGATGTAAAATGATCTTTGAGAAAAGGATCCATGGACATCACTATTCTAGAGCAAAAGAGTTCTGTAATGCAGCTCTGTGACTTTTCCAACACAGTACTACCAGCCTAAAGGTACACAAAAACCTGCCTCTGGTCTGAAATCAGCTAAGGCTTTAACCTTTCCTTTTTGTGACGAAAGGACTGATTATGAAATATTTGAAAACACACAGAGATCCTACACCAACAGACAATAGTAAAAAAAAGTGATCACTGGCAAACTAGCTGCACAATTTGGACCAAATCCAGCGCAAACCAAGTCACTTGGCTGATCTAAGGTCAGACATAACCCCTTTAGCACATCACGTGCTTATCACTCTGTCACTCTCTCTCTCTGTCCACTACCTTAACAAAGCAGTATGCCATTCCAGTTTGTAAACATATTGAATAGATTGCTATGCGATAAGTTTTCACATCATGTTGCATAAAAAGTCTAATATTTGAAGAGAAAGCATTGGGAAATTTCTTTGCAGAGATTATTTTGTAGATCAAGAGATCATAAAATTTTGTACAAACACAAAATACAACTATGAACCTGAAAATGCTCTATAATTGATCACCTTTAAGTGAAATGATTGAATACTGATGGTACAACACAGCACCCAAACTCTCAGCACAGAGGGCTGCTCTCATGCCATACCTTCGAGTACATAGCTCCACTCAGGACTAGACCATTGCGGATCCAGATGATGGACACAGCAGGTTTGGCATTGTCTGCATGACATGTGAGGTTGAGGTCGTCACCAGCCCGCAAACTCACCACCGGGGCCCCCACTATCACCGGGTCATCAGGAGGAACTGCGGAGCGACAGTTAGATGTTACATCCTGGTTGGTGGACAGATTAAGTCAGAAATGAATGTACTAAGCAAACTGTAACTGTTGCTGTATCTAGTGATGACCAAATAAAACCTCATGAAGCTTTGTGATCCATTTTCTGAGCCCACTAGATGGCGCTCTCTGTTCAACAAAGTTTTTAAAGCACACTGAATTGCCATTCTTGAGCCTTTTTCTTTAAACCACAACCACCTAGTGGGCTCAGAAAATAAAGAAACTGGTAATCGAAGCTTTACGAGGGTTCATTTGGTCATCACTAGCTGTAACTGAAAGCTGCTGTATTTGGAAATAATTTTTGCATCTTTGTCAGATATATAAAATATCTGGAATGCTGCAATGGGCAATAAGTTGTTCCAGTTTGACCTTATTACAAGCATTGATCAATTTAAATAATCATTTTCAGATTTCTCAAGTGAATTATTTTACTTTCAATCCAGCAAAACCTGTTAAATAGAAGCTAAAGTGCATTTGTTGTATTTGATGCTTCTGATACAGAGTACAATCCTTGGGAAGATTACGAGAGCAGCTATTAGTGAACAGCAATTAATAAATAGATTTTGAATTGAGTACATTTAAAGTGAACTGACTGTGCTCTTCACAAAATCTGTGAATGCTCTTCAAATAAATAGTACACCTGAGTGATTACTCAGAGGCAAAAGTCAAACAGAACTTCAACTTTTCGAAACAAGCCAATAAGCAGGATAAATCTAATGACAGAGACCCTGATTACATTCTTGATGAATGGATCTGATCAGCCTGGATTTTATTCAGACTTGAGTAAATTATTGAGTGAGCACTCAGCTCATTAGAAAGCAGATCTGGGGCAAGCCTTAATCAAAGGCACTATGTAGATGACACATTCTGAATGCTGAGAATAAAGTTCAACACAGCTCTCCCTCTAATACTCAACATGCACTTTTCATACACGCTTCAACTGACTGGAGACAGTGTACTTTGTACTTCCAGCTCACAATTTACTTGGTGCAGTGTGTTCTTTGACCAACATGTTATTCAAGTAAACAAATTCCCCAAACTCACTTTTACATAAAACAGATGAAACATGGATTTGTGTTTGTAACTACCATATTGGCCCTGATATTTATTTCCCTAGACATACTGTACGTGTAAAAAAGTGGGGTTGTCTTATATTCAAGTCTGGACGCCAAATAGCAAGCTACTTGATGCAACCCATGGCAACTTTTCTGTTGTATATTATATTGTTATACATAAATTGCAGGCCGCAGAATGCCGTGATTGAACAATCGGAATTAATTATTCCACCAAGTTGTGTAATGAATTAGCAAAAATCTATGGCTCCAATAGGCTGGTTTGTTCTCTGGACAAATAACCTGACTGGATGTCCTCACCTCATAGCTGGTAGGGAAAACATTTGTTCTGTTTGTGTGTGTATGTATGTCTGCTATTTATGTATGTGTGTATTTTCATATACAGTCATGTATAAGACAGGAGGGCTTTCCGAGGATCTGATTAGCTTTAGGGTTCTCCCTAGAGATCTGCTAACTGCTCCGTCTTAAGCCTTATTCAGGCACCGTTCTCTTGGAGGCCACATAGATTACCTGCCAGACTAAAACAAAGGTCAATGGTCACAGGTCCATGCTCTATGTGGAGTTGTGGATATTTTCTCAATGACTGCAAATAGAAAGCTTACGGGACAGACAGAAAGGGGTTAGTTCTTTGCCTTTCTATCATGCAGTAGTGCTGGAGCACAGACAAAACAAACTGATTAGCTCGACTTTCATATGGTTTGTGATGTCATACTGTCATAGTGCTTGCTCTTGGGGGAATTACTGGAATTGTTAGGTCTTTGTAAATTATAGTGTGGTCTAGACCTACTCTATCTGTAAAATGTCTTGAGATAACTCTTGTTATGATTTGATACTATAAATAAAATTGAATTGAATTGAATACCAGGTGGGATGGTAAATGCACTCATATGCCAGTTTATTAGGTACACCAAGTTAAAAGTAATGCAGTCTAAAACAAACAAAGATCTGAGTTGGTTCTGCAGAAAAAAATGAACCTTTATTCCCTTTAAGAACAGAAAAACAGTTCTGGGAATTCCCTAATTTGTGTTTGCTGCACTTTAGGGAAAGAGCAGTCCTTCAGAGAAGGTTAAAACCCCCTACTTTACTTTAAGGCACTGCAGTGACCATGACAGCATTTTTAATGTATTGACATCTCGCAGTATGAGGAGCACATGTATAAATAATAGTAAAGGTCTTTGTTTCAAGCTAAAAAAAAAGCTCCAGAATGCAGCAAAAACGTGCAAGCTCTATTTGCATGACAGTAGGTCAGGCATACAAGTCTGAAACAGCAGTCTGTTTGTTTATAAAACATGATATTATAGTTGGCTCATATTATAGTTGGCTCATTGTCTGTCAAATTATTGACACTGTGCTACGGACAGTGCTGAATGGACAACTGAGGAAGGATTGAATTAGTTTTTATAAATGTGAATGTAGCTGATATAAAGCTCATCAGAATTTAGAATTTTTTGTTTTCTCTGATGTGCATAATTGTTCTTGATTGGATTGGAACTGCAGAGTGTTTTACCCATTACAGATTCAAAAATACTCACATTGATTCCATACTTTTTTCTTGGGTATAATACACACATTTAACTTCATCTATTAAGTGTGTTGCCTCACTTTTGGAACAATGCCAGTAGCTTCATGTGCAGTTTTATTTCCAAAAACAGGCCAATTTGACCAGTATTAAATCAGGCTTATGTCTAAATGATTTGTCAACTTCACCTTCTAGTTGTGTGGAAAGAAATCTAAACAAAATGAACCCCCCTTATCTATAATTAATCATTTTAATGTATCCTAATTGCAAAATGCCTTAACTCCTCCCTGTCTTCCACTACTCTCCCCATTAAGCACCCAACAGAAGATTAGTGGGGAAAACTACAACTAATGAGGGAGGTTGGAGCCTAGGTGCTTGGATAATGAACTGATACCTTTAGAATATATCATGCTTTAAATAAGGCAGGGCTGAATCGATAATGCTAATCATGTAGTCCTTGCTTGCCTGCAGGCTGCTGTTCTTAGATGCAAAGCCTTTTTTGTGAATCGAGGAAGTGATCCAGAGACACTCTGGCCTATGAGTAGCCTTTAATTTAAGCTCATATCACTGATTTATCTGCCTGATCTATTATCATTTCACATCTTTTACTTCCAGCTCTCCTACATGAATCTAATTGTCTCACACTTCATGAATTCATATAGGCAACATGTTTCCATATCAGTGAAGTGAGGAGTTGGGACATACCCAGCACAGTGAGGCGGGCAGGTCGTGATCTGATAGCCGCCTGGATGGCCTGGCACTCAAAGAAAGCGTCATCTTGAATCTCTGTTCTCTGGATCAAGAGGTGATATTCTCCTTTACTGTGGTCTCCAACAATGTCGTATCGTGGGTAACCTGCAATGCAAAGGGAGCACAATGTTTGGAGACGCTAACTCATCTATTGTCCATTCATCACATTCCCACATGCACAGGGATTCACAAACACAAGTCATTGGGTATCAAATCTGTTTCTGTCAGGGTCGTTTCATGCAGTGCTATTACTTCATTAGCTTTAACTAGTGCAAATAAGTGTAACAGTGAATGATGCTTTTTATTGTTGGTTAACAAGATGTATGAAAAGAGTCTAGCTGCAGAGCTCCAGGCTTGGGCTCGCCTCCCCCCTGTGATTTACCAGTGATCTACTGTGGTCCTCTCTGCTTGGGTATTTATTAAATGAATTCTTAGGGTATTGTTGGCCTGTAGTTCTGGCTTCCTTCCGTCTCATACACTGGTAGACTATTTTCCTTTCTGAAAGATCCTAACACACTCAGAAAAGGAATGTCTTTGAACATTAGATGCTCCCTTATCCAATCCCTTGTCCAATCAATTGATGGAGGGTTACGGGTTGGAGAGAAATGAAAGAAGAGGCTAGAATGGAGGGAGGAGGAGAGGGAATGAGTATGGCAACATGCCAGCTTGATTTGAGAGGGAGCAAGCTGGAGATGTGGCATTGGGAGGCAGAGGATGTGGGGAGAAGGCGTCCATTAAATCCAAATGCGCAAAGTAAATGACATTAATGCTCATTGATTCTATCTTTCTAAAATGCTGCCATTTACTTTACTGACCAACAATCAATGGCTAGACCCCCTCAAAAGGTCCTAGAATATCTGATAAAGGACCAATTGAAGGTGTTTCTGTCTAGAGCTTCCATTTTGTGCCCATTTCAGTCCGGCTTTAGAGCAGTACTACAACTGCTGTTACCTTGTAATAAATAAAAACCACCTTTCCCATGTTTTGTAGTAAAAGGGTTGTTGAGGCAGTTTCCATGTCTGTCTTGGACTATAGTGATGTGATTTATAGACACGCATCATCTTCAACTCTTCAAAATCTAGACTCATTCTATCACTCCACCTTGAGATTTATAACCGGTAATGTCTATGGTAAACATCATTGTATTTTATATGACAGGCCACACAAATGAGGCCATGCCCCTTTAGGAGACAGGAAGTGTTCCATATCATTGGCGCTGCTTGAAATGCGCTATCTTTAGTATAAAGGATCTTTGATACATATATAACACACACATGAACCCAGCACATGAGGTCCTGTCCTCTCTATCTACCTCTGCCAACCTCAGTAGATAGTAATGTTTGGTCAGGTACCAGTGGGTCCCTGGGGTCCTGGTCATTATGTGTGTTCAGTGACACTAGGGAAAGGTCCTGGGGTGAGATAGAAAAGATGTAATGGCGGAGAATTGTCCTCCGGGGCCTAATTAGGGAAACACTGCCTATGACAAAATAGGAGCAGAGAAAGGAGGCCAAGGCAGACAGTGGCCGAATCCCAAAGTCCGGACTCACAGACTCACGGACTTTGGTGCGCGTTCTTGCAAAATTCGTAAGGGCTTAGGGTTGTCCAAATGTCAAATTCCAAACGGCGTGAGAGTTTGAGTACACACTTACCAAGCCCTTTCCGTGAGTCTGCATCGATGCAGACTTGATCAAAGGGAATTACCCACAGTTCAAAGCATTGTGAGGTTTACCGCGGAGACCATAGGTAAATCCGGAAATTACAAAGGTAAACAACAGCACGACCACGGGAACGGAACTGACCTGTTGTCCAGATGTAAAACAAGAGTTTGAAAAAATTTGGAATCAGGCAGCCGTCTCCTGTGCCATGGCCGTGTGGAAAGCATCTATCCATCCATTGTCGTCCGCTTATCCGGTATCGGGTCACGGGGGGAGCAGCTCCAGCAGGGGACCCCAAACTTCCCTTTCCCGAGCCACATTAACCAGCTCTGACTGGGGGATCCCGAGGCGTTCCCAGGCCAGGTTGGAGATGTAATCCCTCCACCTAGTCCTGGGTATTCCCCGAGGTCTCCTCCCAGCTGGACGTGCCTGGAACACCTCCCTAGGGAGGCGCCCAGGGGTCATCCTTACCAGATGCCCGAACCACCTCCAACTGGCTCCTTTCGACGTGAAGGAGCAGCGGCTGTACTCCGAGCTCCTCACGGATGACTGAGCTTCTCACCCTATCTCTAAGGGAGACACCAGCCACCCTCCTGAGGAAACCCATTTCGGCCGCTTGTACCCTGGATCTCGTTCTTTCGGTCATGACCCAGCCTTCATGACCATAGGTGAGGGTAGGAACGAAAACTGACCAGTAGATTGAGAGCTTTGCCTTCTGGCGCAGCTCTCTTTTCGTCACAACGGTGCAATAAACTGAATGTAATACCGCCCCCACTGTGCCGATTCTCCGACCAATCTCCCGCTCCATTGTCCCCTCACTCGCGAACAAGACCCCAAGGTACTTAAACTCCTTCACTTGGGGTAAGGACTCATTCCCTACCTGGAGAAGGCACTCCATCGGTTTCCTGCTGAGAACCATGGCCTCAGATTTAGAGGTGCTGATCCTCATCCCAGCCGCTTCACACTCGGCTGCAAACCAATCCAGTGAGTGCTGAAGGTCACAGGCCGATGATGCCATCAGGACCACATCATCTGCAAAGAGCAGCGATGAGATCCCCAGCCCACCGAACTGCAACCCCCCCCCCCACGACTACGCCTCGATATCCTGTCCATAAATACTACGAACAGGATTGGTGACAAAGAGCAGCCCTGGCGGAGGCCAACCCTCACCTGGAACATGTCCAACTTACTGCCGAGAACCCGGACACAGCTCTCGCTTTGGTCATACAGAGATTGGATGGCCCTGAGAAGGGACCCCCTCACCCCATACTCCCGCAGCACGTCCCACAGTATCTCCCGGGGGACCCGTCATATGCCTTCTCCAGATCCACAAAACACATGTAGACCAGATGGGCATACTCCCAGGCTCCCTCCAGGATCCTTGCGAGAGTAAAGATCTGATCCGTTGTTCCACGACCAGGATGGAATCCGCATTGTTCCTCTTCAAGCTGAGGTTCGACTATCGGCCGAACTCTCCTTTCCAGCACCTTGGAGTAGACTTTACCAGGGAGGCTGAGAAGTGTGATACCCCTGTAATTGGTACACACCATCTGGTCCCCCTTTTTGAACAGGGGAACCACCACCCCGGTCTGCCACTCCTTTGGCCTGTCCCAGACTTCCACGCAATGTTGAGTAGGCGTGTCAACCAAGACAGCCCCTCCATACCCAGAGCTTTCAGCATTTCCGGACGGATCTCATCAATCTCTGGGGCTTTGCCACTGTGGAGTTGTTTGACTACCTCAATGACCTCCACCAGGGAAATGGACGACAATCCCCCGTCATCCTCCAGCTCTGCCTCTAACAAAGAGGGCGCATCAGCTGGATTTAGGAGTTCCTCAAAGTGCTCCTTCCACCGCCCTATTACCTCCTCAGTTGAGGTCAACAACATCCCATCCTTACTGTACACAGCTTGGATGGTTCCCCGCTTCCCCCTCCTGAGGTGCCAAACGGTTTTCCAGAAGAGCCTTGGTGCCGACCGAAAGTCCTTCTCCATGTCTTCTCCAAACTTCTCCCACACCCGCTGCTTTGCCTCTTTCACGGCTGAGGCTGCAGCCCTTCAGGCCCCTCGTTACCTTGCAACTGCCTCCTGAGTCCTCTGGGATAACATATCCCGGAAAGACTCCTTCAGTCGGACAGCTTCCCTGACCACCGGTGTCCACCACGGTGTTCGTGGGTTACCGCCCCTTGAGGCACCTAAGACCCTAAGACCACACCTCCCTGCTGCAGCTTCAGCAATGGAAACTTTGAACATTGTCCACTCAGGTTCAATGCCCCCAGCCTCCACAGGGATGCACGAAAAGCTCCGCTGGAGGTGTGAGTTGAAGGTCTGTCGGACAGGGCCTTCCTCCAGACGTTCCCAATTTACCCGCACCACCCGTTTGGGCTTACCAGGTCTGTCCAGAGTCATCCCCCACCCCCTGACCCAACTCACCACCAGATGATGATCAGTTGACAGCTCCGCCCCTCTCTTCACCTGAGTGTCCAAAACATACGGCCTCAGATCAGATGACATGATTATGAAATCGATCATTGACCTTCGGCCTAGGGTGCTCTGGTACCAAGTACACTTATGAGCATCCCTATGTTCGAACATGGTGTTTGTTATAGACAATCCATGACTAGCACAGAAGTCCAATAACAACCACTCTGGTTTAAATCAGGGAGGCCGTTCCTCCCAATCACACCTCTCCATGTGTCTCCATCATTGCCCACATGTGCGTTAAAGTCCCCCAGTAGAGCCCCATACAGGACTCCATTCAAGGTCTCCAAGATGGCCGAATACTCTGAACTCTTGTTTGGTGCATATACACAAACAACAGTCAGAGTTTTCCCCCCAACAACCCGCAGGCGTAGGGAGGCGACCCTCTTGTCCACCGGGGTAAACTCCAACGTAGCGGCGCTCAGCCGGGGGCTTGTGAGTATCCCCACACCCGCCTGGCGCGTCACACGCTGGGCAACTCCGGAGAAGAAAAGAGTCCAACCCCTCTCCAGGAGTACTGTTCCAGAACCGAGACTGTGCGTAGAAGTAAGCCCCACCAGATCCAACTGGTAGCGCTCCACCTCCCGCACAAGTTCCGGCTCCTTCCCCCACAGTGAAGTGACATTCCACGTCCCCAGAGCCAGCCTCAGGTCTGGTCCGTCAAAGCCCCTGACCTTCACCGCCACCCGTGTGGCAGCGCACCCGACCCCAGCGGTTCCTCCCACAGGTGGTGGGCCCATGGGCTGTGTGGAAAGCAACAAACTTAAAATGAAAATTCCCGGCAAGTGTCAGCAACATCTTTGTTATTAATCGTCACAAAGGTAACATGATCTCGTGAAGTGCTGTCCCAATTCCATTTATACCTATCTGAGCCCATGTGGCCTCACACACTCACTCACTTAGCACCTGAGATCAATTAAGTCTGTGAGTCTTTAGTCCTTAGTCCTCAGGGCTCAGTTTGGGATTGGGCCAGTGTCTTTTGGGAACTGCATCATGTTAACATGTTAAAATATGTCTGCATCACAGCACACACCTAGAAATGCTATTAAAAAAACCTGCTTTGAGAAATATTTGATTGATTGAGAATATGTGTCTTCACTTCTACTGGAGGTCAAAGACATGCAAATAAAGCATGATGTTATAGACCTTACCCTGCACCTAAACAAACACACTTGACTCAGAAAGCTGATTGGAGTGGATTATTTACTCAGGCAGGTCAAGGCTTTAAAACAGCCTGAGGAAAGATGGAAGATGGGGGGTAGGATGTCACATATGGTTAGGAAAAGAGCAAAACACAATTAACCATCCGCCAGAGCAGCAGATGTGTTAAATTGCAACTTTTAAATGTTGACTTTTTGTAACCCTGGACATAATGCAGAGGAGGTCCTGTAGCAGATGCGGGAGGATGGTGTTGAAGGCAGAGCTGAAGTCCACAAACAGGATCCTGTCGTAGGTTCCTGAAGAGTCCAGCTGAAATGAAGAGCCATGTTGACTGCGTCGTCTATAGACCTGTTGGCTCTGTAGGCGAACTGTAGGGGTCCAGGAGTGGGTTGATGAGGGTTTTCAGGTGAGCTAGAACAAGGCACTCAAAAGGCTTCGTAACCAAGCGGTCAGGGCGACGGGGCTGTAGTCATTTAGTCAAGTGATCCTTGTTTTTTGGGAACAGGGATGATGGTGGAGGACTTGAAGCAGGCCAGAGCATGTCTCCAATGTGTTGTTAAAGTGCCCATATTAAGAAAAAATCACTTTTTCTGTGATTTTGGGTGTTATTTTGTGTCTCTGGTGCTTCCACACGCATACAAACTTGGAAAAAAAAATCTATCCATGCTGTTTTGAGTGAGATACGGGTTTCTGAATGTGTCCTGCCTTCAGTCTCTGGGTGAGCTGTTCAAAATCTGCACGGCTTGTTACGTAACTAGCCGAAATGATGGGCTAAACACAACCGTTAGCATGCTAGCGCTAGCGTTAGCATGCTAGCTCGTTCTCAATGGCAAATCTCTGCTACAACACAAACAAGTCCACCGTAATCTACAAAAGAAGTACTTACATGTGTGCCCTCCTTTAGAAGAAGTCTCCTGGCTAATCCTGCCTTGTAACTGACCAAAGCTGGAGAAACAACCTTTCTTTTACTGTCTATGGAGCTAACTGACATGATCTACGATCTGAGCTAGTGGAATCAAAGAGTACAGAAGAAAAGATGATTCACTCTGTCAGCTAAAACAGAGACCTGAACACAAGGTGAAAAGAGGAGCTGCAGCAGTGAGAGAGAGCTGTGCTGTTCAACAAAAATATGGTGTTTTTTGAATATTAAACCATGTAAACCTATTCTGGTACAACCTTAAAATACAATTATGAACCTGGAAATGAGCATAATATGGCATCTTTAAATATATCTGTGAACACCAGAGACAGTTGATCAGTGCAGTGCTTCAGGGTGGAGGGAGAGACAGAGTCTGGTCCTGTAGGTTTGCAGGGGTTTAGTTTTTTAAGACAGCTGTTTCCACTGTCCACGAACGAGTCACGTGGCGCACTAGCAGACTAAAGTTACACTGACCACTGACACTAAAACTGACCATCCATGCAACAAACTTCTGCAGTCAAGCTAACCGTATATCCCATCTCCATGGTCAAACTAGCTCATTTTATTCAAATACTTAACATGAGCAGTGTTACTACGTTACTTCCTTCTGCTCTGCCAGTCCATGATTCTACACAAGATCTATAGCTAACGTTATGGAGCTAAACATCGCTTAAGTAGCCTACAGCTCCGGCAGGGGCGTAGCTATTTTTAACAGATTTACTTAACGGGATTAATGGCATGAGAGGCCGGAGGGGGAGCTAGCAGAGGAGAGGGCACCCTGAGACACATTCGTTGGTAGAGGAAGCCCCTGTGGTTGTCAGTTAGTGACGGGACTGGTGTTCGCACCTGTGAGTGGCTGACCATAACACAGATACGGGAGTAAGAGAGGCTGGAGTATAACACATTAGCAGCTAGCATATGTAAGCCTGCTTGATTTGGGTGGATTCCATCACGTTCAAACATAGAACACATTAAAATTATCGATAAAACCAAACTGTAAACAGCAACACTGTGACTGAAGCCAGGTGTGGAGCTGCAGTCTACTGAAACGCCCACCCCCACATCGGTAATGGGCTGGAGATCCAAACTTCCTTCTCACTGAGTTTTAGGATGTTAAAAAGATTCATAAAATAATTTAACAGCTCCGACTGCTACTGTGGAATGTTATTACAGCCAGTATAAATTATAAGTTTCTTAACGGAGGTATATTGAGAAGTAAGCTAGGGAGCTCTGCCAGAATGTACCGAATTTACCTAGGCACCGGGAAAGCAGTGCGTTACAGACCTGCTGAACCTAATGTCTCTGATAATGGAATCCCCCACGATCAGCACAGAAGGTGGCTGTGGAGCGGGACCAGTAGAGACGCGCCCCCAAGAGGACACATGTCTGGTCACTCCCTCGTTCAGCAGCCTGCATTTTGCGAATGAAGTTTTCTTGCGGGATTCGGGTAGATGAGCAGAAGCTGGTGGAGGGTGTTCCGCTTCTGGATGTGACGGACCGGGCAGCAGGGGAAAATCTTTATTGTCCAGGATGTCAAAACAGTTTGCTCTTGGTTGGGGTCGAGCAAATTTGAGTCTTAGGTTTTGCTTCAAGGCTGAGCCACACGTCTTCCATTAGGGGGCAGGGGTCCATTGAGAGGATTGCTTCTCTGCCTGACCACAGAATAGTGGTGTCATTGTTCTGAGTTACTGCTGAACATTCTTGGGGGCATGACAGACTGGTGTCCCCTCGATTTCCCAGGAGGGAAAGGAGTTTAGATTGCGCTGTGGCTACAGATGATAACTCCAGAAATAACTTGTCTCTCTCCCAGAGTTCAGACTGCAGTCGGGAGACATCTAACTTCAGTTTTGCAAAGGTAGGATGGCAATCAACACGTAGCCATGGTAAAGTTGTAAACAGGATATTGTAGTAAAAATTCAGAGGAGTAAAACTTAGGCCTAACTGATGCTTAGAGTCCTTAGCATAGCAAACAACAGAAACCAAGCTGTGAGACGTCTAGGTACCCTGCAGCATACACTTCAGAAAAAAGGCAGATATGAGGGAACATTTTGTTGGTTTTATGCAAAAAGTATTCGTCAACGATCAAGTGGAACCAGCACCACCGCTGAAGCAAGGTGAAGAGTGTTGGTACTTTGGTGTGTACCACCCCCAGAAACTGGGAAGATTTGAGTAGTATTCGATTTGAGGGCACAGTTTGAAGGCATCTCCTTGAATGACACACTCTTCAGAGGACAAGTCCTAAATAACACACTGCTTGGCGTCCTACTGCACTTTCGTAGGGAACAAGTAGCTGTTACTGTATGTTGAGCAGATGTTTTACTGCTTTAAGGTCAGAGAAGATCACCAAAATTATCTTAGGGTCCCGTGGTTCCAGGATAATGACCACAGAGTCACAGAGTTCCGCATGAAGGTGCATGACAACTTGTGCAGACAGCTTTTATGAAAACTTTGAGAAGCTGTTAAAAGAAAGCAATCTTTTTTTTTTCAAACTTTATTTTTAAAGATTTTACAATTTTCCATTTAAAATAAAAATGAACTTAAAGTAACAAACAGACTGATAGCGATACAATGAATCAATACTCAATGAATCATGCTTCCCAAACATAAATTAAGTGAATATATGAATATATATTTTTTAATATAAATGGCATCTATTTATCAAAAAAAGTTTTCCAATTCTTCCAGTAAATTTCCCCTTTTTCCGAAGCATGCCTTAAGAAAAAGGTTTCCCCATGTTGTATATTTCGTTTGTGATTTCTATCCACTGCGATGAAGTAGGAGGGTCCATGTTTTTTTTTTTTTTTTTGCCATTTACGTGTAATGGCTTTCTTGCTTGATGCTTGTAAAATTTGTAGCAGATATCTATCTTCCTTTCTTGTCCCTATTGGTATATTTCCAAGGTAGAACACAGAAAGTCTCATCTAGTTGTACTCCCAATATCATATATATATTGTAGAAAAGGGTTCGTCCAATTTTACCCCGGCTCTAAAAGGCCAGTCTTTCTGACCCCTTCGGTCAGCTTGTTGTTCGTTAATGGCAGACCAGGAAAGAATAGTTAGGATTCGTTCAGTTAAAATATAATATATCTTTAGTAAAATGATAAAATGATATTGCAAGAATACAATCATATGCATATGGTTCAGTAGCTCCTTCAAGACTTCACTCACCCTACCACCAACAAGTCTCTCCAGGTCTGACCCCGGACTTTGCATTTCCCTATTCTTTTATTCGTCTTTGGGTTCCTCCTTCCGTCCTTGCGTCTGGGTCGCCAATCGGTTAGATCTCCCTCAGACTTTCTGTCTCCGAGAAGATAGTGAAGTTGCGCGCTAGCCTTGGGATCGCTCTCATTCTCTTCTTCTCTCATGGCCTAAATATTGTCTGTTACTTTAAGATATTTCATGCAAGTGCATTCTGTTCCAAATGTTTTTCAAGTGTTTATCAGGAGCACTCTTGCTCCAGTAAATTTGAACACGTCATATCTTACACATGCCAGACAGGAGGAGACAGCGAGGCCATCCCAGGCTACATGACATTTTATCCTACACCCTCTTTTTCCGCAGCACACGCTGTGGAACATTACCACTAAAATGATAAAATAATTAATGGGATCCCTCTTTCGAGACCTAAGTATGCCTTAATGGCAATTAAAGCAATCAGTAATAACCAATCAAATTTGTAGATATCATGACAGAGCGGTGTGGTGTCTGTATCTTATATGTAGGTTTTAGCCACTACTGTAAGCTGCAATGTTACATCGCCTCCATGACTATACTTGATAGCTACAATTATTTATGTGGAAATGTCTAAACATCGTGGAACAGCAAAATTTCTACCCAAAATTTTATTTTATTAAAAATCATACTACTAAGATCATACTTCAAACCTATGTCTTGCTTAAAGCTATATTGACTATGAGCTGATCTACAGCCCCGCGCAAGCTAACTGTGAAGCAAAGGAGGAAGTCTCTGATAGCAGATAAGAGGATAGAAACAACAGTTGGAGATAGGACAGGTGGGACTCTGGGAGAGGGGGGCACTGGGTGGTGACAGGGAGCAATTTTTAGACCCAGCGTGACTGTACTCCTTCCTCCTCATCAGAGGAAGTGTCAGTCTCGTTCAAATGGCCCTCCTCGTAGGCAGGGGGAATAAATTCAACTGTGGCTAACATCTGATAGGCGGGGGGAGCACCCTCTTTTGATAAGGCCGTAATTATCAATCTATTCATTAGGGTTCTGAGACGGGATTGCACAACAGCCGCAACACATGAGGCTGCTAGCAAATGCAGCTATGGAATCATGTCTTTCAACCTTTCAAATATTCCATGCATCCAATTGGTTACAGGGTCATCATTTATATCAACATTAAACATTGTAAATTTATTCTGTCTCAGTTGGCTCAGCAATGCCCCTCTCTGCATCACGTGTGTAATTTCCAGGCTACATGACATTTTATCCTACAATATATATATATATATATATATATATATATATATATATATATATATATATATATATATATAATATCTGTCCAGTAGGGGGCGATCTTAGAACATCCCCAAAAGATGTGAAAATGTCCTGCTGATTTTTGTCCACAGTTCCTCCAGCAGTTACCATGTTCAGAATTTTTAGTCTGTTGTTCTTTGATCTTTGGAGTAATGAAGTACCTTAATGTATTTTTCCAAGTAAATTCTCTCCATAAGTCAGAGCTGGAAGTAGTAGCTTTTTGGTGAGCTTCCCTTTACATACATTTATAAGAAGTGTGACTAAGGGGTTGGTCTCCATGTTTTTGGACCTGATATCTGCATTAAAATAATGTCTTAATTGAACCCAGGTGAAAAAGAATTCTATTAAAAATATACTTTAATAAAGTGTACTAAGTATATTTTCTACATTTTGTACTATTTTTGTCAAATCCAAGTATAGTTAAGTGTATTCAATTATGTATTAACTTCTACTTAACATATATTTGACTACACTTCAAGTGTAAATAGTATACTAAAATGGAACAACTTTTTTTAAACTTCAAGTGCATGAAAATACACTAATGAAAATAAAGATTCATGTGCAATTAAGCACACTTACAGTACAACTGCATTGTATCGCCATTCTAATTGAAATACACTTAAAAAGGCAGTGCATAGTTGTGTTTAAGTATATTTTGTGCATACTGCTATCATACTTATAATTACTATAAACTATGTTAATTAACTATATTTAGTGCTTTTAAAGTGTCCCACTATGACAATAATAATGTGTTTGAAGTGAAGTTCAATTACAACCTAAACATCATAGACATGTCTTTCAGTGCAATGTTATTATAGTGTAAGGTAGAAACAAATTGTTTGAAGTATATTTCATCTGTACTTTTTCCCCCATTTTGTTATACTTAAGCATGAATGTTGCTATTACACTACAAGTGTATTACAATTCATTACAATTACATTACAATTCACTTCAAGTGCATTACATCAACAGATTACAAATTGCATTTCAGAAAAGGAACTTTATTATTGACACAAAAGTAACACACAAAAGCAGATATTGGCAAAAGCAGGAAGAGAACAATGGCGAACAACTTTCTACACATGCACATCTAGCTCTGACTTGAATTACTAGAGGCCTTGTAGCTCTCATTGTTACACTTCCTCCGTAGAAGTGCCCGGATCTCTGCCACCTCGGTGTTGGGGAATCGCTCCCTCACTGCATCTGTGAAAACAGGAAAGAGACATGGGCATGAATTAAAACAAGATAACACTGACATACAATCATTGATGATAATGGATTTGTCAATCAATCATGACAATGGATTTGGATTCATAATTGACATTACTGTACCTATAATGGCTCAAGCTGCTCCTTCAGCTCACCTTTTTTTCCTTTCCCTGTGAGGGTTGCCTTGGCCAAAGTTTCCCTGCCAAACACCAATGTGGCCAGTTCCTGTGTGAAGAGGGACATCCTTCTCCCACTCAGCCTCTGATAGAGGCGTTTTGGGACTTGCACTGATGAGTTGCCCAATGACACCTGTGAAAACACACAAGCAGATTAAGACAAAAGGTAAATTACAAACACTTCTCTATATGGCAGGTTGGCACGTGTCTTGGCTTCAAGTGTTTTAACACAAACAGTACCTCCACGATCTTGTAAGATTTGTTTTGTATGCTTATTGCACCCAATCATAACAAAGACATAACAAAGATCGGTTTAAGGTCCTTCAGTCATACCATGTCTTCTTCACTGCCAGTGTGACTGCCAGTGCGCGGTGAGTCGCTTTGGCTGGAATTCACGGAAGACAAAGGTGAATCTGCCATTTTGTTTAGGACTGTTTTGAGTGAAGACACCAGTCCTGGCAGCTCTAAAATAAGGATATAGTATAAAAAGGGTCAGTATCACATTATGACACAAAGAATAAGTATCACATTGTGACACAAAATAGCACATATATAAATGTAATTTCACAACAGCTACATCGGGTTTAACTTTTATTAATTTCTGATTGGATGAGGATCCTTACTCATACTTTTCACCGCTAGCATGTATGTCTCACTCAAAGTCACAGGGCAGTAATTCCATTATTGAGTGTGAAGGTGGAGTAGGGCAAATGTTCAATTTAGCATGTGAAGCACAGGGTTCCCAAGTTAAGTTAAATCTAAAATTTCATGACTTTCCCAGACAAAAAAAATGAACTTCCATGACCAAATATGAATGGTGCAATAAACTAACTGACCAAAGATTTCAAAGCACCCTCGGAGCATTCAAGCATCTTTACTTTTTAGGGTGGGAGATGAATAAATGGGCATTGAATTTGAATTGAAGTTGGGTTAACCACAACTGCTCAAGCAAGCAGTAAAGCTAATAACCAGATATACAACAATTTTGTGTGGACATATATTTGTATTAATGTATTTTGGCAAGACAATTTTAAACTGCTAAAACAAAATTCCCTGATATTCCATGACTTTGCCTCAAAAATTATCGAATTCCCTGACTTTTCCTGAAATTCCATGATATTACAAAAATTCCATGACCTGTGGGAACCTGCAAGCAACTGCTGCAAATTCTTATGTGAATAAGACCATATAGCCAGTCTCACTGGACCCTTCTCTTGACTGATATGTTGCGATGCTTGGCAACAGAGATGGAAGATTAGAACTATTTCTTGGAGTGGATGAAATAAATAAATAAGTCTACATAAATAATTGAAAACGCAAGTTTATATCTTTAATCACGATGGAAGTGGAACAGATGTATAAAAGCAATATGATACTTGTGGTCATGGTATTGGTACCTGCGCCACTCTGCCAAAGGACTTGTAGTTATATCCATACCAACCCCACTGTCACTTTTGCCATATTGCTTAATCAGTGAAATTCAAACAAGGAGTATTAACAGTAGCCAATGACGGCAAAAATGGCAGAGTTAAGTGGATTATTTTCAAATTTGTAATGTAGGAAGTTAGGTCTGTATTCTAAGACATAACACGTAACATGCATGTTCTTCAAATTAACAGTGGGATGCATGTCTTGAATTCATAAAGTTGACTTCATGACCTCAATGACAATGACTGCAGATGTATGGGAGGGTTCAGGTGGTGGCAGAGATAACCCTGGCATCACTAGCATACATATACACCCACCCACCTTTCAGAGCCTTCAAACTGTCCTCATCCAGTTCAACAAAAACTGCAGGCACTGTCCCTGGCTGCTGAGACTCCACCTGAGGGATGGCGTCCTCCTCCTCCTCACTGGTCTCAATCACCTATGCAGAAAACATCAATCTAATTACCTTAAACAAAAAGGGCAGCTATACACTCCTAATCATACACAAGCCAAAACACAATTTTCATGGTGTGGGTGTGTGTATAAATCAACAGAGTTCATACACTCTTGAATAGTAACTCATTTTCACAAAAATGCAGTTCTGCTATGTCACAAGCTTTACCCTGAGCACCAAGGGCATAGGTTTGTAGGTTGGGTTTGGACTTTGGTACTGGGACATAATTCAATTAAAGCGCAAAGTGCGCTAATGCATGCATTTCAGCACAAATAGGCTATAATCCACCACTGTAAACTCTGACAATTATCTGAGGAACACTGCACATTATTTGATGAAGTCAGTTACATTTTTAAACTTACCATTTTTCGCTTTTTGGGTGGATCAAAAATATCGCAACATGTGTCGTCGGAATCAGACTCATATCTAGCAGGAGTAGAACTGAGTTGTCTTATAGGTTGCCGTTTGAGGTCCCTCATGAGCTGTTCGCCCATCTTGGCCATCTGTGAACCAGACTGACAATGTACATCTTGTTTATGAGCATGATTTTGAAAATTTCCACACCACCACTTTAAGTAAGTGCACTTATTTTTTAATAGCTTCTACAAGTGCATTTCTTCATATTGCGACTACAGCACACTTTCCAAGAATCCACCTCCATCCATCCATCACTCTGACAGTATTTGTAACAGGAGACTGAATCTTGACTTAACATGCCTGGCATTACAAAATAGCTAACTTTTAAGTAATATTTATCATTTCAAATTGATATTTGCTGGCTAAATCTGCTAAATGCTTGTGCACCCAGCTTGGAAAAGTCTGCAAAAATTCACAATGTAACTCCTATGGCAAACATATTCTACGATGACACAGCATTATTTGTAAACTGGAATCACAGTGTTCCATAACTGTTAAGTCATAAATCAAGCTTACGGTCATTCCTTGCTTAACCACCCCCTTCTCCTGGCCACACTGACGGACGGAAGACCATATATCCCCCATCTTGAGGAAAGCAACACGCTTCTGGACTACTTCTTTGTACAACCCCAAATCAGAAAAAGTTGGGACAGTATGGAAAACACAAATAAAAAAAGAAAGTAGTGATTTCTAAATGTACTTTGACTTGTATTTCATTGCAGACAATACAACAGCACATGATTTAATGTGTTCCTCATGATTTTTATTGTTTATTTTTTTCAAAAAAACTAAATTCCTATTTTGGTTCTTGCAACACATTTCAAAAAAAGTTGGAACAGTAAAGCATTTACCACTTTGTAATGTTGCTATTCCTTTTCACAACACTTAAAAGACGTTTAGGGACTGAAGACACCAAGTGATGAAGTGTTTCAGGTGTAATTTTGTCCCATTCTTGCTGCAAACAAGTCTTAAGGTGGGCAACAGTACGGGGTCTTCGTTCTCGCATTTTGTGCTTCAAAATGCGCCACACATTCTCTATTGGAGACAGGTCGGGACTGCAGGCAGGCCAGTCAAGTACCCGTATCCTCTTACTCCGCAGCCAGGACTTTGTAATGTGTGCAGAATGTGGTTTTGCATTATCTTGTTGAAATATGCATATGCTTGAAGGCAGCATATTGTGCTCCAAAATCTCTATGTACTTTTCAGCATTAATGGTGCCATCACAGAAGTGCAAGTTACCTTTGCCAAGGGCACTGACACAACCCCATACCATGACAGACCCTGGCTTTTGGACTTGTTGCTGGTAACAGTCTGGATGATCCTTTTCTTCTTTGGTCCGGAGCACACGGCGTCCATTACTCCCAAAAAATACCTGAAATACTGATTAATCTGACCACAGTACACGTTTCCACTATGTGATGGTCCATCCCAGACGGCGCTTCTGGACACTGGGCTTCCTTTTGGCACAGTACAGTTTTAACTGGTATTTGTGGCTGTAACTACGTATTGTGGTACTTGACAAAGGTTTCCCAAAGTAGTCCTGAGCCCATGTGGTGATATCGCTTATAGATGAATGACGATTCTTGATGCAGTGCCGCCTGAGGGATCGGAGATCACGGTTGTTCAGCTTAGGCTTGCGCCCTTGTCCTTTACGCACTGAAATTCCTCCTCATTCCTTGAATCTTTTAATTATGTTATGCACTGTTGAAGGTGAAATAAGCAAATGTCTTCCTATCTTTCTTTGAGGAACATTGTTTTAACATTTCAATATTTTTCTCACGTATTTGTTGTCAAACTTTGCTCCTAAAGGACTAGACCTTTCTTGGATGCTGCTTTTGTACCAAATCATAATTACAATCACCTGTTGACATCACCTGTTTCAAATCACATCATTATTTAACCAACTTTCCTGATTACTAGCCCTTAATTGCTCCTGTCCCAACCTTTTTTGGAATGTGTTGCAGGTCTGAATGACAGGAAAGGATGTATATTTACAAATGAAATTAAGTTGACCAGACAAAACATGAAATATTTTGTATTCACATTGTCCGCAATGAAATACAAGTCAAAGTACATTTATAAATCACTACTTTCTTTTTTTATTTGTGTTTTTCATACTGTCCCAACTTTTTCTGATTTGGGGTTGTAGTTTCCTGTGAAGAAGACCCATTATTTGCATTAATTACTTTGTAAACAGAGTTCATTCTAAATGAAACAACTTTCAATTACCTATTTCAAACGTTACTGTTCACAATTAACTTAACAGGAAACATAAAATACAAATTCATTGTGACCTTTTATTAATAAAAAATAATAATTTCAAGACAGGAATGCCACTGTCATTTCATTTATTTGTACTTTATTACTTTCATCAGTATTGGGCACTTGTAATGTCCATACCATGTTACGGCGGGAGTCCACCCCCTCTGTACATTGAAAATGTCTCCTTGACACAACTGCATTTGTTCTATATTTTCGCCTGTTCCTTCGTGATAAATATGTTGTCCCCAACATCCAAATGACTTTATTAACTTTGACTTAACCAATTACCAGAATTTTCATTAAATGGACATGCTGCATAGCAACGACAAATTCCATAATACTACTAGCTAAACCTTCACTAGAACCTAAGCCAAACACTTCAAAGATATATGGGTCTGTTAGGGGAACGTTCTCTGAAGGTTACAACGGTAGGGGAACGTTTTCTAAAGGTTACAACGTTAGGCGAACGTTCTCTAAAGGTTGCAACGTTAAGCGAACGTTCTCTAAAGGTTGCACCGTTAGGCGAACGTTCTGGTATGGTCGATGTAACCAAAACCTAACGTTCCCTAAACGCCAGGAAAACTTTCCATGGGAACCAAAAACTAACCTTCAGGGAACGTTCCCGCAACCAAAAAACAGAACTTTCTGGGAACCACAAATTGCTACCTCTGGGAGCGTTCTCTATACTTGAAGCACATGTTATCTCATTCTAATGTAACTGCCTCACATTAATCAATCATCTTATTAATGATTAATATATCAGAACTGTATTTGAAGAAATTATATTTCAACGCATCATGACAAGCCTAACGTTACATCGCCTTCCACCATTTTCTTTGGTTAGCAATCTTGCATTAGTTAACATTGCTGGCTAGCATATTTCAACCCATAGACTGTATTTATAGAACTATATATAGCTACAGTCTATGTTTCAAGCACTTCATCATCAGTAACGTTAAATTACATGACAGTAGTCGGTTAGGTAATGTTACAAAGAGTATTCAGAATATTTCCAATGTTGTAGAACTTACCTGACATGAACAGCAGTTTGGCTGCAACCGGCTTCGGATCTTGCCTGCATTTATCTGGCAAAATCACCTCTATCCAGCCTTCCTGGGACTGTAGGTCTTCCTTGCAGGTGACTGTAATATCAGCATTCCTATATGCATCCTGTATTATACATGTACTGTCTGCAACAACGGACCCGTCGACGAAATAAAACAACCCATACATTGCTAACTTTGTTACCGCTAACTTCGTTACCGCCTGATTATTTCAAACATTAACCGTTACTATTTGGCTACGTTGTAGCTGTGTAGCTAATTGCCGCCCAAACTTCTACATAGTGATTGGATGTCGATGATGCTGCACACACTGATTGGATGTGGGAACCGACTGGTGGGTAGGTCCAATTCCTGGGTCCATTCGTAGCCATCTACTGCTTAGTCTTAATTTTTGAATCTTGATCTGTTGCATTGCTTAACAATAGTTATTCAAATATGTCACCTGTACAATCAAAGTAGGCTACAAGTCCTACTTATTGGTCACTAATAAGAAAATACCAAGGACAACAGAATACAGACACAGGAAGGTAATTATAATTTGTATCATTATTTTAAATTGTTGATATGTTTTTCTTGTTCTTGTTGTTGTTCTTATTCTTCTTCTTCTTATAATTATGGTAATAGTCGGCCTACTACTTCTACAATAATACTAGTAATAATAATAATATTAAAAAAGAAGGCCCTAGTATAGCAGTACTAATAATAATATTAATAATAAATAATAATGATAACTAGAAAATGCATTTCCTGCAGAAAATGCGTGGGAATGCTGAATAGCTAAATTGCTAAAGCTAAACTGGATGAATTGCTTAAATCCGTAAGAAGAAGCTGAAGTAGTGAGAATAGGTGGAAAAGTATGAATGGACATGAATTTCATTAAAAAAAAGTTGAAAAACACCACTAATGTATAAAATGTGTGCAATATTAAAAGGTTTTTTGAAAAGCTGAGGCTAAACTGAATTGAATGGCTTTCAAAAATCATGAATAATTATGGAAGACTTAAAAATGCTGAGAAACATTGATGAAAATGCATAAATATGAAACATTGTTTGAGAAATCTCAAATGGATACCAGTGCACCGCTTAAAAATATTTGTGGCAGATAGTGCGGGACAGGAAGTAGAGCACAGAAACAAAATAAAATACACCGTGCTCACGGCGGCTCATATTTCCCTTCACTACACCTTCAAAACACAGCACGGAGTTGTTTCCTCTCTACTACTCTGAATAGAAACAAACTGTTGGTGGTTTTGTGGTTCTATTCTACGTGAATTCGCGAGATCTAGTGGGTCCTCGTGACTACAGCTGTCAGTCATGGCCACAGCCGTTCCGCAACAAATCCGTACCTGGTGTGTATTGACGGACGGTGGAGCACAGAGCCGACACGCAGCGTTCCGCAGACGTTATGCAACTGGTATAAATCAGCAGTTACAAAGCCTACCACTCTAACTGTCACCCACTTTGAAATGCAAAAAAATCCTGAAAAGATCACTAAACTCAAACAGCTTTTTCACAAAAACTGTAAAAGATATCAAAACACTGAGCACACCCTGAATACCTGAAGATTTCGTGAATCATTTAAAGTTTGAATCACGTCTGTAGGTGAAAGAATGTAGGAGGAGATACATTTTGAAACAGAAGAGGATTTTAAGGATTTGAAGCTTCTTCTCATTGACTTCAATGTTAAAATAAAATGCTTAAAAGCTTAATATTTTAAAAAGTATAAATAGTAGAAAAAAAGTTGAAGAAGTCCCATCGTCTGCTGAAAGAGCTGAATATTTTAAAAGTTGAATGGTTTTAATAGCTGAAAGTATGCAGAGGTTAGAGAGACAAAAAAAGTACGGAAGAAAGCAGAAAAAGAAGAATATATAAAGAACAGAATAACAATAGTTATAATAATAGGATAATAGCTGGTAGCTATGGAGCTAGATTTGTTTCTTTATTACATGCGAGAAAATAAATGATCTGAGAGAAAAAAAAATGTTTGACAGAAAAAGTGATCACACTGATAGCAAAAAAGCATTTTATGAGAGAAAAAAAAATATTTGAGAGAAAAAGTTTTCATACCAATAGCAAAAAATAATAATATTTGAGGCTAAAAAAAAGTTTTGAGAAAATGTATTTTTTCATAGAACATAAAAAATATAAATTACATTTTTTTTAAATTATTTCTGAGAAAAAAAATCTCTCTCAAAATACTTTTTTAAACTCTCAAATATATATTTTTTGCTATCAGTGTGAAAACATTTTCTCTCAAAACGCTTTTCTTCTCGCTCTCAAAATCTAAGTCTTTGCTCTCAATGTCATTTTTTTCTCTCGTGTCAGGATTTTGCTCTCGCTGTGAAAATAGTGTCATGGGCCGGGCCACGTTCCTATTGGCCAGTCGGGTGAGCATCGTCTTGTCTTGGGAGTCGAACTGAATCATTACACCTCTCCGTCCGCCTGTGTGTCCATCTTATAGGCTAGCTATACTATTTTTTCAGGGAAAAGGCAGAAGACATAAACAGTATAAGCAGTACCTTTGCAGCACTGGTGTTGAAGTCCCTGACAGAATTTTAGGACATCATGACAGAGAAGTAAGCTAGCATATATGTATATATGTAGATGTAAAGTATTTTTTTATGATTATGACATTGCATGGATTTGTAACGTGTAATGTTTTCAGCCAAAAAACTAGCTTAATTCCCAAATTGCTTTCACACAGTGCAAAAACTGAAAAACCAAGTGATATTAAACTTATATCAAGATCAAAAAAGTAGTTGGTATTGTTTTCAGTATAAAGAGACTTACCTAGCTCTTTCTCGTAAAATCATTTTACTTAATTTAAGAAGAGTTTGACTTAAGATGTCTCATCCTGATAACAAGCAAATTCATCTGCCAGTGCGTGAAGCAAATTTGTCCTAAAAACAAGTAAATTTGGCTCCCAGTGTGTTGAGCAAATTGATCTTGATAAATCTTCTTAAATTAAGTCAAAGTCTTCTTAAATTAAGTCAAAATGATCTTTCAAGAGAGCACGGTAAGTCTCTTCATAGTAAAAACAAAATTATGTTTTAATGTTAATATAAGATTAATTACACTTGGTTAGATTTTATTTTCTGTACTGACATGGATGGTGACAATTGTTTTGCTTACAGCCTCCAGCTCACCATGATGCACCACTGCAGCCAACAGCAGGAAAACGGAAGAGAGCCGACAGTAAGGTCAGGACACTGACAATGCATAATTCATTCCTTATAGCCTAATTGTCTATTCTTTAATTTTTTTACTTTGTAACAATGTGACCAACCATTGTTGAATTACTTACATTTGGATGGTTTCCTGTGGACAGCAGTAGGCCTGTGTGCCAGCCTATAGGCTAATGCAATGAACTATCCTGTAACTACCCATGTCTGTACCGGATGTCTGTGTGGAAACTTATGTCCAGTAATAACAAAAAAGTCAGTCTTCATGATGGAACAATGTATGATATTCACATAAATCATACACCAAATTGTTCAGGATGGCCAAGAAAAGTGGGGTTCTGTCTATATGTGTTTGTGTGCGTAATACAATATGGGGCAGAGTGTAGTACAACAAAATATCTAGTAGTAGTAACCTATAGGTTAGTCGAAATAGTGTGCAGAATTAAAAAAAAAAAGCATGCAGGTTAGGACACAGGTAATACATATTTGTTCACTATGTTAGTTTATTGGTATTTTGTATTTAGAGGAACTGACTCCTACAACGTAAAACTAGCTCACACATTTTTCAAAGTGGAGCAGTTGGAGCAAGTTGCTTTACTTCTAGTGCTTTAAGATCCCACTCAATACCAAAATAACACCAGATTCAGTGACTAACTTGCCACACACTTTGTGCCAACTTCAGAATGGATCAGCTGCTGAGGACGATGTGGTTGATATAAGAGAGCACCAGACCACGCAAGGACCAGAGGCTGAGAGACCCAACCCAAATCCGTCACAGGTGAGATTACAATTACTTATGGGCCAGCGTTCATCTTTGTGTGTTTAGTTTTTCTTTTACAGGAGTCATTTGCTTGATTTGACTTGATGCACACAATCTGAACAACAAATTTCATTCCTCTGCCATAGAATAGAATAACAAAGACTTTATTTTCATGTCAGGCACTTCCATTTTGCTCAGCAGCTGAATTAAATAAATAATAAATAATAATAAAGCTGAATTGAGATCGCTGGCTGACATAAAACCATGCCCAAAGAGTGCAGCAAGGCTCAAGATTTTAGAAACTCTTGATCATAGTGATGATTAGACGTAGCATTTTATTATACGGTTTGATGTTTGAACTCAAAAAATATTTGAGATACTGTGTTGGACGCCCCAAAACTAGCTACACACAAGGAATCCCTAAAATATCTGTAAATTTAATTTCAGTGATGACAACTTATCAAAACCCACCAGAGCACAGAGACTAATACTAAACTAAAAATGGTTAGATGAAGTGCTCGATCCCAAGGGTCCCCAAAATAATGCATACATTTTGTGTTTAATCATATTTAGCAAATAACATATCACAAATAATTATAATCTTTTACTCATGTTAGATTTTGCTCGGGTAGTAGAGCAAAGTTAATGTGTACCGTGTCATTCATATAGGGCATTTTTAAATGATTAGAAACTTGACAAGATATGTTAAACCTGAATACTTGAGAATGTTTTGTTCATTGGACTGAATGTTTTTTCAATCTCAATGTGTCACTTTGTAGGATGGATTGTGGAGATGGCCTTTTGTACCCTGGAGCACCAATTACCAAAGGTCAAAATTGGCTCCTTCTAATGGCCTACGTCCTGAGGCGTAACCTGACCGGGATTGCTCTGGACCATCTT
This sequence comes from Gymnocephalus cernua, assembly GCA_023631565.1. Classification (NCBI taxonomy): domain Eukaryota; kingdom Metazoa; phylum Chordata; class Actinopteri; order Perciformes; family Percidae; genus Gymnocephalus; species Gymnocephalus cernua. The sequence goes on along the minus strand of CM042439.1, from coordinate 28,244,766 downwards.
TTACAGATTTTTCATGAACTTTTCCCTGCACTGATACCAGCAACCTCGTGTCTCTTCCATAAATCCTATGGCCAATATGGCGAGTATGTGCCCCATTTCTACTGCTATCAGATTCAGTTGCAAGGCCACTTCTCCAAAATAAGAAGCAGTTTAATGGCATTTATGGCTGTGACTTCTGTTACCACAGAGGCTTGAGGCTCCTATCCATATGTTATTCCTGAACCCCGTCTTCGTACAGAAGTTGAGCATTTTCACAATGCCATGAATGCAACACCTCAGCAGCCCATAATGGGAGTGAAAGGCCAAGTCAACTAATGAAACTAGACAAATTTCAAATGCAAGGCTTTGTTCCAGAATATCAGCATAGTGTATGCCTTGGAGTTACAATACAGCTGACTTCTCTGTGGTTAGATTCCACAAACCATCAGTATGGTTGGTACATAGGCACCAAAACTGAGCAGATCGACGAGGTGCTTAAAAAAAATGTCACCACCAACTGAGATCACAAGAGTACCACGATCTATGCGAGAAAGGAAATTCTGGAAGGCATCTGAGTGGAGGTCATTTCTTTTGTTTTATGCTTTGCCTGTTTTAAATGGCATCCTCCCCAGAAATACTGGAATCATCTTTTCCTTTTGGTTTTTGCAGTATATCATCTCCTGCAAGAAAGGATCAGAGAGGCCGAGGTGGTGATAGCCGAGCAGGCATTGAAAAAATTTGTCAGGGAGTTTCAGGGCTTATATGGCACAGCTAATGTGTCATTTAATGTGCACCTCATGACACACTTGGCTGCGAGTGTGAGGAACTGGGGACCATTGTGGGCCACATCCCCATTTTCCTTTGAATCTTTTAACAGCACCCTGTTGACATATTTCAATGGCACAACTTATGTCCTTGTCCAAATAATGAAAAGGTTCTAATGAGTATGTCAAAGAGCTTTTCTATGAACTACAGGGCAGAAAGTGTTCAACTGACAAATCAGTTCAGATCTCCTACTACAACCGTTTCATTGTGAATGGAATACTGTATCACTGATACAAACAGAGAATCAACTCTGTTGTTGAGTTGCAGAATGGCACATTAGTCAGAATTGTGAATTTGGTCGTTTCTGGTGCAACACTGTGTTTTGGTCAAGGAGCTTGTTAAGTCTGGAAGGAAGCTGTGCAGACACAACACTTAATATTGCATCAAGCTTTGTGTATGAAGTGTCTGAGTGCAATATAGTGTATGCCGTCCATCCAGAGTCATTGACACGCAAATGTGTCATGGTTGAATCCAGGGAGAAGGTATATGTTATTCCTCTGCCAAACAACATTGAACGAGACTAATGGCTGAGCATCGAGAAAATTGCCGTAAGCCGAGTACTGCCAAGAAGTCCCGAGATTCCCTGAGACCTACTGAATTGACATGTAAATACAATATCTGTACAAAGAATTACTGTTCTTTACCTGTTACATAAAGTGACCCTTCTGTCAATCAAGTGGTTGTGCATTAATACATGATGGTAACAGTGTAGATAAACAAAATTAACTTACATGTCTTAGTCCACACTGCAGCATTGTAGCATATGACCCTTTAAGAAATCAGCCTAACAATGTCAATACACTTTCCATTAGTAGGCTACAGTAAATTAATAAATTTCCACTAAAAGTGTTTGCATTTTAGCATATTTTATGACAGTACTTTGATATGCTAATAAAAGTACACTTATATTTTAGTCTACTTTGTTTACAGTGTACTAAGATTACGCTACTGATGAAGTGAAATCAGTGTAGTTTCAAAAATTACACTTACTGTATTAAAAATAAGTGTACTTACTATAAGTACACTAAGTTACCACTATACGTGTTTGTATTTTAACATATTTTATGAAAGTACTCTGATACTAAAAATACACTTATTTTTGAGTGTACTGTATGAGGTGTACAGTCATACTTCTAATGAAGTGAGATCATAGTACACTTTAAAAAAGTATACTAACAATCAATTTCCCAAGAAATATACTTCCCATAAGTACACTGAATTGCCACTCTAAGTATGTCAAATTTAATACACTTAAAAAAATTAACTTCTATACAATTTAAAATGCATTAACAACAAAGTACACTTTCAAAAAGTACATTTAAATAATAATTTGATTACTGGTAAATTAGTATACTTACTTTTTGGACTCTGAAGTTGAACTTAATTACATCTATTTTGAAGTATACTTTTAAAAAGTACATATTAAATACTCTTTAAATAAAGCACAACAAGTAGAAGCATACTTGTTTTATATTTCATGTACTTCATTCATATTTCTAATACACTAAAGTATGCTACTTTTTTACCTGCGAAGATACCTGAAGAAATAGTAATAGTAATAGTAATAGTAATATCTTTACGATAATTGTTGAAAAGTTTCTAGGTCATTATCTGTAATTATTTTCCAATATGCCATAATACCCTTATTACACCAATTTTTGAATCTTGCATCATTTTTTGCAGGTCATATGCTGGCCATCTTAAGATCTTTGCACCTCTTTCAACTCTCTTATCTCTTAATTCCGTTAGCCAAATGCTTAATGGTGTTTTTATTCCAAGAGATACTTTGGGTAAAAGCGATCCCCTAAAATAGAGGGGAGAGGAATGTGGATCTCAGCCTGATCCATTTCTTTCCACTTGGCATCATTTGATGGATCACACCATGCTATCAAAATCCTAAGTTGTGCTGCTTTATAATAGCTCTGTAAACATGGGAGAGCCCTACCACCTAACCTTTTGGCTAGTTGCGATGTCTCAATTTTTATTCTAGGCCTTTGTTTACACCAAATAAAACTCAAAATGATTTTGTTCCATTCATTGAATTGCTTAGAGTTCACCTCACTTGGTAATGCTAAAAAAAGATAAAGTATACTTGATAGTATAATCATTTTGACCATTTCTACTCTGTTGCTCATGTTCATTGGGAATATTAGCCAACGATCTATATCGTGTTTTATATTGCATGTCACAGGGACATAATTGTGCTTATATACTTCTGTCAGTTCTTTAGGAATATTGACCCCTAAATATTTCATTATGTTATTATTCCAATTACATTTTAAATGTTTTTGTATCTGTTTACTTGGTTTATAGTTAAATGTTAAAATTTGAGTTTTATGGAGGTTTAATTTGTATCCCGAATAAGAGCCATATTTTTTAAGTAGTGATATTAATGTTGTCAGACTAATATCAGTGGCGTTTTTTCTGAGACCCTGCGACCTCATATGAGGACATTACATTTTTGCCTCTTGACAAAATGATAGTCAATTTTGTAAATCTTAGACCTGTTGGCCACATTTAGGGACACTGCCCACACCATCTAGTGGTGATGTCACAACATTACACCACTGTCAGTGAGAACAAAATGGCTGGAATATCAGCAAAAAACTTCTACCACAGTTCCCGAAAGAAAAATGACCCAGGTAAAAAATCTATTCAAATTATATGAGTGAAACAAATGAATTTATGTAAAATACTGTCTCTATCATCACATGGGGATTACAATATTTTAGTAATAGTAGCATTCTAGGACATCAGTAAATGTGAAGCACTCGTTTGAGGACATTGGGACTATATAATGTTATTTTTTCTACCATGTGGTTAGCTAAACATGCAACATTTCATTGTCAAGAGCAGAACAATTGCTCATGGCAATTGCAAACAACTCTGAGGTGGAGGACCTCTCAGATGGGGAAGATAATGATCCTGCTGTCCACGAAGAAGTGGACAATTCGCATGCAGATGCATTTCATGGATCTTGCCCTTGCCAACAGCTGGCTGCTGTATCGCAGAGATAACAAGGAAAATCGCACCCCAAGGAAATCCATCATGACGTTTCTTGAGTTTCGCATGGTAGTGGCTGAGGTATTCCTCAGCAAGTGTGATGTTCTTCATGAAGGTGCTCATGTCACAGAAGAAGAGAATGAGAACGGACACCTTCCACCACCAGGCAAAAAATCTTCAAGTCATCATCCGTGGACTGAGGAGAACAGGTTTAATGCAGGAGAAATGGAAAGCAGGGTAGACTTTGAGAGTTTTAGGAAGTTTCAGGTGAACCACAGCAGGATTGATGATCCTATCCACCACGAAAGGACCAATGAACTTCGGAGACAGTTTCTTAGACTCCGTCCGTAGGGGAAGGTCACGGGTTGCCAACCAGACCTTATCACCAACAGGATAAGCGGGCGCTGGAACACGGCGACAGTTGGCTTGGTGCTGATACCGGCCAGAGACTCTCAGAAGGGCTTCCCTGGCACGATGCCAAGTCCGGTGGCAACGACGAATGTGAACTTGGACAGAGGGCACAGAGAGATCCTACTCCTGGGATGGGAAGAGAGGGGGCTGGTAGCTGTACAGCCACTGAAAGGGGACATCCCAGTAGCGGATGTTGTAAGAGTATTATGGGCATACTCGACCCAAGGCAGCTGAGAAGACCAGGAGGAGGGATTGGATAAGACAAGGCAGCGAAGCGTGGACTCCATCTTCTGGTTGGCCCTTTCAGCTTGAGCATTGGACTGGGGGTGGAACCCAGACGTGAGGCTGACCTTGGCTCCAATGGCCAAGCAGGAAACCGGAAATCGGAAACAATGTCACAAGGCAGACCGTGGATCCGAAAAACCTCCTTGACAAGGATGTCGGCAGTCTCAGTGGCTGAGGGAAGTTTCGAGAGGGGCAAAAAATTAGCAAACTTACAGTCAGAATAACCCTGTTCCCCTCAGAAGAGGGCAAACCAGTAACGAAGTCCAGGGCCAGATGCGACCATGGTTGCCGGGGAATGGGCAGGGGGTGAAGCAGTCCAGAGCTGGGTCAATTGGAACCCTTGTTTTGAGCACAGACAGGACAGGCAGCAACAAAACTTTGAGTATCCCCTCCCATGGCAGGCCACCAAAATTGTCTACGAAGCAAAGCCATAGTCCGACCTACACCTGGGTGACAACTCATCTTGTTGGCATGTGCCCACTGGAGCACAGCAGAACGGACTGACTCGAGCACAAACAAACGACTGCGTCCGAAAGGCTGTCATAACCTCCTCCTCAATCCTCCAGGTGACGGCTCCCACGATGAGTTTCGGTGGAAGAATGGTCTCAGATCTGTTATCTTTCTCCTACATCTTAGAAAACATCCGGGAAAGTGCGTCCACCTTTCCATTCTTCGAGCCTGGTCAAAAGGTGAGAGAAAAGTTAAATTGTCCATAAAACAACGCCCACCTGGCCTAACGGGAGTTGAGACGCATGTCGGATTGCACGTAAGCCAGATTCTTGTGGTCCGTCCAAACAAACAGGTGAACAGCGAGTAGCTCCCGGTTCCCCACATCATAGTTGCTTTCTGCTGGGGAAAGGCGACGAGAATAGAAAGCACAGGGGTGAAGCTTGTTATCAATGGAATTACGTTGGGATAAAAGGGCTCCTACCCCAACATCCGAAGCATCCACTTCCACAACAAACTGACGAGAGGTATCAGGCTGAGCAAGGATGGGAGCGTTAGTGAAATGGTTCTTCAGATCCATGAAAGCCTTGTCAGCCTCAGGCGTCCAGCAAAAGGCTCTGGTGCCAGAAGTCAGGGCAGTCAATGGAGCGGCCACTCGACTGTAGTCACGGATGAATTGGCGGTAGAAGTTGGCAAACCCCAGAAATCTCTGGAGCTGCAATCGAGTACCGGGCCTTCTCTTGATCCATCTTAACTTGTCCCTCAGAGATGATGTAACACAGGAAGGAAGTGGTGTGGGCGTGAAAGTCGCACTTCTCGACCTTAACAAAAAGGCGATTCTCCAGTAATCGACGCACACCTGTTGGACATGCTGGACATCGCCGGACAGATCCTTAGAAAAAACAAGAATATTGTCCAGGTAAACAAACACAAAACGGCCGATCATATCTCTCAGGACATCGTTTACCATAGACTGGAAAACAGCAGGAGCATTGGTGAGTTCAAACGGCATGACCAGGTACTCAAAATGGCCCATGGGTGTATTGAAACCTGTCAGCCATTCGTCCCCCTCTCGGATACGGACAAGATGATACGCATTGCGTAAGTTGAGCTTGGTGAACACAGTAGAGCCCTGTAGTGAGTCAAATGCAGAGTTCATCAAAGGTAGGGGATACTTGTTATTGATGGTGATGTCATTTAATCCACGGTAATCAATGCATGGTCGCAGGGACCCAGCTTTCTTACCAGCGAAGAAGAACCCTGCTCCCAGGGGTGACGAGAAGGGACAAATGAGGCCAGCAGCAAGAGAATCCTTTAAGTAGGATTCCATAGCTTCGCGTTCCGGTTGAGATATGCTGTAGAGATGTCCCTTAGGGTAGGTAGCTCCAGGGATCAGGTTTATGGCACAGTCATAAGGTCTATGAGGGGGCAGGGAGAGAGCCTTTTGCTTGCTGAAAACCTCACCTAAACTGTGATAAACCTCAGGAACCTGGGACAAGGGGTAACCCAGAACCAGTGGAGTGTGAGGAGAGGGCAAAATGAAAAAAAAAGACATAATTTCTGAGTGATTACCGGACAACAGCATCTTGACAGGTCCAGTTCTCATGGTTATCCGTGCAAGAAGTCTGCCGTTAAGAGTGGCAGCTTCAATGGCCTCCGGCAGTTGTTCCCTAGAGAGCCCCAGCTGTTCAACAAGGTTAGTATCCATAAAACTATCATCTGCCCCAGAATCGACCAAAGCGTTAATCTCAACAGACAGGTTAGAGTTTATGAGAGTGACAGGAAAATGGGGTCTGACTGGATTCTCGGGGGACTGAGGTTGGCTCGCTAAGAAGCTTCCCACACTTAGCGAGCCTGGGAGTTTAACGGACGCTGTGGACATGAGGAGATGTAATGGCCCACTTTACCGCAGTAAAGACAGCTGTTGGACTCACGTCTACGTTGGCGTTCCTCCACCGACAGACCGTGACGACCCAGCTGCATGGGTTCCGGATCAGAAGACAGATTCTCTCCTCGAATCTCGTGAGAAGTCGAAGGGTTGGTTAAATCCAGTCTATTTCTGGACCTGGATGGTAACAGAACAGGTGAATGGTAGGCAGATCTTCCGCGTTTCTCCCTCCTTCTCTCCCGACATCGGTTATCCACCCAGATGGACTATGCCACCTGAGGGCTATTTCACAAAACCAAGATAAGGGATTAAGCCAGGATTTCCAAGTTATCCTGGCTCAATTTAGCCTTGACTCGGTTTCACAAAAGCAGAGGCACCTAAGTTACCATGGAGATTTATTCTGTACAGCTAGCCTGGTCCTGACCAGGCTAACAGCCAGGATTTATTAATCCTGGAGCCTTTTCTGTTCACTCAGCAGTGGTTTTACCTTATTGTTATCAGCCTGCATTAAAGTACAACAGGTGCATATTGCTGTTCATTTAAGTACTGTTATTATTTAAAGTTGTGACCATTATTTTTTTTTATAATTATTCATGTGACTCATTGTTACTGTTATATTGCTGTATGAAGACTGCTGTTTATATTGTTGTTAGAAGTTTGACGAATATATTACAGCAGTTGTTGAGATAGAAAAGGCTGATAAAGTTGCCAAATGTCAGTTAGGCAATATATAAAGTGCTGTACATGTGTGTTTCTATAGTGGACCAATGCACCTTAAGTTATTTTAGTTGATTAATTTAGATTTTTTTTGTATTCTTTAACTATATAGGATTCAATAAATTGGCATTCTTAGCACACAATTTGTGTTGTCCAGTAAACTGGGACTATAATTTGGGAGGATTGTACATTTATAAAAACCTATCTTAATGTACAATCCTCCTTAATTACAGTCTTAGTTCATTGGACCAGTAACTATATAGTGTTGTAGGCTACTGTACATTCATCTAACAGGGAGAGGACACCCCAATGTTTTTTGACCTCATATTTTGCTGGGGGGTAAATAACTGATGAATATACTCTGTTACATTCATGTTTACAGTGTGCATTATATTATCTTTAGTTTCTAGATTTTAGAGTCCAATTTCTTCAGTGTCTTTCTTTTCTATGTCCATATATACGAGGGGGCAAAGCATATAATATGTAGAGAAGGAAACTCATTCTCTATAAAAAAATATTGTGTCAGGTAATAAAATGTACATTTACGAACTACTGCTCCTAACTGAAACCATTCAATGAGCCACTTGTCATTTGCAAAAATGAACAGTTGTACACTTTGCATTAAAAGCGAGCAGTGGAAGTTAATATGACTTATTCAATTTATATTTTAGCCCATGAGAGAGAGGGAGAAACACAGTGAGAGAGATATTTATGCATCATATTCTAGCCTTGTGGAAAATGGATCTTCATGGTAAATTTCCTGAGTAATTATATTCTGCTTAGTTTTAAGGCAAAGAGTAGCCTACAACAGTTAATTTGTGCAAATGATTAGTAGCCTAATCCTTGAATGGTATGATTATGACGGTCTTAATTCAGACCAGTGGTCAGTTAATGTCTATATTTAGGCTGCTTACGCATTCAGTCGGTCCGCGATTGTCTGCCAGGCCGTTTCATTACAGCGCCCGTGTTTCTTTTTTTTACAAATAATGTGTTTCACTTTATCATACTTCCATAAGAAGCTGCTGCTCACTCTGTATAAAGTATGAACAATGTGTATTCTCCATTGTAGCATCAGTAAATCTGTGATCGACCTTGCGGTCTGTTAAGGAAAGCCGTGACCGTGCATCTATCCGAATTACTTCAGCCCGGCTCGACATAGTCGCTCCTCCTCAGCCTGGCTTGGCCGTCGTGAAACACACCAAGCCAGGCTGCACAGATTAGACTAGGTCAAGCCTCGCTTTATTAGTTATCCTGGATTTATATATTCTACTTTTGTGAAACAGCCCCCAGTTCATCAAAGTCTTTAGGCTCGGGATAGGAAATCAGTTCATCCTTGAGTTGTTCGGTTAATCCCTGAAGAAAAGCAACCTGTAATGACTGCTCATTCCACCCACTTTCCACTGCCAATGTCCTGAATTCAAATCACAAACTCTGCAACACTGCAGGCTCCCTGGCGAAGAGAAAACAGTCTGTTAGATGCGTCCTTACCTCGGACGGGGTGGTCAAAACGTTCCTTCATCTCTTCTGTGAATCTTAGGTAAGAAGACATGCAGGGATCCTGTCGCTTCCACAGAGCCAAAGCCCAATCCAGAGCCTTTCCACATAACAGTTCAATCACAAACGCTATCCTAGCCTTGTCTGTGGAGTAGGCTGCAGGTCAAAAACCAGTCCACACTGCATGAGGAATGAACGACATTTTTCCAAATCTCCATCGTACTTATCTGGTGTTGGTATTTTGGGTTCACAGGACGAAACAGCTCCAGAAATGGCAGACGTGGGAGGAGAAACAGGTGGTGGAGTATCTGCAGAAGCCCTGAGCTGAGCCTTCATTTCAGTCAGTGAGACAGCTAGTCTTCTCACAGAAGAAGCCATCTCATTCAGCGCCATGCTGTGCTGCCCCAACGTTTTCTCCTTTTGGGTAACGTCATGTCGAACAGAATCCAAGTCTGCTGGGTTCATCTTGGCCAGATCGTTCTGTCACGTTTCACTAGGACAGGAACCCAAAAGCAGACAAGGACAAGGTAAATAGAATGACAAAAATGTAGGTCCAACAGGTGAGGCAGTGGGTGGAAGAGAGTCGGCTGACGGATTAATGCAGGTCCTTTAATGATGGGGAAGCAGACAGCCAGGCAGAGGTGGCGAGAATATTCCAGGTCACAAAACTGCCGACAGAAGGACAGGCAGATTAGCAGCTGCAAAAACGTCAAAAAGACGGCAGAACAATCTTCTCAAATAACTAACTGATACTCTGGCATACATACTGGTAAGGCTAATGATCCGGCAGGGAATGGATGTCAGTTCACGGGCTTAAATGGTGGAGAGGTGATGATCAGGACCAGGTGCGCAGATTGCAGATGAGACACAGGTGTGGATGCTTGCAGATTCTACCGCCTTGCTTCATCGCCAGGCAACCAGTTCAGGAACACTCAGAAAACAAAGACTCACAGGTGAAAACATAAACTGAGGCAGAAAATGAACTCAGGAAGCGGGATTCATGACAACAGACCCATCAGTATATTGCCCACAGTGTCTAAGATTGCAGAGAAACTGATACCAAAACAAATTATTAACCATCTAAAAACCACACCCTATGCTCTCCATCCTATGAAGTTTGGCTTTAGAGTAAATTACTCTGCAGAGTCTGCGACTTGCTTCTTTACTGAAAACATCAGAGCTCTCTTGGACCAAGGTGGGGTTGTTGGTGCCGTGTTCCTGGATCTCAAGAAGGCCTTGACACTGTCAATCATAAAATCTTGCTGACAAAATTAAGCTGTTTCAATTTCTCCTCAGATGCACTTAAATGGATTGAGTCTTACCTCACTGACCGTTCCCAACATGTCAGAGTCCAGTCATTTAAATCAGCGGCCCTCAGTCTGTCCACCGGTCTTCCTCAAGGAACAAATTTAGGACCTTTGTTGTTCTCACTTTATATAAATGACCTCCCGTCAGTCTGTTCTGTTTTCTGTGCTGATAACACCGTAGTCTATGTTCATGGTAGTAATAATAATAATAAATTGAATTTATATAGCGCTTTTCATAGACTCAAAGTCGCTTTACAGGGTAGAATTACAAGTAAGGAAAATACAGCATAACATGAGGAAAGGGGAGGAGAAAAAACAGCGACTCCCAAACTATGCTCAGTACAGTACAGAGTACAGTGTGGGAACAGGAAAAAACCTCGGCAATAAGCACATACAACACGGTTCAACACATGACTTGCAACAGGGGAGGGAAATGAGGGGGAATGGGGGGAATGGGGGGTGGAGGTAACCCAGACATAGGCAAGCACAGAGCCATAGAGATAGTGTCTTTCTCTATCACTCTGGGCAAGCAGCCATCAGAGAATATCACTCAGGTGGCTGAGAAGCTCACTAACACAATGGTTAATATTACAGCTTGGTTGAAGCAATCCTGCCTGCAGTTGAACACATCAAAAACAGTAGCAATGTTCTTCACCAAGTCCCACAGAAATGTCAGTGTTGAGCCGGATGTTATAGTGTTAGGGGAAAGGCTGCAGCTCGTGTAAGAATACAAATATCTCGGGTTTTTCATTGATTCAAAGTTGTCATTTACATCACATGTAAAAAGGGTCTGTAATCGAATCAAGTTCAACCTCAATAACTTTAGATGCATTCGCCATCAAATGTCCACAGAGGCCGCAAAAATGTCACTTACTGTTTATTCATTTGGTCACAAGCTAGTGTTACATCCCTGAAACCTATACAATCACTTTACAAACGAACTGTTAAAATCCTGGACAAGAAACCAAGTATTTTTCATCACAGATTACTCAACTGGGAAAACATGGTCAAATATTCAAATCTATGTCTTGTCTATAAAATTATTCATGGTTTATCATCCCCCCCTCTCCACCAGTTTGTCAACATCCGAACATCTGATCATAGCAGAACCAGAGGTGCAGCGAGGGGAGATTGTATCATTCCATTTAGGAAAAGTGTATTTGGCCATACTGCTTTTTCTGTTCGTGCTGCTACTGAGTGGAACCTCACGCCCATAACCATCAGAAATCTAAACACATATAGTACATTCAGGATCCAGTTAATGAAATGGCTCATTGATAATCAGAGCTGTCAATATTACCATTAACTTCTAGACCTGCTCTCGCTGCCCCCTGCTGGCTTCTGGCCTTGTTTGTGCATGTGTTCATGTCTTTGATGTTTGTCTGATTGTTGGTCTGCTGTGTTTTTATTGTACATTTTAGCTTAATATTACCTTTTACTAAATGTATTATAAGTGTTATATTGTTATGTAAATGTGTCATTTTACTTTCTTTTAGGGTGACATTTTACCATCTGTCTAGGGACTGCAGATGAAAAATAGCCTTCTGGCTAACTCTGGTATATTGACAGAAATGTTTATTAACATGCACTGTCCCTGTAATAAATAAATAAAAAAAATAAAAATAAAAAAGTGGGTGAATGATCTGAATCTTTTCTTCAACAGATTTGATGGCTCATTTACCCCCTCCCCTGTCCGGTCCTCCCTGCTGCAGCAAACACCACTTTCTGCACCCCATGTGGTTTGTCACACCCTCACCATCACTTCCCCACTCACAACCTCCAACACACAGCCCACTCCCCCAACCTTTCCTTCACAATAAACCAGGTGAGGAGTGAGCTACGGAGTATCAAGGTGAGAAAGGCAGCAGGTCCTGACGGCCTCAGCTCCAGGTTTCTTAAATCCTGTGCAGATCAGCTGTGCAGACATATGCTCAACCTGAGCCTGAAGCTAGGAAGGGTGCCCCAGCTCTGGAAGACATAAGGGACCCGCATCCCAAGGATCTCAACAGCTACAAGCCAGTGGCACTGCCATCCCATCTGGTGAAGACCCAGAGAGACTGTTCCTGGTCCATCTCTACCGCCTGGTGAGGCCATCCACGGACTCACTTCAGGGGCCATCCACATGACGACGCGTTTTGATGCAAATGCCCTTTTTTTGCATCGTTTGGGCCGATTGTCCACACAAATCCTGTAAACGCACTGCCTCTAAACGCACTTATTTGAAACCTGGTCCCAGGGTGAATAAATGGACGGCGAAACCGCATACGTGCGTATCAATGATGTCATCGCCACACACCTCAGCCTCACAGCTGACTGCCTTCAACCTCGCTGACGGCTCTAGCAGGGACGCAATGCTGTTTGTAAAGTGGAAGTAGACAATTTATCAACTAGCTAGCTAATCTGTCTGTTTATCAACTCCTTGAACGGATTATAGTAACTTTTAGCACGGCTTACTGTAGAAAGGCTACCGCAAGAAAAACGTGTAGCTAGATTATCAAAAAGACATCGGATCATTGATGTTTGTTTGACTGCCGATGTTAGCTAGCAGAGCTAACGTTAGCTCTGCTAGCTAGCTAGCGCGCTGCAATCATGTCCGATAGCAGACAGAATTGCAAAATAAAAAGCAATCCAACAGCACATTATACAATGTAAACAAAGACACGTTTTCTAGCGGTGGCCTTTATATAAGGAGCAGTGGTGAAAGTTATTAAAGTCTAGTTCATGGATGTATTAAGAGAACTAGCTAGTCATGTTATGAAAGGAAGTGGAAGTGACTGAAGACTGCTCTTCTTCGTTCATTTAATTTCTGTAGCATTAACAGCGCCGCCTACAGGCCTGGTATATGAAGTAGCGTGTTGAGTAATTTACAAATGGATTCATATGGACGTGAATTTTCTTGTACCAAATCCAGGGAAGACGGATGCGTTTGCATCTTAACGTCTTCATGTGGATGGCCCTTCAGTTTGCCCATCAACCTGACACTGGGGTGGAAGACGCCATCTTCTACCTCCACAGATCTCTCTCCCACGTGGAAAAAGCTGGAAGCGCTGTGAGAATCATGCTCTACGATTTCCCCAGTGCTTTTAACACCATTCAGCTAACGCTCCTGAGGGACAAGTTGGAGCGGATGATATGGACCTCCATCTCATTGTATGGATATTGGACTACCTCACCAACTGACCTCAGTTTGTGAGGACACAGGGCTGTGTATCCAACACAGTTGTCTGAAGGAAAGAGGCCCTACAGGGAACAGTTGTGTCCCTGTTCCTGTTCACCCTCTACACTTCACTTCACAAACTGCCACCTACAAAAGTTTTCTGATGCCTCCGCAGTTGTTGGCCTCATCACAAATGGGGATGACAGGGGGTACAGAGAACTTAACCAAACTGTGTACAGTAAGGATTGGGACGCTGTTGACCTCAACTGAGGAGGTAATTGGGCAGTGAAAGGAGCACTTTAAGGAACTCCTGAATCCCACCAACATGCCCTCTATGGTAGAGGCAGAGCTTGAGGATAGTTGTCAATTTCCCTGCTGGAAGTCACTGAGGTAATCAAACAACTCCACAGTGGCAAAGCCTGGGCATTGATGTGATCCTTCAAAAATGCTGAAAGCTTTGGGTGTGGATCTGGGTCTTGGATGACACACCTCTTTAACTTTGCGTGAAAGTCTGGGACAGTGCCTAAGTAGTGGCAGACGGGGTGGTGGTTCCCCTGTTCAAAAAGGGGTACCAGAGAGTGTGTGCCAACTACAGGGGTATCACACTTCTCAGCCTCCCTGGAAAAGTCTACTCCAAGGTGCTGGAAAGGAGAGTTTGGCCAGTAGTCAGGACATAACCTCAGATTGAAGAGGAACAATGCCGTTTCCGCCCTGGTTGTGGAACAACGGACCAGCTCATCGCTGCTTTTGGCAGACGCGGTCCTGATGGCATCATCAGTCAGTGACCATCAGCACTCACTGTAGAAGGCTGAAGAATACAAATTAAAAAATGGGTTGCTGTCTGTTTTCAATAGGTCAGTTTAACCCTGTCTGTTTGCTATTGTTTGTGATGGCTGCTCCTACCTGGTTGGCTTTACAGCAGTAGCAACAGTTTGCTAATCCACAATGTAGCTCACATTGAATCTGCCATATTACGTTTAGTCAGCAGAGATACTAGCAGAAATACCTTTAAAATGATATTACTTGAAGGGTTACTTCATTACTTTATTATATTTTTGGTTCAATAGTTAGTCACTCTGTTTGTTGGTCAGCAGGATAACAGAAAAAAACAGCTGGCTTAATTTTAATGAAACTTAGGGTGTAGCATGGATCCATTGAATTTCAGAGCAAATTGGAATCACGGGGTGGATACACAAACTATTGCTCACTTTCGTAAACATTGCGAGATAGGTCATGGCCTTGGCTGCACTCCCAACTAGTAAGTAAGTAAGTAAGTAAAATTTATTTATAAAGCGCTTTTCACAGATAAAATCACAAAGTCCTGTACAACAGAATAGGTAGAACAAACAGTATAAAATGCATATACATATATAAAAAGAACGGGACGCTAGTGAGAACCCATCAACCAAAAGCTTTCCTAAATAAGCAAGTTTTCAGATCCTTTTTAAAAGAGACAGAGTCAGCCAGACGCACGGACAGGGGCAGGGCGTTCCACAGTCTGGGAGCAACAGACTGAAAAGACCGGTCCCCTCGGGTCTTATAACAAGTCTTAGGGACTGCAAGCAAATTTTGGTCAGAGGACCGAAGAGTCCGGCTAGGGAAATACGGCTTCAAAAGGTCTCGGATATACTGTGGGGCCTGACCGTTTAAGGCCCTGAAAGTCGGCACTAAAATCTTAAAGTCGATCCTGAATTTTACATGGAGCCAATGGAGAGCTGACAAGACTGGAGTGATATGAGACCTTCGAGGGGCACCTGTTAAAAGTCTAGCAGCAGAATTTTGAACAATTTGCAGTTTGTTCAAAGCAGACATATTCAGACAGGTAAACACAGAGTTACAGTAGTCAAGTCTTGTTGATATGAAAGCGTGAATTATCATTTCCAGGTCATTCTTTGACAACAATTTTAGAGATGTTCCTAAAATGATAAAAACAATTTCGGACGAGCTGTTTTGAGTGTGTCTCCAAAGACATGGCCTGGTCAAACATAACCCCCAGGTTTCTGAGGCTGGGTTTGACAGAGGGGCCCAGGGAGCCAAGGTGCTGTTTGATCAACGTGATCTTATGGTCTGGAGCAAAGATCAGCGTTTCAGTCTTGTTTGAATTTATCTGCAGATAGTTATTGGCCAGCCAGTCTTTGATGGAGGACACACACTCTAGGAACAGAGACAAACGAGGAAACTCAGCATCATTAAAGGAACAATACAACTGGACATCGTAGGCATAGAAATGATATGATACATCCTTGAAACAACCAATAATTTGACCAAGTGGCAAAATGTACAGTAAAAACAAAATAGGACCCAAAACGGACCCTTGTGCCACTCCGCAGGACAAATCTGTTACATCAGACTGTACATTGTTTACAGCAACGTTAAAGGTTCTGTCATGTATATAGGACGAGAACCACTGAAGGACAGTTCCTGATAGTCCCATCTCATTATGAAGCCGATTGATCAGTATACTGTGATCCACAGTGTCAAAAGCAGAAGTCAAATCAAGTAGTACAAGTACAGTGTAGCGGCCAGAGTCTGCTGCCATCATCACATCACTAGAGACTTTGATAAGGGCTGTTTCAGTGGATTGTAATTTTCGGAAACCAGACTGAAAAGTATCAAACAAGTCATGCTGCTCCATAAAGGAGGTCAGCTGGCATGCCACGACTTTTTCCAAAATTTTGGAGCTAAATGGAAGTTTTGATATGGGCCTGTAGTTTTTAGGTTCTGAAGGGTCAAGATTGGGCTTTTTAAGGATCGGGTTTACCACAGCATGTTTGAAGTAGCTGGGAACTGAGCCAGATCTAAGTGACAGATTAATTATTTTTTCCACACAGGGGCCGACAATATCAAACGTTTTCAACAGTAGAGTTGTTGGGACAATGTCGGCGGGGCTCGAAGACGGTTTCATATTTCCTGTTATAGTCTTTACATCCTGTAGGCTGACAGGAGTGAAGGACGACCAAGATGACACAGGTAAAAACTCAGTAGAACAAACACTAATGAGTGGAGAATTAACACTGGCCCTAATGTCATGTACTTTGTTCACAAAGAACGACAAAAAGTTGTTACAGTCCTCATGTGTGTACACCGGCACAAAAGGAGCTGAAGGTGCAGTAAGCTTCTCAATGGTGTCAAACAAGACTTTTGGATTTTTCTTATTTCCTGACACAAGGTTAGAAAAATAAGATGAGCGAGCCTGCTTCATCAATTCATTCAGATCCAGCATCATGTCTTTTAAATGGAGTCTATGTACCTCTAATTTAGTCTTCCGACATTTTCTCCTAAAACTACAGATGTTATCATTTATCCAAGGGAGAGCCTTTTTCTGTGACCCAGAAATCTTTTTAAGAGGCGCTACCATATCCAAAACTGACAGAAGTGGTTGTTGAAACACAAATTAATCAACATCATCACATTCAACAAAGGAGTGAGAGTCAAAAGAGGCAGAGAAATCACTAGGTGTTCTCTCACTAATGATGCGTTTTTGTTTTACAACGTTACAAACAGTAGGCATTGTGGTAAGTGACAAATTAAAAGAAATACAGCAATGGTCACTAATTTGAAAATCGTCAACACTCAGATTATCAATGTTTAGGCCATAAGAGAAAACCAGATCTAACGTGTGGCCTTTTTTATAGTCAATAGTCAACAGATCAGCTGCAATCGAACAAGAGGGATCGTCAATATGCAGATTAAAGTCCCCAAGGACTAAAACGCGATCTAGTTTGATGATAGTCGTTAAAAACTCAGAGAAATCGTCAAGAAATGCACGTGCAGGACCAGGAGGTCGGTAAACTAAAACACAGTAAAAGGGGCGTATTTTTCCAACCTTACACATCTGCAGCTCAAAGGAGTTGAACGAAGCGGTGACCATCAAACTGCAGCAGAAAGAATCCCGAAAGACCAGCGCAAGTCCGCCTCCACGGCATGCCAGCCGAGGAGTCCCAAACACGGAGCAGTCCGGGGGGCATAGTTCTTTAAGATGAAAGTGCTCGTTTTCTCGCTGCCATGTGTGGTATCAGGTGTAGCGTTGTGGATGTTGATAATGATGAAGATGAGTGAATGAAGAAATGGTCGCAGATGCCATTTGAATATTAATAGGATTTATTATATAGCATCTTAAATACAAGCTTGCAAGGCTCGGAGATCCACATCTTTTCCAATCGTGGTCTGAAGTTCTTCCTTTGTTTCCAGCTTCTTAAAGGAAACTCCCTATAGCAAAATGCATACGTCTAAGTGATAACAGATGTCTACATTTTGAATCCTCCTATCAGAGTTCACCACCTCACCTCTCATGTTATTCCTACACATTCCACATCATATGGGCTCACTGGTCAGCTCCCAATCGCTGGCCTTTAAGTCTCTAAACATCCTGTGTCCTGTTATTGCAAATATATATGTATACAGAGCCGATCCGCCCTATACGCTCACTACGCAAGCTGCGTAGGGCCCCGCAAATTACTCGAGGCCCCGCCTCCCCCTCGTGTCATAGCGCGTCAATTAATGTTTACAACATCCATGACAAAATGAAGCGAAACTATGCTTCTGGTCACGAAAAGAGGAAAAAAACACCATGAGAGTGAATTGCGGGAACAACAATCAGGTAAACTTGTGTTCTCTCCTCTCCAAGTTTGATGTCAGCAAAGTAAAGTTATGTTTATGTGCATTTCTATTGTGTTTTTTTTTCGGTCTTGCTAACCTAGCTGGGCAGGCAGGCAGTGCATCTCTTGGTCTGTGTCTAGCTGCTAACGCCAGTCACTTCCAGGGCTGTGTTTTGTGACTTTGTGCCTGACAAACGTGAGAGTAAAATACAATTATTTATTACGTTTGATAAACGACAAAGTGCAACGGTGTTTGTTTACTGCAGCTCGGAAAAGATAACCGCGGCGGGTGTGTTATCATGCGTTAGGCGCGTGCACGAAATGAAACGCGCATTTTCCAAGCAGAAATATATGTGAAGACCAGACAGACTGTAGGCTACAATATATGGGCGTGAATGATGGCACTCCTCATCAAAGTACACATTATACATACTTTTAAGACTCTGATTATCTAGTCTCAGACAATGTGTATTTAAAAACTCTAAACAACTGCACTAATTATGCAAGATGGAAAGTAATGTATTGACAAATGGACATTGATTTATAAGCTATATTGAATTTAAAATGTTGATTAGCTGGACATACTGGTCAATATGGATGCACATCCCTCAGTAAATAATAACCATAAATCAAGAATTGCTTCAACATGCATAATAATAAATAAATAAAAACTTGAACATGCTATGGCAAGCCATTTTAGCTTTTATTCATTAACAGTTTATGCATTTTTGATATCAAGAATTCGATTTTTTACTATTTGCAATGTGAATTCTTGATTATTTTTACTAGTAGGGCCCCTTATTTAATTTTTATCTACCAATGTCTATTTTTGATATCAGGAATTACATGTTCACTTGTACAAAAATTGTACTATTTAGTACTTATTCTAGACAGTCCAAATAGTCTGGTGGTGCCCATACTGATGCTGAAAATGCCCAGGCTGTAGAGAGAACCAAAATTAATCCCAAAAGCCAAAGTTCAGGGTTATAATTTATTATTTTTTGTTATTTATGTTTACGTTAATATTCACTTATTTAATAATATTCACTTGTTATCTTAATATTATAGAAAATACTCTATTCAATAAATATTGTTGGTTTGAACCTCATTCTGTTCTATATTGTTGTACTTATTCTTTGACTGTTTTGTTTAAAGGAGGGAGGATTGTATTGGGAGCACTGAAGTGTCAGGTGTGACTGTGTGGCAAATGGTTTACATAGCTCACAGCATCACGGGTCAGGTAGAGGGCCCCTTAGCAGAATTTTGCTTAGGGCCCCAGGGAGGTCAGGATCAGCACTGTATGTATATATATATATATGTCTCCGTAATGAACAGAAAATCCAAGTTCTCCTTAGTGAAAAGGTCATTCAAGATAAAAGCCTTGCTCGCAGTGGAGCGCGCATTGAGAAGTGCCATCCTGGTAGAGCGCGTGTGTGACAGGGGCTGGCCTGGGACATGCTGGGTGGCATGATCCGTCAGACAGGTAACCGGGCACAGGACACGCCGGCGGGGCGTGCGATGGCAAGCAGGCCGGGAGGGGAAGATCAGGTCGCCGGTGCTCCGCACAGGCGATGACGCACAGACCGCGTCCCGATCGGACTCCCAGACCGGAACCAGCCTCAGGCACCGCTCACTCCCCGGAGCATTGGATCCGTTCGGCCCAGATGAAAATCCACGGGATCGCCACTTTCTCCTCCAGACTTGGACCCAGCCCTGAATCCCCGCTTCCTTCTCTTGCCACGGCATCGGGTAAGCAACAGGTATTCCGGCGATGATGCGTGGCACTCCAGTTTTGGAGGGAAAAAAAAATCTGTCCGAGGTAATACAAAACTCCTGCATATGCACCTTAATATTGAGCAATGCGGCCCGATCATACTGTATCATTGCAGAGACATAACTGGTGGTTGATAGAGTTGACACAAGGAAAATCCCGAGGAAAATTACAAATATATGGAAGAGCAGAGAGGTGACTGATGCATAGCCAAACACAGGCGCCATCTTGTCAGTTTTATTTGCTCTAACATTTATATGAGGCATGCATTTACCATAAAAATGTTACAAATGTGCAACAATTCGTGCATGGGAAGTGTACCTGCCACACAACAATGGCAGAGGAGATGCACAGCCAGGAAAATGTGTTTTTGGCAGGAAATATAAGATCCAGACAAATTAGCTCAACAAGACGATTTTCAAGTATTCCAAAAGTAATCCAAAGTATTTAAAATATGTTACTTAATTTGAGTAATCAAATGGTATACATTACAAATTATATTTTAGGGCATGTTTTAGGAATCTGTAATGGAATACTTTTTTAAAAGTAACCCTCCCAACATTGTACATATCAGCCAATACCCTAAGTTTCATGTATGCCAATTGTTATCAGGGTAGGAGAAGTGTGGGTGTGTCCCTGGAAATGTTTACTTTGATAGCTGACGAGGAGTAACTGAGCAATGAATGATGTACTTGTTTTGGTCCCTTTGAGGCTTCAACACTTCTGGTGATTTTCTATGATGACGGAATTTTACATTTATGGCATTTTAGTACATTTGCTTGTTTGACTCATGTAGAGGAATCCTTTATTGCATTTGTATCAGCCGATCATATCAGACAACTCAGGAAATGAGATATTACCTGACAGATCCCTGTTAACACCCAGGGCCATGCCATCACGCAGCCAGAGCACCATGCCATGGTAGCCGGGGATGGAGCAGGGCAGGGTGACTGGCTGGCCTGCCACCACCACCAAGTCTGTCGGTTGTTGGGTAAACACAGCAGAGCTCCCTGGAAGGGCAAAAACTGATTAGTCTAACTTGTAATAAACACAAAAAAACACAAACCGCAAATGAGCAAGCTAATGGTGAACTCTAATTAGGGAAAACACAATTCAAACTTACACTTGACAAAAATGACAAAAAACAATGTCCCTTCAGCATGGCCAACTATACAATTATAAAAGAATTATTTCAAACAAGGACATGCAGATCAAGATAAGATAAATGTATTGTCTGTCATTTGTGATAGAATTGTTTCCTCAACAGGGCAGGCTCAAATGACATAGAATACATAATAAGAAGATAAAAGATACATATAGAAACAGTGTAAATAACACTGACAACACAAACAAATGATAAACAGTTAAAAAAAGAAGAGTGAAGGAATTTGCATGTTGCCTGTATGACTGTTCAGTGTGGTAATGGCAGCTTTTGTATATGTTTTGTTGTGCCAATGGGACTCTGTAGCGTCGACCAGCTGTTTAGGAGGCAGAGGTGTGGCACACCTGAATCCACTCCTCCTGATGGCCCTGTCGGTTCTTACTTAAGAGGACTGGAAGTGCAGTTATTGTTCTCTATATCCTCACAGCTAGCAGGGGTTGTTTTTGGTTTGGTTGTCCTTTGAATTCTGTTAGTGTCGTTTTCCACACAGTCACCTACACTAATGCACTCACTACACCACTGATAATACTGAAGTACATGTTTATTCATATTTTTTAAGTATTGTTTATTATGGGTTAAATAAATTGGTTTAATCCTTAATAATGTCATACCTTTGAGCTGGTTCCTGACACAATTATTTAGAAAAACAGCATATCAAAACAACACTGATATTGTTAAAGGAAACCGCGCTGTGACATAACGAGACGTTATATCGTAGACCTGTGTTAGACGAACTGTTTGATTATTATCAAAGCGGAGAGTCAGCTGTTAGCTCTCCAGAGGCAGAGAAATAACACTCCCCTCGTTAAACAAATTCACAGACCCTGCTGTAACTTGACATTAGGCCAGAGTCTTGAGTGAACGAGGAGAGTGGTTATTGTCACTTCCACGAGGATCAAGATTTCAAATGTTTGTTCTTCTTTTTAATCGTGTTTCCTGTGTTTCCCTCCTGTTTCTTTCTCTCCCTTTTCTAACCTACCCACACACACACACACACACACACACACACACACACACACACACACACACACACGCACACGCACACACACACGCACACGCACACGCACACACACACACACACACACACACACACACACCATTTTGATCAGCTGGCCTTGCCCGCTACCATAGTCATGTGAGAATGTAACCACCATTTCGGCACCATAATAGCGCTCCCTGGTGTGTTCCCCCTTTGTCTGTAACAGGTGTTGAATATTTTTAACCCCTATTTATACAAAACATCGTAAATCTGTCCCTACTAATATTAGTGATTTTGTTTTATATGCACTGGAAGGTCAGAAAAAATACACCAAACAATAAGTATGAACTATATACTAACTCTAATGTATGTCATCATTTATTTACAAGCCTTTTAAGAAGAGACGGGTATCTCTCTGCCCTGTCAAACGCTGCTCTCTCCCTGGCCTCTGCCTGCTGTTTTGTGGCCGTGTGTGTGTGTGTGTGTTCTGAAATGCACTTGCATTGTTTTATGGGTAATCTGTGTTTAGATGGTGCAAATAGTTATAATACATGTCTAATATCTTTCTAATACATTTATCTTGTGTTCTTTGACATAAGTGTAAAAAATGGGATACGTCAAACTATTCCAAGGGACGTGAGATGGTCCCCGGTATATTCTTTATCTTGTTTCTTGGCTAAAACAAATTGATTGATTGATTGATTGATTAAAGGACCCCATTTCCATAGTCAGAGCCGATCCGCCCTATACGCTCACTACTAGGGATGGGAATCGAGCAAGGAATTGATTCACTGGGAACCGGTTCTAAAGAAGAACCGGTTCCCAGTGAATCAATTCCTTGGAACCGTTAGTGTACCTGCTTAATGATTCCGCTTAACGGTTCCGCTCGTTGCAAATGTGTCATGACCGTCACACGCGCTGCGTTCTTTTGGTTACGCAGCAAACATATCATCGAGGCAGAAGCGATCTAAAGTGTGGTTATATTTCACTCGAAAAGACGCCAATGCAGTCATTTGCAACAGTTGTAAAAGTTTAATTTCGGCAAAGGGGGAACCTGCCTCCAATATGCAGAAGCATTTGGCCACACAGCACGCCATCCGTTTGCAGGACTGTCGCGTGTTTGATTCTCTACTACTCAGCGACACAGCAACAACAAGTGAGTCAAGCAGCAGCGGAGCTAACGAGACGCCCTCTGCTATTAATGCCAAAGGTAACTTGTCTATTTAGTTAATGTGAGCGCCATTTCATTGTGTAAACTTTACCTATACGGAAAAAATCCAGCTTTATAGAAGCCTTCCGCCCATTCCAACCAAAGACAGCGCCAGTTTCTGGTGGTGGAAGAAGAGTGACGCGTTGCCAGTGTTGTCAGCTCTAGCTGAGAAGTATCTCTGTGTCCAAGCTTCCTCCACCCCTTCTGAAAGGGTGTTCTCCACTGCTGGAGACACCCTAAGTCCAGAGAGATCTCGTATCCTTCCTCAGAGGGCAAACATGACCATTTTTCTGCACAAAAATTGTTAATTTGCCCAAGTTGATAGTTGTCGTCTTTACAGAATACTTCTTTCTATTTTGTATGTCAGTTGAGTTGAATTTAGTTTCAGGTTGAATATTTCCAAAGGCACAAGCTCTTCCTTGACTGTTTACAGTCTGTGTTTTTTGTTTTTATGGCACTTAAATGGCAGTTTTTTTTTTTTTTTTTTGGCTGAACCAATGAATGTGAAAAAATCTATAGGTCCCTGGACTTTACTTTGTAGCTCAGCTACTTTTAGGTTTGTTCTGAGGTTGCTACACATAATTTGTGTATACTCTGAGTATGTGCGGTGTTCTTATCAGATATTAAAGCGAGTTAATACAAACAAACAAATTTGTACTTATTTCCTCACCCAATGAGAATCGATAAGAGAATCGATAAGGAATCGGATTGATAAGCAATATCGATAATGGAATCGTTAAATTCTTATCAATTCCCATCCCTACTCACTACGCAAGCTGCGTAGGGCCCCGCAAATTACTCGAGGCCCCGCCTCCCCCTCGTGTCATAGCGCGTCAATTAATGTTTACAACATCCATGACAAAATGAAGCGACACTATCCTTCTGGTCACGAAAAGAGGAAAAAAACACCATGAGAGTGAATTGCGGGAACAACAATCAGGTAAACTTGTGTTCTCTCCTCTCCAAGTTTGATGTCAGCAAAGTAAAGTTATGTTTATGTGCATTTCTATTGTGGTTTTTTTTTCGGTCTTGCTAACCTAGCTGGGCAGGCAGGCAGTGCATCTCTGGTCTAGCTGCTAACGCCAGTCACTTCCAGGGCTGTGTTTTGTGACTTTGTGCCTGACAAAAGTGAGAGTAAAATACAATTATGTATTACGTTTGATAAACGACAAAGTGCAACGGTGTTTGTTTACTGCAGCTCGGAAAAGATAACCGTGTCGGGTGTGTTATCGTGCGTTAGGCGCGTGCACGAAATGAAACGCGCATTTTTCAAGCAGAAATATATGTGAAGACCAGACAGACTGTAGGCTACAATATATGGGCGTGAATGATGCCACTCATCAAAGTACACATTATACATACTTTTAAGACACTGATTATCTAGTCTCAGACAATGTGTAGTTAAAAACTCTAAACAACTGCACTAATTATGCAAGATGGAAAGCAATGTATTGACAATTTGACATTGATTTATAGGCTATATTAAATTTAAAATGTTGATTAGCTGGACATACTGGTCAATATGGATGCACATCCCTCAGTAAATAATAACCATAAATCAAGAATTGCTTCAACATGCATAATAATAAATAAATTAAAACTTTAACATGCTATGGCAAGCCATTTTAGCTTTTATTCATTCACAGTTTATGCATTTTTGATATCAAGAATTCAATTTTTTTACTATTTGCAAAGTGAATTCTTGATTATTTTTACTAGTAGGACCCCTTAGTTAATTTTTATCTACCAATGTCTGTTTTTGATATCAGGAAATACATGTTCACTTGCAGAAAAGGAATATTTTGATGGTAAGATTTTAATTCAAACATTCAAATGTTTACACATTTGTAACATGTAACGAGTAGTGTAAATGACTGCTTAACTAACTGTGATATTCTTCTCAGTTTATTCTAGACAGTCCAAATAGTGGTGGTGCCCATACTGATGCTGAAAATGCCCAGGCTGTAGAGAGAACCAAAGTTAATCCCAAAAGCCAAAGTTCAGGGTTATAATTTATTATTTTCTTCTTATTTATGTTTACGTTAATATTCACTTATTTAATAATATTCACTTGTTATCTTAATATTATAGAACATACTCTATTCAATAAATATTGTTTGTTTGAACCTCATTCTGTTCTATATTGTTGTACTTATTCTTTGACTGTTTTGTTTAAAGGAGGGAGGATTGTATTGGGAGCACTGAAGTGTCAGGTGTGACTGTGTGGCATCACGGGTCAGGTAGAGGGCCCCTTAGCAGAATTTTGCTTAGGGCCCCAGGGAGGTCATCATTTTCAATGCAGGACTTATACAGTAATAGAGTATTATTGCAGTGTAGTATTAGTACTTTTACTTAAGGGGAGACACCCCATGTGAATAGGAAAAACAAAATGACTAATAGATATCAGCATGAAACTTCCCCAGTTGATTACTGACATTAAGACAAATATATTTTGTATTACAAGTTTTTAGAATGTTTATGTTTAAATATACAAATAAGGTATTATCTCATTAAATAGAGAAATCTGAACATTGGATAAAGCCAGATTCAAAATTCTTGTTTCATTGTGTTGAAATATTAGAGTCAAAGGTTTTTACAGAGGGGATTTTGGATTTCTCTTTTTATCACTCCATTAATCAGAAAAAAACAGCCATAGAAAAAATCCATTTTCGCCCCATTGTTATGTATAAAATGTTGTATAAATCAGATTCTGAATGATATATGAATGAATATACATAGGAATATAACTGGAAAGTTTGGTGTATGTAAGAGCTGCTAAAGTGGAGATTTCAGGCTCAGAGTATGACAACATTTTTTTTGAGAAAACGGCCTTTAAAGATTTGTATTGTGAAAATGAATTTACAGAAACAATATCTTATCAAATCATTAGCAACAACAATACAAACCACCTAAATCACATCAAAACTTATAACACAGCATTTATGGCCTTCAACTGAACAGAACTAGCCTGACAAGCCAGACCCACATCCAGATGTTGGGTCTAGGAACTCACCATTGGCAGTGCTCAATCTGAGGGGCGGGACAAATTCCCTCTACATGCAATAGGATAGCGCTACAACCAGGCAGAGCAACGAAGAAGGGGGCGGAGCTAGTTGATAGATTAAACGTTTGCCGTATCCGGTCGGCAAAACTCCGAACACATCTTCCTTTTTTAAGAATGACTTCAGTACCGTTCTTTGTTCTTTTCTCAAAGAAAAGCTGAACTCCAAGTCTTCCAGAAGACCGGTGTTCACCAGCAGCAGCAGCAGCCATAAGCCCCGCCCACCGCCTCTATTGAGAATGAGGAGATGTCGTCACGACACAGCGCCCCGCCCAAGAGATCCCCCTTCTACCATTTTGAGCTGCTCATGTTCATTGTTTATGTTGGTTGCAGAGGTCTTTGTTGCAATTCTGTTTTTCACTATTCTAGATTCTAGATAATTCACTATTTTAGACTGCCTGGAAGACACTGCTGTGTAACAAAACTGCTCCAGTGTCTCACACGATTGTCGTGGAAACCGTAGGAACCATGTGTTACCGTTTTTTTCGTTTCCCTACATGGAAAAAGCATGGAGAACATGTCTCCGATGTGACAAGAGATGTCAGATTTATTGGGTGGCTGCAATTAGAAGAAAGGACTTTACTTTCGACCGCATCTCCCAGTCGATCAGTGTGTGTTCTCTGCATTTTCATTCGGGTAAGTTATCTTAAAATGTCTTTAAATGTGTTTATGTTGTTGGCTCTTAAAGCCATGAAGTGCACCTAATGTTGTTGCCTAGCCTGCTAGCTAACTACAGTGCTAAGCATATGTGAATACACCCATGCTAATCATTTAACATTAGGCTGTTAGCTTGGTCGCTGTCTTTTGTGCCATTTGTGTTTGTAAAGTTTAGCTAATGTCCAGTGGCATTTTCATCTCTTTTTATATACCGTTACTGTATATGCGTAACGCATGGGCGTTAGTTTGGTTTGAAATGTGGTGGGACAGAGGCGCATTCGGAAGTGCATTTCCAGAAGTGCTGGTTACAATGACGCATTCATATTCATTTTCTCTTTTGCGCAGGTCATGTTTTGAAAGACGTTGTCCAGGGGCCTTGATTATGTGGCACGTTTTCTTAAAAAATGCGATGGAATATGCGGGATATTTATGAAAAACTGCGGTTTAATGAAAAAGAGAAAAAAAAATGATTCCCCCAACACAACTTGTGTGAAGTAAATGCAACATTTTTCAACTTTCTGCTGAGATATATGTGACTTTTTTAACGAAAATGTGGGGGATTATGAAATCATGCAAGCCCCGCATATTTTGCGTGGAAATCGGCAATTTATGCGGCGAAAGTGTGTGGCCCCCGCATAAATATGCAGACTTTGGCTGATTATGCATTGAATTCTGCAATCGCATAATCGCGTTTTTCTGGGGGGACTGGCTTATCAATATAACTTCACCATCAGTCAGGCACAAGATCTGACCATAATTACACTTGTCCTTTCCATAACTGTCGTTGCTGTAGTCTATTATTTCAGGTGCGACCCTGGCAGTGAGAAGAGATCATGGGAGCAAATAAAAAAATATGAAAACATAATTCAAACCGATGCGCGCATTGGCAACACACGGCTCAAGAAGTTACAAAGATACGTAATTCCCTCCACTGAACCTCACACAAGGGTCTACATCAAACGGGTCATAAGTTATAAAAAGGGGCGTGGTTACAGCATAGGGGGCGGGCCAAACAATCACCAATGAAGAAGAAACTCTCTGCTGAGTTCATGTTCTGACATCTCACACAAGACTCTACCTTAAACGGTTCAAATGGTATGAAAGGGGCGTGGCCGGAATAAGTGGGCGTGGTTCTTTAACCACGCCCATAGGGGTGGCTCAGTATCAGATGTAGACCACACATTATAAGTTTCATGTTTGTCATATAAGGCGGATTTAAATTTTGGTCTGTGGATGACCTAAGGCTTGGACCCTTGTGAATATTTCAGAAAGATATGACAAAGTACACTAAAAACATTATATTTTTTCTATATTTCAGTGGATAATTTGTTTCGGGGTATATCAACTTACCAGCCTGAACACTTAAAGGGTCCTTGTTTAAAACGTCACGTTAACATTTTTAAGGCAAGACACGGCAGGCAAAACATCGTTTTTTTTTTCCACTGGTCAATTTTGAGATTTTGGGCTATTTGTCTTCAATAACATGTATTCTTTCAGACTTGTGGTGAATAAAAGTCCGAAATACACATTTAGGTCTTTATTTTACTATACTTTGTGTGTTTGCGTCGGTAGATTTCACCTAAATTCAACAAAAGTTGGCGTTCTAAATCATCGCGCTGCTCCGCGATCGCTGTCATCTCATACACCGTTGGAAAGCTCTCTCTCTGCTGTACAATGCTGTCGGATCCAAATATGGTCATTTCCTTTTTATCAGCAACCAATCGTGAAAGTAAAAGGGCAGATCTAACTCTAAATGCGCAATCTCATTGGCTGATGCCAATTTTTGACAACGTGATTCCCCAGGATTTCCACAGGCTGCGTAACCGCTGCGGAACGGCTCCGGAACGTCGGCGGAGTCAATCGGTTTCCATTAAAGTCAACGTGTGTATTTCCACCAACTGCATAACGTCTGCGTTCCGACTCCGGCAGAGCTCCGGCGGTCGCAGCCCTGCGGATCAGATACGCAGAGCTTCTATTTTTGCCGGACGCTGGAGAGCTCCGCAGCAATTCAGCACACGGCAGATAGTGCGGGACAGGAAGTCGAGCACAGAAACAAAATAAAACATCCGGTTAACTTTCAAAATAAAATACACCGTGCTCACGAAGGATCATATTTCTCTTCACTACACCTTGAAAACACGGCACGGAGTTGTTTCCTCTCTACTCCTCGGAATAGAAACAAACTGTTGGTGGTTTTGTGGTTCTATTCTGCGTGAATTCGCGAGATCAAGTGGGTCCTCGTGACTACAGCTGTCAGTCCTGGCCGCAGCCGTTCCGCAACAACTCCGGATCCGGTGGGTATTGACGGACGGCGCGGACCACGGAGACGTTCCGCAGCGGAGACGTTACGCAGCAGTTACGCAGCCTGTGGAAATCCGGGGTCATGCCTCACATTAAATGTTGAAAAAACTGTAACCATGTTCTTTACAAACAGGTTTAAACTTAAAACTTATACTGAAATGTTAGTAAATGGCCAATATATAAAACATGTAGAGAAATTTTAATATCTGGGGTTAACTCTAGATTCAACACTTAGCTTTAAAGTAAAAAGTTGTGCAACAAACTGAAATAGAATTTAATAAATTTTAGATACATAAGAAACTCTCTCACCACTGAAACATCTAGTATATATTTAAATGCTATGATCATTCCCCACCTTCTATACTGCATTACATCCTGGTCTCAAGCATGTAAGACGGTTATAAAACCTTTAGAATCTTTGTATAAAAACTCCCTTAAGATCCATGACAAAAAAACACGTCATTATCATCACTGTCATATACTTGTCAAATATGATCTACCTAGTTTTGATAATTTAATAAAACACTCAAATATGTCTTTACTACATAAAATCATATGCAATGCTACAGCTCCCCCTCTGAAAAAGTATCTAACACACTGCTCCGAAATAACAATGTAAACTTCTCAAAGCGTTACAAGGGGGGGAGTGTAGCATCCTGCAACGTAAAACCCAATTTGGGAGTTCCTCTTTCTCATGTGTGGCCATGAGGCAGAGGAATGCCCTTCCCACGGAATATATCTTATGTACAAATTCCCACACTTTCTCATGCCTAACAAAGACTTGGTTGTTGAGTAAGCAAGTTTGCACACATCTATAGGATACTGTGTGTGTGTGTGTGTGTGTGTGTGTGTGTGTGTGTGTGTGTGTGTGTGTGTGTGTGTGTGTGTGTGTGTGTGTATCCATGGATGAATGAGTGAAACAGAATTGGATTGTACTATAATGTGCCTAAGCTGCTGCTTCTGAGTGTGCGTGCTGGGGAGAGAGAGTGAGTGGGCTGCTGGCGCCCCTGTTTTGCTAAACTGCTTGTTTTTAATTACTATGGACACCATGTAATCTACAGTCCTGTTAAATATCTTTTTAAAATTGTCATACCTGCCCAGGGACTACGGGTGGAAATTAGCAATTATTGCTATAACCTGGCCCAAGACATATTTTCTTGTATTACAAGTTTAATGTTTATTTGTGCATTGTCCCTGTTTTAAATAAAATCAAATAAAATCAAATCTACATCTAGGGGAGACCGTGATAATCCCTATTTCAACAAACGGTGGCGTATCCCTTTAAGCGTACTGCAGTTTGTAGGGGGCGCTAGCGAGCCATTTTTGTGTGCCTATTCCTGAAACTCTTAAAATATGTAAACTTTCACCGGACGTGATGCGACCGCCAAATTTGGTCAGTTTTTTAATATGTTAAGCCCCTCAAAAAGGCAATTCATTATGCGGAAGAAAGAAAGAAAGAAAGAAAGAAAGAATAGAATAATAATTCCGGCCTTCGCCGCTGTCGGCGCTCAGGTCCTAATTATGAATCATTCAAAAGATCAATATTTATTTAATATTTATAACATTGGAGAAAGCAAACAAAGTAGACTAAATTGTTTTTTGACAGAGTATCTGCACACTATCAGAGATACAAAGAAGAAACGGATCCTGACTAAATACAGGCTCAGTGACCACCAACTGGGTCAAACAGAGATGCACTTCCTCCTCCACTGTGAAAAATTATCTTCACTAAGAGATTTACACCTTGGAAAAATAGCCCAAAAAATAAAACTTCCCAATGTTAACACCAGAAAAGAAGCTGGAAGTGCTCCTAGGAGAGGGGACAGCAGCTCCACTGGCAGCTAAATATGTATTTGCCTGTCACAACCTGAGGGACAATGCCTTGTCTCTCTTTCTCTCTCTCTCTGTATCTCTCAGACACACCAAGCCGACAGTCGGCCGTCGGTCCTAGTTGGGCCCAGTCTATGCAGTGTGTCCCACACTGTCGGCCTGTTTTTGGGACCGTCGGCGGAACAAGAGTGAGGAAAACAAACAAACGACTGTGACATTTTTCATCTCATCTGATCAATCCAATACACACAGAGCGGGTCAAAACTGGTCAAAGATTCCTTCTAAAAACACACAGGTTCCAACTGTTGGAATAACTGCACATTATGTCCATAAGATGGCAAACGTAGCCTACAACGAGATATACATGACTACTTGCTTAGGCATATTTATTCCAACAATAACAGGTCTTTCTCGCAAAACGTATGTGGTACTTGGCAGTCGGCTGTAGTCTGTGCGGTGTGTTCCAGTACTAATTTTTGGCCCAGAAAAAGGCGATGAGGGCCGACGAGAGGCGACACCATAGGTGGCAGTCGGCGGCGGCCGTCGGTGGTGTGTCAGGGCCTTTATTCAATCCCCCTTCAGGGCTGGAGATAAAGGACCTGGACAGAGTTGCGTCTGGTGCCAGAGGACAAGTGGCCATGTTCTGAACTGAAAAGACCCAGGAGGCCTACGCGAGCAAAGCCCAAACACAGAAAAAAGGATCAAGAGGTGGAGTGAGAGAAAGAATAAGGAGACGCGGCTGCAAACATCCCTTGCCGGTAATTACTTTCTCAAATGTCCGATCCGTAAGCAACAAAATGGATGAACTGACGGCGAAAGTCAAGTATGACAGTTATTTCAGGTAAAGCAGTCTCATCTGTTTTACAGAGAGTTGGCTGAAAGATAGAATGGCAGATCCAAACCTGCCTGGTTACACACTAATAAGGGCAGACAGAGACAGTTTAAAATCACGGAAATCTAGGCAAATCTGACCAGAACGTTGATTGTACATCTACTCACTCGACATAGGGCAAAACTGAAACGGGAAAAGCCAGTAACTAACAACTTTGGACTGATTATAGCAAAGAGGAGCCCAGAGACTGTCTGGAAGATATTGACTTGGCAGATCTTCTTTGACTCCTGTGACAATCCACATGAACTAACGGACACCATTACATCGTATATAATGTTTTGCAAGATAAATATTATCCACACAAAAACAGAATCTTTCTAAACAATAAGTTGTGGATAACGGTCTCAGTCACTGAGCTTGTAGATAATTTCAACTTTAAAATTGCAAATGTTATTGATGCCATTGCTCCCACTAAGGTCAAAGCTGTCTCTAGTAAGAAAAGATCTCCATGGAGAAATGTCACACTGGTGAGAACAGAAAAAAGCTGTCGAAAAGCAAAACTGAAGTTATTGTGCTGGGATCTAAACAACTTCGAAACTTACTATCTAAAGATATAGCTACCTTGGATGGTATTGCCCTGGCCTCCAGCACTACTGTCAGAAATCTAGGAGTTATTTTTGACCAGGATATATCCTTTAATGCCCACTTAAAACAAACCTCAAGAACAGCCTTTTTTCACTTTCGTAACATTGCCAAAATAAGGAACATCCTGTCTCAGAACGATGCTGAAAACCTAGTCCATGCCTTCGTTACTTCCAGGCTGGACTATTGTAATTCCTTACTATCAGGATGCTCAAATAAAACCCTTAAGACTCTCCAGCTGATCCAGAATGCTGCAGCTCGTGTTCTGACAAGATCTAAGAAAAGAGAT
The DNA here is from genome assembly GCA_023631565.1 of Gymnocephalus cernua. Taxonomy (NCBI): domain Eukaryota; kingdom Metazoa; phylum Chordata; class Actinopteri; order Perciformes; family Percidae; genus Gymnocephalus; species Gymnocephalus cernua. The sequence goes on along the minus strand of CM042439.1, from coordinate 28,211,921 downwards.
CATATTTCTCCCGTATTAGCTTCTCTGCATTGGCTCCCTGTAAAATTCAGGATTGGATTTAAAATCCTTCTCCTGACCTACAAAGCTCTAAATGGTCAAGCACCATCATATCTTGAAGAGCTCATAGTACCTTATTGTCCCACTAGAGCACTGCGCTCCCAGAATGCAGAGTTACTTGTGGTTCCTAGAGTCTCTAAAAGTAGAATGGGAGCCAGAGCCTTCAGCTATCAGGCTCCTCTCCTGTGGAACCAGCTCCCAGTCTGGGTCCGGGAGGCAGATACTGTCACCACATTCAAGAGTAAACTTAAGACTCTCCTCTTTGATAAAGCTTATAGTTAGGGAGTGAGGAGTTGCAGCGTCCGCCTAGCCCGGCCCACCTGCTTCTCTTCATAGTCGTTAGATTCATCTATCATATAATCAGTGACATAATCAAAGTAGAGGGAGGCCGGCCGATACAACCCGATCCGGGTGGGGAGAGTTCAAAGCCCGACCAGGCACCTCTCTTTAGCCTGTCTCTCTTAGTTATGCTGTTTTAGTTTTAGACTGCCGGGGGACTTCCTTTGACACACTGACCCATTTCTGTGCATCCATGTCCTAGAAATGCGTGTTACTAACCTAGCTCTGGGATTTTGCTCCCCGGAGTCTTTGTTTCTTTTCACCCAGGATGATGTCCCGGGATTAGGGTTGCACCAAAATCATGGTTCCAGCTGTGGTCGGGATTCTGCCACAATTCCCTGCTATACCATGCTGCCCCCTGCTACGCTCCTTCAACCACAATTTCACAATTCTGTTTCATTATCTGTTCTGTGACTGTTATTGCCCCCATCCAGCTGCATCAGCTACCACCTACCAAGAGCCTGGGTCTGTCCCAGGTTTCTTCCTAAAAGGGAGTTTTTCCTTGCCACTGTTGCATTGATGCTTGCTCTTGGGGGAATTCCTGGAATGTTGGGAATTGTTGGGTCTTTGTAAATTATAGAGTGTGGTCTAGACCTACTCTATCTGTAAAGTGCCCTGAGATAACTCCTGTTATGATTTCATACTATAAATAAAATTGAATTGGATTTATTTTTAATTTAACTTTATTTAACCCTGAGCAGCAGCTCATCACCCACTTTATTGTGTACTATCATGTTGTTTAAGCAGCCTTCAGGACTATTAAACAATTCTGACTACACTTAAGGCAATATGTTTTCCATAGATGGTGGCCTGGTCGAGACATAAATACATTCCTGTATTGAACAAATTCAAGGCAATCACTTTTAAAGTCTTTGTGTCTTCTGGCACTTACTCCATTTACTTGTTCTGATAACCATGAAAGGAGTCCATGCACACAACACACACACACACACACACACACACACACACACACACACACACACACACACACACACACACACACACACACACACACACACACACACACACACACACACACACACAGAGGTGTTGAGAAAAGGAATATAAATGACTGGAACACAATGCACCAACAGCTTCACAAATGCTTTTATCAAGTAGCAGTTCAAACCCCACCTGGTAGGAATGCACATGCAGCTAATGGAATCAGCCCTTTCACAAACAGTGTGAGTCTCAACCTCCTGTCTTGCTCTCCCTTCACGTATCTATCAATATTTCTGGTTTTAAAAGGCTGCCTGTTTCTTCAGCCATAGCTTATTTCTAGTTTCCAGTGCTTCATTCATGTCTGTGTTTCTATCACGGGGTTTTTGCCTGACCTCAGCTATCAATTTAGGAGCACCAGTACTTTCTGAAAAAAAGGAGGAGGAGGAGGATGTGGAGAGTTGAGACTACAGGTAACCCCCCCCACCCCCCTTAAATCCCAGAGTTCTGCCTGTCTCTCACTCGCTCTCTCCCACAAGCACCTCTTTATGTATTCGCCTCATGCTCATATTTCTCCTTTGCATGCTCCTCTGTTCTTCCATATGGGAATATTGCCTATGGCCCTGCCAAAGGCCACTCTACAATGTTTTAAATTGCCTCGGCTCTCTGTGAAACATTGCCCAATGCATTAGGTCTGAGACACATCCAGAGCTATGCTAGCTTGTACATGCACATTTTCATATAAACACATATTTTGTGATGATATTATGAAAAGATTAGGTTGTCAGCTGCTACTCATAACAAGACACATTTGTTTTTTTTAACTGTAAAATAGCTTGTGACATATCATAACTGTTGAGTGTTTTATTAGAAAACCTCCTACCTGTGCCTAGAAAGAGGCCTGGCTAAACTCATTTCTCAGAGCCTCACAGCAGCCCCCCCTTATATCTAAAGACAGTTGAAGAAGATGGTGGCAGTATGAAAAAGGAGCAAGTTTGAACAGACCCAGACACTTTGTACAACCAGAAAAAAACTGCCTGCTCGCTGCCTGATTCTGATATGAATGACCGCATTGCATTGTGTGATATGGGCTTTGAATGTGCTCCGCTTGTTCCGTAGTGTTCTGTTTTACAGCATACTGCAATATTTTCACCAGTAATGTAGCAGTTTAAGTCCTGCTGACCGGATACGGCAAAAGTTTAATCTATCAACTAGCGCTGCCACCTTCTTCGTTGCTCTGCCTGGTTGTAGCTCTATCCTATTGCATGCAGAGGGAGTTTGAAAGACAACCGTTTATCCGCCCCTCGGATTGAGCCCTGTCAATGGTGAGTTCACAGACCCGACATCTTGATGTGGGTCTGGCTTGTCAGGCTAACTCAATACAGTAACGTGAGTAAATGTGTTACTTTCCACCTCTGGTGATGACCTGCCAATCACTGAAGGCAGGGCTTGCTGTAGGTGACAAAGGTGGTTGCTCAAGGTGCCACCATGTGCTGTGCCGGCAAGAAGAAAAAAAATCAAGATATAAACTTCTTTAAATTACCTCTTTAACTTTTTATCACTTTTCACTTTTTAACACTCTTGGTTGGGACCCCTTGCCGTCATTTTTCAAAATGCAGGGTAAAACCACTTAGGGTTAGGGAAATATTGTGGGTGGGGTTGAAAATGTATGTTTAAGTGACACACAAGACAAGAACAGGACATGAAAGGGGCTCTATCTTGCACCCAGCGCAATTGACTTTGTACACCGACGCATGTATCATTCCTATTTTTCACCCGACGCACAGTGGACTTTTCCCTCCACAGACGCACGTTGGTAAATTAGGGAATGAACTTGTGCTCCCGGGGGCGGTTCAGCAAAAAGAGGAGGCGTGTTCAGGCGCAAACGTTCCTTGGTGCTATTTTGCAGTTTCAGAAAACAATTCCACCACTGACCAGAACAAAACTGGTCTAAAGTCAGTGGTGCTAGTCTAAAGTCAGTGGTGCTAGTCTAAAGTCAGTGGTGCTAGTCTAAAGTCAGTGGTACTAGTCTAAAGTCAGTGGTGCTAGTCTAAAGTCAGTGGTGCTAGTCTAAAGTCAGTGGTGCTAGTCTAAAGTCAGTGGTGCTAGTCTAAAGTCAGTGGCGCTAGTCTAAAGTCAGTGGTACTAGTCTAAAGTCAGTGGTGCTAGTCTAAAGTCAGTGGTGCTAGTCTAAAGTCAGTGGTGCTAGTCTAAAGTCAGTGGTGCTAGTCTAAAGTCAGTGGCGCTAGTCTAAAGTCAGTGGTGCTAGTCTAAAGTCAGTGGTACTAGTCTAAAGTCAGTGGTGCTAGTCTAAAGTCAGTGGTGCTAGTCTAAAGTCAGTGGTGCTAGTCTAAAGTCAGTGGCGCTAGTCTAAAGTCAGTGGTACTAGTCTAAAGTCAGTGGTGCTAGTCTAAAGTCAGTGGTGCTAGTCTAAAGTCAGTGGCGCTAGTCTAAAGTCAAGGGTGCTAGTCTAAAGTCAAGGGTGCTAGTCTAAAGTCAGTGGTGCTAGTCTAAAGTCAGTGGTACTAGTCTAAAGTCAGTGGTGCTAGTCTAAAGTCAGTGGTGCTAGTCTAAAGTCAGTGGTGCTAGTCTAAAGTCAGTGGTGCTAGTCTAAAGTCAGTGGTACTAGTCTAAAGTCAGTGGTGCTAGTCTAAAGTCAGTGGTGCTAGTCTAAAGTCAGTGGCGCTAGTCTAAAGTCAAGGGTGCTAGTCTAAAGTCAAGGGTGCTAGTCTAAAGTCAGTGGTGCTAGTCTAAAGTCAGTGGTGCTAGTCTAAAGTCAGTGGTGCTAGTCTAAAGTCAGTGGTACTAGTCTAAAGTCAGTGGCGCTAGTCTAAAGTCAGTGGTACTAGTCTAAAGTCAGTGGCGCTAGTCTAAAGTCAGTGGTACTAGTCTAAAGTCAGTGGTGCTAGTCTAAAGTCAGTGGCGCTAGTCTAAAGTCAGTGGTGCTAGTCTAAAGTCAGTGGTGGTAGTCTAAAGTCAGTGGTGCTAGTCTAAAGTCAGTGGCGCTAGTCTAAAGTCAGTGGCGCTAGTCTAAAGTCAGTGGTGCTAGTCTAAAGTCAGTGGTGGTAGTCTAAAGTCAGTGGCGCTAGTCTAAAGTCAGTGGCGCTAGTCTAAAGTCAGTGGCTCTAGTCTAAAGTCAGTGGTACTAGTCTAAAGTCAGTGGTGCTAGTCTAAAGTCAGTGGTGCTAGTCTAAAGTCAGTGGTGCTAGTCTAAAGTCAGTGGTACTAGTCTAAAGTCAGTGGTGCTCGTCTAAAGTCAGTGGTGCTAGTCTAAAGTCAGTGGTGCTAGTCTAAAGTCAGTGGTGCTAGTCTGAAGTCAGTGGTACTAGTCTAAAGTCAGTGGTGCTAGTCTAAAGTCAGTGGTGTTAGTCTAAAGTCAGTGGTGCTAGTCTAAAGTCAGTGGTGGTAGTCTAAAGTCAGTGGCTCTAGTCTAAAGTCAGTGGTACTAGTCTAAAGTCAGTGGTGCTCGTCTAAAGTCAGTGGTGCTAGTCTAAAGTCAGTGGTGCTAGTCTAAAGTCAGTGGTGCTAGTCTGAAGTCAGTGGTACTAGTCTAAAGTCAGTGGTGCTAGTCTAAAGTCAGTGGTGTTAGTCTAAAGTCAGTGGTGCTAGTCTAAAGTCAGTGGTACTAGTCTAAAGTCAGTGGTGCTGGTCTAAAGTCAGTGGTGTTAGTCTAAAGTCAGTGGTGCTAGTCTAAAGTCAGTGGTACTAGTCTAAAGTCAGTGGTGCTGGTCTAAAGTCAGTGGTGTTAGTCTAAAGTCAGTGGCGCGTTATTCAGATGCTATTTTAGAGGCGCATGCTTGGCCATAATGTAGCGTGTACACAACGCACATACACTTTGCTCCTCTCATCTACATGGACGCAGCAGTTCCCATTTTTGCAAACCATACATAATTACAAGGAAAAATATGACCTTGTTTTACACAACATTTCATGAATCCTGGATGTGTTGATAACATAAATGAAGAAATTTTAGAGGACTTAAGGAGACGTGATGTTGAACTGCATGTGCCACTTAACCTAAATGCCCCAGCAGCAGCATGGGAGAAGACAGAAAGTAATCTCTGTAATATCTGAACCCAAAACATCGGAAAGTATGTTTTTGTGACATTTCTTTATTTACATTTTGTCAAAAAGAATAATCAATAGCAAATGTCGGTCTCCGCCATTATAATAGCAATCCAGCATGGAACAAGCGTGCCTGCTTTGAAAAGGAATGTGAGATAATGCTCTGATGGGTTTATTGCACGTTACGCCCAAACCACACCTATGAGTAATGTAGCTACTTCAGACCAACCCATTTTAGATTTGCGTCCGGTGCAAGAGTCATTTATCCCGCCGGTATAATAGCAACAGCGCCCGGGATCCGCCCACAAAGCTACTTGCGTTTCACTTTTGATACTTGCGTTTCAGATCGTTAAAAGTGGGCCCACAGCCAACAAGCATTGGACAAACTGAAAAGGAAAAGCCAGAGGACCACCTAAGTTCACGATGTGTGTCATTCTATCCAGTAACCACTGTTTTCAAAATCTATCATGTGAAGAGTTTGGTTCAGAGAATTATGAATCAATGATCATCAACACGTAGCTCTTTCTTATTACTCTTATAAGAGATTATCATCAGGACATCACAAACTGTGTACAAAAGTCAATTATAATATTTAATTGTGTTGCTGTTGGGCTTGCAATGGCTGTTGCCTTCATGTAATGTCTTAAAGTCTAAAAAGGGGTCAAAGTTATTAGATCATCTAGAAAAATAATTTTAAATATCTTCTAGACCTTTTCGTCATTACCTGCCAATGATAAAGGTCAGTGTTGAGGCGACGGTAGCATAGAACTGCAAACCTTTTCACTTTAGTTCCACAATAAACAGGCCCAATTAAGTACGAACGAACTTCAAATGTGATTGTGAAGGCTTCGGCTGAATATGTAAGGTGAATTGACAAACGTTAGGCTGCGCTGTGGCCTTTTGCCGTGAGCTGCTTCAGTGTCAGCAGGGTTGCTTAGTAGGCAGGTTAAGTAACATGTCCTCCTGAGACGTGGGCCCAGCATCCCAGGCTCCATTCAGCCTGACACACCTGACCTGTTATGAGCAGGCTTTTGGGGATAGAAATGTCAAGACTTGTAAGTACTACTTCCCTTTCCACAAATTACACAAATACAGAAGCATGCATGCTTGCACACACACACACACACACACACACACACACACACACACACACACACACACACACACACACACACACACACACACACACACACACACACACACACACAGCAGGTAAGACAAGGCATGTCATAAACACACTTGTCAGCTTCTCACTAATGATGCTTGTCAGTGAGCCTGTCCTTGCTTCATTAAACAATCCTCAGCTGTGTAGGAGGCCGTACAGCAACAACCAGCATGGAGCTCGCAGGCTGTCTGGGTGGAGGGAGTTAGGGTGGAACGCGTCTGCTTGTTTTTCCCAAGGCTTTCCTCATCAAGCTCATGGCTTTTACTAAAGCTCTATGCGTGTTGGACTACTTCTAACCTGGAGGGATTTGCAAACCTGCTGGTATAATCAGTGATCTAAATTCCGCTCTCTTGTCTGTCATTGGTAAGTAAAACTTCCAGACCTGCGAGAGAGAGTAAAGCAGACCCCTTATGTCACTTAGGAATGTGAGTTTGATTGATGGGTTGAGGTCAAAGGTCACGAGCTGTCAAAAATGGGCGGTAAAACGTGATGGATGGTCGCAGGTGTGTGGGGGGTTGTGCCCGTGACGAATTTGTTAGGAAATGATGCAATCGGACCGTGTCATTGATGCCAGATGCTTGACACAGCTGTGTGTCTTTAGAATGTGACGTCTTGAGAATGTCTGTCTGGTGTATGATGCAATGTCTGATGCAATGTATCGAGCAATGTATGATGCAATCAGTGACGGACAGCTGCACGTGTGTGTGTGTGTGTGTGTGTGTGTGTGTGTGTGTGTGTGTGTGTGTGTGTGTGTGTGTGTGTGTGTGTGTGTGTGTGTGTGTGTGTGTGTGTGTGTTGTAATCAATGAGACCCACAGATGTTGTTAAAATCAAAGTAGCCAAACTCGGGCGTGCTAATTGATGATTTAAGAGGAGACATCTAACACACAGACCCAGCAGAGAATGCATAACCAGTAAGTGAAAGCACAGAGCCGGTAATAAAATCAACCGGTGTTTGTTTTTAAGAAGATAGCCATCTGACTCTGGGTCACCTCAATGTCAGGCAACTTTATGTAGGTTGGAGAGGAAAGGGCGGGGGGTAATGTGACGTGAGAAACAGCTGTGAGGGGTTCCCCCAGTGTGTGTGTGTGTGTGTGTGTGTGTGTGTGTGTGTGTGTGTGTGTGTGTGTGTGTGCAGGGAGGGGTAGGTGAGATGCTGAGAGAGCAAAAAGAGCAGAGCGAAAGGGGAGAGGAAGGGATTTCCTATAATATTTAAGTCAAAGAATTACCGCCTCGCGGTTGTATGCTTCCACAAACTAGGCAAGTTGTAGCAAGTTTTGTGACAATCGCTTGAAACTCAATACCAGAAAAACAAATGAGCTTGTGGTGGAATAGCGGAGGCCCCCCGTCCTGGTTGCCATGTGTTCACATACTTGGCCAATAAAACAGATTCTGATAGAACACAAAGTTGTAGCCATGACAGCAGACAATGCTTTAAATATGGATGTTGCAATGGGACAGACATGCTTCACACACCTCTTCAACCAGGTAGCGCAGAATATCTATGCAATCACCACAGTTTCAGGACTAGTGTCACCAATTCAGTGTTCGACCAAATGTTGATGACCAAAAACCATTGAATAATGGCCAGAAAAGTATTTTTTTGCCGAACATTATCATGTCACAGTGAAGTTGACCTTTTGGATTTAAAATGTCCTCGATTCATTTTTATCCTATTAGACATTTGTGTGTGGCTTGAGTTATTCTGGAGTTATGGCCATGTGGATGTTGCAATGGGCCAGACATGAGGTCACAGTGAACGTTACCACCAAAATTTAATCAGTTCATCCTATTCATCAATTCAGCTAGAGTCCCTCTGGCTCAAGAGTAGAGTATTAAGTATACACTTATTTGTGATCTAGGGCTACACTAGTGAGTTTGGTCTCCTCTCCTTAATATGAACAAAAAAGTTCTGTCGCTTCAGCTTGGTCGACTATTAACCACCATTGACCACTTTTTAACCCAAAGCTTTCTAGGAAAAGTTTTGAATGTTTTTGAATGTTTTTTTTAGAGGTTATTGGTGCCTGCAACTTCAGTCCGGGTCAGCTGTGTTTGGATGTGCCAAATAAAATGAGTCCAAGAGGAGGAAAGCAACTACCGTGTTTCCTGGCTTTGGTTTAGATTGAGGAACTCTGGTCAAAATATGAGCGAAGCAGAAAAAAGCTGACTTATAAGCTTAAAAAGCATAAACGCTTATGCAACTGTCTACAGTGAACAAAACATTGCTCTCATCCAGGATTTGCTGCTGAAAAAAACACAAGTTGTTTGTTTGTTTGTTTAAACTTACTGTAAAAAAGTGCAAAAACTGAAAAACATATTTTGTAGTAATAGTTGTACACCAAGGTATTGAGAAAATACGTACAATGAAATTGTAGAAGAGAGCTACAGAATAAAATGAAATGCTCCATTTCTGAAGTAGAATAAATAAACAAGTAGGCCACCCATTCGACGGCCATCTGGTCATGAAATTAATATATCAACACAAGAGAACATTTCCGTACCATTCCATCGATAACATCGTCAACAGCTATCATACTATCCATGTTTTAACAACCCCATCCCTATTTAATTGTTAAGCCTATCTACACCTGCGGGCTGAGTTTAAAGAAGAACAAATGAGTGCCTGTATCTATTGCTCTTAACTGGAGGTAATCTAAACCGAGACCCAAGATCTGAAACTCTAAATGGAGGGGGTGGGAGCTATCACAAATTACTGATTTGGCCTTCCTAACTACCTGTCTATTATACAGGTCAGTGAGGCTACACTGCCGGACACCTATACTGCTGACCTTAACTATGTTTGAAAGAGCAGTTTTGGACTTGACAGTGAGATTTCCATACCAGCAGATTACTGAGAATGCTAATACAGACTCAATGTATGATTTATAAAATCGAATACGAAATTTGGACAATTTGCGAAGTATCTCAACTCGTATATGCACTTATGGGTGCATTAACTTAAAGGATGCATCAGTGATATTAATATTAAACCCAATTTCCTCTAAATTACTTTACAAAACTAATGTGCATATGTTTGTTATAACATAAACACTAAACAACACAAAAGTTACATAAAACTAACTTGGAGCTGCAACAAAATACTGTGAAATACTTCACAGGCATAATAGTGCTCTTACTGCATTAGGGCTTTGTTCAGAATAGCTGCCCATTTCTCTTGGAAACTTTAGCTTCATTTTACACATAATATGGAAATATGAAATATGGGCCTGTAGTTGTACAGGCCATTATGAAATGTTATGATGGATGTGGAATGAAAAGCAAAAGAGATCATTTCTCAATTGCATATTTCTGAAATGCATAACATGAATGTTAAATATATTGGAGAGGCTTATCCAATTTTAGATGCAATAGTTTTCACTGTAATCCTAATATACAGCTCAATGAAAATAAGACCAAAGTCCTTATAGTTGCTCCAGATACTATTGCTTCCAAGATTAGTCGGCTGCAGGACTCCCTGTCCTCTGCTGTTCAGTCCAAACAGAGAAATCTTGGTGTAATATTTGCTAATAACATGCTCTTGGATCAACATATCAAATCTTTGACACGCACATGTTTCTTTCAATTAAGAAACATTGCCAAACTTAGAGGAGCGGTTTCACTTACTGAGCTTGAGATGATCATTCATGCTTTTATTTCATCTCGGCTCTATTTTCACCCGTCTCAGCAAGTCGTCCAAGGACCGTCTGCAACTAGTCCAGAACTCTGCTGCAAGGCTGCTGACCAGGAATAAAATGTAATGATTTTATACTCATTACATTGGCTTCCGATCAATTTCAGGATCAAATTCAAAGTTTTGGTTCCAACTTATAAAGCATTACATGGTCAAGCACCTGCTTATATCTCTGACCTGCTCCATCCGTACACTACAAACAGGCCCCTCAGGTCTTCTAACCAGGGATTACTGGTTGTCCCACGCACCCGCTTAAAAACTAGAGGTTCCTTTGAAGCGGTGACTCCAAACCTGTGGAACGCCCTTCCTGTTGTCTTACGTTCTGCAGTTTCACTTGAAGCTTTTAAAAAGCAGCTGAAGACTTTGGTTACTAATGATGGAGCCAATTGATTTGATATATGTACTGGGATGATCAAGATGACGGCAGGTAGACGCAGAGTGGCAGGTACTGCTGTCTTACCTCTCCTAAACCATACTGGGAGACCGCCAGGTTATCATAAAATGCGACATGAAACTTGGGCGCCTCGGAGATTTAAAGACTTTGTTAAAATCAATACGTCTTTATACCAAATGTGGGGGAGCTGGTGTTCTACTTCGAAACGTGCACTTATGGACTCACCTGGAAAATTCGCTGTCGGCCTGCCGGTTGATTCGTGGAGCCAGTATATCATATACTCAAGTATTCTGGATGATGGTCGAGCGAGGCGTGTGCAAACTGAAATGCACTCTAAAACTGTTTCAACAAAGCCAGGCCCAGCCATCGTGCTCTGCGCAATACTTCTTTTGTGCAGAGATGTACATTCAAATCCCGGACCGAGGTCTTTGGATATTTGCCAATCAGCTGATCCCTAGACCGGCGAAGTGTGCTGCTTTAACCGGTGCAGGAACTCAAGGTAATATCCCTCCAACAAACATCATTAAGCCTGATAGCAATATTGCTCAAATGGCAATAACATCGTTCCTGCACAGATCTTCAACAATCACCACACAAACTGTATCGTACGTCAAACAGCAGCAGATGCAATTGTTCCAGACTGTAAATCATGCGAGCGTGTTGTGGGACGCAACAACGAAACCGAAAGGTATTTTTGGTGGACATCTGAACATTCGTAGCGTGATTTCAAAGTCTGAACAACTTGAACATTTACTGACGGATTCAAATATTGATTATTTATGCCTTACAGAGACTTGGTTAACTCCAACAACACCGTTATCTGTTTTTAATATTCCCGGATATAATGTGTATAGACGAGATAGAAGGAAAGGGAAAGGGGGTGGAGTTCTGATATATGTGAAAGACAGTATTCAAAGTAAGCAAATAGTCTCCCCGGAAAATAATTTGGAATGTGTGGGGGTAAAACTAACACTATCCCCCCAAATGAGTTTTGCTGTTTTTGCAGTCTACCGCCCACCTACTGCCACAAAGGAATTTTATGATTGTTTAAATGTTATACTTAAACAATATGGAAAAATGGAAGTTCTTCTTATGGGAGTGTTTAACTTGAACCGGCAAGATAAAACTCGTAGGAAAAAGCTTAAAGATATTGCCAAAACTTTTTCAGATGACGCAGATGATCCATAAGCCCACAAGAGTTACAAAGTCTACCCAAACACTTTTAGACTTAATTTTTACAAATAAACCCCGACAGAATTAAAAAGATTTATAACCTCATCACTGGGTTATCAGATCATAATCTTACTCCGGTCTCCAGAAAATTGTCGAAGCTACGCTTTAAAAATCAGAATTCGGTGAAGGGGAATTCCATGCCCTTTATCGCTCCAAAGGACATGGCCTTCATTGAAAATGAAATAAAGCAAATAAACTGGCATGACACCATTGGCAGTATGCCCTGTGAGCCAGCTTTGTGCTGATTTAATATCGACCATCAAGGGCATTATAATAAAATACACCAGGAAAAGGAACAAGAAAACAAATAGAAAATATAATTTACCCTGGTTTAACACAAATCTCTGGGAATTAATGAAAAAAAGGGATGCTTCTCTGTAAAAAGTTTTTAAAGTCAAAACTAAATACTGATCATTTGATTTTTAAAAGTATAAGAAATAAAGTTACACAACAACTTAGAAAGGCTAGGGCAAATTTTTTTCTGAATGTTATTAGTGAGGCAAAAGGAAACTCAAAAAAACTATGGAAGAGCATTGATAAATTACTTGGGATGAAAAAATCAGCAAATAAACATTTAAAACTCATGGTGGGTGGCTGTATCCAGGATGATGACCTGATTATTGGGGAATGTTTTAATGATTATTTCATAAACTCGGCACGAGAATTGACTTTAAGTAAACCAATAATTCGACGCACACAAGCTTTAACCTGTAATGATTCTGATTTTACGTTTTACTTAGTCAATGCAGGGAAAGTTGAACATGTAATTTCATTTCTATCAAATAGTAAAGCCAAAGATATATATGGTTGTGATACAGCTTTCCTTAACACAAGACATCTATTATGATGCCTCTAACGATAATAATAAACAAGTCTTTTAATGAAAATATTTTTCCCAGTGTTCTTAAGCCTGCCATAGTCACCCCTGTGTATAAATCCGGGGATACTCAAGTTGTCTCTAACTATCGACCAATTAGTATTCTCCCAGCTGCATCAAAGGTTATTGAAAAGATTGTGGTAGAACAACTAAGAGCTCATCTGGACTCAAAGTCCATTTTCCATCCAATGCAATTTGGTTTCAGGAAAAAACATTCTACTAAAACTGCATGCTGTTACTTCATTGAGGAGATTAAATATCCATTGATATTCTTAGATTTACGCAAGGCCTTTGATACGGTCGACCATGACATACTGCTACATAAACTGGCCAAATATGATATTGCCTTAAATGTCCAAAATTGGATAAAATCCTATTTGATAAATCGAAAACAATGTGTTCAAATAAATGGTAAATTGTCTACGTCTCTTGTCTCTACTGTGGGTGTACCACAGGGGTCGATTTTAGGGCCTCTGTTGTTCTGCTTATATATCAATGACTTGCCTTTGGTCTGCAAGGGTATAAATATTGTTATGTATGTTGATGACACAGTAGTATATACCCATGGTAGAAATGCAACAGAAGTAGCCAAAAAATTAACAAGTGTTATGAGCAAGGTCAGTGACTGGTTACAGGATTCATGTCTTACATTAAATACTGAAAAAACTGTAACTATGTATTTTACAAACCGGTTTATACTGAAATCTTACCCAGACGTTTTAGTAAATGGCCAACATATCAAGCATGTAGAAAAGTTTAAATATTTGGGAGTAACTTTGGATTCGACACTTAGTTTTAAAGGTCATGTTGCATAACTGTGTAATACATACAGATACATTATACATTAGAAATTCTCTCACCACTGAAGCATCTTGTATTTATTTAAATGCAATGATCATTCCTACGTACTGCATTACATCCTGGTCTCAGGCATGTAAAACAGGTATAAAACCATTAGAATCTGTGTTTAAAAACTGTCTCAAGATCCATGATAAGAAAACACGTTCTTATCATCACTGTCAAATACTCGCTAAATATGATATACTTAGTATTAGTAATTTAATAAAACACTCAAATGTGTCTTTGCTTCATAAAATCATATATGGTGCTACTGCTCCCCCTCTGAAAAAGTTTGTAACACTATGCTCTGAAAAAACTGTGCGAACAACTAGAAGTGTTACAAGGGGGGAGTGTAGCTTTCCACAACGTAAAACCCAATTTGGGAGTTCCTCTTTCTCATGTGTGGCCACGAGGCAGTGGAATACCCTTCCCACTGAATATATTTTATGTACAGATTCTCATACTTTCTCATCCATGACAAAGAGTTGGTTACTAAGCGAACAAGTTTGCACACATCTCTGAGGTGATATATCAGTGTGGGTGTGTGTGTTTGTGTGTATGTAAGTGAGTGTCTAAAATTATACTGTATGTTATTGTGCTCAATATGCTGCTAAACTGTGTTTGCTGTTTAGCGAGGAGGATAGAAAGTAAATGGCCTCCCTGTTTCAGTTGTATTTTATTCTGTTGTATTTTATTTGTTTGTAAATCTGCATGTTTTAAATAACAAGGCTCATTATTTTATCCATTATTTTAAAAAAAAATGTATTTCTTTTTAAAACAATAGTAAAATATCTGTCATACCTGCCCAGGGACTACAGGTGAAAATTAGCAATTGCTGCTACAACCTGGCCCAAAACATATTCTCTTGTTTCAACAAGTTTAATGTGTGCATTGTCCCTGTTTCAAAATAAAATAATTTCCAATTTCCAATTCCAATCCGCGGTTAAAAACGCCATTTTCATGTAAATCTGAAATCTGTACTGGAAAATCGCGAACGGGTGATGGACGTGGTGCCTCAAAACATTGTCTGGATTTATACCAGCCGATGTACGATAAAATAAAGAGAATGAATCTTTCGAAGATATGAATCTTTCGAAGATACTGAAATGTTTCCGCCAGAAAAGTCTCATCTAGTCATACTGGATGATGTCATATTCCAGGCGGCAGACCACCCAGAGGTGGTGAAAATCTTTACGCAATACAGACACCAGCGAAACATGAGCGTCATGCTGCTGACGCCGAATGTGTTTCACAAAGGTAAATACAGTCGCACGATCAGTGGTCACTGTCCCTTATACGACCCACTTCCGCTCAAATTGGACGCTTTGTTTGTTTGTTTGTTATAACTTCTACACATTAAATCTTCACAATATATGGCCATGCGATACACCACTTGAAAGCTTAGCCTCTCAAGATTAATTTAAGCCCACACACAAAGCATAAGGTGATTTATAGAAGTTATAAAACTGTTATAAAGTTAAAGAAAATAAATTAATTAAGCATTACACTGCGCATCTGGTGTGTGTGCATTCATACTTTTTTGAGTGTCCCTTTATCCACAGAGGTGATATAATCCCAAAAACGTTGTTTTCATAAATCCACAAGAGTCCAAGGAAATGAAATAGGCTATCTAAGCCGTTTTATCCAAAACGAGTTTTACGAGTTTTACAAAACGAGTTACAAAAACAGCTACGCGAGATTCAACAGCTTCGCTCTTCCAGCGGCTCTCCCTCCTCCCTCCCGGTCGTCTAACGGCCAATGACCGCGTCCATGTTATTCTCTGAAGCCTTAGGAATCTAACGAGACCTCTCATAAGTCAATCCGTCACTCAGAGCCGGAGATAGAAAGCTTTAACGGCGAATAGGAGCTGTGAAGTGATTAATTATAATTTTCTTCAGCCAATTTGGAATTGCCAATGGAATTTTCTTCCATTGACACCATGAAACCCATTGAAATTTTAACCCTGTGATGGCTGGCTCTGTGTTTCAGCACAGACAGTGACTGTTACAATGCAAAGCCATACCTGACCAATTTATAATGACTTATTTCTATATATTTATGTATATAGTTATTTACAGTATGTGTATGATTGATGTGGGTGTGTTTTTGTATTTGAGAAGTTTTGAATTTTGCACTTTTTTGGCTTTTTTCTTTGCACCTTTCAAGAAAAACGCACGGCCATATTTGTAGAAAAAAAATCATATAAAATCAATTTTTGAGTCTTTTGGCTTCTGGATTTTTTCTGTAGTAAGGTGACACATGTGGCTAATGTCCTGGATTGGTTGCTACCTCTCAGATGTGTTCACAGCAGTGTATTTTAATCATATTACAGATGTATGACTTGGACGGAAATAAAAAACTCTATTCTAGCCTCTGTAGCTCTGTGTCAGTGAGGCCTAGAATCACCCTGACACTTGGAACAAAAACTTGAGAGTGTTTCCTTTCCAATGATCATCCCAGAGTGTCAAAGTATACGGGAGCTGTACCACTTTTAATTTGGGTATGTCGTTGCATGAAATTTCAGCCGTCGGATAAGTAGGCAAAGAGGTTAAATAGCAATTAGCTGGTACTATTTAAAAAAACGGCTACAAACCACAATCTGGGTATGTTTTGAACTCTGACTACAATAAGATTAAAGGTGCCCTGCCACACAGAACCGTTTTTACTTGTATTATTATTTTATTTTTTTATTTTTTTTAAATCTGTGAGGTCCATATATGTTTTTTGTGTTATATGGTGAATATGAAAATGAACTGCTAACTCTGTCAGCTCTAGCACAGTGTTTATCTCTCATGTGCATGCAGACAATGTAAATTGTAAATTCATGTAAATTAAAGGAATTTTAATTTTCTCTGTGTCTACTAAACATAATAGTTTCATGATTTAATTAAAATCTGAAGAATTATAACTTCAAGTGTCAATAAAAAATATAAGCCAGAGCCTTTTGTCATTGTTCCCTTCCGAAAAATTATTTTGGAGTGTTTTATTTTGGAGTGCAGTATTTGCTCTGCCATTATTTTTGAATACTATAGATCATTGGCAGTGAGTGTTTTGGTGGCGTGGCCACAGAGCCAGGAAGTGACATCACAGCCCTCCCTTAAGGCAATCTCCTTTATCTGGCAAAGGGGAAAATAGATGTGCAGCCACACACAATCCCAATCATGTGATACCATCAGAGTCCTCTACATGAATATAAATACATTCAAATGCATGCATTACAAAATGCATAAAAATGGAAACAAATGTGCAGTACGGCGGTGTTAAAAAAGAAATGGCATGCCATTGAAAGACAAAGAGTTCTCCAGGCTCTGCATTAAACAGAAACTGTCATCACATACTATTTAATATCCACATTTTAGTGGTTATGATAACATAGCAATAAAGTGAATACACAGAGATTTCAAAATCTACTAAAATTTCTAAAAATCAGAAATATATTATGTTAGCTTTAAATCTAATGTTTAGAGGACATTTTAAACTGTAAAATGATGCTTACAATTAAGGTTAGAAATAATTATATAATAATACAGGTTATGGGTAATAGAATTTAAGCTGAGATACTGATACAATTCTTCCAAAACACAAGTTGATCTAACAATAAAATACGATGAAAAGAAAGTGAGGAAGAAAATCTTAAACTCTGCTTGCAAATTCAGCCTAAGTGAAAGAGCTGATTGACAACCTTCATATGTGTATGAGTCAATAGGAAACACATTGTCTGTACAATGATGACCTGCGAGGTATAACACCAGCAACCACCACACAAAGCAAAAGCAGGTATAGTCCTAACCCTAATCTGATATGTGTGTGTGGATATCTTTTTGGGAAAAACATGTTCAATCAGTTGTAAATGCACACAGAACGTATTGCAGTTAGAAAGTGGCATGTGGTTGAAAGCTCTGTTTCTCTTGAAATGTACGCGTGCTGGTTTATGCAATGTGTAAGCGTCTTGTTCGGATAAAAAATCTTTAACTTTCTCAACACTGACTTTTTTACCAGTTTCATCCTGAACACCCTGATGGAGTCGTTTTACTCCACCAAAGCTAGATGGATGTAGAGGGTCGTAATACAGACGCTCCATCACCCGTTTCTCCATCCTTCCTCTGAGTAGTGTAACGTACTTTAACACATGCAAGAATGAGTCTTTATTCATTTTTTTTTTATTCTTTATTTTCAATACGCACAAGTAAACTTCATCAAACTGTATCTTTACACAAGTCTAGTACAAACTTTTTTATCTTCATAGAAGTCAAGTAAAATACATGGTTACATTTTTTGTTTCTTCACACCAAAACATTTTTTCTAAAGTAAAATACATGGTTACATTTTTTTTTTCTTTACACAAGTCTAGTACAAACTTTTTTATCTTCACAGAAGTCAAGTAAAATACATGGTTACATTTTTTTTTTCTTCACACAAACTTTTTTTTATCTTCACACCAAAACATTTTTTCTAAAGTAAAATACATGGTTACATTTTTTTCTAAAGTAAAATACATGGTTACATTTTTTTCTAAAGTAAAATACATGGCTACATTTTTTTTTCTTTACACAAGTCTAGTACAAACTTTTTTTTTATCTTCACACAAGTCTAGTACAAACTTTTTTTTTTTTTATCTTCACACAAGTCTAGTACAAACTTTTTTTTTATCTTCACACAAGTCTAGTACAAACTTTTTTTTTTTTTATCTTCACACAAGTCTAGTAAAAACTTTTTTTTTTATCTTCACACCAAAACTTTTTTTTTTTATCTTCACACAAGTACTTTTTTTCTAAAGCAGTATACGTGGTTACATTTTTTAACTTCATCAAACTGTATCTTTACACAAGTCTAGTACAAACTTTTTTTTTATCTTCACACCAAAACTTTTTTTTTTTTTCTTTACACAAGCCTAGTACGAACTTTTTTATCTTCATAGAAGTCAAGTAAAATACATGGTTACATTTTTTGTTTCTTCACACCAAAACATTTTTTCTAAAGTAAAATACATGGTTACATTTTTTTTCTAAAGTAAAATGCTTTCACTTACTGGTTATGCATTCTCTGCTGGGTCTGTGTGTTAGATGTCTCCTCTTAAATCATCAATTAGCACGCCCGAGTTTGGCTACTTTGATTTTAACAACATCTGTGGGTCTCATTGATTACAACACACACACACACACACACACACACACACACACACACACACACACACACACACACACACACACACACACACACACACACACACACACACGTGCAGCTGTCCGTCACTGATTGCATCATACATTGCTCGATACATTGCATCAGACATTGCATCATACATTCTCAAGACGTCACATTCTAAAGACACACAGCTGTGTCAAGCATCTGGCATCAATGACACGGTCCGATTGCATCATTTCCTAACAAATTCGTCACGGGCACAACCCCCCACACACCTGCGACCATCCATCACGTTTTACCGCCCATTTTTGACAGCTCGTGACCTTTGACCTCAACCCATCAATCAAACTCACATTCCTAAGTGACATAAGGGGTCTGCTATACTCTCTCTCCTGCGTACCTATTGTATTAACATGAACACAAAGCTCAGTAATTCCTACAGATCTGAGGAACACCTAGACAAAGCGTCTGCTATCACATTTTCGGTACCCTTCTTGAGGTAAATCTGCAGATTAAAATCCTGCAGAAGGAGAGACCAGTGCATAAGCCGCATATGTGCGAGGAATACTAGTGAAGCTTAGCGTAATTTCATGCAGGAAGACTTTACAATTTATTCCTAATTGTCTCTTACTACCTTATCAAGTGCCGGAACACCCACTTTCTTTTAGCCAATCAAAAGAGGCCTCTGTTTTCTCCGAGCCAATCACAGCTGGTCTTCCCTGTTTTAAACTGCTGTGTGTGTGTGTCTCTCTCTCTCTCCCTTCTGTCAGCTGTCATTCTATTCTAGATCGATGTCGATTTACACGCACTGCACGTCTGTTGTCATCATCCGATTTTTATCCTCAGGACATCTGATTCTCCCTCTGCACTCGTTCCTCTCATCTGTTTTTCTTTTTTGCCGCCTAGGCAGACAAACTTTTTTAAGAACGGTAGCATCCTGGCAGCCGTTTCTTCCAGCTTATTACCGACTCTGTTTCTGCAATCCCCGGGGACGCTTTCTGGTCGTCAACTGATATTCTTCGCCACCTACATTGCCGCCCCAGCCCGGCTCCCGGCGGCGCTGAACGCGCATTCATCCGGTTCATCTCGGCAGAGAATCAGTGTGTCGACTCAGCCAGAACTTCCAGCCCTCATAAGTTAAGTTGTCTTTTTCTTGTTGTGCTTTGTGCACTATGCTGCCTCTCCACGGTTCGCCGTTCGCGGAGCGCTGCATGACTCTGGCTTCGGCCGCGCTACTCCGCGTCTGCGGCTTTACTGCAGTCTATATATTGTTCGATTGCCAAAATGTTCTACTTGTTTTTAGCAGGCACTTATATCTCGGATGCAGTAGGCAAGCCACTTGTTCTTGTGAGTTATGCTCATTTTGTCCGTTTCTTAATACTGTCTATGGTTTCATATAGGAAGTGGCCTGTTGCGTGGATGTAACATCACTGGCGTTTCCCACACTGGTGGGGCTATTGGCTAGCTAGTTAGTTGCAACATCAGGGTGCTAGCTACGTGCCTACACAACGTTGCTACAGGCATAGAGATTTCATTGCTTTGGCTCTCTCTTATAATACACCCGAGGGCCGTATGCCGTACTGCTTGTAACGTGGATGAAGTGTGAAGCCATGGATGAGCTTGGTTCACTAAACTGCAGGCTAACTGCTAGCGCTAGTTAGTAGCTAGCTAGCTAGTGGCACGACGTACTTATTATCTCCTTGGTTGTCTAGCTGAGACATCCATGGTTTATTTAGCTAAGCATATACACGAAACCACAACGAAAACTCATGTTTAACGTCAGTAATGTTTTAGACATGAAAACGGCGAGTTGTGAGTTCGCCACTTGTAAGAGTCACGCTCATGAACGAGCATGTTGTTACCGGTTGCTAAGACAACGCAAACAAATTGTTGCTAGTGCGCGTGTCCGTCGTGACGTAATGGGCCAAGAATGCGGAAATCCGAGCTCCATGTTGTCTTACATGTGCTTTTGAGCACCCTCATTGGAACGTACGGGGCTTCCGCCGAACGCTGTATCAGTTCTCCTTCATCATGGTTCAATCTCTTTTGGGGGCTGTCATATTGTCCACAGCGCCGTGTACGATTCTGCTACTCTGACATGGCGTTTAGTGCGTTTGGTCTGTTTTTAACTGTTTATCCAGTCCGCCGTATCTTTTATTTGGCCGTATTCTCGTAATTATTATTATTCTCTGATTAATTTCCATCGTTTGCGGAGCTTTCGATAAGATCAAATAAACCAGCATGACTTTTATGCACATGTCTGACGCAATCTTCATATTCACGTCTTTATTTTGCATCAGGTATAAATAGTACCTCGCGTGTCATCTATATTATCCTTACATTTAAATCATCATGGTGAGTCCTTAGAGTTAACATTGCTCATATTTTATGCTGAAAATTTTCATAGCGCGTTCAATAAGGTTAACTTTGCTCGTATTTTCTGTACTTTTAGTAGAAGTTATTGCTGCTTATCTTCGCTGTGGTATGGACGTACAGGTTTTTTCTTCCGTCTTGGGTATAACCATCGTCATTTGCAGGCTATGCTAAGGCAGAAGTAGGCAGATTTACGAAGGGTTCAAGGTAATTTGAGCTCAACATTTTTAGTAGATTACTACAGGCATGTACTACTTCATGAGAATTGCAATATCGTAACTGTCTCAATTCTAAGTTCATTGGGATAAAACAACTACAACATCAAGTTTTCATGTATTGGTGCATTCGGCTCCGGAGTTTTCGTGGGGCGTTAGTTTCACATAGCTGTATGGCTAGCATTGACAACATCATAGCTCACTCGTAGCAGCAAATATCAACGTGGCTACCGGTGAGAGTGGGAAGTTGTTTCCATTAAGGACTAAATTCTTCTGTCGTTTGGAAATGGTCTGGTCTGCAACTTGAAACAGTGTAAGCGTGACTGTCTATCAACAGTCTGCTCTGCAGCGCAGCAGCTACCGACGTCTGAGGAACTCAGTCGTTGCATTCACTGAACCGGTTACCTGCAGCCTCGCCGTGCATTCAAAATATTGTAAAATATTCTTCTTGCAGCAAGGACCCTCTTGCCACACTTTTAACGGATCATTCTTCGACGATCAGCTCGATCATGTTTCATGACGTTTTGCAGCGCAATCAACTAGCTTTCATAATTCAGCAAATTCGCAGAACGTTGTCTGTCCTCCTTCTCAGCATGGGTATTCAGACCTTTCTCTGAGCAAGCTCAACATAACTAAATATCTCGTACTAAATAGAAGTTACGCTTTCCGCTTTTGTTTCTTATTCCTTAAATATTTTCTTTCTTTACGCTGTCTATTTTATTCGTTTGTTTCACGTGTTATTTGTGTTCTCTGCGTTATTTAAGTTAAGTATATTGTTTAGCCGTAGAGCATGTTCTTATGTTGTTCTTACATAGTTTACCCGGTTAGTTAAGGTTTACTAATTTTAATCATTTTCAATTCATGTCGCTGCTATCGTAAATTCTAGTCTTTCGCATTTTTCTCATTATAGGACGGCTCTATGTATGCTTTGAAACCATTATTGTGTGTGTTCTTATTCTAACCAGCATTAACATTTTCTCATGATCTCTGCTGAATGACAAACTCGGCAAGCAAGCATGCCACCATGCACACTGCAAAAGCTATCATGATGCAGCAAGTATGCAATCATATAGTCTTCGTAATCATGCATCGTCATGCATACAAGCATCAAACCTTGCCTGGTTTAAGCCGCTATCTGGCATCATGCAAATAACTGGTGGTGGCGTCTGCTTAATGACAAGTCGGCAAACAAGCATGCCTCCACGCAACAGCAGAAGCTATCATGATACAGCAAGTATGCAATCATATTTTCAGATTTCTAAGCCGCAATCGGCATCATGCAAATAACTGGTGGTGGTGTCTGCTTAATGGCAAGCACGGCAAACAAGCATGCCACCATGCAATAGCAACAGCTATCATGGTACAGCAAGTATGCAATCATATTTTCAGATTTCTAAGCCACAATTCGGCATCATGCAAATAACTGGTGGTGGTGGTTCTATCCTATTTCTGATAGAATACATGTTTCGGCTCTCTTTGGTCGTTCTGCACTCATGTTGTTCTCTCTCTTGCATTCACTTTCGTTTTTTATTTTTTTCATTTTCGGCCTGTACGTTTACGAGGGTTAAGTTTAGCCTGCCTCGGACACTCAGCCTGGGTTTGGAGTAGGAAACACGGACATGCGGCCGTGGTCAAAAAATGGTTAGAAAATCCCGACCTCGACGGCGGGTATGCTGGCTTTTACCAGACATGCAGCAAAAGGAGGCCTGCATGTCCTGGCTTTACCCAAGACATTCAGCAAGCTGAGCTCATGTCGGGTTAGGTGGTCAAGTGTGTCTTCCTTGCGTGTTTGTTCGCACGTATATGTATGTATATGTATATACATTTATGCATATCCATAGGTTTACATGCGTATGTGCGTTTATATGTTGTGTGCATGTTGCGTATTTACATATATGCGCACGTGTGCTTGGTTTTACTTGCGTTTTATGTGCAGACGTGTTGCGTGCGCGCGCGTGTAGATGTATAATATATGCATTTATGTATGCGTGTATATTTATGCATGCATGCACGCGTATGTTTGCATGTATATAAAAAAAAAAAAAAAAAAAAAAAAATCGTTTAGCGTAAATAGATGCAGATATATGGATACACGTCTTGCTAGTTAGTTACTGATTAGAGTATTGTTAGTCATGTCTTGCATGCTGTACTAGTGGGTATATGGTTGTGGTTTGGTGTATTTTATTATTTGTTCATGGTATTTATATCTATATATCTGTATCTATAAAAATAGGGTTAAGGTATGATTGGATCACCAAAATTATATCCAATGTAATTGTAAGCAGCATTTTCCAACAGGCAGCGTGAATCTCGTCACGCAAAAAAAAAAAAAAAATATATAAAAAAAAATAAAAAATAAAAAAAAAAAATAATAATGTATATATGTATCGTCATATATATTATAAAAAAAATATATAAAAAAAAAATAAAATAAAAAAAAAATAAAAAAATAATGTATATATGTATCGTCATATATATTATAAAAAAAAAAAAATGCATGTATAAATAAAAATTTTATGTCAATATTTTAATATAATTATTATAAATAAATAAAAATAATATGGATTTAAATAATAAAAAAAAAAAAAAAAAAAAAAAGTGTATATATAATAAATAAAGAAAATGACTGTCTCTTTATGCATCATCACGCAGTGTATATCTCTTATCAAGCGTGAGCTCACAAACTTGTGTGAAGCACTCTTCAAGCGTGAAGCACGCTACCTCCGTGTTGCATATCTCAATGCGTCATATCGCAACAATCACTGTGATTCTCAAATCAAGCGAAACTCTCGCTAAACATGCCTATCGTGGCAAAGAACTGTCGTGGCCGTGCCACGTTTGCTGAGTCGTCAGCACGCAACCAATCAGTGTGATTCACAAATCAAGCGAAACTCTCGCTAAACATGCCTATCGTGGCAAATACCTGTCGTGGCCGTGCCACGTTCGCTGAGTCGTCAGCACGCAAACAATCAGGTGAATCACACATCAAGCGAAACTCTCGCTGTAACATGCCTATCGTGGCAATGCCTGTCGTGGCCGTGCCACGTTCGCTGAGTCGTCAGCACGCACCTGGTGCCTGGTTTCATTTGAATTGCCGCCGAGCGGGGTTCATGTTTCCACGGCCTTTCCCCTTCTTTTTTCTGTCTAGTCCGCATTTTAGTACATTCGTGTATATGATAGGGGCTTTTCTCTCTTTTTGGCTGTCTGTCTTCCCCCTTTCTCAATGAGTCTCCGGCCTCATTTCTTTTTTGGGGGTCTTGGAGCCTAATCACTTCAGTAAGTGCGTTCTTTCACCAATTCATTCACGTTTTTGGGGGAGGTCTTCGGCTCCGACCCCTTCTAATATATTATTGTATTAATATATTTGTGATGGAGTCTAATCTCCAAACACCATTCATGTCAAGTTATACTTGTGAATAAATTTTGCGTTTTTGCAACAAAGTCTCTACTGATTGAAGTGAAGCTTAGCGTAATTTCATGCAGGAAGACTTTACAATTTATTCCTAATTGTCTCTTACTACCTTATCAAGTGCCGGAACACCCACTTTCTTTTAGCCAATCAAAAGAGGCCTCTGTTTTCTCCGAGCCAATCACAGCTGGTCTTCCCTGTTTTAAACTGCTGTGTGTGTGTGTCTCTCTCTCTCTCCCTTCTGTCAGCTGTCATTCTATTCTAGATCGACCCTCCTCCTCCCCTCCACCTCCGGTCACCAGCTCTCGTGGCTCCCTGGGCTTCCTTCCTCTTTTCGGCTGGCTCCTGGTTCGGGCTTCCTCACACCACCGCCAGTGTCTAGACTCCATCAGGGGGAGGTCTTCGGCTCCGACCCCTTCTAATATATTATTGTATTAATATATTTGTGATGGAGTCTAATCTCCAAACACCATTCATGTCAAGTTATACTTGTGAATAAATTTTGCGTTTTTGCAACAAAGTCTCTACTGATTGAAATGGGTGTGATCTGTAAACAGTTGGACAGGCTGCGATAATCCTCAAAATAAAAGTAACCTTTTAACAGGTCCAGCTTTGTCACATATTTGGCGGAGCCTACACAATCTATGCAATCCTCCATCCTGGGGAGCGGAAATGAATCAGGTTTGGTAACTGAATTTACTTTTCGGTAATCATTACAAAAACAAGGGGTGTTGTTGGGTTTCAGAACCAAAACACAAGGGGAGCTCCACGCACTAGTACTGGGAACATCTAATCCATGCTCAACCAGATAACTCACCTCCTGCTGCATCATAGCCCTTTTTGCCGGATTTACTCTATATGCATGTTGCTTAAAGGGTTTGTGGCTCTCCACATCAATGTCATGGTACAGGACAGACGTTTGACTAGAATGGTCAGAGAAAAGCAACAGGTTATCCTCAATCAAATCTATAATGAACTGAGTCAGACAGATGGGACAAAAAACCCTCCAAGTCACACAGTACTTCTGAATTTCTCAAACGAGCGGCCGGCATCAAACCATTTTTCTCTGCCAACCTATCATCACCAAGATCATACTGAGGAGGCGCAGTGGACACGGACATCACGGGCGCAGCTGGCGGGGAATCACTCACTCTGGGCACATACAGGGCACACACGCACACACAGCAGGCTAAAGTAAAAAATATGACCACACAAGCCACAAACTCTTTTACACACTGATACCATAGAAGAGCAGTGGAATAGATTCATCACTTTCTTCATGACAAAAGCTGACACCATCAGCTCTCCTCTCTCTAGCTCCCCTGCTCTGACTGTCCCTACTGCTGACCCACAGCCTGGGATTTCCAGCCTATCTGCTGCTCTGAAATCTCTCAGCAAGAGGTTGAGGACATCATCCACAGGATGAAACCCTCCACCTGTACCTTGGACCCTTTTCCTACAGCCCTGATAAAATCCAACATCAGTGCTCTAAGTCCCCTGGTCACCCAAGTAATCAACCACCCACTCCAGGCTGGTCATGTTCCATCTGCTCTAAAAACTGCTGTCATCAGACCTCTTCTCAAAAAGCCCAACTTAGACCCAAAATTCCTCATTACAGGCCCATTTCCAACCTCCCATTCCTATCCAAGGTGCAGGAAAAAGTAGATGCCGCCCGGCGCCCATCTTCAGGACCATCTTAATTCACACTCACTCCAGTCCGGTTTCCATTCCGCCCACAGCACAACCGACTGATGGCAGCTCACACTGGCTCGCCATTGCTCCTCTTCCTTCTGGATCTGTCTGCAGCTTTTGACCATAACATCCTCCTTCAGTGCATCCACTACACGATTGGACTCTCTGTCTCCGCCCTGAGCTGTTTCCAGTCCTAACTGTCTGACAGAACAAAGTATGTCTCCTTGGGAGGTGCAAAGTCTCAGGGGTCAGTTCTCGGCCCCACTCTGTTCACCCTCTACACTCTTCCCCTTGGCTGCATCAGCCAGCATGGAATTTCATTCCATTGCTACACTGATGACACACAGCTTTACGTAAAAACCAACTATATCTCATCTTCAGCCTCACTGTCATCATCATCATCATTGTGATCATCATCTGGGCTCCTACTTTGAGGAGATATAGGCATGGATGAAAGACAACTTCTTACAGCTACAGAACAGAAGCTATTTTAGTTGACACACTACACCAGAGGCCTGTACTACGAAGCAAGATTTGTTAACGAGGTAGTGGATCACTTACCAACCTGGGTTAAATCGCTGTGGTAACTTATGCTGAACACCTAACCTGCTCCCGAGCAGGTTATGTTGGAGATTAGAGATCAACTGGTGTAAATGCACCGCCTGCTGACCAATCAATACTCGATTGATAACGGCGTCACTGTTAGAAGATCCAGAGCTCTGTGCGCGGAGAGAGAGAGAGAGTTGCGCTCATAAAAGTTAAAACATTTAGAGACCGACAACCCCGTTAATGTTCCCTGATTGGTTTTTTATGAAATATATAGATTTTCAGCGGATTTTGTTGCTAGCTTTCCTTCCTGTTTTAGGAAGCAACGACTGTATTGCGTTTTGCCTGTAAAACCGTGTCTGTGTTCCTCATATTTATGTAGGATTATAGTTTGCTCTTCTTATGTAAAATATGTGGTTCTGGTAGATGTTTGCGATTGGTCATGATGTGCAAACACCGCCTCTTTTAATGCGCCCGTCCCTGGATTGGGAAAACCTGGGTTGATTTCAATTAAATTTTATTTATAGTATCAAATCATAACAGGAGTTATCTCAGGACACTTTACAGACAGAGTAGGGCTAGACCACACTCTATAGTTTACAAAGACCCAACAATTCTGGTAATTCCCCCAAGAGCAAGCACTAGTGCAACAGTAGCGAGGAAAAACTCCCTTTTAGGAAGAAACCTCGGACAGACCCAGACTCTTGGTAGGTGGTGTCTGATGGTGCTGGTTGGGGGTGTTATGAACATTGGCAATAACAGTCACAGTAAAGATAATGAAACAGTGACTATAAATAGTGGGTGTAGTAATTCATGGCATAGCAGGGCACTGCAGGGCGTTACAGGATGTAGCATGGCACAGCAGAGCATAGCCGGACGTAGCAGGACGCAGCAGGATACAGCAGGACACTGCAGGGCATAGCAGAGAATTGCAGCAGAACCACAGTGGACACTGCAACTCCTCACTCCCTAACTATAAGCTTTATCAAAGAGGAGAGTCTTAAGTTTACTCTTGAATGTGGTGACAGTATCTGCCTCCCGGACCCAGACTGGAAGCTGGTTCCACAGGAGAGGAGCTGATAGCTAAAGGCTCTGGCTCCCATTCTACTTTTAGAGACTCTAAGAACCACAAGTAACTCGGCATTCTGGGAGTGCAGTGCTCTAGTGGGACAGTAAGGTACTATGAGCTCTTCAAGATATGATGGTGCTTGACCATTTAGAGCTTTGTAGGTCAGGAGAAGGATTTTAAATTCAATCCTGAATTTTACAGGGAGCCAATGCAGAGAAGCTAATACGGGAGAAATATGATCTCTTTTCTTAGTTCTTGTCAGAACACGAGCTGCAGCATTCTGGATCAGCTGGAGAGTCTTAAGTCTTATTTGAGCATCCTGATAGTAAGGAATTGCAATAGTCCAGCCTGGAAGAAACAAATGCATGGACTAGTTTTTCAGCATCATTTTGAGACAGAATGTGCTTAATTTTGGCAATGTTACGAAGGTGAAAAAAGGCTGTTCTTGAGGTTTGTTTTAAGTGGGCATTAAAGGATATATCCTGGTCAAAAATAACTCCTAGATTAGTGCTGGAGGCCAGGGCAATACCATCCAAAGTAGCTATATCTTTAGATAGTAAGTTTCGAAGTTGTTTAGATAACACAACACAATTTAACTAGTTGTTAACCACCGTCATGACACAGCTTATGCAGGACCGCGGTTGTTAGGTTAGCTGAAGCCGGGTAACTAAATCCAATCATCCCCCATAACCCACGTCACTTTCTCTGGTCAAAACATACTCTTATCATTGACAGTAACCAACCTGGGTGTAAGATTTTACCCTCATTTCACATTTGATGCTCACATTAAACATCTGTGCAAGACCTCCTTCTAACACCTTAGGAAAATTGCAATATTCTGCAATCGCAAACCTAACTGAACCTCCACTCAGGAAACAAAGGCCTTCTTCACCCCTTAAGGACCAAGCTCCGCAACCATGGGGGGACCGGGCCTTCTGCTCAAACACTGTCTCCTAAAGGAAGAGCCTAAAAACCTTTAATAAGAAAGTGTTCTCAGAAACATATTTTTATGCTCCTGTTTTTGAACCTGCTTTTAATCCTGTTTTACTCTGTAGCAATATGTTTAATTATTGCATTGTCCTACTTCATGAATGATGGATTCACCATTTCTAAACTAGTTCATAACAATTTAGAAAGTGCTACTCTGAGGTTGTAGAAATGGGAAGAACTAAAACTTGGCCTAAATTAGCACTGGTACTCTAAATTGTTTGAAATATAGTATTAGATATTATTAGATATTATGTGGGCCCCAGCAACCAATGACCGGCAGTCGGCAAAGGCCCTATTGAAACTGAAGCTGAATTAATAATTACGTGCAATTAATCACATTTTTAAGGGGCTTAAGATGCTCAAAAACTCATTAAGATTTGCACACGCATCAGGCCTGGTGAAAGATTTGATATTTTATGGCTCAAAGTAAAAGGCCCCTCCTTTAACTTTCACGTAGACTGATGAAAATTGGTACGCATATTTAACATGTTGAAACGTACAAGCAGGGTTCGAATTACGTGGGAGCCAATGGGAGCTGAGCTCCCATAGAGAGAGGATGAGCTCCCATGAAAGCAATAAAGTCATACACCTGTGGGGGGTCTCTAAAAATCATCAGCACCATTATTTTAATCACAAATAAAGCACTTTCTCCTTCAATATATCGAGACATATTTATGTTAATAAACAGCCTAAAAGAAATATGTTTTCCAAAAGAACGCATTAGGCGTATGCTACTGCTAGGCTCATATCGTGATTGCAGCATGGTTGTGTATGTACTTCACCACCAAGCCATTAGGGGGCACAGGAGCACACTATCATTTTTAGAGCTTGCGAACGTTAATCCTTTTAGAATAACAGGTCAAAATTTGTTTCATGGCTAAAATAAAAACAAATCGTGTAAAGTTCAGAACCAGCAACCATGCCACCAAAAATAAAAAGAGTGCTACCAACATCAGGTACAACTTTGGCAAAATTTGGGTTTATTACAAAAAAACAAAAACATCATCAGAGGACAGTCTAAATCCACCTGCTAGCATGGTGCATAGCACTGGGACTGAAGACGATGCTACCGCTGTTGCCAACACTAGACCTGCTGTTGCTGCCGCTGCTGCTGGTACTGAATGTGGGACAGAGATGAATGTTACTGTAAGGAAGCTAAGACTCTCTTACTTTCAGAGAAGAAAATTGGCGTGCATTTGTTGGATCCTTGGATCAATGGGACAGTGAGTAGCCCTCTGCAGAAGCAGTTGCGCAAAAAATCTACATACACCATGACAGTCTTGCCCATAAACGAGCTGCTGAAATAGCAGAGCTCAAACAAAAGGAAGTATTTCCAAGCAATGTTGTCAAAGTAAGTTCGGCTATGTTTGATGAGACAGCCAGTTCATTCAGGGCAGCCTATACTGTTGCTAAAGAAAGGTAGCCTTTCTCAAAATTCAATCCCATAATGAAAGTTAATGAGCTGAATGGTGCAACACTGGGCCCTGCTCACCGTGTGCCAACATTGTCGAGCACATTGCAGAACAGATGAAAAAGAAAATAATTTCTAATGGGAAAGCACTTGATTCCCATATTAGCGTTACACTTGATGAAAGCAGAATTTCATCAATTCAATGATTATTTATGTGAGATGCGATGTTACTGGGAAGGGAGACCTGGACAATTTGTTTTTTGACATTGTTGAGTTGGACTAGTGACTACACATCGTGTAGAATTAGCTGTGAATGACTCATTAAAGGTGGTTGCAGGGTGCAATCATTTAGAATTTTTCCTCTCCAAGCTCTATGCGATTTACCATCAGTCCACAAAAAACGCAAGGGAGTTGGAGCAAGCAGCTTCAGAGCTAAACTTAAAATCGGGAAAGTCTTTACAATAAGATGGGTGGCTAGCAGTTTCAACACTGGTAAAGCTGTGCTCAAGGATTTTCCTGTGTTGGCACATCACTTTCGATCAGCTAGTGAAGATGGGTCACGTTCTGGTGCACAGAGGGCCAAGTACACTGGTTTGCTAAAAATATCTGTCATCCACCGGGTCTGTCGAGGATTTAGCAACAATGAAAGACGTGTCGCATGAGCTGCAAGGACTCTCCCTTAAATTACAGAGACGGGACACTTCTCTGGTTGATGCAAGCCATTTCATTCACCAAACAATTGGGATGCTCTCTGCCATGAAAGACAGAGGGGGGAAAACTGAAATTAAAGTCAAAATCGGCAATAACCAGGGGACAGCTCAAAGGGGTTGTTCTCACCGAAGCGCAGCCCAAAATAAAAAAGATCCAGCAAGCAATCATTGTCAATCTCACCAAGCGTCTCCCCGACAGTGACCTAGTGACTATGTTGAAGCCAATGGATCAACACTTTTGGCTCAAGAGAGAACAGAACTAGTTCTCTTTGGAAAGCGTGAGGTTGCGACATTTGCTAAACTTCTCGGAGAGTCCGCTACTGAAGCAGTCAGTGAGTTCAGAGACTGGAAAGTGGAAGGAGATCAGGGAAATACATTATAACGAGTTATTGTGGCAAGCAGCACTGTTCTACTGACCTCTGCAGAGTGTGAGAGAGGATTTTCTGCATGCAATGACACAGACTGTCAGACCACAAACAGACTGCATGCCAGGAGCCTTTCTGCATTGTTGTTCGTGGATTTAAATGGGCCTCCCTTCAACAGATTTGATCCTGCTCCATTCGTCCAAACGTGGATAAAGACACGACATCAGACGTCAGCATCATGGGTAACAGGACCACGACCACAGCCTGCTGAAATCCATCTACTTTGGTCCTTTTTATCTACATAATGGTAGGCTAATTAATGGCTTCTCCCATTGTGTGAGATGTAGGCTACTATAATGGAAAATAGCACAAACAAAATGTTAAATGATTGCTCAAAGTGGACTTGCACAGTTCAGCACCACAACTGCAAAATGTCTAGTTTTTTCATCCTATCTACAACAAAGTCAAAACATTTTCATTGAATAAGACATGTATATGTTTAAATATTAAAAATGAGTAGCCTAATTGTAAATAAGTAAGACATTTCAGCTATCAAGTAAATATCAATTTCATTTCATAGTTAAACCCCAATTCATTTCATATTTGAATATTAATTTAATTTAAATATAGGCCTAAGGGGAAAAAAAGATTGCTCTACTCTAAGGGAAGATGTTCTAAAATTTGGTTTGTATGATCCTGCCCTGTTCTTGACAGTATGTGTGTGTTAAGTGCAATTATCCTCCTTTCTGACTTTTCACATTATTTCGCCATGCGTGAGCGTGTTTCTGGTCATCGGTTGCTTGTTGTAAAAGTGAAGTGTTTAGGAAAACAATAACACGGGATGGTTGGGTTTAGTAAAAGAAGAAACCGACGGTTGGGTTTAGGAAATGTGACAGGCGGGACACGATCCCCAGTCTCCTGGGTGAAAGTCCTGTGTTGTTTGACCCATCCACCACCTTAACCAACCTCCCTATGCGGATTTTCGGCCTTTCATACAACTCTCTACCGTAGTTGCTCTTAATGCTACGTCATCTTCTCATTGACTTTACATTGGCATTGTTTTCCGTGGTGGCCACACAGAATTTTCACACATTCCATGCCACCACCACGTAATGTGGTGTTAACAGTTCGTGATCATTTCACGAAATTCTGTGAGACCAGGCTGTACAAGAAAGCCTCTTGGGGGTGTACAGTAAACTTAACAGGAAGTCAGCCATTTAACATTCCCTGTGCAGCATTTCCAGGGGTCATACCTTAATAAACTTTTAGAGATGTAATCTGGAAGTCTGCATTCATATTCAAGGTGCTGTGTTTTAACAAACTCCTCCTACAGCTTTAACACTATCTACAGACCTTAACTATACAATGTTATTAAAGCTTGAAAGAGTTTTTGTCGAAAGGCTTGGCCGTGGCATGGCGGCCATTTCATAATGAACCAGGAATTTGTTCTAACTCAAATGTACAATTGTCCAATCTGCATGATTAGAGTCCAGGCCTGAGGACATCTACATGTCAGTATAAAACAATTATTAGTTTATTAGTCTATACATTATTTTTT
Source organism: Gymnocephalus cernua (assembly GCA_023631565.1). Taxonomy (NCBI): domain Eukaryota; kingdom Metazoa; phylum Chordata; class Actinopteri; order Perciformes; family Percidae; genus Gymnocephalus; species Gymnocephalus cernua. The sequence goes on along the minus strand of CM042439.1, from coordinate 28,178,839 downwards.
AGGATAACATTGCATATTATATCTTGTATTACAAAACCTTCCTTGTGTAATAATACAACATTGTTTATCTGCACGGCTGAGACACAACAGAGCAGTGATTAATATGCTACACAATTGCGCTCATTTCCATTTGTTTCCATTTTTTAAATGGATGGAGCGTTTGAAAACTACCTGGTGGCTATCATACTTCCTCCTGTTGTGTTTCCTATGTACCCAGCTGTCGACACAAAAACACCGCAATGTTTTACATGCTTTTACATATTAAATTGTGCAAAGTAAATGTCATGGCCAAAAAAATCGAGATTTCACCAGAAGAGCCCTGTCAACTGGGTGAGTCAAACATGACTGGCTTGTGTTGATGTGCATGTTGTGGTGTCATCTGCTCAGAAAGCATTAAAGAGGGATGGATTCTTAAATATGCAAAAAATGAAAGAATGAAAACAATCTTGAATTCATGTACACTGCTTGAAAATTGGGATTTTCGTCAGTAAGCGGCACTGTGGATTGTCTTGGAAGTTCAGATTTATGACTGCACAAAAACTGTTGGAAATTGACGTGGGCCTTGCATGGCAGTTGTCCCCCCATGACGCCCCTCCCCCTAATTCTAGGGGAGGCTTTCACATGTAAATGAAATGCTGTGAGCTATACAAATGCAAATCAGGGTAGCAGGGGGAGTTTTACCCCAGGTGACAAGAAACTGCTGAATGTTATCAGTGGGCTGTCTCGTCATCTTACTCTGCTTGGTGCCAATGTGAATGAGCAATTCACCGTAGTAAACTCCAGGTAGCTGTCCATAGAGGATAGGTTGGCTGCTTTGGAGTCCAAAAACTGTGTGGAAGAGACTAATGGTGCGTTCTTTTTGCCTCACAACTCGTATTTTACGAGGTCAAAGTCGTAAACACGCCCCCTGACCTCGTATTTACGAGTTTGGAACTCGTACATCCACCGAGGTACCCGAGCTGAAAATCCAACATGGCTGCCCCCTGTATCGACAGTTGTAAAAGCTGTAGTAACATAGTTATAAGCACTTCTGTGTTATTTGTGTCACACTAAATCAGCGGTACACGCAGCGCTGTCTTCTATCTGTGTTGTCACGCGGTTTGTATGCACAAAAAAACAGCATATACGTTGTTTAAACTGGCGCTGCTAACAATGGCTAAACTGGCTAGAGCTAATGAAAACAATGGAAATCCCACTTGCAAAAAGAACGCATTCAACTCGTATGTGACGTCATTCCCAGTTGCGACCTCCGACTTCCGAGGCAAAAAGAACGCACCATAAGGCCCCATCCCAATACACCCCCCCCTTCCCCTAGATTTTTTAAATTTAAAATCAACCCTCAAAACACAGTGAGGTCCGATGCAGGCTTACAATTAAGTGGGAGATGAAATTACCCAGGATACCTTGCGAACTCAGCGAGCCAGCCAAAATTTTACAACCAACATGGCGGACACAGCTGGAAAGGAACAACTTAAATGTAAGTATATTTTCGCAAATAAGCATGTTAAAATTTCGAAATATGTTGGAATGTGTTAGTTTGATGCACATCCAAAGAACTGTTGAGATTTGAACATTGTTAAAAAATATCTCACGAAGCTATCTGACGATGTTTTGCTAACTGCTAGCTAGCTATCTGTTATAAGCGAACGGTAAAGTAAACAGGTAGCTAAACGGGAAAGTTAACGGGACAGTTATCGAGAAAGCTAACGGTAAAGTAAACTGGAAAGTTAACGGGAAAGCTGACGGTAAAGTAAACGGGAAAGCTAATAGGGCAGTTAGCTAACAGTAAAGTAAACGGGAAAGCTGATGGTAAAGTAAACAGGAAAGTTAACGGGACAGTTAACGGGAAAGCTGATGGTAAACGGGAAAGCTAATGGGAAAGTTAACGGGAAAGCTGACGGTAAAGTAAACGGGAAAGCTAAAGGTAAAGTAAACGGGAAAGCTGACGGTAAAGTAAACGGGAAAGCTAACGGGAAAGTTAATGGGACAGTTAACTAACGGTAAAGTAAACGGGGAAGTATTCGGGAAAGCTAACGGTAAAGTAAACGGGAAAGTTAACGGGACAGTTAACGGGAAAGCTGACAGTAAAGTAAACGGGACAGTTAACGGGAAAGTAAACGGGAAAGCTAACGGTAAAGTAAACGGGAAGGCTAATGGGAAAGCTGACGGTAAAGTAAACGGGGAAGTTAAACACACTCACCAGATCGTATTGACCATTCAAAAATCTGTCTTGTTCTCTCCTGTTAATTTGCAATTCACTTAGCTGCAACTGGCGTTTTATATTTCTGGGACTGTGGAGCAGACCTTTGGCCTCATCAGGTTCAGGGCTGAAAATGAGGAGTTTACAAAAAAGAAATTTTCTTCCAAACTGTTATGGGAGTGAGTGACCAGATTGTACAATTTAATAACTGATAACAAGATCAATGTCTGATAATGCTCTAGCCCCCAGCTACAATGCATTTTGACACAGCTATTCACAGCAGCAGTGGCAGCAAAACTGTCCTGTCCCGACACTACCAACAGGACAGGGCAGGACAGGAAGAGAGGCAGTAATCTCGTTCTAGATTACCTTAAAGCGGAATCTGTAAAAGAGCAGAAAAGGCACGAGGAAATGCAAAACTGAGAGGTTTTTAACCCTCTGAAAAACTTGTGGACAAAATGCCCGAACAATGGTTCTGTTCTGTTGGGGTTGTGTTCAGATGTTAAAATGTTCAATATTTAATGTGCAATATTTTTATTTATTTATTACCTCAGTTAAGTGTTCAGCACTGTTTTTGCTATTTAAATTGTTCATTCTTTGATCTGCACTTTTGGAATAAACCTCTTCATGGGTCAAAGAAAATGTGAGTGTTCATTGCATTTCTAGATCATTATAAAATAAACCATCACCAACATGTTGTCAAAATAGAATTAAGTTTAATAGAAATCTAAAAAATTAACCACATGTCCACAATAGAACAGCACAAAAGAACATGTGCATATAAGAAACACTCTCAGAGTGTTGAACTATTTACAATTTTCATCAGAATTATTTTCATCAGAATTTTCTAATGAACAATAATGACTATACTCATCAGTCATCACACTGGGGTCACAAATATATAGTTAACTTTGAGTAATAACACATTAACAAATGTTACTAAACAACTATACTTACTGTATGCGCATAACATTTCAAATCCGAGGAGCTGAGAAAGTGTAACTAAGTAACAACATTTTACTTTTATTTAACATTTTAGGATATATTCCTACTCCACTACATGTTTATGGAACTATTTACAATTTTCATCAGAATTTTCTAATGAGGGGCGCGTAGATCAAGGCAGCAAGGATGTCCCTTGTGGCATTCCCTGGTGTTTCATGTGCCTCCGGAGCTTCTTGTAAGGGAGGTTCTGGGTCCAGGATGTCCAGTGCCACATCATTGTCTGGTTCCAGGACATTTGCATTGTCAATGCAAACATTGTGCAGGAAGGCACAGGATGCTATGACCTGGGGTGCAAATGTAGGACTGACCTACAGGGCCCTGAAAAGTGTGGACCTCCAACGAGTCTTCATAATGCCAAAGGCTCGCTCCACAATGGAACGTGCCCTTGATTGATGGTAGTTACATTTTCTTTGCTCCCGACCATTCACAGGTTCCCTATATGGAGTGATGAGGCAGATTGGTGTCTCCAAGGATATCCACCATCTCCCAGGATATAGTATCCATTGGGTGGATACTTTCTGGCCACATAAAGGTTTTTAAGATGCGTGTGTCATGTACGGAACCTGGATAGCCTACAAAAACATCCAGGAACTTTCCAGTAAAGTCACAGATGGATTGCATGTTTATTGAGTAAAACCCTTTGTAGTTTAAATAGTCCAGGCGATGAAGTGATGGGGGCTTGATTCTAATGTGACAACCATCAATAGCACCAACAGCGTTGTTGAGGACCGGTGTCCCAGAACACTGGGCAAATCCATCAGCCACAGTGTCCAGGTCTGCAGGCTTCGGAAAGGCGATGGCTCTATGGAGATTGTCCCAAATGAACTGCGCCACCTTGTGTATAACCCTGTGAACTGTGGATTTGGGCACACTGAAAACTCGCAACATCACACAATAAGTAAATCCATGGGCAAGCCAATAAACGTAGATCAGGGCTTCAAAATCATTGCCCCAGCCATGGTCCCGCTCTCTGCGCATCAGGCGCTGCAGAGCATGCATGGCCCGCCTATTTAACCTGAAGTCCTGTTTGGTCTCTAACTCCACATCAAACCACAGGCGTATGATGGGCATGTCCATATTCAACCTGCAATATGTCGCTGGACGGTCACTCTGGAAAACAATGAACAACAACCAACATTATTGCATAAGTCATGGCCCAACAACACCAGTTTGATCAAGTAGCCGAATAAAAACACATTCCACAGTCAGTGCAGATTGGTGACATTTACAATAATAACAATGAATGCAAATACATGGAGATTTAAAATCTGCAGTCATAAAATCTTTCTCTCCCTAATCTACTGATCTGAGTCCAGTCTCTAGAGGTCCAGATAGTGTGTATATGTGCTTTTGTATGTCCCCCCCCCCCCAACCCACACTTGAATGTGTGTATCTTGCTTTCAGTAAACAGCAGTTTTGAAGTATGTAACCTCAACCTAGAGGTCTCTAATAGCTACACCCCAGAGGACTGCAGAGAGTGTTGTTAACTGCTCTAGCAGGACTAGTTGTGTGTGCTTGTTTTTTGCTTGTTTACTTTCTCCTTATGTCACACAGAAAATGACTACCTATCAAAAACAGTTAAAGGCAACATTACGTTAAATGATTTAACCATAGACTGGATTTAACTATAAGATCTCAATGTGTAGGTCGTCTTATTTTATCGACACACACAACAGGTAGTTCCAGCTGGGCTAGCTGCTAGCGTCAACAGCTGAGTTGAACATAATGTCAAAATATTTAAACAAATCGACATACCTGAAACAAATCCACAAGGGAAAGAAGACGGCAAATGCGTCTTCTGTTTTCCACATGTCTTCTCAGTTGACTAGCCAGACGTAAGTAAACCAATACAGCCCACACAACAGGCAACACAACAGCTGGAGCCGGCATTTTTCCAGAATGGAAATAGTACTGGCTACTACCGGCATGCATTTAAGAAGAGTCATATTTCCTACCATGGAACTACTGACATTCAACCTGGTGCATATTCTGATGTGTTTGTCTCTTCCTGCCCTTTTTCAGATCAGATGTCACTGCCTTCAACACCTGCATGTCAAGTTTAGTTTAGTTTTTAGCGATTGTCTAAGGTAACAGCATAGTTTCATCTTTTGCAATTGCATGTGCAAGAAACCTACCATAAATGCCCTGACCAATATTCATATCTACTTTCTTTTTAGATGAGCCAACACCACACAGGAAACCTGCCGGTCGACCAATCTACAGAGGTATGCAGTTGTGTAGATTTCTTTTTTGTAACAATTTATTTTATCTTCTAAATGTTCTCTTCACCACATTGGAAGAAATGATCTGAAATTAAGCACATTTTTCCAAAAGGGAGTCCACTGTTACTGGACTGCGCTGAATGTGAGGGCCCAAATCACAGCGTGCCATTTGCCCAACAAGAGCTGGACCAAATATGTAGTAAAGAAAATCTGGCTGTCTACAGGTGACCTACTGCTGCTATGCTATATATAAATGAATAATAATAGTTTTCCCTGTATGGAAATACTGCTTTCTTCTGCTACTGGCTCACAAAAACGTTCTCTTAATGTAGATTTCTACGCCAAAGCGATGGAGAAATGTCAGCGGCTGAGGGACTCTTCCAGCATTGAGACAGAAGATGATGCGAGCGTCCATAAAAGGCAGGTAAGAAGACTCGCTTAAGTTGTTCACATATGCAAGTTTATAATGTATAACAACTAAAACTAACACCATTTATTTTTCCATAGCCGTGAGGACATCCGTTGCCCGCCTGGCAAAGCAGATGGATGAGCTGTTAAGTCCCTCTGCTCAAGGCGATGACATGTTGGTGTTGCCCTGCTCGACAGTCGCCGAGCTGGAGGAGTATGACAGGAGTCTCGGTCAACCGGGGAGGAGGATAAAAATGGTAATTAAGATTAACACTATATAATTGCATAAATTCAAATATCATCATAACATAACTGACTTCTCTTACAAAATGAGGTTGTACAAGCTCTCCACTCGCCACATGTATAATTTGTATTTCTATATGTTTTAAAGCAACTTTTGTTAGAATTCAACCAAGCCATGTAATAACTAAAGGTTACAACGTTAGGGGAACGTTATCTAAAGGTTACAACGTTAGGGGAACGTGCTGGGATGTAACTAACAATCCCTAAACATTAAGGAACTAAAAACCAAAGACTAACCTTCAGGGAACGTTTCCGCAACCAAAAAACGAACGTTCCCAGAACGTTCTGGGAACCAAAAATTGTTAGCTGGGTTATTAGATTAGATCCGTTTTTGGTCAATGTGACTATTTTTCAGGCGCATTAATAGATGTGTTGTGTCCATATGCAGTGCATCGCACAGTACTGATTGTCTTTATTGATTGTTTTTACAGCTGCTGGAAGCGAGACAGAGTGTGCTAGCTGAGGATGAGGTGGACCGCAAACTGCAAAATGGACCGAATTCAGACAGTTACCGCCAGTTACCTACAGCTCAGAGGCGGCAAACAGACACTTCACTGTGCTGTAGGATTTTGGGCTTCTCGTGAGCTTCCCATCTGTTGTGTGGGCAGATCTCCTACGCTTTGTACATATGTGTGTTTGCGTTCATTCATGTCCTTGAATCTTGAATATTGCGATATTTTATTTAGCAATACTGTATTGATTTTCAAAAATGCAATATTGATTTATTTATTTTTTTAGTTCATGTGCAAAAATATTCATGTAAGACACTGGTTTATGTTGTGTTTATACCCCCTACCGCTAGATGGCTATGCTGAGACGCACCACTAGTGTCCTTTCCTAACAGTGCCTGACTTTTTGCTAGAAGCTAACAATGTAGCTATGGCTGAACTTTGGCCTACTTTAGCATATAATAATTTGCTCACTAAGAACCTGTGAACTACCAGTGTTGGGAGTAACAGAGTTTAAGTATAGCGGCGTTACTAACGCAGTTATTTTTCCAGTAACGGAGTAATCTAATTAATTACTTTTCCCATCGTTGCAACGCCGTTATCGTTACTGAGAATGTAAAGTGGCGCGTTACTAGAATTTGGTTGAATAAAGCGCGAGGTGTCGGCTTTGGCTACAAAAATCAGCTGCCTGGAGAGAGCGGGGGGGTGGGGGGGGGGGGTGATGACATCGTAGCAAATGCTATGATGACTGGCTGGGTGGGCAGATGACCTGCTCACGCTGTCTCACTGCACGCTCTGACTACCTACCACTAAACACAAGACAGCAACAATGGCGACGAGCCAGGGAAATTCAAAGGTAGCGTTCTGGAACTGGAAGTACCGGCACTACTTCTCACTCATTGAAATTAAAGACAAGAATGTTTATGTAACGTGCACGCTATGCCCAGGAAAAAAGACTTCATCCATGTCTGCCTCAAGCAACTCGAATCTTATCAACACATGCTAACATGACACTTGTTGCTGCTGCTTATACCAACCCCATAATAACCCCGAGCCCAAATGCAGCTAGCATGAGCTCCAGCGAAGGAAGCGGAGACGCAACACTCGATTTTTCGGGTCAGCAACAGGAGACCAAGGCCGAGCTGAACACATTGATTGCAAGGTATGTTGGTGAAAACATGCCCCCCCCGTCCACTGTGGAGTCTGAGTCATTAAGAGCTATCCTTGCATATCATATGGCAGGCTGCAATCTATTGAGTTCAGATAAATACCAAATGTTCTAAAATACTGTATATAGTGTTTTTATTCTTCAATCAGTTAACTTAATATAAACATCTTTGATGTTAAAGATGTTATAGAACGTAAAAAATAACGTCACAGTTACTTTGATGAGTAACTAATTACTTTTACAATGTGGTAACTGAGTTACTAACTCAATTACTTTTTGGGAGAAGTCATTTGTAACTGTAACTAATTACTTTTTTAAAGTAAGATGACCAACACTGTGAACCACAATCCCAAACTGTCAGTTTGATTTTCTGCATACTGAATTGTTTACCTAAATTAAACTTCTTTGACTTTTATGCACATCATGTCTTTTTTTTAAATATTAGTTTTTCTAAAATTATACTTTAAAAAAATCCCTATATATCGCCTTACGCACAGTATCAAAATATATTGCAATATATTGAATCGTGACCCATGTATCGTGATACGTTTCGCCAGATTCTTGCCAATACACAGCCCTACTAAATTCCTGCCAGAAATCCCTGTTGGGCTTTGCTTTGGAAATATTAGGTATTTCCAATCAGCTCTATGGCTGTAGATGTTTTCCACAGGATCTGCATCATTTAAATTTCATTCCTTATTTAAGCACCATTAACTGGCTCTTATATAAAAACTTGGCTTTGGCAAAGAGGTGGGCTTTCCAGTTGATTTATGAAAATTGTGTACGTAAAATAGATCATCATGTAAAACATTTCTAGCTGTAAACCCCACTGTGCAATCTGAAATCATTTTAAATAAATTTACTCATCATTTACTCTTGGTCTTGGTGGTTTCCATTTTCGCAATTCCCACTGTTGATTGTATCCGTAATTACCTGGACAAATATATGGAAAACTATATGGAAAATTACAGAGACGAGAAAGGAACAGGAAAACTAAGAAAAATAATAAGGTAGCTTGTTCTAATACAAATAGAAAAACCTATGTGTATGCTTCTTACGCTTGCTTTTAAAACTGTTTGTCATAGACAAGAATGACAATATGCATCATATGTAGTATTTTTTATTTGAAACACTTGAGTACAATTTTCTGCAATGAAAAAACTGTAGTTTAAAGGTGGAAATAGCGTTTAATCCAATACTGTGCTCACAGGTTTGCACTGCCATAAAACAGCAATGGTCCTATGCTTTCATAAGTATCAGGCAAACCTGAGATGTGAAAATTGCATTTGATGTTAACTTGCAGTCAGCATATTCTTACTGTCACATATTTAATTTCCAGCCACATAGCTTGGCCAGCTTTTGGCACTTGGGTGAAAGATTTCTCACGTTGATTTGTTTCATGTGAAGAATGTGGGCAAGATTATTAAGAAATGCATGGCTTAACTGTTCTCAATGCAGCAAAGCATAACTTCCACTAGTTTTTATTTCAAGGAGAGAAGAATATGAGTTTCATCTCCATTTGAAAACTGTCAAGCAGTGAACCAAGAAACAAGTTACATAAAAGACCAGATTATTTGATCATGGGTCAAATAATAGTAATCACATTGTTGTACCATAAACCTTTCCATTTCAGAGAGCAAAAATCACTAGACATCTCAAATGTATTTCATTAAATAACTACAAGCTTCATGATGAAGTGTAGTGAGGGTTAAGGATTTCTTTAAGTTTAAAAATAGTCATATTTTGTGGTTAAGTTTCTCCTTAAACAGCAGTTGTTTTCTGAAGGCAGCTAAGAAAATGAGCTCATGACAAATGAAGCAGGTTTTTGCAGATGAGTACAGATCAGAGTTGATTGTGCTGGGATTACATTACATAACATGAGCAGTCTCATCAATCAACAGTCATTTGCAAACCTGAGGTAGGTTTATCTGGAAATGAAAATACATCTATAGTCGGGACCTCAATATCATCTCCTGATGTATGTTTAACTCCCTGCAAACCAATACAGCTTCTTCATCAACGGGATCGTCGACAAAAGGAAATGCCATGTTTTGAGAAAAAAATAAGTTTTATAGTCTGCGTAACACCAAAACCAACCATACACCAACCCTGTTTTTTATTCATGCCGATATAACAAACTGCGCTAAAATGCACCTGATACAGACTGAATGAATGAATGAGGAAATGAAAGCATGCTGTGTCAGAGGGAGGAGTCTGAGAGAAACTCGAGGTTTCTTGAAGAAATCCTGCTCTCGACCAGATTAGGTTCACAGGCTCAGTTACCATAGTAACTGACTGAGGTTAAATTGCCTCTCTTTCTGAAACAGAGTTTCCCTCATCTCAGGGTTAACAAACTCAGAGTTTTCACTAAACCTGATTTCTGAAACGGACCCTTGGTGCTTCTAATTACATTTGCAAGCTTCCACCACGCCCAAAGTTAAACAACCAATCAGAGCCAAGGAGTCTCTTACATGGTGTCAATGACTGCTTGTGAACTGCGCTCAAACTCAAATGGCAGATCATTAGTGATGACAAACTGACCGAAGAGCCGGTTATTAACCCGATTCGTGTCACTGAGCCGGGAGAATCGAGTGTCATACGTCAATGAACCGACTCACTCCTGTTTTTTACCTCATTAGCGCCTCCACTGGAGTTGTGGTAGAATCGAGCCAGCAGGACCGAAAGAGTTGTTAAGAGAGTTGTAGAGACCGCGCACCAGGCTACTGACCGAGACCGAACGTAACCGTTAACAACCGCTCGAGTCTATAATCAAACGGGTGTCTAGGTTCGCTGCAAGTTTGAGTTATTAACCAAGCCTTGTTTCTGGTGCATCTTAGGTGATTGTATTCGGCAATTCACACATTATTAATTGGGAAGTACATCACATACAAATACACATCATGTTATCTTAGTTATGTTAAGTTAAGCTGTAACGAGCAGACCGGGGCGGGCACCAGGCTACTGCCGAGACCGAACGTAACCGTTAACAACCGCACGAGTCTATGTAATCAAACGGTTGTCTAACGGTTCTCGGCAAGTTTGATCCCAGAAACCTTTATTTCTCGTGCATCTTAGATGATTGTGTACATAGAAATTCATAGGCTACATTACCGATGGATATCACATACAAATACACGTCATGTTATCTCGGTAGTGTTATGTGGGCAGCTTGTTTCTCCCTTTTCTGTTTCCCTTCCTCCTTGTTTTGTCCCCTCTTTGTCTGTTGTATCTGTTTTTATGTTTGTCCCCTTTATGTATGTTAGTCTGTCGGTGTGTGTCCAGAGTGGATCTAGGGGCGTGCTCAGGATCAGCCTCATCTGTGCAGCTGCGGGTTGTTCCCATGATTCCTGCCTTCACAGCTGCATCTTATTCGCTCATCAGACCTGCACTACTTATACCTGGGCATGACTCTCCACCGACGCCAGATCGTTATACTAACTTGAGCGGTAACTTGGCTCACCAGTAGAGTTCCGTATTTTGTCTTTTGCCTGGCTCGTAACACCTCCTAACCTGTCTTTTGTTCTACCTTTAGTTTTGATTTACCTCCCATCCTGTCTACCTGCCTACCAGCCTGCCTGCCTACCAGCCTGTCTGCCTGCCTGCCTGCCTGCCTCAACCTCACCTACCTCCGGAGCAGACGAGCCACTCTGTTCCTGTTCTTTTGTTATATTTTTGGACTAAGACAATTGAGTCTATATTAAAAGAATTTTTATTTTATTTTTCCACTCCCTTGTCGTGTCTGTTTCCTCTGGTTGCTGGGTTGACCATAGCCTTAACAGGTAGTTATGTTAAGTTAAATGTATTATGGTAGGCAGGCTGTCTCGAGGAGAGACCGCGGCGCGCACCAGGCTACTGACCGAGACCGTAACCGTGCCTAATGCGCGAGTCTATGTAATCAAACGGTTGTCTAAAGGTTCTCGGCAAGTTTGAGTTGTCAGCCGATCCCAGAAACCTCTATTTCTCGTGCATCTTAACAAATTCACAGGCTACATTACGGATGGATATCACACAAATAAATACACGCCATGTTATCTTGGTAGTTATGTATAATCCCCCCTTCACCTTTTGATTGGATGAAACGCTACATTTAGGTAGCACAATGAAGCTGGTCAGGGCGCGTGGCAGGCAGGACTGTGACATCCAGACTCCCGTCTTAGGTTTAGACAACAAAAGCACTTTGGTTAAGGTTAGGCAAAGATGGTTGGTTAAACATTAATAATCACATTTTGTCTTAAGTCACTGCTTACTTTTTCTGTATCCAACCAGACCACCATCTTACCCTAAACAGAACCATAATAATGCTGTAGTTACTACGTTATACAACATTGTATTCCAAAATCTTATATTTACAAAATTAATATGTTCGTTATTATTATTGTAATGAGTAGCAGTATTAGCTATTGGCTTTATAGTATATGATTGGATGTCAGAATGCAGGATTTGTAAGGAGTACTGGGTTTTGTAGGAACAGTCTAAAAAGTATTTTTACGTCAGTAATCCTGTGTAACTATTTATTTCAACTTTCATGTAATTGAGCTGGCTTTAAGACCATGCAGAAGAACTGTCCTCATTTCAGGACCCATTCAGATTCTATAACTCAACAGTCCCACATCAAAGTAATTTATGAAAGCACGTGTGTGTGTGTGTGTGTGTGTGTGTGTCTGTGTCTGTCTGTGTGTGTGTGTGTGTGTGTGTGTGTGTGTCTGTGTGTGTGTGTGTGTGTGTGTGTGTGTGTGTGTGTGTCAGTGTGTCTGTGATATGATGGATCCTTTTGGACATAGAGGTGCCAGTGGTGCCACATGGCATTAGGCTCAGGATGTGTCAGTGATGCATATTGGGAGCAGAAAGCAGGGGGAGTAGTCACATATCTTATACTGGGTGATTCTGAGTGTGCCACTCTACTGACACAGATGTGCGGATATGTTGGTCATGTGTGCAGTGTGGGGGGCTTATGTATGTAAATTGACCCTGGGAGATTAAAGAAATGACTGTAGCACTTCTATTCAATTGATCAATTCAAACACAGTATACATGTGCTATTTGTACATTTTATATAATATATTGTGTTTAAAGCTGTTCTGGGCTTTATTACTGTTATGCTCAATTTAGGGCTTCAATAAAGCAGTGTCCCAAGTCCCACTGAGACAGAATCCACCTCATGTCAGGTGTCTGCATCGTCGCTGGACAGAAACTTATCTGTGTACATGAAGGGACTAATCAAAACGGAGAGCAAAATACAAAACTGTCAACTGAACAGCATGGTTGTTTTTTACATGTCATAGCAGAAAAACCACAGGTGTATTCAATAAAACTAATAATCCGTGATCACACACCACCCCCACCCCTCCTCCACACAGTTGCTTGTAGCCGAGGAGGACACTGAGGATTAAAACAACATGGACTCTTCAGAAGATCAGAAGAGGTCATTCTCTTTGCTCGATTTTCTGCTCGCAAAAGTTGCCGGATGACACCATTTTCTAAACATAGCCATACTGAGAAATATAGACGTCAACACGAAGTACCGTCACCCAACATCGCATAGAGCACCTTACATATAAAAAAAGGTAAGCACACAAGCTTTAATGGGACAATTTGTTATGGTTTTGGGGTTTTGTCTTATTTTGGTAGTCTGTTTTGTATTTAGTTTCCTGTTTTATTTTGAAGTCTGTTTTTTCTCCCTAGTCTTGTCTGGTTTTACTTCCTGTCTTTTGGTTTTTCCCGCTCTTGTGATTGTCTGATGTTTTCAACCTGTTTCCCAGCCCTTGTGTCACCTGCCTCTTGTTTCCTCGTTATCCTCTGTATTTAGTCTTTGTGTTTTCCCTTGTCCTGTGTCGGATCGTTGTATTCTGTTTGTGTTAGTGTGTTTCGTCTCCAGTTCGTATTCCTGTGTGTTAGTCTTAGTGTTCCTGTGTTTCTATTTTTGTCTTGGACTTTATTTTTTGGATTATCCTTTTTGCCTGCTTTTTCCAGGACTCCTTTGGTTTTGTATTTCGTTTCGTTTATTAAATCTTCCAGTGACACTACTCCTGTCTGCCTGCCTGCTCTCTCTGCATTTTGGGTCCAACTTTCCTTGCTACACTTAACAGAACGATCCGAACAATTGGACCCAGCAGAGAGGCTTCCTTTTTTCCAGTGGGTTCGCAGTTTTTGTTTTTATTTCTTTTTGTTTGTCGCTTCAAGTACTTGGATTATGGAGTCTGCACTGACTATGTCAGATGAACTTTGTGACTTGGTCTGTGACTTTATTGAACTTAAAACTATGTGGAAGGAGGCGACCGTTTATGCCAGAAGGAGGCAATTCTGTCATTTGCACGAGATTTGTTGTCTGAAAAGCCCTGGCTTACTGACTCTATTCCGGACTGGGTTAAACGCTTCATTTCCACCCCAGCTCATTCATCTGCTAAAGGGTTTTTGTCAGTCACCCAACCGGTTTCTCTGCCCACACTCATGTCCAACATTCCAGAACCTCCGCCTACCGTCATCTCAGGGTCTACCCATGGAGGCCGTAGGCGGAGAAAGAAACGGCATGGTCCCTGTCACCAGACCCAGTCCGACCTCCCAGAGCCTCCACTGACATGCCGCCCTTCTGTTCCTGTGCTGACGTGCAGCCCTTCAATTCCTGTGCTGACGTGCAGTTTTTTGGTTCCTGAGCTGTCGTGCAGTCTATCTGTTCCTGCGCTGACGTCCAGCCGTCCAGAGTCTCCGCTGACGTCCAGCCGTCCAGAGTCTCCGCTGACGCTTCTCCCAGAGTCTCCGCTGACGCTTCTCCCAGAGTCTCCGCTGACGCTTCTCCCAGAGTCTCCGCTGACGCTTCTCCCAGAGTCTCCGCTGACGCTTCTCCCAGAGTCTCCGCTGACGCTTCTCCCAGAGTCTCCGCTGACGCTTCTCCCAGAGTCTCCGCTGACGCTTCTCCCAGAGTCTCCGCTGACGCTTCTCCCAGAGTCTCCGCTGACGCTTCTCCCAGAGTCTCCGCTGACGCTTCTCCCAGAGTCTCCGCTGACGCTTCTCCCAGAGTCTCCGCTGGCGCTTCTCCCAGAGTCTCCGCTGGCGCTCTTTTTTTGGTTCCTGAGCTGTCGTGCAGTCTATCTGTTCCTGCGCTGACGTCCAGCCGTCCAGAGTCTCCGCTGACGTCCAGCCGTCCAGAGTCTCCGCTGACGCTTCTCCCAGAGTCTCCGCTGGCGCTTCTCCCAGAGTCTCCGCTGGCGCAGTTTTTTGGTTCCTGAGCTGTCGTGCAGTCTATCTGTTCCTGCGCTGACGTCCAGCCGTCCAGAGTCTCCGCTGACGTCCAGCCGTCCAGAGTCTCCGCTGACGCTTCTCCCAGAGTCTCCGCTGACGCTTCTCCCAGAGTCTCCGCTGACGCTTCTCCCAGAGTCTCCGCTGACGCTTCTCCCAGAGTCTCCGCTGACGCTTCTCCCAGAGTCTCCGCTGACGCTTCTCCCAGAGTCTCCGCTGACGCTTCTCCCAGAGTCTCCGCTGACGCTTCTCCCAGAGTCTCCGCTGACGCTTCTCCCAGAGTCTCCGCTGACGCTTCTCCCAGAGTCTCCGCTGGCGCTTCTCCCAGAGTCTCCGCTGGCGCTTCTCCCAGAGTCTCCGCTGGCGCTTCTCCCAGAGTCTCCGCTGGCGCTTCTCCCAGAGTCTCCGCTGGCGCTTCTCCCAGAGTCTCCGCTGGCGCTTCTCCCAGAGTCTCCGCTGGCGCTTCTCCCAGAGTCTCCGCTGGCGCTTCTCCCAGAGTCTCCGCTGGCGCTTCTCCCAGAGTCTGCGCTGACGCTTTTCCCAGAGTCTACGCTGACGCTGCCCAGCGCCCCAGAGACTTTGCCCTTGGTCAGCGCTCCAGAGACTTTGCCCTTGGTCAGCGCTCCAGAGACTTTGCCCTTGGTCAGCGCTCCAGAGACTTTGCCCTTGGTCAGCGCTCCAGAGACTTTGCCCTTGGTCAGCGCTCCAGAGACTTTGCCCTTGGTCAGCGCTCCAGAGACTTTGCCCTTGGTCAGCGCTCCAGAGATTTTGCCCTTGGTCAGCGCTCCAGAGACTTTGCCCTCGGTCAGCATCCCAGAGACTTTGCTGGTCTCTAGCGCCCCTGAGACTTTGCTGACCTCTAGCGCCCCTGAGACTTTGCTGACCTCTAGCGCCCCTGAGACTTTGCTGACCTCTAGCGCCCCTGAGACTTTGCTGACCTCTAGCGCCCCTGAGACTTTGCTGATCTCTAGCGCCCCTGAGACTTTGCTGACCTCTAGCGCCCCTGAGTTCCTAGAGTCCCGGCCGTGTAGTGACTCCCCAGAGTTCCTAGAGTCCCGGCCGTGTAGCGACTCCCCAGAGTTCCTAGAGTCCCGGCCGTGTAGCGGCTCCCCAGAGTTCCTAGAGTCCCGGCCGTGTAGCGGCCCCCCAGAGTTCCCTGTGTCTCGGCCGTGTAGCGGCCCCCCAGAGTTCCCTGTGTCTCGGCCGTTTAGCGAGCCCCCAGAGTCCCTTGCCTCCCAGTCGGCTAGCAGCCTCCTTCAACCCCGGCCGGCTAGCGGTTTCCCTGAGACTACTACCCCCCGTGTCCAGTCGGCGGTCAGGCCGACTCCTGCCCCCCGTGTCCTGTCGGCGGTCCGGTCGACTTCTGCACTGGTCATCGGTCCAGCAGTTCCTTCGCCTGGTTCCGGTCCAGCAGTTCCTTCGCCTGGTTCCGGTCCAGCAGTTCCTTCGCCTGGTTCCGGTCCAGCAGTTCCTTCGCCTGGTTCCGGTCCAGCAGTTCCTTCGCCTGGTTCCGGTCCGGCTGACTCGTCGCCTGTCTCTAGTCCGGCTGACTTGTCTTGCTCCCCAGCAGGCCCTTCGCCTGCCCGGCCTCAGAGGAGATGTCGCCTTCTCCACCAGCCTAGAGTGAGACATCGCCTTCGCCGCCGGCCTCCAGAGGGATATCGCCTTCGCCGCCGCTGGTCTCCAGAGGGATGTCGCCTTCGCCGCCGCTGGCCTCCAGAGGGACGTCGCCTTCGCCGCCGCTGGCCTCCAGAGGGACGTCGCCTTCGTCGCCACCGGCCTCCAGAGGGATATCGCCTTCGCCGCCGGCCTCCAGAGGGATGTCGCCTTCGCCGCCGGCCTCCAGAGGGATATCGCCTTCGCCGCCGGCCTCCAGAGGGATATCGCCTTCGCCGCCGGCCTCCAGAGGGATGTCGCCTTCGCCGCCGGCCTCCAGAGGGATATCGTCTTCGCCGCCGGCCTCCAGAGGGATGTCACCTTCGCTGCAGGCCGCCTCGGAGCCCTCGACGTCCTGCTCGGCCGCCTGAGGGGCTCCACCTTCGCTGCAGGCCGCCTCGGAGCCCTCGACGTCCTGCTTGTCTGCCTGAGGGGCTCCACCTTCGCTGTACAGTTCGGCCACCTGAGGGATATCGCCTTCGCTGCAGGCCGCCTCGGAGCCCTCGACGACCTGCTCGGCCGTCTGAGGGGTTTCGCCGTCGCTGCAGGCCGCCTCGGAGCCTTCGACGTCCTGCTCGGCCGCCTGAGGGGCTCCACCTTCGCTGTCCAGTTCGGCCACCTGAGGGATATCGCCTTCGCTGCAGGCCGCCTCGGAGCCCTCGACGTCCTGCTTGTCTGCCTGAGGGGCTCCACCTTCGCTGTACAGTTCGGCCACCTGAGGGATATCGCCTTCGCTGCAGGCCGCCTCGGAGCCCTCAACGACCTGCTCGGCCGTCTGAGGGGTTCCACCTTCGCTGTCCAGTTCGGCCACCTGAGGGATATCGCCGTCGCTGCAGACCGCCTCGGAGCCCTCGACGTCCTGCTCTGCCGCCTGAGGGGTTTCGCCGTCGCTGCAGACCGCCTCGGAGCCCTCGACGTCCTGCTCTGCCGCCTGAGGGGTTTCGCCGTCGCTGCAGACCGCCTCGGAGCCCTCGACATCTTGCTCTGCCCCCTGAGGGGCTCCATCTTTGCCGTCAGCTGCCTGGGAGTTCCCCTCTTGCCGAGGCCTCCCTCAGCTCCCTGTCCCTAGTGGTTCTCTGGTTTTCCCTCAGGTCTCTCTGGCCCTCTGTTTCCCCCGGGCCTCTCTGGCTCTCAGCTCTCTGTTCCCTGTGCCCCAGCGCTCTCTGTTCCCTGTGCCCCAGGGCCCTCTGTTCCCTGTGCCCCAGGGCCCTCTGTTCCCTGTGCCCCAGGGCCCTCTGTTCCCTGTGCCCCAGGGCCCTCTGTTCCCTGTGCCCCAGGGCCCTCTGTTCCCTGTGCCCCAGGGCCCTCTGTTCCCTGTGCCCCAGGGCCCTCTGTTCCCTGTGCTCCAGGGCCCTCTGTTCCCTATGCCCAGTGACTTTTTCCCTCCTCCGGACCCCTCCGCCCTCCCTGGATTGACTGTTTCTCTGCTCTGGTTTTTGTTTTTTGGGACATCTGGGATCTGTCCCTTGGGGGGGGGGTACTGTTATGGTTTTGGGGTTTTTGTCTTATTTTGGTAGTCTGTTTTGTATTTAGTTTCCTGTTTTATTTTGAAGTCTGTTTTTTCTCCCTAGTCTTGTCTGGTTTTACTTCCTGTCTTTTGGTTTTTCCCGCTCTTGTGATTGTCTGATGTTTTCCACCTGTTTCCCAGCCCTTGTGTCACCTGCCTCTTGTTTCCTCGTTATCCTCTGTATTTAGTCTTTGTGTTTTCCCTTGTCCTGTGTCGGATCGTTGTATTCTGTTTGTGTTAGTGTGTTTCGTCTCCAGTTCGTATTCCTGTGTGTTAGTCTTAGTGTTCCTGTGTTTCTATTTTTGTCTTGGACTTTATTTTTTGGATTATCCTTTTTGCCTGCTTTTTCCAGGACTCCTTTGGTTTTGTATTTCGTTTCGTTTATTAAATCTTCCAGTGACACTACTCCTGTCTGCCTGCCTGCTCTCTCTGCATTTTGGGTCCAACTTTCCTTGCTACACTTAACACAATTAATGGAACTGAGCCAGTGCTGTTTTCCTGTTGTGACAAGTCAACATGTCTGCTGTTCTCAGGAGTACAGATATGAATTATGGGCACAGGATTTAATCCAATACTACCATTATTTTACCTGCTCTGTAGTAGACATCTTTATCTTTATATTCAGAACTAAAAAAGCTGTTATAATTATGAAACATTTTACATGTAGTTCAGGACACAATGAGCCAAAGTATATTACGTTTTGCTGGTAGCCTCTATCTATAGCCTTCAGTTTCAGAGCTACAGGAAATGGCATAAAACAGTACAACCCTCCCTCAGTTTATGGTCCCCCACTATGGCACCCAATCAGCTACCAACGGGAAGTAATGTATTGCAGTTTCCTGACATCACATTGAATGCGTTCTGGGTGGTAATATCCTTGAAACATTCCATAATTTGCTGGTGGTAGTTTATATAGTTTGTTATAGCTTCAGTAGTTTATATAGTTGATAGTATGAATATTAAAGTGATTCGCCACCGTTTGTTGAAATAGGGCTTATCACGGTCTCCTCTAGCTGTAGATAGGTGGGCCAACGCATTTTTTGTGCATGCATTGTTTTAGTCCGGTGCAACACCGGACTAAAACATATATAGTGAGGCAGGATGTTTCATGTTAAAGCATATTATCATTAAAAAATGTCAATACATTTCAGTGTTTAATAGGGATGGGCATGATTAATCGACGATCGACGATTGATCATTAAGAATTTCGTCGATCACGTTAATTTGTCATCGATTAAACTAATGCAGGTTGCGTCGTGTAGTGTGATTGCAGCACTGAAATGATTTCCAGTGTGTCAGCAGTAATTAAACATTTTACCACCCGGGGGCGCCAGAGGCTGCTCAGTTAGCTGCGAGTTACGTTTTGATTCAAAGTAAACATGAAGAGGTCAGAAGTGTGGCGTGGGACCATTTTGATTTAAAAAACGACTTAGTTCACTGCAAACACTGCGACACCGTGTATAAGTACACGGCCACGACTCAAATGATGTACCACTTAAACAAAGTGCATCCGTTGGTTAACGTCGGTGGCGGTGCGTCCTGCTCTCAGTCTCAACCTAGCATCAACTCGGCGTTAGCACGAGGAGCTGCGATGCACAACGAGCAGAGGGAAATTACCGGAGGGATCTGCACGTTCATTGAGATGGATATTGGAACCAGCATTTCACATTCCGTCACGACGTACCATCACCGGACTGGTAGAAACTCACTACGAAAGGAAGAACGGAACGAGGTTCCCTGGGCCGGGCTGCCAAGTTAGCGCGGAGGTAGCTACCAGCATCCCGTGCCGGCGGGTGTGTTCGGCGGATGGTCTGACGATCAACAGGTAGCGTTCGCATCTGCCCCATGGATGTATTAAGGGAACCTCGGACCCCAGATCATGTCAACCTGCTTATTTTTCTCAACAAAAATCAGTAGACTGGTGCAGAAGTTGTATGTGAGTAACTGGTTATTTTGTATTAGGCTTTGTCTGTGCCTTGGATAGTTTTGAGTTACATTTTGACAAAACCTGTCAGATCAAAGTAGTATTATGTTTTTGGTTAAGTTATTATTGAACATTATTATTTTTATTTATTATTTTGGAACAAACGAGGGTCTCTGTTTAACAACGCCGGCTCGCAGTAACGGTTCCGCTGCTAAATTAAACACCGCAGCGCATATATCTTTAAGTTTAGCCAAACTTCCAGTTTAACTGTCACACGTTCTTCTTGTAATTAAGATCTCATCGAGGAAAAACATGCTGTATTTTTGTATTTTCATTGCGTTTTTAATTTATAAAAAGTTAAATAAATAATTAATTTTAATATAAAAATATAAATGATTAATCGATAATTGATCATTAATTCTCCCGACGATCGACGAAGAAAATTTAATCGAATGCCCATCCCTAGTGTTTAATATATTGGGATATATATTAATATATTTTATTTAGGGCTGTCAGTTTAACGCGTTATTAACGGCGTTAACGCAAACCCATTTTAATGCCGATAATTTTTTTAACGCACGAGTAACGCATAGAGAGAGCAACAGGATCTGTTAGTCCACTTCTTTAACTGTCTATGGCCACACCATGTCCCGCCCTACGAAGCAGCTGATTGGTTTGGTTTAGGCATTTCACCGCGAGTGGTGAGGATAGTGGATTGGTCAGGGGATAGGACCTGAACAAATGGAGTTACGTTACCTTCGACGCCTGGCCAATAGTAGTGATTGAAGGGCGGGTCTTGTAATTTCGCAGACCGCAAACAAAACAGACACAAGCCTCGGCCGGTTTGTTTCTCTACAGTCAGTGAGAGAAACAAATGAGGCAGTACTACCTGTAGTACTATCTGCAGGACTATCTGCAGTACTACTTGCAATGGAACATCGAGGTAACAGCGTTACATTATGTGACAGATTATTAGATCCAAGTGTGAATGTTAGTGTGAAATTGAACATAACGTATATGACAATGTTGTTTTCAATAACAAAACAGTCCCAAAGCAAGCCAATCTACTTTTCCATGCTGATAAGAGAATTAAAATGAGAAAATATAATGGGACAAAAAGAAATCAAGGGACATTTAGAATAGATAAAAATGTGCGATTAATTGCGATTAATAGCGAGTTAACTATGACATTAATGCGATTAAATATTTTAATTGCTTGACAGCACTAGTATCTTTTGGTATGCATTTCAGAAAAAAATGGTTAGGATTCAGGTGAAATTGCAAATAGTGATTAATCATGATTAATCCACTGAAAATTCTGATTAATTTGATTAAAAATTTTAATCATTTGACAGCCCTAATTTTATTGTGACTGCTCTCCTGCCAGTCAGCCCTGCACTACATCAGGTTAGTCACATTGAGTCCCTTCCTAGCTGTGTCATCAAATTGTGCATCTTGCCATGCTAACATGGAACACTTTATTAATCTAATTTCCTCCTGATGTTCTTTTTCATGTCTGTAGTTCCAAGTAGCATGTGATTCCAGGCAGTAGTTTGCTCCTATAGTTGGGCTTTAGCTGGGCCACTAAGGACAGTATCTTCACCTCAGCAGCTCTGAGTATAGCAAACCACAAAGTCCAGCGTGCTTCATTTTTTACACTCAAAACTGTTATAAACTAGTATATTGTGCTCATCTATACTATATACTTCCTCTAACTCTTACCACAGCCATCACTATTCATTCCTATCCCTCCCCCTACTAATGTCCCCTCTTCAGTTTATTTTCCCACACTTGTTTTCTGAATCTGGTGCCTTGTTTTGTTTAGTTGCAGCTCTTTGTGTGCAGCAGCCATGTCTCCTGGAAGCATCTCCCTCTGTCTTTACTGTAACTGAACATTACATCAGGTCAGTCCCAGTGAGCCACTTCTTAGCGGTGTCAGCAAGCTTTGACTCTCTCTCCTCCATAACTTAGGAATCCCACAGATTGTAGATCTCGCTGTTATGATTGTTTAAAAAAATAAAACTTGAACTCTTTTTATGCACATTGTGTTGTGTTCTTTATACTATTACATGCTTCTCCTTTATATCCTTGCTTACAGTTTTGTGATTCATCATAATATATTAAACAGTAACCTCTGTATCATCGCCTATAGTGTGGCTATACACAGCCCTAACGCCGTGGTGTTTTAAAATCGGGTGCCATATGCCCCTTTTTAACTTTGAGCACCTGCCTCTTCAGAGGTCTCTGCACAGCTCTGCCTCTGAGGTTCTTTCCTCTCAGGTTGTTTCATCTGAGGCTGTTTCCTCTGAGGCTGTTTCCTCTGAGGCCGTTTCCATTGAGGCTGTTTCCTCAGAGGCTGTTTCCTCTGAGGCTGTTTCCTCAGAGCCTGTTTCCTCAGAGGCTGTTTCCATTGAGGTTGTTTCATCTGAGTTTGTTTCTTCTGAGCTGTTTCCTCAGAGGCTGTTTTGTCTGAGGCTGTTTCCTCTAAGGTTGTTTCCTCTGAGGCCGTACGGTTTCATCATAGACTTGCAGGGTGGTGTACAGAGAACAACCTTTAATGTCAGCAAAACCAATGCTAGGCTATGCTGCTCTGGTAACACCGTCTGCCACACAGGTGTCAACCTGTCACTACCACTATATAGGACTTTCAAAACGACAGTAGAAGGTATTCAAATCGTTAGCCAGGCGCAGGTTGTTGAGGGAGGGGGGCGGGGGCTTTATCTTGTAGTTATTGTGTTATTTGTCTGAGCCCCCTCTAGGCAGAAACTGAGTCATTAGCTGAAAACTTTTGTTGGAGTTTCTTAGAGTACAGTCTTTTAGCATATCTCACAACCTTGCTAAACCTTTTATTTTGACTCTTCAAACCAGTCACTGTCTCTGCTCCTAAACGCCTCTTCCTTCACCCGCATTAGCAGTGTAAGAGTTTGGCTGTGTCTGACATGGCTGGATAGCTAGCGTCTTGTTGTTAAACATATTGTTGAATTACATTAACTGTTAACTTTTAAGTTATTGATTTTCAATCTCACTAGCATAACATTTTTCTGCCCTCAGGTGTAACCAGGAAAATGGAGTTATTGTTCGAAAAACCTTTAGATTTTATTTATTTATTGGCGTTGTTTAAGCCTGTATTGACAGGAGAGTTGAAGACTGGAAACAGGAGAGAGATGGGGAATGACATGCAGCAAAGTGCCGTGGGTCGGAATCAAACCCGCAGCCGTTGCAGCAAGGACTGATCCTTTTGTACATGGGGCGCAAGCTCAACCAGGTGAGCTAACAGGGCGCCCAGAAAAACCTTTAGATTTCAAAATGAATGAAAATATAAATGAATTGTCTTAAAAGTATTTGGTAATTGACCATGGTATAAGCATGCTAATGTGAGACAAGGTGTCCATAATCAGGAATGGATCGCAGGGAGGCCAGAACCATCTGGCGCTGGAGTTCATTCATTTCTTACATATTGAATGTAAAGGAAGTGGACAAAATGTAAGAAATACCTTTCAATATATTGCACTCCAGTACAACACCACCAACCACTTCCATCTGAGTAATAAACATAAAGTAGAACCGCTTTTCTGACACTATCATCAGTGGCAGAGCTGTAACATTGGATTGCGGTACATTGTACAGATGGCTTTTTGGATGGTGCTGGCTGTCCTGTTTACTGTATTGTTGGTGAATAGTGCAACAGGACACATACTGAGATAAGATACAGAACTGTCTCTGTTGGGGTCAAAGAGTAGTTAATGACTGGGGCCCTGTGGATCTCAGCTTTAATGGTATGTCTTCCTGACAGGGTGGCTTTGTGTGAGGAAAAATGGAAGAAAAAAAGAAGGAATTTTGAGGATTTGGCTCAAGCTTCATGCCTGCTCTCTGCACCTTGTTTATAGTACTGTGAGGGAATCAGGGATTCACTGACATAATGATGTATGCAGATTTTTTTATATTAAATATGTGAAAGCCTTCAGTGGAAATATATGCTGACAACAGGCAGGTTTTTGTTCCATTTGATTAACATTTTAATGGGGAGCAAACAGAAGCCTGCAGCATGGCCTTGCTAATTGGAGGCAACACCTCACTAGTCACTATAGTTGACTGTCGCTGTCTAGGGCTTAATCACACATTCTTTAGGGGGGGTTGTCCCCTCCCCAATACTGAGAAAATACCAATCTGTCCACCGTAATATACAGTAGAAAATGTTAAGTATACTGTATGTTCTCCTTTTATGAACCCTTTTAGCGGAAGCTGCTTTCTTTTTTATTTCCTATTTATTTTTAATTTATTTCCATTTGTTGTTTCCAAGGAAAATATAAGTATGTGACCCCCTCCTCCAAATTGTACACTTGATTGTGCCCAAGCACAAACAACTCAGTTGTATGACATCTCTGCGCTAGGGCAATACAGACACACAAGCTTGAGTTTACTCAATAAAAAGATGGAAGAGGGCAAGGCAAAGACAAACTTAAAATAAATAAACAAATACAGTAAATTTAGGAGGTTAGGGGTAGGGAAAGCAAAACTTAAAGGGTTAGGAGGGTACAACCATAATGCAAGTCTCTACAAAACCAAAGTATGGTGGTTAGTCAAAATGATTGACTTGAAATGCATAGATATAGCTACTAGAACAGAGTCGGCCTAATAAAAAAATGTTTAACTGCTGACAGATCGATAAGCAGGGTTACTGTTGGCTTTGTAGATTCAGATATCAATAAAAATGTAGGCCTTGTTTCTTCAGGCAGCACACTTAAAAGAATGTAGAGATGAAGATACAAATATAAATGCTTTACCATTTAGTTTACTTGCTAAAATAAAAATCCTGAAATTGATTATAATGTTTCAGTATTTGTTTCATACCTTTTAGGTTTTACACTGCAGGTTATACGCTGCTTACAAGTCAGACACAACTCAGACATACATGTACTGCCCAAATTTCTCTATTTGTTTCAGAATATCCCTTTACCACCACCAAATATCTTTTTTAATGGGAACTAGTAATCAAATATGATATCCCCAGAAAAAAACTTATTCAATTTCCTACAATTAAGATGCTTTATATTGTTCTCTCAAAACCAATCTCTCAGCATGCTTTCTTTCTTTTTCTTTGCTACTACTTCTAGCCTCTAACCCCCAATTTATACCGACTGCGTAACTGCTGCGGAACGGCTCCGGAACGTCGGCGGAGTCAATCGGTTTCCATTAAAGTCAATGTGTGTATTTCCACCGGTTGCGTAACGTCTGTGTTCTGACTCCGGCACAGCTCCGGCGGTCTGCAGCCCTCTGGATCAGATACGCAGAGCTTCTATTTTTGCCGGACGCCGGAGAGCTCCGCAGCAATTCAGCACAAGGCAGATAGTGCGGGACAGGAAGTGGAGCACAGAAACAAAATAAAACATCCGGTTAATCTTCAAAATAAAATACACCGTGCTCACGGAGGATCATATTTCCCTTCACTACACCTTGAAAACACAGCACGGAGTTGTTTCCTCTCTACTACTCTGAATAGAAACAAACTGTTGGTGGTTTTGTGGTTCTATTCTACGTGAATTTGCGAGATCTAGTGGGTCCTCGTGACTACAGCTGTCAGTCATGGCCGCAGCTGTTCCGCAACAAATACGGACCTGTCGTGTATTGACGGACGGCGGAGCACAGAGCCGACACGCAGCGGAGCTGTTCCACAGACGTTAGGCAACTGGTATAAATCAGCAGTAAGTCTGAAGTCAATCGTTGATAGTGTCATGCACGCTTGACATCATGAGGGGGGAGGGGCTGAAAGCGGTTGGTTTGTTTGCACTATAAAATTACATTGTTGATTGGGAAAAAAACTAATTGGATTGTATCTACCTTGGCAGATCTCAATCTACCTGGTAGAACCTATGTATGAGAAACAGTATGGTTTAACGTCTTGCTCTTTGGTATGAAAAATGCACTAGCCACATTTCAGCACTTAATGAATTTTGTTACCTAAGGGATAAGGAACACATTGATGATGCTGTTACCTTTTGCTGTTTTTTTGCTGTTACACGACCAGTGGCCTACTTCCTGGAAAAGCACCAGTCTTTTCAACTATCAAGAAGGAGACCCTAGCTTTGGGTCTAGCGGTAAAGCATTTTAAAAATGTATGTTGCCAGCGGTGAGAAGGTTGTGGTATACTCTGACCACAACCCTTTAGTTTTCCTGGCTTAATTTCGAAGTGCCAGGGTGTTTTCGCAGGGGCTGGAGTTACAACCATATAACTTGGAGATCAGGCATGTGACAGGCAAAGACAATGCCATAGGCATCACTCGAGCATCTGCGCGCAAAAGTCGCTGGACTACACTATTTAGGCAAGGAAAGGCAATTTTATTTGTATGGCACAGTTCAGCAGCAATGCAATTCAATTTGCTTCACATAAAACATTAAAACAGATACAATTTAATAATAAATTAAAAGCAGTTAATACTAAAATAAAAACCATAAAATCCATATTAAAACTATTAAAAGTAGATTAAATCCAAGAGTAAAGTCGTAATTGTGTGCAATTAATCAACAAAAGCAGCATTAAAAAGAGGTTTTCAGCCTCGATTTAAAAGCGCTGAGAGTTGGTGCTGACCTACAGTTAACTGGAAGTTTGTTCCAGATATGTGGTCCATAGAAACTGAATGCCGCTTCTCCCTTTTTTGTTCTGGTTCTGGGGATGGCAAGCAGTCCTGTCCATGATGATCTTAGAGATTTATAGCTTTATAGCTCATAGTTTAGTAGTAGATTTGACAGGTAAATAGGTCCTAAACCATTTAGTGATTTATAAACAAGCAGGAGTATTTTGTAATCTATTCTTTGTTGCACAGGAAGCCAGTGTAAGGACTTCAGAACTGGAGTGATGTGATTGATTTTCTTGGTGTTGGTAAGGATGCGAGCCACAGCGTTCTGGATCAGCTGCAGCTGTCTGATCGATTTGTTAGGCAGACCTGTGAAAACTCCGTTGCAATAGTCAAGTCTACTGAATACAAAAGCGTGGACCAATTTTTCCAAGTCCTGCTGACACATAAGTCTTTTAGCCTTGATATATTTTTGAGATGATAAAAAGGCAGATTTGGTTTCTGACTTAATGTGGCTGTTTAAATTCAGGTCAGAGTCCATAATCATACCGAGATTTCTGGCCCTGTCCGCTGCTTCCAGCCCTGTTGCCCGAAGATGAGCACTGACTTTTAGTCGTTCACGTTCTGGACCGAATATGATCACCTCTGTTTTCTCGTTGTTTCATTTTAGAAAATTCTGGCACATCCAGTCGTTGGTTTGTTCAATACATCTAGCCAGCTGTAGTATCGGACTGTAGTCCCCTGGCGACAAGGTTATATAAATCTGTGTATCATACGCATAACTGTGATAGGCCTACCCAGTTTTCCAGTCTTCTTAGTAAGATGTCGTGATCAACCGTGTCAAACGCAGCACTGAGATCTAGTAATACTAGTACTGTAGCTTTGCCACTGTCCGTGTTCATGTGGATATCATTAAAGCTGTGATCGGAAACCTGACTATAAAGTATCAAAAATATTGTTTAGGTACAAAAAAAAGGTGTAGTTGCTGAAAAACTGCTTTTTCAATGATTTTACTTAAAAACGGGAGGTTTGATATCGGCCTGTAGTTGCCCATTACAGACGTATCAAGGTTGGAATGGTTTGATTGAAAAAGTCTGTTGGTAAAATGTCAAGGCAACAGGAGGAGGTTTTCAGATTCTGTATGATATCCTGCAGGTTTTCTTGGTTAATCATTTTAAATTGTGTCATCTGGTAATCCACTTTGCTTGTACAGTCTGACAATGCATATCCTGTACCTGATATCGACACTGGCACTGACTGCTTGTCTAATTTTCTGAATTTTATCAATAAAGAAGATGGCAAAGTCATTGCAGGTCTTAGTGGATAAAAGTTCAGATGCTACTGGAACAGGAGGATTTGTCAACCTATCGACAGTAGCAAACAAAGCACGTGGATTATTAGAGTTTTTAGCAATAATGTCAGAGAAGTGTGACTGCCTTGCCTTCCTCAGTTCCAAATTATAGATGCGAAGTCTCTCCCTATAATTGTCATAATGGACCCGGAGATTATTTTTTCGCCACTTACGTTCAGCTTTTTGACATTCTCATTTTTCGGATTTGACAGCTGCTACATTTCTCCATGGAGATTTTTTCTTGATCGAGATCAGTTAAAAACACAAAATCAAGATTGTGTTGAATAATAAAATCGTTGATCAAATGTGATTTTCCTGCTAAGGATCTGATGTTTAAAAGAGCAAGTGTTAGTTTATTAAGGTTATCTGCCTCGTTTACAAAACAGATTAAAATTGTCAATGAATCCTATGTTGTGAAGGTTGCAGGCATTCTGAAGCCAGGTGGCTGAGGAGTCTGCTGAAAAAGGTCTATTCCGCAGCCTAGAGGGGCAGTGGGCCCAAAATAAAAACAGACTTCCCGGTGCTCTTTAAACATCAATACGAATGTTAAAATCTCGCTGTGTGTTTTCATTTTCGCGGATTGCGCTTGATTGAGGTTGGAAGTGAGGGTATCAGGTCAGTAATTTTGGCATGGATGTCTGCAACTTTAGCTCCAGGAAGGCAGTGTGTGATAGCGTTAAAAAATTGCATGCATCGAGTGAATGAATCACCGATAATAATTGAGGTTGGGGAAAAGAGTGAACGAGGAGCAGATGATGGTGAATGGCCAGTGACAGGTAGAGAACGGTCATTAACAGTTTCAGGAGGACAGGGAAAGGAATGCTTACTCGGTTGGGAAGATGGTCCATGGGTTACTTTGGTGTTCAAACGGTCCAGGCAGCGGCGGCCACCAGATCGTCTGATCACCGCATCCCTTACAAGCTTACGATGAGAGGCAGCAGTCCTCTCCCGTGACGACATTTGGCCAGCCGGCTCTGGAGACATCGGATCACGGGGAACGATCCGCGATCATGGGGAACCGCAACACCTGACACCGGGGGGATCGCTTCGCAGCAGACCACAGCAGCTACTCCACCAGCCACTGACCAAGATGAAGCTCCAGCAACCCCAGTGCTCGGGCACAATCCAGGACCACGAGCCCCCTGCTCCAACAAGGCGTCAAAGCATTTTGAAAGGCCGACGGTGGGAGGCGATGGGGAAGGACATGGAGCCCTATCGGAGGCCCTCTTACGGCCGCAAACCACCTCGGACCAGGGCACCTTGATGATCGGTGTAGAGCAGGATGATGGGCGCTGGTAGTAGGCAGGTGGATCCCAGGGTTCTGTGTCTTGGAGGGCTGCCGTGAGAGATGCAATCCTGAGCGACTGGTCATGAGCCACGTCCAGGCAGGTGGTTAGTAAAGCATCCTTGTGTTTTAGGTCCTCTGAGAGCCTACGAATGTCTTCTTTAAGATCTGCAATTTCTTTGTTTGTGTTGATAAATAATGATGAAATCTTCTGGGGAAGTGGGGATTGTGTCCCTGTGAAACGTCATCTTCTGTGGCCAAAGTACTGTCCCAATACACAAGTTTGCATTTCACAGTTAAAATTCCCGGAAATGTTCTTAACAGGCCCATTTTACCGAGGATGGATTGGTTAGTAACTTGTATGAACTTGGCAGCACCCGTATCCCAACATCGATTTTGGCATTCAACGAGGGGCGGGGACAATTAAAAAAAAAAATATTCATCTAATTCATCACTAAATTCACTTCTGAGAACTTTTTAGGTGAGAAATGAATTGGTTAGATTTCTAATATAGGCAGTCTTACGAAAATCGAGGGCAAATAGACAATTTGCTCCGACGTTTTCAGAGTTGAGAAGCTCTGCAAAGTGACGCTGCAGCCAGCTAGCGCCTGCCGTGGTCGCTAGCTCGTTGGTCAGCCAGTCATGCTCAAAGACCCCGCTGTGAGCTGGAGCTCTCTCAGACCAGTCTCATAAATAAGAGGCTTTTATTTCCTTGCTTGTTTGTTTAAATATCACATGTATATAAATACATACATAAGTATAACGCATGTCCGTCATAAGATTAACGGGAACCTGTGGTTAACTGCATTTTCGGAGTTAAACTCCACAAGTGCCTTTGGGCTTATAGCTCGCTGGCCCGCTGATACCAGTCTCTCTTTGAGAGACTTGTAAATAAATTATGACATGTATATACATTAGAGTTAGTATTTAGTTCATACGTATTGTTTGGTGTATTGTCTTCATGACAAAATAAGTATTTTGGAAGTTGAGTTTCAGTCTGTATGGTAAATTCTTCCAAGAACAACCCAGCAAGAGCGTTCTCCCCAAGAACACAAATCAGTTCGTTGCATTCTTGAGATTGAGAAACAGACAGTGTCAGTGTGGGGAGGTGGTCAGGGTGGCTGGATGGATCACAGAAACCTTGGACTTCAACACAGTAGACCGCTCTTCTTTAGTTTTACACCTTGACCCTGTTTGTTGTGTGATGACAATGAAGTTTTCCTAACCTTAGCAAAGTAGTGTTTAAACCCAAACCATAACGTTTCTAAAACCAAGTCATGTGGTTGCCTAAACTAATCTACCCTTAATCATTGTAGTCACATTTTAAAATGTATTTTTCTAACCGTGATGTGTTTTGGAGAGCACATACAAACGATATCCTGCTAATAGGACATCAAATCAGAAAAAAAACACTTATCTGCGTTGTTCTGGGGGGGAGTTACAAACAATATAGCTATTTAGTTCAGATGTGTCTTTGTTCTGGCAGTTGTGTGTAAGTTTACTACCAGTGCTAAACATTTTTTTTAACATATCCTTAATATGAACATCATATTTGGCTGATTTGGGACTTTTTTAAGGACTTCATCCGATAAATCCTTTCACTGATTGCATATTAGGCAAACACTGGTGTAGATGATACCATCGTCTACCTGCTCCACAGAGCCTACACATACCTGGGGCCTCATGTATGCAAGAAAAGGTTGCATACGCTGGTTTACACGTCATCTAAATGAATGGAGCGATTTTTAGAAAATATGTATATCCTTGTGTGTCTCATTAAACCTTTAGAACACTGTCAACTGAACCCTGCTTTGTGTCGCTTTGTTTTCCGAGATCTCACCACTGCTTTCAGACAGGATTCAAAATTAGCACCATTTACCAGCCAAATGCTGGTAAAATATGCAAGTGGCTGGTAAAATTTGAACATTCACTAGCCATTTGGCTGGTGGACAAAAAGTTATTTTGAACCCTGTTTCAGAATCAACTCACAGAAGTCAGACTTAGATGATAGGATTCAAACCCACAAAACAATCGTAATCAGATTGTTTGAGTAAGATGTTCTTCCTGAGGAGGCTCAGGTTTTACCAGTCTGTGGTAGCAAGTGTCCATGAAGGTTATTCTTATCTTAAAGGGTAACTACCGTTTTTTCAACCTGGACCCTATTTTCCTATGTTTTGTGTCTAAGTGACTAATGGGAACAACAATCTGCAGTCGGCAGCGGCGCATCAAGCAACAATATAAGTTAATAGGGCAATTGTCCAGCTGGTATTTACCTTCACAAAAGTGCTTGTTTTGATACTGACAGGCTCAGATGAATAGGCCTATTCTAAGTGTCTGAAAACATTATGGAAAGGATCCCTTCAGAGACAGACCTTTAAAGCCTCTTCTTAAGCAGCAATGGTTAGCACTGTGGTCTCACAGCAAGAAGGGTCTGGGTTCAAATCCAGGTTGTTTATTTCAACCGAAAAGTGGAAAGATGACCCAAAACGGCTTTTCATAGTTTTATTTTGTCTCTGTCGACTATAAATGAAGTGTATTTTACAATGCTAACATTTGTGCTTATTAACATGGAGTCTGGTGGGTTTAGTAAACGTAATTTCACAAATGATTTTATGTTTAAAAAAAGGATCTTACTCTTTAACAGAAAGGTCGACCTCCTTAGAAATCCATTGTATAATGTTGTCAAACACTTAGAATATTAATCTGAGCCTGTCAGTGGCAAAACGAGCACTTTTGTGAAGGTAAATACAAGCTGGACAATTTCCCTATTAACTTACATTGTAGCTTTTTTCGACGCTGCCGACTGCAGCGATCTTGCTTAATACTGGACCAATTTCAAAGATTGTTGTTCCCAATTTGAAAAAAAAACCGGTAGTTACCTTTTCACTGAGAAGGATGATGTCATAAGTCAACCTATTCTCACTCCAAACTCATAAAATACGGACGTTTGGACAGTGGCTGTCAGTGTCCGAAGCGACAAAAAAAGCGCCCTTCAGCGTGTTTGTTTAACGCACCAGTGAGAGCAGCAGCTATACTTGGTTTGAAGATGACGTAGCACTAAGCGCGACTATGGTAGCGAGTAGTATGAAAGGGCGAAAATCTGCATAGGGAGGTTGGTTGGGGTGGTGGATGGGTCAAATAACACAGGACTCACCCAGGAGACCGGGGATCGTGTCCCGCGTGTCACGTTTCCTAAACTCAACGTCCCGTTCTTCTTTTCCTAAACCCAACTGCCCGTTTTCTTTTCCTAAACCCAACCGTTCCATTCTTCTTTTCCTAAACCCAACTATCCGTTTCCTAAACCCAACCGTCCCGTTCTTCCCACGTGTCATGGAAACGTACGCCCACCCACAACCTTTTCCTTAACCTAACTGCATCAAAAGTGATGCCAATAGTCCTGACCAAGCGCGTTTAGATAAAGCGTGTTTAGATTAGGGCTTTGACTTTTACCCAAAAATCATATTCGAAGTTCGTTTGTTTATTCCGTGTGCCGATGTGCTGCAATAGTAGCAATTGGCACAATTACTATTATTGCTCATAGTTATTATTATTCCGCCTGTTTTTTGTCCCGCTACTAGTCACGGAGCGTTGCCAACACGTGCACACAAAATACATCAAAATGTGTGTAATGCTTGGGAATGGTGTGCTATGTGTTTTCAAAGAGATTTGCCACACGGTTTTCACAAAATCGGCAAAAAACGGCACGAAATTTCCCATGGACTTTAATGGGAAATCTTCGGGAAATCGCTTAACATCGCTCAGAACAACCCCTCTTTGGGGCCATGCTGTATCGCCATACTTTAATGTAGAAAATAAATGAAAAGTTTAAACCTAAGACAAGACTTTGGCCTGTATTGGGCTGAATGGGCATACGGAAATCAAGCACGGTTTCTACAAAATCACAGTTTACGTATCGTCCTCTTTTCAGATGATTTCAGATTTTCCAATGTATGTGTATGGGGCCAGAATCTTCATAGAGTGGAGGAGAGAGTGGGGAGCTGTGGTATGATTCTCAGAATTTTCTCCAAACAAATTGCTCTCTCCCCTACAGATTTCTCTCTTCATACATCATTGTCGGTCAAAATGTAGGAAATGTTGTGCTGGTCGCAGACATGTAACTATGGAATCCATCGGAAGTAAACTTTTTGCTCTGTTCATACCAACTGCCGGTAGAAACAATGAAAAAATTAATTATTTTCCTGGTTCCGTAGACATTTGCTTGGCAACCGTGATCTCCACCAATCTTGAACACACAAGTTAGTAGAGTTGAGCCGGATACTCGGCTGAAACGAGTATCCGGTACAGATAAAGCACTTTTGCCAAGTACGAGTATTATACGAGTAATACGAGTCAATATCTGTATCTAGAAGTCACAGCGCCCCTCCCCTCCTGCTCTGCTCACTCACACACAGAACACTGAGAAGAGAACAGCTCTCTCTCTCTCTCTCTCTCTCTCTCTCTCTCTCTCTCTCTCTCTTTCTCTCTCTCTCTCTCTCTCTCTCTTTCTCTCTCTCTCTCTCTCTCTCTCTTTCTCTCTCTCTCTCTCTCTCTCTCTCTCTCTCTCTCTCTCTCTCTCTCTCTTTCTCTCTCTCTCTCTCTCTCTCTCTCTCTCTCTCTCTCTCTCAGTCACTCAGGTTTCCGGGTCTTTTCCGTTAACGTTTAGGGTCTCTTCAGCTTCAGGTTTGTTTTTTACTTCAGTTTGTAGTACTTACTTATTAATCAGTAGAGTTCTGGTAAACGTGGGGTACGTGGTGCTTGGTAGAATGCGACTCGCGTTGCGGTTTCTGCCTGTCGGAGATTTTTTTAAAACCGTCAGCTGGCTCTAACCAGTTTTTTTTTTTTAATACGTAGAACACAGTCCCCCCCCCCCGCCCCCCTCTCTCTCTTTCTCTCTTTCAGCTACCCAATGAGGATTTTTATTCAATCCGAGCACAGATATTGACTCGTATTACTCGTATAATACTCGTACTTGGCAAAGGTGCTTTATCCATACCGGATACTCGTTTCAGCCGAGTATCCGGCTCAGCTCTAGTGGGTAGTGTAGTACTTTCCTACAAAATTTCCTACATTTTGTGCCGGTCGCAGACATGTAACTATGGAATCCATCGGACGTAAAATTTTTGCTCTGTTCATACCAACTGTCGATAGAAGCAATGAATAAATACATTATTTTGCTGGTACCCTAGACATTTGCCTGGCAACCGTGATCTCCTCCAATCAGAGACATTGCTGTTACGCTTAGGATTGTGGGTAGTGTAGTACTTTCCTACAAAACTTCCTACATATTGTGCCAGTCGCAGACATGTAACTATGGCATCGGACGTAAACCTTTTGCTCTGTTGGACACCCCCCTTATGCCCAGCCATTACAGATGCACCATCAAACCGCTCTTGAATTGCTTTGTCATGCCTGCAGACAAGTCTATAAAATTCCAGGAAATTACCTGCATTTTTAGCCTCATCGTTCTCCCGGTTGCCACGCAGGGGTACTTCTTGTTTGGCACAAGTGATGAGAACGTCCAGAATTACTTTGATGTGCTCCCGATTCCTCTCTATGATTTCACCCTGTCTGCCATCTGTGTTGTTGAGTTGATGGATGACAGAGCCACGCTCAGACATTGACAGCCTGTAATTGTTAAATTTATCCAGTGCAAACTTGTGCGATTTGCTGTTTTGGTGCTTTAAACAAGCGTGATTGAGGTGCTTCCAGTCTCGGTATCCAGTCTGGCTAAACTTCTCCTCCCTGCCCCGCTCACCAAAGTGCCTGCACATTTTACAGAATACTGCATCCTTCCTAATGCTGTACTCAAGGAAATTGTATCTGCTATACCAGTTCGTAGAGAAACTCCTTGCTTTGTCACCTATCACTGTGACCGGATACTTGTTTAAAACTGGTTGAGTTGCGGGCTCATCCGCGGAAGACAGATCCACAGGGCTATCATCCACTTGCGAGTCAGAGGCACTGGCACCGGCGCTGATCGCGCTAGTCGCGCTAGCATCCTGGAGTGGCAGAGACAATGATGTGCCAGGTGTTGTGGATCTCAGCTCTCCTTCATCTCCTGATTGCAGTGATGACTCTGAGACCATTCGTTTATGTTTAAGGTACTTAAACAACGACTGTTGCAACATTGTCCTTTTGGAAATCACGGTGAGCGTCTATCGCTGCATCTTTATATACGGTCTATGATCTCTACATCTTTATATACAGTCTATGATCTCTACATCTTTATATACGGTCTATGATCTCTACATCTTTATATACGGTCTATGATCGCTACATCTTTATATAAGGTCTATGATCTCTACATCTTTATATACGGTTTATGATCTCTACATCTTTATATAAGGTCTATGATCTCTACATCTTTATATACGGTCTATGATCTCTACATCTTTATATACGGTTTATGATCGCTACTCAGTAACTTCAGCCGTAGTATAGGGACAACAACGCAAATTAGTTAGCTTACATTGCACGTTTAGGTGTGTCAACATGCAGCAGCTGTGCAAAAAGGAAACGAGGTGAATGAGGACATGAAGCCATTTAGCTACGTCGTCTCACTTTACCATCAACGGAAATGTTCAGTTTAATATAAATACGAGCAGCCGATAGCCCGCTTCAGTCGGGGTTGTATTTGCTATAACAACCGCCTCGCTCTACATTATCCCTTACGTAGCCTACCCGCCACCGACTGTCTGAGGTCAAACACAAGATTTACTGTTAGCCAGTGTTATTCGGATGTGCACCAAGTAGTAGGCACACATTTCTTCCGGAATTTTCTAGTTAATATTAATATTCGAATATATTTGAATATTTATTAATAATATTTTGACCATTAAATGCCTTCAGTAAGACCTATATTGGTATCAAACTTATGTTGTATATGTTCTGCCCAGTGTCCAAGGAGTTTCTGCTTGGACTCCAGGAGGTAGCTGTCTGTAGGGGAATGCTTGAAATACTGAGCGGCAGCCTTCAGGCAACTGACTGTTGTTGCAACCGAACGCTCTGCAAGCCATTTTCTCGCTGCCAGGTTAATTGTGTGAGCCATGCACGGGATATCCGTGATCCTCAAGTACCTCTCTACAGCATTGACATAGTTGGTTGCATTGTCAGTTGTGATGGCAAGCACAGACTCCCGCTCCACGTGGTATTTTAGATATCGCTTTGTCCTTACTCGTGATTTTTCTCTGTTTCTTTGGGAACCCAAAGTAGCTCCACACGTTGCTTTTCAAATTGTCAGGAGTGTAGATTTCTAACTCCTCGTCAGGTGTGGTTGTTGTAGGGGTTGGCGCGGCCACTGTTTTGGTAATAGGCGCTAACCAGGACGCTAACGTCAATACAGGAGCCCAGATGACCAATAATAGCCTTGCTAATGAGCGATTCACAACTTCACCAGGTGTGAAAATACCTTGGAATCTGAATTGAAAATGTTTACAAGCAAACACATTTACAAAAAAATAATGCCCATAACATGTTTGAAATTCGAATATTAAGGGCTGCCTAATATTCATTCGAATGTCAATATTTTTTGTAATATTCAAATTATATTCGAATATCGAAGTTCGGAGTCAAAGCCCTAGTTTAGATATGATGCTAAAGGAGACTTTTAGCATCAATAACAATGACAAACGCACCTGACCAAGCATCCGTATTTTACGAGATGGGAGTGAGAATCTGTTGCATAAGTTCCACTGCCATTGCCTGCTCCTACACTAGATGTAATTGCTGCTTTTGTTTTGCATACTAACAGGCCAGCAGCACACCAGTGGTGTTAGATTATAATTGACACAAAAAAAGTCACAGTTCACAACAGACAAGGACGCTAGCTAATTAGTTCAGAGATCCAGCATAATCGTCTGGTAGAGAGGTTAGATGTGTCAATACAAAAAGTACTTAAACCATAAATCTATAATGCCATCTGCTTTTACTGCTTGACAACACGGCTTTTAGCCTTCATTGCTGCCATGTACTGTGACAGCAGAAATCTCCTGCACCTGTTCAGCTAATCGTTGACTCTTCAGTATTAATTATTAACAGCCCTATCAGCCACACAGATAAACTATAAACATTTCAGGCTATGGGGCAATAAGACCTTACTGACTGCCCCTTTAATTTGAGTCTGCCCATGCAAAACAATCCAGCAGCACACCAGTTATTTTTCCAATGCTCCGATTTACCTTCACGCCATAGACACTGCCTGTGATACTTTTTCCATCATGCCAGCCATTGTTACTTGCAAAGCACACCATAGTGTAACTGAAGCATCACTGGGGTATGATGCTAGGACCAGATTCAGTGTGAGCTGTACAGGAGGAAGGGAGAGAAAGAGATAAGGCGCTGTTAAACAAAACAGCCTCTGGACCCCATTAGCGAATGAAATCACAGCCATTGAAGAAGCTCTCATCTACTGCATTAGCTACTTGAGTTTACAGAAAGTGTACCGAGGAGATCTCTGCATTTAACCCGGAGATACTGTAAGTCTCATCTATACAACCTTTTTTTCCCCAGCTCCATTTATTTCCTGTCTGCTGCTATCTATATTTCTCCATATACGACTTTACACTGGTATTTTTTATTATGTTTAGAAGCAGGGCCTGGTGATTTATCAACCATTTCATCCACTCTCTATCTCCCTTGAAACATTGCACAGCAAACACAGCAGCTGTTGTAGTTATTGGTACTGCAAAGGATATTTAACAAATCCTGGGAGTTGTATGTTTTCAAGATGGAGTGCATTCAGAGCCCCTGTGCAGCATTCAAAGGAGTGCAGACATTTAGGCTAATGCTTTCATGTCAATCATTTGATATGTGTTGGACTCCTCAGTGAATTTGAGTCAGGACAGAGGAGAGCCCAGGATGACACATGCTTTCATTTTGGAACATCGGTGCCAAAACACAGATTAAAAAACATCAAAAGCCAGCTGGACACAACATAACAACAATCATGCTATTGTGAGGACTGTACACTCTGGACGTGGCACTTTGTGCTCGGTTGTGCTTGTGCTGCACCTGTTCATGTATTGTATACAGAGCGTCTGTGGGTGCCACCAAGCTCATGTGAAGCAGTTACTCTCTGCTCCCTGGAAGGTGAGGCCTTTGTTACGACTGGGAGCCTATTGCAAGGAGCAGCTGTTATCTGCTGCCAGCAGGAGGTGAAATATGAGTGAGCACCAATACAACACAGCCTGGCTGGCCCTCTGAGCAGTCAAGTATACTCACCTCAGACAAAGTTGATGCTTGGGAACTACAGCAAGCCCTAGCATCACCCACAGGGTTGGCTCAGAGAATGGTCACAAGAGCAATTACCATGTTTAGTTAACAGATAACTGTCAAACGGAGCAAAATGAT
Organism: Gymnocephalus cernua; assembly: GCA_023631565.1. Lineage (NCBI taxonomy): Eukaryota > Metazoa > Chordata > Actinopteri > Perciformes > Percidae > Gymnocephalus > Gymnocephalus cernua. Next base: position 28,140,208 of record CM042439.1, on the reverse strand, counting down.
GCAGCCCTATTCTTTTTGGTCCAATCCTTCACTGCCTCACCTCCATGCCGTTTTCCTCTCTCACTCCCAGTTGCATGCAGTACCATTACTTTTTGTTACTCATGTAGGGAGAAAGTGGTAGTCTGTCTTTGAATGTCTTACATCCAGCCAAGAAGTTGTGCCACCATCAAGGATCTCACAACGTGCTTGTAGCGGTGATGTCAGGCTGATAAATAAGCTCACCAGCCTATTTAATTAATGTCCTCGCCATGTGGCACCATGGACACACTATTGGCTGACTGCTGCAGACTTCTGCTGACACGTCTAGCTGTTCCCCATCGATATCCACAGGGAGCACTGCTAGTTGAGTTATTGTGAAGTACTACAAGTTGTCTTTCTATGAGCATTGCATTAGTCTTCACAGTAAGTGGCTTTTAACCCTCTGAGACCCACATAGACCCATTTTTGCCTTTTTCTTCGAGGGACAGGGGATATTTAGGGGGGGATAGCAGGTCAACAGTAGATGTCACATAGAAGGGTTTTCCATCATCTAAAAGACTGCATTTGTATAGGATTTTACCCCTAATTTCCACCGAGTGAGGAACGTCTGTGGATCCGCTCCAGAACGGCGGCAGAGTCAATAGGTTTCCATAAAACTCAATGTGTATATTTTCATTGACTGCGGAATGGCTGCGTTCCGGTGTCCGTCCCAGGTCCGGCGGTCCGCAGCCCTCCAGAGCAGATACGCAGAGCTTCTATTTTTGCCAGACGCCGGAGAGCACGGAGCCGACGTTTTGCAGTCGGTGGAAATGAGGAGTTAGTGACCACTCAAAGCACTCTACACTACAGCAACCACTCACCAATCTCTCTCTGTCTCTCTCTCTCTGTCTCTCTCTCTGTCTCTCTCTCTCTCTCTCTCTCTCTCTCTCTCTCTCTCTCACACACACACACTCACACACACACTCACACACACACACACACACACACACACACACACTGGTGGCCGAGACTGCTATAAAAGGTCCCAGCTGCTCATCAGATAAACATGAGGTTTCATGAGGCTGTGATGGTCCTCAAGGTCACAACAGCTCATTTTATACAGTGAGGTCATGTTTCAGAAAATGGTCTTACTCCAATGAAATGGCTCCTATGGGGACTAACATCATCACAGGAATACAACTGGGCTCATTGAATCCACAAGAGGCTCAGTTTCCAGTCAGACCTAATTTATGCAACTCCAAGACTGTTTAGGGACCCCAGTGTGCAGACATATTCATATTAATTTATACTGTGAAAAACTGCATGGCCTTTCCCTGAACTGCATGGAATTTGCATAACGTGAGCATTTCTGTAAAGGGGAAGCTTGCGGGTACTCATAGGACCCATTTTCATTCAGACCAGTGCAGTGCCCATTCAAAATGTGCCTGTTTAGAACAGGCTGATTGCTTGGCCTCCTGTATTGCTGCTTGCAGCTCTCTCCAGAACCATTGTACCACAAAATAACTTACAAAAGGCCCTCAAAGCACTTAATATGCAACCAAACTCTATACTACTGAATTGTATCAGACTACTGTACTTCTACACATTCTTTGTGTTGGTGTTCTAAACTCTGGTGGATTTATAAGGACGATATTTAGCTGCTCCTGCAGGGTAAATCCAGACAGCTAGTTAGATCTGATTTTGAACGTACACGTTCCACTAAAACAAGTTCCTTCCTGAGGCTATTTTGCAGCGGCACAGTTGCTCTGTCCAGGGCTTAGCTGATTTGTTTAAAGAAAAGCCAATAAACCAGAGCACGTTTTTCATCCAGGACCTTCCTCCGCAGCGCTGTGGAGGAAGTTCTGGCAATGCAATCCTAAGATTCTGCTAACCTGAGGTGAGAGGTCAGGAACCCTTTGAAAATGGCCAAGCCAGTTTTTCCCCCACCAAGATTTATCCTAACTTAGGAGCGTTGTTAGGCCTTCTTTGATATCTGTATCTCCACTGTAGCTATAGAACCCTGGCCGCTACACCCTCTTAAAGACTATTTACCCACATGTTAAGGCTGTATACCAATTTTGGTGTTGATAGAATCAAAACTGACAAAGTTCTATTCATTTTAGTGTTTTTCACATTATACAAATTACCATACACTTCATCACAGTGCACCTCTATGGTCCAAGAGGCTTTTTTGTAGAGCATATTGAGCTGCATCTCTCTCTCTCTCTCTCTCTCTCTCACACACACACACACACACACATACACACCAATCTGCATGATGAGCAATAGTCACAACTGACATTAATATGAACCAAACAGAACAATAAACCAAATACAAAACAGGTAGATCTCTGAGTTTGAAAAAAGGAAATCACTTTCTACCTTAGTGGAAGACCTGGCACTGGGAGGAGGAGGCTAGCTTCTCGTAGTCAGGAGTGTAGGAGCTGGTTGCAAGGCGTAGGCAGGCTGCAAGGTGGTCATCAGTCATTGTTGATTTGGACTTGATGATTTTCATGTGCGATAAAGCAGACTCGCACAAATTAGTTGATCCAAAAAGGCACATCTTCTGAGATTGGGATACTTCTCCTCCACCAGTAGGTTCCAGAACACTACATGCTCTCCAGGATGAGCGGATGTTGATCTGGCTTTGATCTCAATGTCATTTTGCAATGTCAGAATCTCATCCTCAAGAGCGGAGCTTTCCAAGTCGAAAAGTGATTTGACTTGGTGGCAATGTCACCAACATCAATACTTGCACCAAATGGATAACACATATAGCTGGCTACAGGCTTGATGGATGAAAAGTGTTAGGGTTATATGTTCTGTTTCCTGTTTTATTTTGTAGTAGTCTGTTGTCTCCCTTGTCTTGTCTAGTTTCACTTCCTGTCTGTTGTTTTTTCACGCCTGTTTGATTGTCTGTCTTTCAGCTGTCCCCCAGCCCTAGTGTCACTAGGGACTAGAGATGCTCTGAACATGCTCCTCATAACGTGCACTGTCAAGCTGTGTCACACCTTTACCTTGATGTTGTAGTTCTGTGTGCATGTGAGGGAAGTTGCGCAGGTTACCACGCTGCAGCCTGCTTGACATCAGCTGTAGCTTGCTTTTAAACATGTTCACTGAACTCATCATGTTGACTACATCTTTACCCTTACCCTGCAGCTCTAAATTCAATTCATTGAGCTCACCAGTGAGATCAGTGAAGAAAGATAAATCTAAAAGCCACTGGTGGTCCTCTAGCTTTGTATGGTAATCCACATGTTTTTAAAGCTTCAGGAAGTCCTTGATTTCAGGCAATAGCTCCATGAATCTGGCCAAAAATGTACCTCTGCTTAACCACCTAACATCCATGTGAAGCAGCAGGCCTGTGTGCTCAGCATCATTCTCCTCCAAGTGAGCACGGAAAAGCCTTCTCTGCAGACTCCTGGCCCGAACTGAACACACAATCTTCATCGCAATATCCGTCACTTTCATATTTAAAATCTTTCCACACAACGCTTGCTGGTGAATTATACAATTATAATTCTGGATATCCGGGAAGGATTCACTTTCTTTGCACAGTGCAATGAACTCACTGGTGCGGCCCATCATAGCAGGCGCCCCATCAGTTGTGATGGAGATCAGCTTGAAGAGCAGCAGTTTTGTCTCGCTAATAAATCCCATGAAAGCATTAAAAATATCCACACCTCTGGTGTGTCCTTTTAATGGCAAAATTGTGAGTAGCTCTTCCTTGGCGCTCATGTCTTCAAAAACCATCCTGATGACAACACACAATTGTGCCACATCCACCGTATCAGTTGACTCGTCAAATTGAAGGGAAAAGCCATCATGCGTGTCAATATCCTTCCTCAGTTGCTCCTCCACATCCACAGCCATTCTCTCACATCGCCTTGTAGTAGTATTGCGGGAGAGTTGCACTTCTTTAATGGCCTTCACGATCTCTGTTTTATTTTTAAAGTCATCAAAAAGGCTATCCGCTGCCTCGAGAAAGGCTTCCTTCACCACATCACTGTCATTGAATGGCTTCTTGTGTTTAGCAAGGACGTGACTGACGTGATAGGAGACAATTTGCGGCCTTACCCTGGGTCTTCGGTTTGATGAAGATTGACTGCCGTGCTGCAAACTGTGCTTTCAAATCACGCACTTTCGTGGCGTGTAAAGGTGTTTTTGCAGGGAAATCCCTCTCGTAGCTCCCGTGTACTGTTTTAAAATGCTACTCCAGATTCCCTTTCATTGCCAAAGCCACCGTTGCATTGCAGATCACACAAACAGGCTTTGAATGAGAATAAACAAAAAAATGATCTTCCTCCCATTCAGGGTGAAAATAGAATGGTTTTCGCAATATCACGCAATGTGCAAAACCAACTTTTTCGAACTCGTCCAAGGCCGTGCAACCGATATGCATGAAACCTGGTTCGGAGCACCTCCAGATACACTTGAACAAAACCTATCCAAAGAATTTTGCTACATTAAAGTATGCGCATTTGATGACCAAACAAATTATCCTAGCTAGCTACCAAGCACAAACTTCATCATCATTCATCATCAATCATATGTCGGCCAATTTAAAAAGTATAAGCAAACCATGCTCTGTACCAAATTTGGGGAAGATCCGCCATTAGGGGGCGCTATAATAAACGTTTAAGTTTTGCAGTATCTCGGCCACAGTACATGCTATCAACGTACATGCCGCCCTGAGGCTCTATACCAAATTTGGTAAAGATCGGCCATAAGGGGGCGCTAAAGTCAACGTAGACCAGATCGGGCCCTTTTGCATCGATGTTGATGGGATATTTGCATCGCAACGTACCGCAGACCTTGCAGCTCACGCCTCTCGATATTTACAGACGTTTGCCTCCGCGCCGTCAGGCTTTGGGTTCTGCTTTCGCGCGCTCCCCGGGGCGTCGGGGGCGACTTGCATCTGTGACTTGGACCCCGTCATAACTGCTTGCAGTTCTAGTTTAATTTTGTTAACATATACAAAGGATTTTCTCTCTCTCTCTCTCTCTCTCTCTCTCTCTCTCTCTCTCTCTCTCTCTATATATATATATATATATATATATATATATATATATATATATATATATATATAAAACAATCAACATTATGACCTAATATGCTGAGGAAATAAATTCAAAAGGGTATTTTACAACAACTACGAATGCACCGCAAGGCTGTACATTACCAGCTTCATTGAACGCACCGTTAGCTGTCAGTGTTTAGTGTCAGTGCCGTGTTTAATCCAGCTACTAGCTAGCAGAAGGCTAACGTTACCTGCTGTTGAGTCGTTAAACTGTTAACTAGCCAGCAATGTTTCTGTTCTGCGCACTCTGTTCTCTTAATAGGCTACATCCATGCACTCCCTCCTTCATATAACAGTTGTATAGTGTTTAGAACGGCTCCGGGTGAAAGGTCAATATGGAATGGATTAATTGCGATTCATTTTTTTAACGCACTAATTTTTCTCAGATTAATTAATCAAAATGAACGCGTTACTTCGACAGCCCTAATATATATATATTCATTTTTATTTTTTAAGGCTGTCAAATAAAGCGATAATAGGATTTCGGTGTGCTGAAGGGGTTGCCAGTGTGCCTGCTCTATGGGCCCCATTAGTGCAGAAGCAGTGCCGATTATCCAGGTCAATGTATATGAGGAAGTTGCTTTATGTGCCACTAAGCAACTTTTTCAGGAATGAACAGGGCTCCACCTTCAAGACTGTATCCAAGTTTTTATATACATCCATGATCCTGATGCGAGATCACATATCACACGAAAATCCATCTTTTCAGGTTTCAACCTAATGTGTCTCGGGGCAGCAACTGCAAAAGCCTGATCACCCCACCATTTATACCTTGACCTTGGGACTTCTGAAACCAGTTGATTTGAAGACTGCAATGACCAGTTGTGCTCACACAGGGTTAAAATCTCTGACAAATACTCAGGGGCCAGGCCATTTAAGGCCTTGAAAACAAACAATAAAATCTTTTTTTTATTTCTTTTTTTTATAAATATTTTTTTTGTTTTAGGGAAGATACAATGTGCAATGCAATATTACAATGTCAATTAGAACAAGACATCTTTTTATTAACCCCATCCCACCCACAACAAACCCTTTTGTTGAGGAAGAGGACAGAAAGACACAAAGAAACAGATAAAAACAGGAGAGAGAAAAAAAATAAAAAACAAAGAAGATAAATAAAAAAAAGTAAATGAATTAAAAACACCTTCTATTACTCATGATAGCAAATAGCATGATAATTGTGCAATTCTTAACAGTTATTAAGAGGGAAGTGTAGTAAGTCTTTCAAAGTAAGCCAGTAAAGGGCCCCAATTTTTGTAAAATGTTCTGGTTGACCCTCTAAGAAAGTATTTGATGTTTTCTATTTTTAGAAACATCATAATATCAGAGAGCCACGTGGCGGCTTTTGGGGGTGTAGATGATTTCCATTCCATAATTATTCTCCGTCGTACTATTAAGGTTGCAAAAGCAACAACACTTTCTTTACTATTGGATATTACAAAATCACCCCCTTGTACCCCAAACACGGCCATTGTAGGCAGAGGTGTAGTGGTAAAAAAAGAGGTGGGTAAACTATAAATTCTGGTGGACCACGACGTGGTCACCTTTTAAGGTGGACCACTGCCTACCGGTGTATGTGTATCCTGATGACATCGCTATAGGCTATCATTTGATGGTACTACCAAGGGTATCACTGGTTGTTTCCTCATCATAGGTCACACAATCACTATTCAATTCATACATTAATCTAAGCTCTTGTTAAAGAGACTCAAGGGTTGAAATCTATAAAGTTTACTAAATGACAAAACAGAGAGAACAAAAATATTTAAGAGATAGAGAGGGAGGCTTATATCCAGGGCTTCCAATGCAATGCACTTGTACATAATGATTAGGGATTTGGGATTATTTTCATAGTTGATTATTCTGTTGAATATTTTCTCGATTAATCGATTAGTTGTTTGGTACAATATGTCAGAAAAATGTGGATCAGTGTTTCCCAAAAGCCCAGGATGACATCCTCAAATGTCTCATTTTGTTTCTGCTCCTGTAGAAGCTAGAGGTCTGTATGAAATCAACCTTGTTACTAGAAAAACATGTTTTTAGCCGCAATCTTATGGAGAAAAACTACACTACCCACAGTCCTAAGCTTAACAGCGACGCCTCTGATTGGTTCAACTCGCCGTTTCCATAGAAACGTTTACCGTACCCGCAAAACCGCGAACGGCTATAGCGATAACATTAACTAGCTAGGTGACTAGCAAAGGGAGCTTGTTGTCACAAACTTCCAGTGGTTTAAATGTCAGAGAATGCATAATTACATCCAGTTATTTATCTGATAATGTATCCTGAATTTTACTTGTAACATGGGCTAATGGGAACAGGTAGAGGTGACTTGTTGAGTCAGTGGCATGAATCTACAGTGAACCAAATTACCCTAAAAAACATGAAGTTTAGTACTGTTTTTCGAGCTCACACACTGTGGGCTTGTAGCCGAGTGGTTTGCTGGCATCAGGAGGAGGGCTGCTGTCTTGACGCCGCTTAAAAAATTGCCGGACATCTATTTTTACAATTTATTACATGAGACATGTAGGCTAGTTTGGGCTAGTAACCATGGATGTATTAGGAGAACTGATGAATCTTGATGCAGTCTGCTGCTTCCTGCTGGCTAGGCAAGAGATGCTCGATGGTGTTTTAAGCCCCCAACGTTGACTTCAAGGCAGCGCTGCGACCATTGACTTAATTCAAGGCCCCTAACTAGTGCCTTCCAGGCATCGCTGCCTGGAAGGCGACGTTGTGGGCTTTAACAAACAAACACCGCAAGAGATTGGTCAACACTGACAGTAAGCAGCGCAATTAGAAAGACTTCGTCTTAGGTTTAACAATCTATGAAACTAATAATGAAAAATATGAAACTAAAACGATATAAGCTTAATATCAAATCGCTTAGGAACTATAGGCTATTTAGAGGTGGATAAACACAATTTAGAGGTGGATAAACGCACTTTGGAGGTGGGTAAACGCTATTTCCGAATTTTGGGAGGTGCGTAAACGGCGTTTACGTGCGTTTAGCCTCCACTACATCCCTGATTGTAGGGCTAGGTTGTAGATCTAAATCAAAGGCTTCATTCAAGACTTTAAATATTGATGCCCAGAACTCTCTCAGCATGGAACATGACCAAAACATGTGAAGTAAATCTGCTCTGTCCATTCTACATCTGTCACAGATGACATCCATGTCAGAGTATATTTTGGCCAGCTTAACCTTACTATAGTGCATACGGTGAAGAACCTTAAACTGGATCAAATTCAAACGTGCACAAGAAGAGGTCCCATTAACCCAGCTCAGAGCCCTGTCCCATACAGCATCTGATGTATTTGCCCTTCACTCTTCTTCCCATTTCGCTTTGGTAGGATCCAAGGATATATTGTAGAGTGACATAATTGAATTGTATATGTTAGATTTGGCCTCTTGAGGTCAGAGAGGTCTGCAGTATATCCTCTAGGTCAGAGTGCTCAGGTAATTGAGGAAATGAGACGTGTGTCCAAATGAAATGACGAACCTGAAGATAGCTGAAAAAAACTGGAGTTGGTGATGGTGAATTTACTGACCAAGTCAGAAAGAAGTTATTCATGAAAAACTCTTTACATGTAGAAAGGCCCATACTGTCCCACTGTTTGAAAGTATTGTCCATTTTAGCAGCTGGAAAAAGATGATTATTACAGACAGGACTGAGTATGGAAAGGTCAGAGAAATGGAATCTTTGCCTAAACTGAATCAAATCCTAAGTCTTGAACTTACTACTGGGCTGGAGGAGAAGTGTGATGGGGAGAGGGGGAGTTTAGACGTAATCAATGCAGCAAGTGACGCCAGTTTACAAAACTTGGCCTCTGCAGTACACCAGTCTGCTACAGGAGATTGAAATCAGTAAACAATTTTTTATAAATTTGCAGCCCAATAATAGATCATTAAATTTGGGAGGGCAAGCCCACCTCTCTGCCTTGGTCTTTCAAGGAATTTTTACGTAGCCTTGGAGTTTTACCTCCCCATAAAAAATTTGAAAGTAACTTATCTGTTGCTCAGAAGAAAGACTTTGGAAGGAAAACTGGAAGACTTTGAAATAAGTATAAAAAAATGAGGCATGGGGCGGCCTCTAGCTCACTCAGTAATAGTGTTCGCCCCATGTTGGCTGAGTCCTGCAGCGGCGCAGGTTCGAATCCGACCTGCTTCCCTTTGCTGCGTGTCGTCCCCCATCTGTCTCCCCCTTTCATATCTATCCACTGTCCAATAAAGGGAAAAGCCCCAAAAAAATAATCTTTAAAAAAAAAAAAAACGAGGCAGGACATTCATTTTAATGCAGTTAACTCTTCCGGCTAAAGATAAATAAATGGTGCTCCATTGCTGGAAGTCAGATTTTAATTTCTCAAGTAATGGAGTGAAGTTTGCATCAAGCAAACCAGAAAAAGAGGGGGTGACATGGATTCCCAAATACTTAAAACCTGACTTTGACATATGAAAGGGCCAGTCTATATCTCGTATTTGGTGGGCCTTCTCGTTGACATGGAAACATGTGCTTTTTGAATAATTAATTTTATACCCTGGAAAGCTGCTAAAGTCTCCTAGAATCTTCAACATTACAGGTGTAGAAGACCACGGGTCCGTTATGTGAAGCTTAGCGTAATTTCATGCAGGAAGACTTTACAATTTATTCCTAATTGTCTCTTACTACCTTATCAAGTGCCGGAACACCCACTTTCTTTTAGCCAATCAAAAGAGGCCTCCGTTTTCTCCGAGCCAATCACAGCTGGTCTTCCCTGTTTTAAACTGCTGTGTGTGTCTCTCTCTCTCCCTTCTGTCAGCTGTCATTCTATTCTAGATCGACCCTCCTCCTCCCCTCCACCTCCGGTCACCAGCTCTCGTGGCTCCCTGGGCTTCCTTCCTCTTTTCGGCTGGCTCCTCGTTCGGGCTTCCTCACACCACCGCCAGTGTCTAGACTCCATCAGGGGGAGGTCTTCGGCTCCGACCCCTTCTAATATATTATTGTATTAATATATTTGTGATGGAGTCTAATCTCCAAACACCATTCATGTCAAGTTATACTTGTGAATACATTTTGCGTTTTTGCAACAAAGTCTCTACTGATTGAAATAAATTAAGAGATCATCCGCATACAAAGAAATGTTATATTCCATTCCCGTCCTGCTAATACCGTGTATGGACTGTGTGGCTCTTAGCTTTATTGACAGGGGTTCTATCGCTAGAACAAACAGCAATGGACTGAGGGGGCAACCCTGACATGTTCCTCTGGACAAAGAAAAATATTGTTAACACAATTTATTAGTGACTACTGCAGCCTTAGGAGAAGAATACAATAGTCGAACCCAGGAAATTTTTTTGGACCAAACCCAAATCTACTCAGCACGGAAAAAAGATAGCCCCATTCGACCCTGTCGAATGCCTTCTCCGCATCAAGGGACACCACCACTTCTGCTGTGACTACAGACGCTGGAGAATGAATGCACTACATTCAAGAGTCTGCGGATGTTGATGAATTAATGACGCCCTCTCATAAAACCTGTCTGGTCAATTGAAATGATATCTGATATGACAGAGTTTATTCTAGTGGCCAAAACTTTTGACATAATCTTAATATCTGCATTTAACAAAGATATTGGCCTATAAGAGCTGCAGTCCATCGCATCTTTGCCTGGCTTCAGTAAAACTGTGATGAGAGCGTCTGTGAGGCTCCGTGGGAGGGATGACTGTTCAAGAGAGTGGTTAAACATGTTAAGAAGCAGAGGTGTCAGCCGTGAAGAGAACTTTTTGAAAAACTCAATTGGATAGCCGACCGGCCTTGGGGCCTTTCCACTCTGCATATCTTTAATTGAGTTCTCTACTTCCTGTTTATCTAGAGGTCTTTCCAGGTTTTCACATTGGTCTTGTGTAATTGTTGGAATATTCAAGTTTTCTAAAAAATCTGTCATATGGGAGGTATCATGAGGAAATTCTGATGAGTATAATTCTGAGTTTTTTTTTTGAAAGTGCTGTTGATTTCTTGGGGGTCTATTGTCACTTCCTGAGGCCCTTTCCTAATAATAGGTATAAGTCTGGATGCAGATTTACCCTTCAGCTGATGGGCGAGAAGACGCCCTGCCTTCTCTCCATGTTCATAGAAGAATGTGCAAGAGATTTTGTTCAGTCTTTTCTGTAGACAATAAATCATATTGCGCTTTAAGGTTAAATTTTTCTTTGTATAGTTTTGGTGTTGGGGTCTCTGGGTATTGATGATCAATTTTCAAGATGGAGTCAATTAATTTTTCCTGTTTGCCTTCTTTCTTTATTGTGTGATGCTGAAAATGATATTTGTCCCCTTAGTACAACTTTTAACGTTTCCCACAATATGGATGGTGATATAGAGTCCGTCTCATTAAATAAAAGGAAATCATCTATTGCTTTTGATGCGTACTGACAAAAGTTTGTGTCCGAAAGTAATGCTGTGTTCAGCCTCAAGAAGACCTTGCGGGATAATTAAGTGCAATGTTAATGTCAAGGATGAGGGGTGCGTCATCAGACTCTACAATAGCTGAATACAGATTTTATTTAAGGGAGAATATGTTTGTCAATGAAAAAGTAATCTATTCTAGAGTAGTACTGGTGTACATGTGAAAAACAGAAAAATTCTCTTTTATTAGGGTATAGAAATCTCCATGGGTCTATAGAACCTATATGAGACATGAGGCTAGAGAGCGTCTTGGACATCTTTGATGTAAGTGTAGTTGTAGGATTTGAACGGTCCAAACCTGTATCAATCACGCAATTCATATCTCCCCAAATATAAATGATGTGTGTTTAGATCAGGCAATACGGTCATTATTTCCTTGAAAAAGTCGGCATCATCCCAGTTGGGGGCATAAATGCAAACTAAGACCACATGGGTATGAAATAGACTACCTGATACTATAATAAAGTAAGTAAGTAAGTAAGTAAGTAAGTAAGTAAGTAAAGTTTATTTATATAGCACCATTCACAGATAAAAATCACAAAGTGCTTCACAATACAAGTAAGGAAAATACAGCATAACATGAGGAAAGGGGAGGGAAAAAAGCGACTCCCAAACAATGCTCAGTACAGTACAGAGTACAGTGTGGGAACAGTAAAAAACCTCGGCAATTAGCACATACAACACGGTTCAACACATGACTTGCAATAGGGGAGGGGAATGGGGGTGGAGGTAAGCCAGCAACAGGCAAGCAGCCATCTGGTCCTGCAGCCGACAAAAGGCGCTGGTCACAGACCCGCTTGTCAGACTGGGGGGTAAAAAGCTATGAAGGCGTGGGACGGGGTATTTGGGTGGAGTGGGGGCCTGGAGAGAGTCAACTTTGACATGCGCCTAATCTTTGCGCCTCAAGTCCGCAGGGTGTCATCACGTGAACACAGCAAGATTGCCATGGAGACAGCCTTGAATAGGCCCTAGGCAAAGAAAACAATCAGCAGGTGTTTGAGGGAAGTTTGGGTAGGAAACAAGAGAGAAAAACACCCTTGAGGATCTGAAATTATTTCTGAGGGAGTAAATAATACCTTTTTATGAATTATTATTGATGTTCCCCTAGCTCTGCTGCTAAAGTTTGAATGATACACCTGTCCTACCCAAGCTTTCCTGAGCAAAATATGGTCTTGAACACGGAGGTGCGTTTCCTGTAAAAATGCGATTTCGGTGTGCAGTCTTTTCAAATGTGAAAATATCCGGGCCCTTTTCACTGGTCCGTTCATGCCTCTGACATTCCATCTAGTGAAACGAACTGAAGACATATTTATACTTTCTGTGCCATACATTGCCTAAAAGTTGACCAGACCATATGGGTGGTAAAGCACGCAATAACCATTGTAAGAAGCCATGAGACTGAAAAAGAGTGAAGAACAGAGAAAAGAAAAAAAAAGGAAAAAATATATAAACACATAACCTGGCAACCCATCCCTGTTATAAAACGAATAAGAAACTCTAGGTTCATCCTCTGAACTATGACGAACCGCAGCTTTAATGTGGTTAGACTTCCAATAGTCCCTCTTGCTATCTCTATGTTAGGCTATTCCCAATTCTGCTGCAAGCAAGTAAACGCACACATTCAACATGACGACTCGAATGGTATAGTGAACTAAACAGCCGACATCAAACAACATCAACTAGGCTAAATGAATCTACATACAACAGACCATATAGAAGTGAACTTATAACTCTGCAACAAAGGCCTGAGTGCATCCGAAAGGAAAATGTAGAAAAAGAAAAGGCACACCAGCTATAGTCACGTAGTTCACAGCAGGTAGCTCATAAATCCTTCAAAGATATTGTAACTTCACCTGCAGTGTCCTGGCTGAGTGAAGACATTATGTCAACAATTCAGGATAGTCCTCTGAAATAGTAGCCTGGGCTACTCGCGTGTGGCAACACGATGATCATAAAACTCCTGGGCCTCCTCCGGTGAAGAAAAGATGAACGTTTGGTTTTCGAATTGAACTCGAAGGCGTGTAGGATACAGCAGGCTGAACTGTGCGTTCTTCTCATATAGCAGCTGTTTGACGTCTTTAAATGCAGTGCGTTTCTTTTGGCAGACCCGCTGACAAGTCCGGGTAGATCCTGAGTTTGGATCCCTTAAACTCCACCTTGTGAGTCCGGGCCCACCGCAATACCTTTCCCTTCTCCTGGAACCGGTGGAAGCAGATCACCGAGGGACGGGGAGGCCGACCTTCCTGAGGCTTTTGGCCGAGAGAGCGATGTGCCCGTTCCAGGTCAGGGGGCTTTTCAAAGACGCCTTCACCCATCACTTCCATAAGCATTTCGGACACAAATTTTACGGTGGACTGGCCCTTCTCGCTGTCTTCTGGGACGTTCAAAATTCTGAGGTTAGCCCTTCGAGAGCGATTTTCCATGTCTTCTACCCTGTCAAGTAGAGTGGCGGTTTGCTCCTCCAACTGTTTGATTCTCTCAGCTGTGTGTAGTGCAGCAAAGTTGTCCCCAGCCAGAGACTCGGTTGCGTTTAATCGCGCCTGGAAGCTAGTAACAGTTTCTGTAAGTGTATTCACGGAGGATTGTAGCGAAGCAATCGATTCCTGAATAAGAGCAGAAATGTCTTCTTTGAGTGAAGATCGTTGTTTATCCAGCTCAACTACAAGTTGTTTCAGAGTTGGCCATGGCCATGCTAGCGACTTTGCTAGCCACGCTAGTACGGGTTGGTTGTGTCTTGTTCTTGCTCATTCTGCAAGTGGTGTGTCTCTTCCCGACGTATTAATGACTTTTATAACACGAGACTTATACTAGCAGTCAGAATGCCTTAAGTAGCGTTTTTAAAGGTCAATATTGAAAAGTTAAAGGGATACTTCACCGATTTAGCATTCAGCTTTGTATCAGTAGAAACCCGGTAGTATTTCTGAATGACCGTGCTTCCCTCCCTCATGACCCCCTGAGAGGGGAGATCTCTGCATTGGGGGTATGGAAAACATTCCTCCAATGACGCAAAATCCAGTATTAGGAGCTACTTCCGCATGTTTTCAACCCGCCCATCACCCGAAGCGAGCCGATCTCAGCTGGAAAAAAACGAAATGTCAGCCATCTTTTATCCTCGCTAGACAGGGCTCTCTCTTCTCAGCAGCAAAATTTTACAAAATTATGTGCTTTCAAACTACCGCACATGTGTACCACCGGAATACATCGCTACAGATCGGAGAATATGCAGGGAACGTTATTACAGACGGAATAATCGGCCCACTACGAGAGCTTCGCCTGCACGGAGACCAGCACCTCAACCAGCAGTGTCACTCGATGCCGCTAGCCGGGTAGGGGACATCCTCATCGGCTAGGTGGGAAGCTAACGCTAGCCGGCAGGGGCGCCGCCAGGAATTTTGGGCCCCATGACAAAAAATCAAATTGGGCCCCCTCTGTGCAGCTGTTGTCACCACATCTCTAGGACCTAACTATCCCATCAAAAGCCTTATATAACTCTAATTAAAGGCTTGCAACTGTCTTGCTTCTTGTAGTTCAATACTAGTACTAGCACAATATTTCCTGCTGGTGATTTGTACATGCATGCAAGTCTAGTATGCAGTTCACTATTTGATGCAAGATTAAAAGCAACCATAAAAATGTGCCGAAGGCCATTGTTTACAGTCTCAATGTATTTTTATTGTAAAATTTGACAAAATGGAAAATTCTCTTAACAAAATTATTATTATTATTATTAATTATTATTATAATTATTAATGAAAGATTTAAAAAAGAAAAATGAACAAACTTAAATATATTGTAATGGCAAAAATACTTCTAAAGCACATTCTTTTATTAGGATTTATCTGATTACTGTATGTGTTAACTTAAGAAAAAGGTTTCTAACAGATGAACAGCTAAAACTATAAACTTTGATTAACTGAAGACTGAAGTGTCTTTTTCGCAAGGTCTTTACTGACGTGTGTTTAGAACAAGTTTAGATTAGACACCGTAAACAATATCCTACAGTGTCTCTAAAACAGTTTTCTATTCCCCGGCAGCTGATACAAGGAAAGGTGTTATGACTTGGGTTTTAACTTGGCCAAAAGGCATGACATGACTCTTTGCTTTTTGTTTGTGTAACTGGGTCTTTGTAAGATCCATGAGGGGGGGGGAAGGAAAGCTGTCACCATTTGTTTTGATTCTCTATATGTTGGTTTTTCTGTGAGTTAAAGACTCAGAGCGCTCTTGCACAGCCACCGAGGTGGCTGTGTTACAGCGTTTCTCCATTTGCAAATGAGAATAAACACTCTATAACCAGACTTTGGTTTCTGCTCGATGGTCTTCATTTGTTTCACTACAAGCTTTAAACCTTTTATTTACTTACACCGTGTTGAACCGAGATAACTTCCACAACAATTTGGTGCCGAAACCCGGGATGGATGGACACAAGAGGAGATCTCTCCGGGCCCTGAAGTCTCGCGAACCAGGAGATTAATCTCCTGCCTCTAACCTCGACCATAAAAAGGGTTTTCTTGAGAGAAAGAGGTCAGGGAGGGGAGAGACTCTCGACTGTTCCACTCCATTCCAAACGAACGGAAAACAATTTCAACCAACACGGGTAAGATCAAATTTTAACGGATTTAATTGGAAATTCAATATTTTTTAAACGAACCCTAAAAACAAATTGAGAAGAATCATAATTGTAAAGAAACATAATGATTGATGAAGAACCAGGGAAAACAAAGACTGAGTTGGATTTGAGAAATTGAAACTGGGTTTTTATGTTTTATTTAGTTTATTAAAGGGGTGATTTTAACCATTCAATAACCAGAAATAAGGACTATTACAGGAGGCATTTCGGCAAAGAAAAACGGACATATTTCCTCAGTTTCCTCCGGTTCGAGGTGAAGAATTTTGGCAGTTTTGGTTCATTAGAAAACTGTTGAACAGAGACCGCGAACCTACCAACGGGCATTACTTTCCTGAATACCATTTCCACACACTCGCGTAAACCGCCAAAATGACCTAGGCTCTTATGTAGATGAGCGTGTGGAGAGGTAGGGAAGGATTGGTTTCAAGGAACGGGCAGGTCACTGTTAAGGACAGCTTTTTCTCCCAAAATAGTTTGTGGGAGAGCAAGCTGACCAGAATTTTGGCAGTTTTGGTTCAATAGAAAACTGTTGGAGACGCGTTTTCTCACAGTTGGTCTTGATTGAGAAACGCACAGGTCTAGGATTTTTCTCAGTTTTCCAATAAACGGGGCCTTTGGGACGACGGTCCTGATTGTAAAAGTAGCTACTTGACTTTTGGTGAAAATGGGAAACTCCGTAATTGCTGTCAGAGAAGCGGGAACAAAGTGCAACCTCAAAAAGTTGCTTTCATCTTTTGTTGGACCCTTCCTGCCTAGTAGATTACTGGTCTTTCAAACTAAAAGTTTTAAATCACAGGCCCAGGGGGCCCGATCGTGGGGGAAATGGAACGGAAATATGGACAAAGTTGTTTGAGATGCCTATCTGATTAGTCAAAAAGTTATGGTTCCCCAGAAAATGGTTAATTTAGTGATGTAAAATTAAGAATGGAAGGTGCAGAGAGAAAGCTGAAAGAAAGAAAAACGATTGAAACAATAGGTTTTAAACCAAATTAAGAAGGATTGTGAATGTTTCAATGTATGGATGGAAGAAACGTAAAGTAGATACAGGGAAAGAATGCTATAACACACATACACCTATAACCTCCTCATCAGCTCCACAACCTAACCCAAGTCCATATTCTGAGTTTTCCAGTCCTATACAACCAGGAAGGACGAGCTGGGAAAGAGAGAGGACGAAGAGGACACATAATTCTGTGCACCGCCGTCCAAAACCTCAGACCCGACTACCGGACAGAACCGCCACAGCAGTCCACTCTGCATCAGGTGGAAAGGAACAACAGGACCAAAGAAAGAACAAACAAAGTAAGAGACTTGACAAAACCATGTTTGAAGCGTATGTCTGCATGTTAACAACAGGCTGGTGGGCAACATATGGAGCGCGGACCCGAAAAAGGCCGCGGCCACAAAGAGCGTGGTCGCGCCAGGCCAGGAGGCCGAGGAGGGTACCGTGGACGAAATAATGAGCCCTACAACCCAGACCACTGTTGGTACTGCAAGGACTTTGAACATTGGGTATGTAACTGCCCGAAGAAAAAAGCAAAAACATCTCAGAGGGAGAACAACACGCTGACTAACTGAGTCTCAAAGCTGACTGAGGACGGTAACACAGACACATTCATAGACACGCACACAGCTTCATGCAATGAAGAAATGCTTCGCACTGATACACAGTTTTTTTTGTTTGCTATTAGGGACAAATTGATAGGGTAAAAAGATTGTTATAGACAGGTTTAACCAACATACTGATCTTTTTAAATCCTATAAGAGATGCCTAATTGTGTATAGTTATAGTAGGCCCACTTCATTTTTGGTATTTGACACCATGGGGTTATAAATGTAATTATTAGAGTTTTAAAAGGATTGACATACAGCAGCTCACTGGTCATTTCCTTATTGGGTAAATTGAGTTTACTAATTCTATTTTTAGGTAAAACTGAACGACAAATCAGAAAGTTTTCTGACAGACTAGTGGTTGTTGTTTTTATTTCTTCTCTGGAAAGTCTAGAAAAAAGGAATGAACCACTCTTATGCTTTTTATGTGTATTACTGATCTTTAGGATCCATAAAACAAATAGAAAAAGGCTCAGTTTTGTTTCCTACAAAGTATGAGTTGTAAACTTATAGGCAGACACTTAAGGTGTCTATTTTGGTATTAGGGTTGTTTCCATGTTTCCAGTTGTGCGTCTTGATAAAAATCATTCTTTGACTGATTATTCTTGACACATTGGAAAATGCATACTTTTGTTTACATTTCAAGTGTTTCTCTTTGCCAGCCTGTTAACCTCCTGGCTGAGAGGAAGTATGTTTTTGCCTACAAAGGTACACATGAAGCCATAACAATCACACTGTGCTTCTTTTGTTTTCATTTTTGTCACAGCTGAAGCAGAAGAGTTTTTTTTGGGAAAAAAACAGGACATTTTTAATGAATGAGCGGGAGTGTTCTTGTCTACTGGAAGAGTCTCACTCTCACTTAACTGTCTCATATTTTTTCATCTTTGTCTCTTACAGATCAGGAGACTAAATCAGGACATTTTTATGACTTACTAGACTGACTGACTGGACGGATTGTTATGAAGAAAACGTTCGCCACAGCGCGTGTTTGGGCCTGCAGTGTTCACCGTTTGGGTGAAGTCTGTGCCTAACACACACTTTTCCACGGTAAAAATAACGCTTTTTCCAGTTGATGCTTCACCAATTTTTTGCCTCAGGGTACCGCGTTGCCTCTTAGGGAAAATTGTGGTCATCAAAAACGACGCTCCGAATACTGGCCTCAAAAACATCAGTATCCGATAAAACAGGAAGCGATCGATGTAACCGTACGGGTTCTCGTTTTCTTAACTCCTCATTGGCTGTTGGAGTCATTTTTAACCATATTTTGATAAACGGTGTGCACACAATAATTTTTTTTAGATGGAGAGAACATTGGAGTTTTTGTCAAAAACAGTTAGATATCACTGTGATCTGACATATAGTTTGGGGTAAGACTAAATTGGGATTTTTTGGTACATGAAACATGTTTATTACTGTATTATCATTGTTGAACTGTCTTTCCAATATACCTACAAATCAATTAGCTGCTAAAACCATTTATTTGGCTGACAGGATTGCTACAACATTTCCTTAGAGGCGTTGAATAGATGTGTGTTACAATGCAACAGGAGGAGTGTTGTTTTCTTTTCCTTACAGGGAGCAGCTAAGGTGGGGGCTTGCACACACACACCCAAAAATAAGATGGGGGAGGAGTTGTGCATGTGGAGGAAGGAGACATTTGGATTTCGAATTTAGGTTCAGCAATGATGATTTTGATACACGTTCTTGTCATAGATCGTACAATGTGATATGTTTTCTAGATACAAATTGGATAAATAGACTAAAGCACTCAGTGCTTAGTTGAAAGTTGTGACTATGCTAAATACTAGACAGCAATTAGTATTACCTTGTGTTGCAAACATGATAAATAAGATAAACTACATAGCTTTGTTGGGTTTATCTGAGCTTATTGGTTAAGACAATATTGAAACTGATTCGGGTTTATAGAGATTACATTCTATCAGCATTTAATATTGTACTCTAGTGGGATTTCAGCAGAACTGCACTATAGATTTTGGTTGCATTTGAGTTACTATATGATAAAATTGTTTAAACTATTAACATGATGTTGAAAACGTTTTGTTTTGGTGATTGGTGTTTTAACTTTTGTTGCTTTTATACAGGTATTTCTGTGTAAGACAGGAGAGTGTTAATGGAGAAACCACTAAACATTATTTATATATACTGAGAGTTTGAGTCATGTGTTTTACATGCCTCAAACAGGAGGGATAATAGTAGCTTCATAAATAAGATGTTTAAAGTATAAAGTGTTCACATCATTTGAATTTTTAAGTAAATTTTAGTAACAGTTAAAGTTCAGTTGGTACTTTGTTTAGACAAAAAACAGTAGCACATTACACAGACAGTCTGTGAAAAGATAATGTTCCTCTGTTTTCCTAAGTTTCCAAGAACAACTACCAATCAGAGCCGAGGAATCTCTGCATAGTCTCAAATGACTGCTCATGAACTGCAGTAAAACTGAATGTCAAATTGAATAAAAATGATCAATATTCTGTTAGTTCATTGCCTATTTCTCACCTAAAATCCTTTCAGGAACGTATTTTAGTAATGCAAAATTAGCTGAAATATGGGAAAGTTTTCCCTAATGCTTTTAGGAACACCAGGAAGAGACAGAGGGAGGTGGATTTGATTCCACAAATGATCTGATTGGTGTAAACAAATATTGAGATGTTTTTATCCAAGTGGCCAACTAGCTGTAGCTTTAAATGACATCACTACTTGCATGGTAGCTTTTCAACATTAAAGGCCTAATACAATGCTCATAACTAAGTTTGTAGTGTTGGCTTCAAAATATTATTAAAATAGGATAGTGTGATGGGGAAACCTTTTAGTACCATCATCACTGACAGCTCTGAGGAGTCATAATTAAGATCAAATACTAAATAATTGATATGTCTATGATAGTCATGCAGTACCAAAACATTGTTGTGTTCATTTTTTATTTTCCCAGTCCTTAGTTATTTTAAATACAGTCTTTGTATTTTTCTAAATCTGATTGATTTGCACTAAACAACCCTTAAGAGTAACAAAAACATCTTTAGGGATAGGACATCTTCCCTCCACCGCTCAGTGCGAAAAGGACAGGTGAAATGTTGTGTACAATTTTCTTCTGCACTCTCTCTACCATGAGTTTCCAGGGTTTTTAGCAGACTTGCCAAGGAAAGTGGAATGGGCGCTGCATCAACTCAAACCAGGAGACCTGGTGCTAGTGAAGGACAGCAGGAGGAGAATGGACACCCACGGCAGAGAAGATAGCAGAGAGAGCCACATGGATTCACGCCACACACTGCAAGCAGGTTCCTGACCCAGAAAGGAGCAGCGTTCCTGATCCGGAGAGGAGCAGCTAGGTTTGCGATAACCTACAGCTAGGTTTGCGATAACCTACAGCTAGGTTTGCGATAACCTACAGCTGGGTTTGCGATAACTCACATCAAGCGACAACACTTTCCGTTGTGTCGCCTACGGGGGAGAACTGAGAGCAAGCCTGACAGACGGCGATTCTGTGCTACTCTCAGCAACCGACGAGAAGACTGCGTGGGAAAAGGGTGATAACTTCACCTTGCATCAAAGAGTGAAAGATTGACCTACAAACTGGTATGGCCACTGATTAAACTTTTTGCAGGAAACAACAGTGACGCTGAATACTGAAGGAACAATTCACTCTGCACTTCTGTTCAGCAATAAAAAACACACACAGTTTAGGTACTGACAGACTGTTTGACTTCTCTGAGGCTTCAGAGGAGAGTGTATTTTCTTTCCACTTTTGTTTCCACAAAACGATTGGTGGTTGAGAAAAACGACTAATGGAGCAGTCAGACCGGAAACGACGGAAATGGTACCCTCCACGACAATTCGGGGGTTCAGAGTTTGTGGTGTTTTTATTTTTGTTACTGCATTTGTGGTGGTTGCGTTTGTGATATTAGAAAGATATGATAAACAATTGATTGACGTAATGACCTCTGCTAACAAAACCTTCCCAAATACCACTGCCACACCCACACACATTGAAGTCACTCATGCAGCACAGAGGGGGGAAAACGCCGCGAGATGCGCTCGGCAGATGACACTTCCAGAGAACTATGGCGCTCACACTACAATAAGTACGGTAGATCAAATATCACTGTAATGGCTAATATGACCTCTACTTGCATGCTTAACCCTTGCGACTATTTCTTGTGTAGGGAAGGGGGGTTACATGGTGGGCGAGCTGAAATCTACATATGCTATGTTTACACAGGTGAAAGACATACTTTATATACATATTATACATATATTTATATACATGTTTTATATAGAAATAATTCCATCGCCCATATCTGACATTCCACATAGACAACCTTTGACCGAAACGCTTGAAATTATGACAAATCAATGGACTTCCTTGGCTAATATTGATGATGCATTTTCTACTAATATCTGGCTAGGTTTAGTTAGGAAATTCACGCGTGACTCAGGTTACAATCACTTATGTTATGTTTGTTCACTTTTTCCTCACTCACAAAAACAAGCGACTCCAGTAAAACCCCAGCCTTTGACTTTAAAGGAAGCCATCTGCGCGCTAACAGCACTTAAAGATGTTAGAGAGGAGGGGGGCCAATTTTACTCTGCCTAACCTCAACCAGCACCTTGTGCTCAGTTTTGCAAATCGTACTGTGCGCGCTCCTAATGGTACTATGCTTACCGCAAAAGAGGGTAAACTTTCAAACAGCTTAGGCCAATTTCATCCTAGTCTAATGAAAAATCTGAAACATGCACTTTGCATTGAGAGAGATCAGTGAAAAGGTTCTCGTTATTTGGGATCAAATCCGGGCTGCCAACTGACTCTAAATTGTACATGTGCGACAGGTGAATATAACATTAGTCCATGTCTACACTCTACAGCAGGTCATCTGAATGCTTCTGCTCTAGACACATCCCTAACTCACATGATGCGCTGGCCTGATGATTCTGGTGCAGGGTCACTGGTGAGTTATGTTTGGGTCTGTGGTGATCACATTATCAGATTTTGACTCCCTTATGGGCTGGAAGATGTAGCCTGATCTATTTGTCACCGTCCATTCATTCCACTAATGAGGAAAATGTTTTCATCTCTGTTCATGACAAGTATGATACAATACCAGGCATTGTAGACCACTGAAGACTACTGAGTTATTCCAGCTGCTTAGGAACAAGGATAACTTCAGCGACACAGCCAGTGATGCTTTATAATGCTAATTATTTGTTTTATTTTTCTTATGATGATTATATTTGTGTTGCTCAATGCTAGGAGTTGTGTGGAGTCATGACAGGTTGGTTTCAATTACCAGGAGGGGCACACTTGCACTCCCTGTACACATGGATAGGTTCAGACACACAGAGGGTTTAAGCTTTAGCTCTGATTACAGACTATTTTTGTATTTTTATTATTCCTGATTTACACAGAGGATTTTTATTTTGTACTCCTCAAAGACCACTTGTAATATATGTGTATATATATAGCTATATGGCCAAGTGCTTTAATCTTTAAAGTAATTTTTGTTTATGTGATTATTTTGTAATCAAAAGGGTGAAATGTAATGGCAAAAATACTTCTAAAGCACATTCTTTTATTAGGATTTATCTGATTACTGTATGTGTTAACTTAAGAAAAAGGTTTCTAACAGATGAACAGCTAAAACTATAAACTTTGATTAACTGAAGACTGAAGTGTCTTTTTCGCAAGGTCTTTACTGACGTGTGTTTAGAACAAGTTTAGATTAGACACCGTAAACAATATCCTACAGTGTCTCTAAAACAGTTTTCTATTCCCCGGCAGCTGATACAAGGAAAGGTGTTATGACTTGGGTTTTAACTTGGCCAAAAGGCATGACATGACTCTTTGCTTTTTGTTTGTGTAACTGGGTCTTTGTAAGATCCATGAGGGGGGGGGAAGGAAAGCTGTCACCATTTGTTTTGATTCTCTATATGTTGGTTTTTCTGTGAGTTAAAGACTCAGAGCGCTCTTGCACAGCCACCGAGGTGGCTGTGTTACAGCGTTTCTCCATTTGCAAATGAGAATAAACACTCTATAACCAGACTTTGGTTTCTGCTCGATGGTCTTCATTTGTTTCACTACAAGCTTTAAACCTTTTATTTACTTACACCGTGTTGAACCGAGATAACTTCCACAACAATATAAATATCTATTAACTGCCCTTCATGATGGGAATAATAAAGTCTGTATCTATAGATGTCATTTCATAATTCAATCTAAATGAACTTATCAAACTGGATTATTTTAATATTGTCTGTATCTTACATGCAGGCTCAGGTAAGCTACTCACTGTTTCCAACTGTCCAGCATCAGTACAGACAATTGTACAGGTTGTTGTTTTTTTATTTTATTTCATAATTATCATTATGTGAGAAAATAATTGTTATTAATGTGTTTGAATTTCTGTCATTAATACATACTACATTTTCTTTTTTGTAATGGTAAAAAGAGCAAGAGACCCACAGACTCCCTACAATGATGCTAACTGGCATGTCACTGAACCCAATGTTGCTCACCTTCACTGGGACAGGGAGGGGCACACTAGGGGGAGACTGGGGTAATGCTGACTCATCTGTTGTTAAGTCTGCTAAAAGGGGCAGGGACAATGATTTAATATGAATATCTTGCTAAACGTTTCTCTGCACTGATTAAATGGTGATTAAATGTAGGCTAACACTAGTCTGTAGCTAGCTAGCTTATTTCACTATGGACATTAAGCTAACAGGTTAATACCACTCACAGACTACAGGCTACCCACCTTTCTTGGTGAAAAACTGGGTTACAGTTTGACACCCTTTCCTTTGTCTTTCCTCTCTCTCTTTTCTCTCTTTACTTTTTTTGAAAACCAGATTTTGATTTAATGTTACTTGGAAACATTATGGTCACTGAAGTTCTGGTGCATCTTGCTACTGCCTGCACCAAAACAAACACCGTGAGCGTGCTAAGGCAGGACCAAACCATTTCATGCAGATACAGGGGGGTGGTCGGTCAATATGGATGTTTACCTTTTGGTCAATGGGGATATTTAACTTTTACTGCCAAAAACAAGTAAAAACAAAGAGATAATTCATTTAATTATTATATTTCAAATATATATATTGAATGATGATGGTTTAATAATTTTATATTAGCTTTTACCTATTTTTTGGGGCCCCTGTCAGTCATGGGCCCTTGGAATTGTCCTAACATTTCCCCCCTATACGGCGCCCCTGCTAGCCGGCCACCTGTTCCATCAATCCTGCTTGCAAGTGTCTGCTCATTAGACAACAAACTGCTACATCCAACTTCAACAAAACTCCCAACGCGAGTTCCGAGACTTCTGTGTTTTTGTGGAAACATGGCTGAACAACAGTGTACCGGACTGTCCAGCTACCAGGCCTGCTAGCCCTCCGAGCTAGAGATGCTCTGTCGCCGGGGAAAAGACTCATGGAGGTGGGCTGTGTTAACACGGACTGGTGCAGAAATGTGGTGATTTGTATCCAACTAACTGCTAACTGCTGGTGGAGTTTGTGACTGTTAAATGCCAACCATTCTACATTCCACGCTAATTCACGGCTGTGTTTATACTCGGTGTTTACAGCTCACCAAGCCTAATGCTAGTATGCGTTAGCTGAACTTTATGGAGCCTATAATGTGTGTGCACTAAATGTAGCCTGTTTCGTATGTCGTTTTTATATAATGTTGTTTTTATATATTTTAAATGTGTAACACCACTTGAGCCATGGTGAAACGTTGTTTTGTGTATATGGTTGAAATGACAATAAAACACACTTGAGTTGAGTTGAATGCCTTTGTCTGTCTGTAGCTAATAGGTAGGCGTGGCTTGGGAGTGGACTCGTAAAGCAGCGAAGCAGGTGCATTCTGGGATTTGGTGTCTTTCATCCATATGAGCCAAAAACACATTTTCTGGCTTTTCTCGGCCTAGAAGACACCAAAAAAATTCACATTTCTACTACATAAGTGACCCAATTTAAAGATATATTCAGCTTTCCAGCGGTGAAATATTCCTTTAATATTAGAAATTGTGCCGCATGACTGGCTATTTTCATAGGCAAATGGAATATTATTGCGAACACAACAATGGGCCCTCTCACTGTGTTTGGTTCAGCTCAGCATGCAATTGTTTCTCCAAGCCTCGTTCAACACCAAACTGAAGCGAACCTCCAAAATAACAAATCAGTATGCTGCAAACATATTGGCTGCAGTGTGCCTTCGCCTGATAGGAGGCACATCACTGATGATTACACAGGATCCTCACTACCATCACATGCTGGGCTGCCGTTGAATGAACACACACACACACACTGTCACCTCCCCCTTCTACTGCAGCCCCTCCATCAGCCTCTGACCTGTATCTGTGACTTACATCTCTAGAGGATGTCAAGTCAAACAAGATCAAAACAAATCTCTGCTTCCCTCTTCAGTAAATTACAGTGGAGGCAACCTATTGATGTTAATTATTTGTATGCCACCCACACAGTCCAATTTGCACAGAGACTAGGCTCAGGCCCTCCAGGAGACCTTACATATAAACAGATTGTTCATCAGGTGTTCTTGATTGATCAAATGAGCATTGGCCGTAATGGATTTAATAATAAATGCAGACCCTGTAGTGCAATGACAAATCTGTTTGGAGGGCTGTTTCACCTGAATTATTATTTTAATACAGGTACTAGATAACATCCAGGCATAAATGATAGAGGGACTCTCACAAACTATGATGAAAGGTAAAAACGTGCTCAAACACACAATAAGAGGTTAATTACTGTAATATGGTGTCTCTCATACCAACGTGGATAATACCATGTGACGGTTACAGACTACAAAATCAGCGAGGCTGAAAAAAGAAGAAATAAAAGCCAGCCTGCATCTTCTATCTTGGGCAGGAGAGCCATTTATGAGCACGACAATATTTCTGAGGACATTGCACTCCCACTCATCAACCAATAAGAAGTTCCTCCATTAGGAAAGACATTTAGATTCAGACCATTAGAGAGCCAGCGGAACAGCAGTGACTTTCATTCCACTGTCAATACACATAATAGGCTAAGCAAACCCTTCTTCCATTTCTATCTAAGACTCTTGAGCGTGCCATTTACAATCAACTCTCTACCTATCTCCACCAGAACAACCTTCTTGATCCCCACCAGTCTGGCTTCAAGGCTGGTCATGCAACAGAAACTGCCCTCCTTGCTGTCACTGAGCAGCTTCACATCGCTAGAACAACCGATCTCTCTTCCATCATCATCCTTCTGGACCTTTCTGCTGCCTTTGACACAGTGAACCACCAGATCCTCATTTCGACACTCCAGAATCTGGGTGTCTCAGGCTCTGCGCTATCATTGCTCACATCTTACCTGGCAGACCGTACCTACCGGGTAACTTGGAGAGGATCTAGCTCAGATCCTTGCCCACTCAAAACTGGGGTTCCTCAGGGATCAGTCCTGGGTCCCCTCCTCTTTTCTCTGTACACCAACTCTCTCGGATCTGTCATTCATTTGCACGGCTTTTCTTATCCCAGCTACGAAGATGACACCCAACTAATACTCTCCTTTCCTGAGTCTGAAACTCAAGTAGCAGCACGTATCTCGACCTGTCTAACTGACATCTCCTCTTGGATGTCCACACACCATCTGAAACTCAACCTTGACAAGACTGAGCTCCTCCTACCCAAGACGTGGCTATAACAATTGACAACTCTGTGGTAGTCCCCACCCAGACTGCTAGAAACCTGGGTGTGACACTTGACGACCAACTCTCTTTCACTGCTAACATTGCTACAACCACCCGATCTTGTAGATACATGCTGCATAACATCAGAAGGATACGTCGCCTTCTAACGCAGAAGGCGGCTCAGGTTCTGGTTCAGGCTCTAGTCATCTCACATCTAGACTACCGCGACTCCCTCCTGATTGGCTTGCCAGCATGTGCCATCCGACCCCTGCAGCTCATTCAGAACGCAGCAGCTCGGCTTGTCTTCAACCTCCCCGAGTACTCCCACACTACACCCCTCCTCCGCTCTCTTCACTGGTTACCAGTTGCTGCCCGCATCCGCTTCAAGACACTAGTACTTACATATAGGGCCACGACTGGATCAGCCCCAGCTTACATCCAGGACATGGTCAAACCATATACCCCAACCCGCCCACTTCGCTCTGCATCAGCCAAACTGCTTGCTGCTCCCTCACAGCGAGGGAGAACTAATCACTCAACGAAATCCCGACTGTTCACTGTCCTGGCTCCCAAATGGTTGAACGAGCTCCCCACCGATATCAGGATGGCCAAAAGCCTACACACATTCACGAAGGCTAAAAACACATCTCTTCCGACTACACCTCGGATAAAACAAAAAAAAATAATGAATAAATCTTGAACCTGCACTTTCATATGTCTCTTTGTAGCTTTACTTATTTAAAGCTATGTACTTGCACTTACTACTTGTTGTCTGGAGTTTGTACCTTCACAGTTGAAAGCACTTAATTGTAAGTCGCTTTGGATAAAAGCGTCAGCTAAATGACATGTAATGTAATGTAATGCATAAGGACAATCACTCCACCCCTCAAGCACACTGCATCACTGTCATTGTTGCTGCTCAGGTTCCAAAGTGAAATATTTGCTGCTGCTTCCACCATCCTGCAAATGTTTGTATCTATCAGGTGCAAGTTGAATGCTGAAAAGGTGTTTTGTTTTCACTCTAAAACAGAAATATGTTGTTGTTGTACCTGTCCCCACAGATACACTTGCAAACACAAAATAAGGAAGGCAATGGATAATAGAAACTTTCTACTTACACCACACATTCCTGGTATAGTGTATTATCGGTTTACTCAATTTCAGAGGTCTTTGCTGCACACATTTGCATAATTGTGAGGGAAGCCTGATTTCTTGAAACTACTATAACTCCTTAAATAATTATGGTCAAGTTCACATTTGGTAGGTTAAAGTTGAACGAGGCTGGATGCTGGATGTTCAGTACCAATACCAACTTAACAGTTACAATCTCAGAACCAATGTGAAGATAAAGAAAACACTAATGGAGGCCCTCACAGCAACATCCATGTTGGGGTAATAACACATTTGCATTAACAACATGACTCTCTTATGTCCCATGGTACACTCAGTAACGAAGGTGGAGGAAATATTCTGAAAGCGTCAAAAGTCCTTGCAACGGATGCCAAAGTAACTGAGTAAGGTTTGTACTCTGCAAAGCTTGTCATTCTCTGAGGACGCTCATGTAGCCGAGCTCCCCAGGTTATGAATTATATGGAACACGAGTCACAGCCACTTTTTCTTCCTGTTAACACGCTCATCGGAGGAATTGGGAGGAGATGGGGAAAGCATTGAAATGGGTGGCCTCTCTCACTGTAGGCACAAATCAAGATCCCCCAAGTCACTCAGCCAATGCCACCTGTCTGTACAAACAAGCACCAGATATGTGTACACATGAGTGGGAGTGAGGAGTCATTATGTAAGTGTAGTCAACAGACATAGCCTTGCCATTTGAGTGACAATGATTTCTCCTACTTGTTTCCAATTTAATAAGAAGGCAGCAAGCGAACATGGGAGGGAAAGCAGCCAGTCCATGCATCATTGTCTGTCAAGAGAAGGCCAATTATAACTGCACAGCGTGCTTCTCTGTGGAGACTGCCATGTACATGCAAGTATGTGCATTTAGAGTGTATGCTTGTCGATTGATCATGTGTCTGCTAGGGGTGGAAATTAGGTCTCACGATACAATATTATCATGATACTTATTTCACAATATGATATTATTGCCATTTTAAACAGACTAGTGCAGTGCCCTTTTGGCCTGTTTGGAACAGGCCAAAAGGGCTCCCAGACCATGGTCAGGAAACACAGGGGAGACATTCCCTCCAGGACTGACGCTCTATCGAGGGTAACACCCTTCATTTTACCGACAGTATTAGCAACAGATGAAGCCACCGTGTCTTAAGAAGATTGTTGTTTTATTGTTCACTGTTAACTCACTTTACATCGTCTCTGCTCTCTCTTTGCCCTTTTTGCTTTTCACACAGCCGCACGTTAGCTCGTTAGTTAAGTTACTCATTCCGACACTGCTCGTTCTCCTTACTTGACCACACACTCTCTGACATCACTCACTCAATGTACCTGCCATTCTCGCTTTACATTTCTTTGCTGTTTTCTTGCTTTTTGCTCGCATGTTTCTCTATAGAGCTCCCCCTACAGTTTCGGAATAGACATTTAGCAGCTCCTATGTTTACTTGTGTCTGACTCCTCGCTCGGTCAGTCTGCCGTTTGCTCTTTCTCTGTTCCTCCGACAATGCTTTCCTAGCTTTCTGCTTCTTTTTTGCTGGCTCAGCCATGACGATAGCGTGAAAAACTCCACTGCTACCTTGTTAGCCGGTTCCTGAATAGGCGTATGTGTACCATGTACATGCAAGTATGTGAATTTAGAGTGTATGGTTGTCGATTGATCATGTGTCTGCTAGGGGTGGAAATCACCAGAGGTCTCACGATACAATATTATCATTATACTTATTTGCTGTGAAGCAATTTGTTACATCGCGAGACCTGATATCACGCGATACTTATCACGCTGAGGCCGGCGGCTCGCTGCCCGAAAGTTGCAAGGGTGGTTTTGCAGTTCACAGGCGCTAGGGGTGAACGAGACGACCACCATTCAACCCGAAAAAAAGTCATATAACCATTCCAATGATTCTGAAGCTGTTCAGTTAAGGTAAAGCTAAAAACAACTGCATAGTTCCTCTTTAACATGCGGTTCAATCTTTTCGCCTAGCCATTACATGTCCAGGTAGAGATGTGGCCTGGGCGGGTGAAGCAGAGACTTCAACTGTCAACATCTGTTATTTAAATGTTTAATGTATACTTTTTATTGATCTCCAGTGGGGAAATTACAATGTTTTCACTCTGTTGTTAGAACACATTACACACAGGCCTGAAATACACGCACATGCTCAGGTCCTACGTATGCACTAATGGAGAGATGTCAGACTGAGGGGGCTGTGACCAGGGCTGGACTGGGGTAAAAAAACAGTTCTGGACTTTTGAGACCCAGGCAGCTCACCAAAATCGCCGGATATAAACCATCCTTGCACTCCCCTTCAACACATGTACAGACCAGCAGGGTTCAACATTGATAGAATGGTAGATTTGCTGGACTCACCAGCCAAAAAGTTAATGTTGAACCCTGCATATCAACCCCTAATACTACCACATAGCTGAGTAGTAAGTAAGAGAGTATGACAATGTACTCATTGAGTGAAAAAGGCTACCTGGCTCCTGATGGCAAGATTGGCTAAAGGTTGAGGTTGGAGCATGGCTGTCATCAAGATGTAGTAAACAAGTGATACGTCTGTTAAACTAAAGCTGCATTTTGTACACAGTAAGCAGCTTAAGTTAGTGGAATGTGGATAAATCATAAAGCGATAGTACTATGTTTGTAAGTGCCTTAGCTTGCTAATACATAACTAACATTAGCTTACTAACAGCTAACTTGTCCTCTCCGGTAGACAAGGGTGCTAAATTCATCGTTTGACATGCTTAGATCTAGTGTTTTTTAGCTAGCTACTGGCACTTTGCCATCAGTGGGGGTGGGACTTAAATGTGCTCTCTTTCTAAGGTAGGACGGAAGTGGGCCATAGTGGGATATGATTGGCCATTGTTCAGATGAGAGACAAACCAGTGGGCCAATCATGTGATCTCTCTCCTCTCTGTGGGCCGGTCAGTCAAAGACCAAGGATGTGAATGGCCAGTGTTCACATGAAAGACACACAAGTGGGCCAATCATGTGATCTCTCTTCTCTCTATGGGCCTATCAAAAAAAAAAAAAGACCATATTCTTTTAATACATCCATGGGAGTGCAGTTGCAGCCCATTCAGCCCACACAAATAGACCGGCCCACCGAGAAATCTCCCGGTACTCCTGATGGCCAATCCATGCCTGACTGTGACATCTGGACAGGCGACCTGAGGGGTTCTGGTAGTGCCCAGGAGGTGAACTGGCACCTCTCCAGCTACCAGTCCACACTCCACACTTTGATCCGTACAGGGACTTGAACCAGCGACCCTCCTGTTTCCAACCCAACTACTGCCACCCCTAACCCCTTATCTCTAAAACGATACATTTCTGGCTTCTGGGTATTATTCTATGCTTAGGCATGTTTATTTATTTTTTACAGTTTATTGTCTATTTTGTTATTTCGTTGTATGGTCTTTAATATTGAAGTTAATATTTTCTTGATTTTTATTGCAGCAAAATGGGATTGTCAAGCAAACTGACCAACACTGTCATGAAAAAAAAGCAACTGATTTTAGTATTCTAGTACCAAAAAGTTAAAATGTGCACCTTTTATAACAAAAGATCAAATCTTGGTGTCCATGTATTGATACAGTATTGCCAAAGAAAATGTCACGATACTGTATTGTATCCATTTTTCAGACACTGGCAGAAAAGAGTTTGTGTGATGCTGCTGCTATGCTTCAACAGCATGATTACAACTCATACATCACATTGTTGTTTACAAGAGACACCTACCCTGCAGGCTCAGGATCCATTCACCTTCAATTAAATCTGATCCATCCAAAGTTTTTTGGGCGCTCAAGCGTCATACCAAAGAATATCTTTTGAAATGTATTAAATGAAAAGTGAAATAAGCCCTATTTCTGCTAGTGTGTCAAGTCATCAGTCCAAAGTCATTAGTGCTATGACACTGTTTGATGTGGTAGCAGAGACCTGATTTAAATGCCATCAGACACCCGTATGTCATCCGGATCTGTCATCACTTCATCAGTCACCACCCAGGAGGCTAATTTAGCTTATTAAATTTTGATACTGGGCTGTCATGAAAGCGAAAACATAGCTAAAGTCAGACGGGTGTGACCCTTTACCTTATAAACAATCACAGG
The DNA here is from genome assembly GCA_023631565.1 of Gymnocephalus cernua. Classification (NCBI taxonomy): domain Eukaryota; kingdom Metazoa; phylum Chordata; class Actinopteri; order Perciformes; family Percidae; genus Gymnocephalus; species Gymnocephalus cernua. Next base: position 28,107,572 of record CM042439.1, on the reverse strand, counting down.
CAGAGGCCTCCACAAGCATTCAAGTTTGCCAAGCAGTGTTTTCTTATGGTGCATGATGGCACAACTTTAACTATCAGCAGCTATGGATGCACACCTGGGCTTTCTGGAGCCAAACACTGGATATGCAATCCAGGAATCTGTGCTTTCAAGCACAAAGTCCTGGCAGCCTCAGCATTAAGTGTACATGCCTGTGGCCTGGTAGAAATGAACCCTTTATGTCCTGAGGTTCAGACACAATGGAAGAAAATAAAAATACAGCATCAGATTAGGAGATGGTGAAAATAAAGCAAGAAACAAGGAGTGCAAAAAACAATGTGTGCCAGCTCGCCTGGGCTGGCGAAACAGCTCTCTTCTATCTCTGTTGTCTTGGTGCTAATCTGTATTCCAGAAAGACGCTTTGCCGAAGTGCACCTCATGCAAATGGGCATGTGTAAAAGACACTAGTGTCGGCAATCGCACATTCTTTTCCTCAAATGCAATCAAAAGTAGCCTTGGACTGTGTTCCTATTCAATTAGCCTGCTTCACTGCTTTTTTCATCTGCAGCATCTGCTTTTGTTGCATTCTTCTCCAGGTCTTGTCTGTTTTTCCTACACACTGTGCACGAGTACACGAAGAGGTGCCACACAGACACCCGTCACATCAAACTTAAAACTCAGCTCACAAGAAAAGGAGTTGCAATGACACTACAATTCCCCCCTTAACACATAATAGCAAAGCAGATATATTTCTGCAGATACTTCTTTTAAACTGTAAACTGAAGTCCTGCAATAGGCATAATCATATATGTGTGCCTCATTCCTGAGAGAGGAATTGTATGTTTTGAGCACAGAGAACTATATTTTGCATGCACATTACATTGCATTTTGAACAGAAATTAACACTCGCAAAAAATAATTTAGTTTGAGCAAAGAAAAACCTATTCCATGCTCAATAAATATATTTGCATGTCTTTCTCTGCGCGCAGGTAGACGCTGCTGCGCTCCGGTCATGTCTCCCTCGCGCTCAACCTCTGCACTCTGCACGCTCAACTCTAGACACACTTGCTAAAATTTTCACAGCGTTATAAGTGCCACAAAACCAACCAATTGGAGAATTCCTATCCATTGCTAATGCTAATTTATCTCAACAAGCAGAAACGTTAGCTAACTACTGCCAAGAAATGGTTTCACTGGAGACCAGAGAGGTGTTGTAAGACTCGTCAAGTGTTGTCATGTGTTTGCACTGTGCATAGTATATCCTTATACTCAGAGGTGGGTAGTAACGAGTTACATTTACTCCGTTACATTTACTCCGTTACATTTACTTGAGTACGTTTTTGAAAGAATTATACTTCTGGGAGTAGTTTTAAATCACTATACTTTTTACTTGAGTAGATTTGTGAAGAACAAACTGTACTCTTACTCCGCTATATATATTTGTGTTATTTGTGCTTATTTATTTTTTATTATTTTATTGATTTTATTTTTAAGTACTTGAATTTACCTGGATTATTTTAATTTAAGATATTTTGTAATTAATTAATACATTTTAATTTATTTTATTTATTTGATGAACTATAATTTGCCTAAAGATGATTATTTTGTATTTTTGTCTGTCTGATTGAATGCTTGTGTTAAAAAATAAAATCAGATGTTACTCAACAGTTACTCAGTACTTACTAGTAGTTTTTCACCAAGCACTTTTTTACTTTTATTCAAGTAATTATTTGGATGACTACTTTTTACTTTTACTTGAGTCATATTATTCTGAAGTAATAGTACATTTACTTGACTACAATTTTTGGCTACTCTACCCACCTCTGCTCATACTAACTTTTTGATATTAATGAACGTCCTTTACATTCAAGCCATTGCCAATATGTTCAGAAGATGGTGTCATCCGGCGACTTTTGCGCGCAGAAACTCGAGTGAAGATAATGAGCTCTTCTGAAGAGACCATCATGTTTTTTGAATCCTCCGTGTCCTCTTTGGCTACTAGCAACTGTGTGGAGGAGGGGTGGGGGTGGTGCGCGATCACGGAAGGCTTGTATCATGTGGACGCATCAACAGTTAAAATAGCTGATTTCTAAAGCAAAATGCAAATCTCTTTACAAATAATAGCATCATCATCACAAAGGATGTGTGTGTGCACTTCAGCTGAATATGGTGACAACCGGCTGGGGTGCAAAAGGCATTACATCGACCCCCCTCCTACCAAACAAAACCAACTACATTTCATGTGCCTACACATCATGACAGCACAGTACACAGCCAAGTAACCACCAGCACCAGACTCTTCAGAACCATGGACAGTAAACAGCGATCACTGCATTTTGAAACCCACCACCACAAACGAGCAATATTTTAAATAAATAATAATATATTAGCACAGCTGCCAATTAAATATATATGTATGTTACCATTTATTTTGGAAACAGTCATTATGCAGAATTACAGTAAAGGTGCATAATGTTGGTAATGTTAAATTTACAGATTGACGGTAATTTTCATGTTGAAAGTTTTTCCTAATAATCCTTACCATGTACAGTGGCAGCGGTGGCCAGAACAAAATCAGTTTTAGATTCTTAACTTACCAATGATGATTGCATTACTTAACGTTAATTGCTGAACTCGAAATGCCTCTTAAAAGCTTCAGATTTTCAAATAAAGCTCAGATTTAGGTTTTTCTTTGCTGACTCAGCCTTTTCATTAAAAGTTCACAAAAATTCAATTCACAAAAATACCCTAGGATGCATTTTGGCGAGAGTTACGCTTTAAGAGAGGGAAAAGTTAAATGTGTTTCTGTCCCATAAAAGTGAGGCATGTTTGAAGAATATTATTTGACTTAGAAACCATTATACTTGAATTGTTTGAATGAATTTCATGATTTGATGTCATGTTTGAGGCATATTGAACAAATATGTATGTTGATTTATTGTTGGCCTAATATCAGTTTTAGGCTGTGCTTTTTTTAATCTTCATACATTTAAACTGTTCAGATATATGTGGCTTGGATGCAATGTCTTTTGAATATTGAGTAGGAAAAAATGCAAATAAAACTCCAGCAGTTATAATCACTGTCTTTAGCTTGTTTAAAAATGGAAACGTTTGTATGACTTGACCAAAGCTATGACTTGACTTGACTTGCTTGATTGTCACACAAAATGACTTGGACTTGCTTGAGACTTGAAGGTTAAGACTTGAGACTTGCTTGTGACTTGCCCATGTGTGACTGACTCCCATCTCTGGTGAACAGCGATGGTTTTGATACACAGTACTGAAACTGCTCTGCTCAGAGTTTGAAATGATATTTCTATGATATAATGTGTGCTGACGCTGGAGAATGTTCAGTTCTGTTGCTGTTTGACACCAGTGCAGCTTTCGACACTGTTGACCAATCCATTCTTTTGTAGGCTGCAGAAACAGGCGGGTATAACAGGGAGTTTTTCTGTGGCCATTGATCATTATGCCTCCTCTTCTGCTCGGCTGACGTGTGGTATACCCCAGGGTTAATTCCTTGGTCCTATTCTTTTCTTCCTGCACATGCTCCCCTTGGTTTCTTAATTAGTAATTTTAGTGTATTTCCTACCACTGTTATGCGGACAAATGACCTAGACATGGATACTAGACTGGCCATAAGTTATGGCTTTACCCTGCCGCTGCCCACAACCAATGCACTTGATAATGTATAGAGCTGTAACATATTGGAATAGTCTGCACCCACATTTAATCCTAATGGGCAATATTTTTAAGTTTCAAAAATAAACTAAAAGTAGCTATCAGTAAGGAGATTAGGTTAAAACCTGTTTAATTCTGTTGTTCCTTTTTGATTTGTGTTATTTATTTAATTTCATGTCACTGTTTTTTTTATTTAATAACATCAAAAAACATGCTAATTTGCCTTTGTTTTCTATAATGAGGGCATGCTATAATGTTTTGATTGTTCAGATATGACAAATATAGTATTTTGCTTTATACTATTTGTGTATATTTGTCTCGTGTTGGACCCCAGGAAGAATTGTCTTCACCTAGGTGATGACTAATGGAGCTCCTTACTGAACAAACTTAATTAAAACTTAATTAACCCTTTTCAAATGTGCACAATGTGAAATTATAATCAGAAAATAGTCCATTTGGGTGTGAAATCAGAGAGGAGGACGAGCATTTTGACATAAACATGTCTCTCTTTGTCTGCAATCTTACACTTTTATTGTGTGGTGACTTATATTATTGTATCACCTGCCTTTTTCAAACACTGAGCAAATCAGCAATATTTGCTCACAGAATGATGATGAAATGAGACATCACATCACCTGAATAGAGGACTGATGCAGCCCAGTTTGAGCTCCACCTGGCTGTTCTGCCTCTCTCTGGTCTCCTCCAAAATCTGCCAGCACATGCCTGACACAAAGGACTGTCTGGTTTGACCTGACATAACACACACACTCAGAGCATTTGAGCCCCCCCCCCCCCCCTCCCCACAGACACACTCTCAAGCTCAAGCCTCTGGGCTTGGCCATTGCTCTGCAGAGGTGTGAGTAAGATCCACATCTATATTGATGGCTGTAATCTCTCTCCACACACACACACACACACACACAATTGGGGACCAGATTTTACAGTCGTTGCTAACAGAAGCTCTTTCCATCAAACTAGATTTGCTTCATCAACCTCCATCTGAGACGTAGTGTAGAACCTCAAAGAAAACACCTGAAACCACAAACCATGCAGTCTGATTCTTTATACAATAACACAAATCTGTTGAGAAAAGTAAAAAGGGGTAAAACATGAATGTGATCTTTGTTTTTGAGATTAAAGACAGTAATCCCTGTGACAAACTTGTGTGACGTTGAACATGCAGTTTACCCGTACAAGCAACGTACAGACATTAACAACAACAAATCATACAGCAGTTTGGATTCACTAAAACCTCAACATTTGTCACTATTCAGAACCCTTTCTTCTCTCCATTTTCAGTCTTCTCTTAAATCTAAAGACATATGGATTAAGTCTGAAGACATATGGATCCGGACCGGAGTCCGGACTTTGAGAATCACTGCTGTAGGGGCTGGGCCAGGAGAGCAAAGAAATCCGCCAAGCAATAATTCACACAGATGTTTTACCAGTGAGTATTAAGCAATGGTAATTGAGTCTTTACGATGTTCTTCAACATAATTTTTCCCTCTTAAATCTCAATCTTTGGAAAGTACATGAAATAGTATTTCCCTTTTGGTTGATGTTGTTGTTGCCACTGTTGGGAATAACAGAGTTTAAGTATAACGGCGTTACTAATGCAGTTATTTTTTCCAGTAACGGAGTAATCTAATTAATTATTTTCTCATCGTTGCAACGCCGTTATCGTTACTGAGAATGTAAAGTGGCGCGTTACTACAATTTGGTTGAATAAAGCGCGAGGTGTCGGCTTTGGCTACACATCAGCTGCCTGGAGAGAGCGAGGGGGGGGGGGGGGGGGGGGGCTGATGACATTGTAGCAAATGTGATGATGATTGGCTGGGTGGGCTGTCTCACTGCACGCTCTGACTACCTACCACTAAACACAAGATAGCGCCGAATGGTGACGAGCCAGGGAAATTCTAAGGTAGCGTTCTGGAACTGGAAGTACCAGCACTACTTCTCACTCATTGAAATTAAAGACAAGAATGTTTATGTAACGTGCACGCTATGCCCAGGAAAAAAGACTTCATCCACGTCTGCCTCAATCAACTCGAATCTTATCAACACATGCTAACATGACACCTGTTGCTGCTGCTTATACCAACCCCATAATAACCCCGAGCCCAAATGCAGCTAGCATGAGCTCCAGCGAAGGAAGCGGAGACGCAACACTCAATTTTTCGGGTCAGCAACAGGAGACCAAGGCCGAGCTGAACACATTGATTGCAAGGTATGTTGTTGAAAACATGCCCCCCCCCCCCTGTCCACTGTGGAGTCTGAGTCATTAAGAGCTATCCTTGCATATCATATGGCAGGCTGCAATCTATTGAGTTCAGATAAATACCAAATGTTCTAAAATACTGTATCTAGTGTTTTTAACTTAATATAAACATCTTTGATGTTAAAGATGTTATAGAACGTAATAGCTTTATAGAACATAAAAAATAGCGTCACAGTTACTTTGATGAGTAACTAATTACTTTTACAATGTGGTAACTGAGTTACTAACTCAATTACTTTTTGGGATAAGTCATTTGTAACTGTAACTAATTACTTTTTTAAAGTAAGATGACCAACACTGGTTGTTGCTACAATGACTGTTAAGTTAAGTTTGTGTCCTTGGGCAGACACTGAATCCCGACTGTAAATGTGTGTGAATGTTTATCTGATGAGCAGGTGGTACCTTGTACAGCAGCCTCGGCCACAGCGTGTGAATGTGTGTGAATGGTTCCTGTACTTTGATTAGTCGTTAAGACTAGAAAAGCGCTAAATACAGTCTATTTGTCCGCTTGGTAATGTTAACACTGAATCCTCCATGCACGTTAAAGTTAGCCATGGTGTTCCGCAAGGACCAATTCTATTCACCTTATATATGCTTCCTCTAGGCAATATTATTAGGAAACACTATTAATTTGCAATGTTATGGTTATGATACCCAATTATACCTATTGATCAAGCCAGATGAAACCAGTCAGTTAAACTTCAAGCATGCATTAAAGACATAAAATCCTGGATGGCCTGCAATTTCCTGATGTTAAACTCAGACAAAACTGAAGTAATTGCGTTGGGCCCTAAACACCTCCAAACCTCATTATATAGCAGATACAGTTACTCTGGATGGTATTGCCCTGGCCTCCAGCACTACTGTCAGAAATCTAGAGTTCTAAAGAGTTATTTTTGACCAGGATCTATCCTTCAATGCCCACTTAAAACAAATCTCAAGAACAGCCTTTTTTCACCTTCGTAACATTGCCAAAATAAGGAACATCCTGTCTCAGAACGATGCTGAAAACCTAGTCCATGCATGTGTTACTTCCAGGCTGGACTATTGTAATTCCTTATTATCAGGATGCTCAAATAAAACCCTTAAGACTCTCCAGCTGATCCAGAATGCTGCAGCTCGTGTTCTGACAAGAACTAAGAAAAGAGATCATATTTCTCCTGTATTAGCTTCTATGCATTGGCTCCCTGTAAAATTCAGGATTGAATTTAAAATCCTCCTCCTGACCTACAAAGCTCTAAATGGTCAAGCACCATCACATCTTAAAGAGCTCATAGTACCTTACTGTCCCACTAGAGAAGTAGAATGGGAGCCAGGGCCTTCAGCCATTACCCCTATTTTCCACTGTGCTGCGTTCCGGGCGCGTCGTGACCCCCGCAAGCAATTGTGGCCATTCAAGTCGATGCTTGATATTCCACCAGCTGCAACAGCCAGGCAGGAAGTGAAACTATCCAGTCAATTTACTCACACCCCCAATATCGTATATGTCTCCTCTACAACACCATGGACAACGAGAGATTCATCTTGGAGGTGGAAAAACAAGAGAAGGCATGGAGTTTAATTACAGGAGTGCTTGGAATGGAAGGTAGATACTAGCTTAATAAAAGCATGGTTGTTCTGTAAAGTACTTGTAGAGACAATAAAATCTGCGAGTCGGGTAGCAAGACGTTCCGCTTCTGAGACACTCTTGGTGTGGTATGGCGCGTGGCGAAAGACAGAACTAAACCGGAACGCAGGAAACTATTTCCCAAATCGGGGTTAGGCTCCTCTCCTGTGGAACCAGCTCCCAGTCTGGGTCCGGGGGGCAGACACCGTCACCACATTTAGGAGTAAAGTTAAAACTCTCCTCTTCGATAAAGCTTATAGTTAGGAAGTGAGGAGTTGCAGTGTTCACCTAGACCAGCGGGGAGGGTAACGCCCCCTCCCTCTCTCTGCTTCTCCTCATAGTCATCTGATTCATCTACCGACCCTTATAGAGCTGGCTCAGGTTTGCCTTGGACCAGCTTTTAGTTATGCTGTTTTAGTTTTAGACTGCCGGGGGACTTCCTTTGACACACTGAGCTCCTCTCTCCTCTCTCTTTCTATCTGTCCCAGTAATGCTTGTTACTATCTTAGCTCCGGGGAGTCTATTCCCCGGAGTCCTTATGTTTTAAATAATTATACGTGAACAAAAGTCTACCGCCTTTTAGGAGAATTCTTTTTTTGTGTGTGTTACATGCTTACTGAAGGTTAATTGACAGCCTGCAGAGGATGGTCCTTCCAGATGTTATGAAAAGGTCAGACTCTTACCTTTAAAAGAGAGACTAAGTGCAGATAAAATAAATACATTTGATACACAGCTTAAGTGTTTTTGGATAATGGAAGTAAAACCCCCTCAGTAAAGATGGGAGCCAAATAGGAGCATACCAGATTTAGCTTTTCTTTTGGGAGTAGTGCTTTGGCTGTTTTATTCCTCGCTGTGAATCAATGCAGAGACTGCTTCCCATAAAGCCCCTTTACATCTTACAATGACATTATTGATGTAGCCAACCTGAGAAGACGCGACTCTGCGACTCACTCAAACAGCGTTCACTCCTAGTTAGTGACAGACAAAATGATCAGCTCTCTGACTGACTTCATGTTTTTTTGTTCAAATTCTGGAACCTAGCAAAAATAATTGGTTCTTTTTCACTTTTCTCATCTGAGACAACACTAAAAAGCAGTGCGTGTGCACACAGCTGTCCTATATGAAGTTTTTCTACAATATTGCTTGAAATGTAACTGAGTGCTTAGTAGGTCAGGGAGCACTGTTACTCCTCTTCCTTTCTTGAGCTTTTCCTTCATATCACAGACCCCCAAGTCACCTTGATAGAAGATTTTCCCTACTTTTTGCTACATTTGGGTGTTCCTCAGCATTTTAACAGGAGAGACGCCGGCAGCAGCTGTAGAAATTGCCTACTTGTACACGTACTTGGGTACTCCAATTGATTGAGGTTCATTGAAAACAGGTGAAGGAGGGTTCTCAGAGACAGAGATACATTTTCATTGACATGTGTTGCAGCTGTGTATTTTCAAACAGGGAAGGACATCCTGTCTGTTTCAATAAAAGTGCTTGTGACATCTCACATGTGGCTTTTACTTCTGTACATTAGCCAACTTTGAAAAAAAGAAAATACAGAGATATATATTGTGTATTGCCATTCAGCTGGAAAATACCGAAATATGATTTTTGGTCCATTGCACACAGCCTTACCAAAGTAAACTAGTTACTCAACCAACTTCAAGAGGAAAATGATGACGTTGTAGAGAAAAGATGCTACTATTGCTAAGTAACCCCAAAACTAATGAGTTAATATCTATATTTAAAATCACAGTTGCAGACTTCTGTTTCCGGGGAGTGGAGTAAGCAGTTTTTAGGCGTGCTTTGCTCATCATCCAAACAATTGTATCAGTAAAATCTTTGAAAAGTTCTATATACCTCAGTCTGAGTCTGCTTAAGTAAAAAGAAAAGTTACTAACAATGACGTCAAATAAGCCGAAGAAAAACGACGAGCAGCCCAAGGCAGCGAGCAGCTGTCAGGAGAGGTCCGGGGCTAACGAGGCTAATAGCAGCCCACCCAGCACCCAAGACATTTTGAATGCTATAGCTAGCTTGAAAACATTGTTTGGCCAAATTTGACTACATTTAAAAAGCTGTCCACTGCTCCTAATACTTGGATTAGAATGCAGTAATTTCACTACATTGTAATGTGTGTATGTGACAATTAAGGAATAAAGTTAGTTTGTTATGGGGGAAATAAATATAGTTGCCGTCACCCTGGTTAGTCTGTACGGTCCAAATTATGACCCATTATTTTTTTGGACCACCATTCTCCACAAAGTGGCTGTATTTTCATTTCACTCTGACTTTTTGTTAGCTGTAGTCAAACACTTGACTATAGAGGGATCATTTTTCTGAGCTTTGAGAGCCTCCCGAGTTAACGACAATGGTGCAGCAGAATCAGATACAAAAACTGAATCTGTCACCTCCTCATGCTCACCTGAAGTACAGCTTACAGGACCACCACCAGAGGGCACACTTTCCTGAGGAAGTTTGGAAGCAAATAAAAAAAAGTCAGACAAGGTAACATCTTGGGCCCTATTTTAACGATCTGAAATGCAAGTATCAAACCCGAAACGCAAGTAGCTTTGTGGGCGGATCTCGGGCGCTGTTGCTTGTATACCGGCTGGATAAATGAGTCTTGCGCCCAACGCAAATCTAAAATGGGTTGGTCTGAAATAGCTAGGTGTGGTTTAGGCGTAACGTGCAATAAACCAATCAGAGCGTCATCTCACATTCCCTTTAAGAGCAGGCGCGCTTGTTCCATGGCGGATTGTTATTATGACGGTGATTTTGCCTGGCGCACACCGGGAGCGGTTCACAGCCGAGGAGACGTTCTCGTCAGGGCTGGAGCGGGAACTGTCCAGGATGAGAAAGCTGTTTGCTGTGCTTTACTGAAACGTGGCTCAGGGAGTCTATTGACAATTCTCTACTCAAGATTACGGGATTTAGCGACCCTATAAGATTGGACTGTGATCCACAGGTGACGGGTAAGAAACTGGGTGGGGAAGTGTGTGTTTACATTAACCAGGGGTGGTGTAACAACGTCACACTCAGAGACTTTCATTGCTCGGAGGATATTGAACTTTTATCCCTGTCATTTAGGCCTTACTACCTGCCCAGGGACTTTGGACAAGTGTTTGTCACTGTTGTATATATTCATCCGCGTGCCAACACTAAGACCGCGGCAGGCATAATTTATGATACAGTGGCCAAGTTAGAAAATATCGCACCTGATGCCCCCAAATTTATACTTAGAGATTTCAATGGTTGTTTTATAAAAAACGTACTGCCTAACTACTACCAATATGTCAACTGTCCCACGAGAGGAGAAAGAACACTTGGACTATGCTTTGGGAACATCAAAGAGGCTTATAAGGGTAAGTGTAAGCATAAATATGAACTACAGATTGAGGCAAAAATGAGGGGTAATGACTTAAAACAGGCATGGCAAGGGATGTACACAATGATAGGGAAGAAGGTGAGGAGAAGTCACATTAATACAAATGGAGATGACCTGACCCTTGCAAATTAACTAAATACTTTTTTATGCAAGATTTGATACATCAGATTACTCCTCAGAGTGTAATTCTATCAGACAACAACTACATTGTGGCCCTCCTCTGGTTGTAACAGCTGGGGAGGTGCATAGAATCTTCAAAAAGATTGATCCAAAAAAGGCAGCTGGTCCTGATAAGATCAGAGGAAGGGTTAGGAGTGTAGGGAACAACTTAGCCCTATATTCGGGCAGCTTTTTCAAATCTCTCTTGACACATATTACATTCCAAAGGCCTGGAAAACCTCACTGATATTGCCGGTACCAAAAGTGGCAAAACCATCTGCCTTAAATGACTATTGTCCAGTTGCCTTAAAGGGATGATAGAATGATTATATAGGGTATTTCACATTGTTTCTTAAGGTCTCCTAATAGGATATGTAACATTGGTTGGGCTGAAAATGGCCTGGGTGATTTTCTATGCTCCCTAATGCAACCCTGTGAAATAGCACTAGGAAGAAACAAGAGCTTTTCTTCCTTATGTGGTCTGCTCATGAATATTTAGATGAGCTGCGCGCTGATTGGTTGGTTTACAACAGGGGAGGGGATGCTCCTCAGCATATGGGCTGGCTTGACTCCTCTGCTCCTCCCAGAACACAGAAGAGAGAGACCGTTTTGGCGGCCACAGCAGAGAAATACCTCGCGTGCTACACAATACTGGCGTCTTTTCTACAGAAAGTCGCCAGATTTGTCGCTAGTCACATTTTTGAAAAAAGTCGCTAAACTCATCAACTAATGTTACTGTACAAAGCACCAGAGACACAGTTTAGTTACAGGTTAGTCATCCTCCACGCGCACGCGCACACACACGCACACACACACACACACACACACACACACACAGAGCTGCACACACACACAGTTGATAGACTTCCAAAAGTACAAACGCGGCCAGACATGCCCGCGCTAGTTTGCTTCAAACTTCATTTCTGCTCCACAGTGTTGGGAGTAACGGCGTTTAAGTATAACGGCGTTTAAGTATAACGGCGTTACTAACGGCGTTATTTTTTCAGTAACAGAGTAATCTAATTAATTGCAACGCCATTTTCGTTACTGAGAATGTAAAGTGCCGCGTTACTACAATTTGGTTGAATGAAGCACGAGGTGTCAGGCTTTGGCTACACATCCATAGACAGTTAAAGAAACATCAGCTACCTGGAGAGAGCAGGGGTGGGGATGATGACATTGTTGCAAATGCGATGATGATTGGTTGGGTGGGCGGATGCCCTGCTCACGCTGTCTCACTGCACGCTCTGACTACCACTAAACACCTAAACACAAGACAGCAACAAAAATAGGCGACGAGCCGGGGAAATTCAAAGGTAGCGTTCTCGAACTGGAAGTACCACCACTACTACTACGCTATGCCCAGGAAAAAAGACTTCATCCACGTCTGCCTCAAGCAACTCGAATCTTATGAAGCACCTCACATCAATATTTATTTTGTATATGTTTTTATTTCTATGTATATCATATGGCAGGCTGCAACCTATTGAGTTCAAATACAACCCCAAATCAGAAAAACACAAATAAAAAAAAAAAAGTAGTGTTTTCTAAATGTACTTTGACTTGTATTTCATTGCAGACAATACAACAGCACATAATTTAATGTGTTCCTCATGATTTTTAAAAAAACAAAATTCCTATTTTGGTTCTTGCAACACATTTCAAAAAAAGTTGGAACAGTAAAGCATTTACCACTTTGTAATGTTGCCATTCCTTTTCACAACACTTAAAAGACGTTTAGGAACTGAAGACACCAAGTGATAAAGTGTTTCAGGTGTAATTCTGTCCCATTCTTGCTGAAAACAAGTCTTAAGGTGGGCAACAGTACGGGGTGTTCGTTGTCGCATTTTGCGCTTCAAAATGCGCCACACATTCTCTATTGGAGACAGGTCGGGACTGCAGGCAGGCCAGTCAAGTACCCGTATCCTCTTCCTCCACAGCCAGGACTTTGTAATGTGTGCAGAATGTGGTTTTGCATTATCTTGTTGAAATATGCATGGACGTCCCTGGAAAAGATGTCTTCTTGAAGGCAGCGTATTGTGCTCCAAAATCTCTATGTACTTTTCAGCATTAATGGTGCCATCACAGAAGTGCAAGTTACCTTTGCCAAGGGCACTGACACAACTCAATACCATGACAGACCCTGGCTTTTGGACTTGTTGCTGGTAACAGTCTGGATGATCTTTTTCTTCTTTGGTCCGGAGCACACGGCGTCCATTTCTCCCAAACAATACCTGAAATACTGATTCATCTGACCACAGTACACGTTTCCACTGTGTGATGGTCCATCCCAGATGCCTCCGAGCCCAGAGAAGTCGACGGCGCTTCTGGACACTGTTAACATTGGGCTTCCTTTTGGAACAGTACAGTTTTAACTGGCATTTGTGGCTGTAACTACGTATTGTGGTACTTGACAAAGGTTTGCCAAAGTAGTCCTGAGCCCATGTGGTGATATCGCTTATAGATGAATGACGATTCTTGATGCAGTGCCGCCTGAGGGATCGGAGATCACGGTTGTTCAGCTTAGGCTTGCGCCCTTGTCCTTTACGCACTGAAATTCCTCCTCATTCCTTGAATCTTTTAATTATGTTATGCACTGTTGAAGGTGAAATAAGCAAATGTCTTCCTATCTTTCTTTGAGGAACACAGTTTTTAAACATTTCAATAACTTTCTCACGTATTTGTTGTCAAACTGGCGATCCTCGGCCCATCTTTGCTCCTAAAGGACTAGACCTTTCTTGGATGCTGCTTTTGTACCAAATCATAATTACAATCACCTGTTGACATCACCTGTTTCAAATCACATCATTATACCAATTTACCTGATTACTAGCCCTAAATTGCTCCTGTCCCAACCTTTTTTGGAATGTGTTGCAGGTCTGAATGACAGGAAAGGATGTATATTTACAAATGAAATTAAGCTGACCAGACAAAACATGAAATATTTTTTGTTCACATTGTCTGCAATGAAATACAAGTCAAAGTACATTTAGAAATCACTACTTTCTTTTTTTATTTGTGTTTTTCATACTGTCCCAACTTTTTCTGATTTGGGGTTCGTAAAATGACCCATATTTGAGCCCTACATAGTAGATTTCGCGCATAAAAAAGTCTCAGAATTGCTTTTAGTATTGGAATAACAGAGGAACAATGTATAAAATTGCTGAGATCTGCGCGACGTAAATTAAGAAGACTAGCTGATCTCAGGTCTATCAGTGGTGTATGTAAATTTTGGGCCGTGACAAAGACAGCCTCCTGAGCCAAATAAGTGACAGGAAGCGAGTTGACGTCAACTCAAAGGCTTGTTGGGATTTGCCCGTTTTCAGCAGCAGTTTTAAATAGTGAGATTTGCAGAGGAAAGAGGTGTCTATGGGATTTTGAGGTTCTATGTATGTCCTATTTACCCACCAAACTGTCGTAATTCAACTATGACAAGGTGAAATCGGTTTTGCATTCTATCACCCCTTTAACATCTATTGTAATGAAAAGTCTTGAGAAGATTGTCTTAAAACATGTTCTAGGAGATGTGCAAGGTGTTATTTACCCTCTACAATTTGCATACAGGAAAGAAAGGAGCACTGATGACGCCTTATTGCAGAGCCGATCCGCCCTATACGCTCACTACGCAAGCTGCGTAGGGCCCCGCAAATTACTCGAGGCCCCGCCTCCCCCTCGTGTCATAGCGCGTCAATTAATGTTTACAACATCCATAACAAAATGAAGTGAAACTATCCTTCTGGTCACGAAAAGAGGAAAAAAAAACACCATGAGAGTGAATTGCGGGAACAACAATCAGGTAAACTTGTGTTCTCTCCTCTCCAAGTTTGATATCAGCAAAGTAAAGTTATGTTTATGTGCATTTCTATTGTGTTTTTTTTCCGGTCTTGCTAACCTAGCTGGGCAGGCAGGCAGTGCATCTCTGGTCTAGCTGCTAACGCCAGTCACTTCCGGGGCTGTGTTTTGTGACTTTGTGCCTGACAAAAGTGATAGTAAAATACAATTATTTATTACGTTTGATAAACGACAAAGTGCAACGGTGTTTGTTTACTGCAGCTCGGAAAAGATAAACGCGTTGGGTGTGTTATCATGCGTTAGGCGCGTACATGAAGTGAAACGCGCATTTTTCAAGCAGAAATATATGTGAAGACCAGACAGACTGTAGGCTACAATATATGGGCGTGAATGATGGCACTCCTCATCAAAGTACACATTATACATACTTTTAAGACACTGATTATCTAGTCTCAGACAATCTGTAGTTAAAAACTCTAAACAACTGCACTAATTATGCAAGATGGAAAGCAATGTATTGACAATTTGACATTGATTTATAGGCTATATTGAATTTAAAATGTTGATTAGCTGGACATACTGGTCTATATGGATGCACATCCTTCAGTAAATAATAACCATAAATCAAGAATTGCTTCAACGTGCATAATAATAAATACAAACTTTAACATGCTATGGCAAGCCATTTTAGCTTGTATTCATTCACAGTTTATGCATTTTTGATATCAAGAATTCGATTTGTAAAGTGAATTCTTGATTATTTTTACTAGTAGGGCCCCTTAGTTAATTTTTACCTACCAATGTCTATTTTGATATCAGGAATTACATGTTCACTTGTACAAAAGTTAATTCTTGATATCACTCCCAGGGATTATTGATATCTGCATCACTAGTTCACTATTTAAATATTACAAGAAAGTGCAGAAAAGAAATATTTTGATGGTAAGATTTTAATTCAAACATTCAAATGTTTACACATTTGTAACATGTAACGAGTAGTGTAAATGACTGCTTAACTAACTATGTGATATTCTTCACAGTTTATTCTAGACAGCCCAGATAGTCTGGTGGTGCCCATACTGATGCTGAAAATGCCCAGGCTGTAGAGAGAACCAAAGTTAATCCCAAAAGCCAAAGTTCAGGGTTATAATTTATTATTTTCTTATTTATGTTCACGTTAATATTCACGTATTTAATAATATTCACTTGTTATCTTAATATTATAGAAAATACTCAATTCAATAAATATTGTTGGTTTGAACCTCATTTTGTTCTATATTTTTGTACTTATTCTTTGACTGTTTTGTTTAAAGGAGGGAGGATTGTATTGGGAGCACTGAAGTGTCGGGTGTGACTGTGTGGCAAATGGTTTACATAGCTCACAGCATCACAGGTCAGGTAGAGGGCCCCTTAGCAGAATTTTGCTTAGGGCCCCAGGGAGGTCAGGATCGGCACTGCCTTATTGTATATGCTCAATAATATTTATTGACACCTTGATCAGCCCAAACAATATGTTAGTGTGTTATTTATAGACTTCTCATGCATTCAACACCATTAGGCCTCACACTATGATGGAGAAGCTACTGCAGTTGGGAGTGCATAGTGACGTCATCAGATGGGTTGAGTCCTTTCTGACTGACTGAGTGCAGTGTGTCAGGGTAAATGAAGCAGTGTCTTCTCCCGTTATTACAAACACGGGGGCTCCACAAGGAACTACTTATTTACCCTGTACACAAATGAATGCAGGAGCAACACACCGGAGCATGTTACAATAAAATGTGCTGACGATACAGCGATCATAGGTTTGATACGGGTCAATGATGAAACCAACTACCGGGCTTGGGTAGATCAGTTTGTGCAGGGCCAGTTGTCTTCTCCTAAACACAAAGAAAACAAAAGAAATTATATTTGACTTTAGATGACTATAGAGGGGCAAGGGACTGAAGTGGTAGGGGAGTATAAATACTTAGGAACAATAATAGATGCTAAGCTATCGTGGAATACCAACACTGATGCCATCTATAAAAAGGGTCTGCAGCGACTGTATTTTATGTGGAAGCTGAGACAGTTCAGAGTAGAAAGAGACATGATGGTCCTTTTCTATCGCTCTTTTGTACTTTCTGCTCCATTCCCTGGTATTTCGCTTTGTCAGTGACAAACAAAAATAAATTACATAGGATAGTTAACATGGCCAGCAAGATTGATGGACATCAGGTAAATTCTCTGGCCAGTACAGCCCGATCCGGTTGGGGAGAGTTCTAGCCCGACCAGGCACCTCTCTTTAACCTGTCTCTCTTAGTTATGCTGTTAGTTTTAGACTGCCGGGGGACTTCCTTTGACACACTGAGCTTCTCTCTCCTCTCTCTCTTCCCATTTGTGTGCATCCATGTCCCAAAAATGCTTGTTACTAACCTAGCTCTGGGGAGTCTATTCCCCGGAGTCCTTATGTTTTTTCTTGCCCAGCATGTTTCCTTGGATTAGAGTGGCACCAAGAACATGGATGCAGCTGTCACCGTAGTCCTGCTCCGAGTCCACGCCCTGCTACACCCTGCTACTCTTTACGGTGCCCTGCTGCGTCCTGCTGCACCCTGCTACGTCCAGCTATGCTCTGCTGTGCCATGCTACATCCTGTAACGCCCTGCAGTGCCCTGATATGACGTGAACTACTACGACTACTTTTTCTAGAATTGTTGGATCTTTGTAAATTATAGAGTGTAGGCTAGACCTACTCTATTTGTAAAGTGTCTCGAGACACTCTTGTTATGATTTGATACTATAAATAAAATTGAATTGAATTGAATTGGCCGCAATCTGCGAAACCAGGGTGGTGAGGAAAGGACAAGCAATTTGCGGTGACGGGTTACATCCCCATTCCAGGCGTATGAGGTGCTGCCATCAGGCAGAAGATACAGGGTGCCGTCCTTACAAACCAACCGGGCTCGCAAATCATTTATTCCTACCAGCATTACACTACTAAATAAGTTTGGGAAAATAACTTGATCCTTTCTGTGTGCTAATACTGCACATTGGTATAACGTTGCACTTTACTATTGATAGCCCACTGGTGCTAATGATACGCCACTTTACTATTTTATAATGTAGAGATACTTGGTGTTGTGTATTGTTGTTGTGTGGGGGGGAAGGAGAGTTTAGTGGTCCTGTTGTTGTCTGTGGTCTATTATCTGTCTGTCTGATGAGCTGTATGGTGCAAGATGAATTTCCGAAAGGATCAGTAAATGTCTATCTTATTTCTTTTAAATTAAACTACCGATATACAGGAAACGACTTAATGACTGTAAATGAGTGTATTGGCAGTTAAAACATACTGTACATTCCGCGGCACATACGCTCCGCTAATGGTCCGTATATGTTCAATATAGCCAAAGTTGCACAACCTTTGATGTGTTTGTTATTGATTGTAGATAGTTGCAGGCTGTGGTGGCTGTCCAGTATCATACACCCCATATTATTAGACCTCAATCTAAAAGTTGAAAACGAGGTCTATAATTGGCGATTTGATAATTCACTACTCGATGTCTCATTCTGTACAAAATTAACAGAAAAAATAAAATATATTCTCGGAAAATGACATAGGTAATGTTACAGATTCAGTGCTGAATCACTAAAAGCTGTGATCAGAGGAGATATATCTTTTCAAATAAGGAAGAATAAGAAGAAAAAATGAGATTGGTCGAGATTGAAAATCATATTACTGAATTGGAGACACACCCTAAAATATAACTATTCTTTCTAAAAAAGACAATCAAGCTACTTTATTAAATCAAACAAACATTTTGAATTAGGGGACAAGCCTCACAAACTGCTTGCCTGACAACTCAGAAAAGTACAGGCATCTCGGGCTATTCACAAGGTTAGAAAATGGCAATATTTTAACTGATGCCAAATTAATAAATAAACGTTTTGCTGACTTCATCAATCAAAAGGAGATATGGACGTCAATGCTCTAAATCAACTTTGGCAAGTACAAATCTTCCTAATGTAAGCAAGAATGCTATTAGTTAACTAGAAAGTGCTTCGTAATAATAATCATTCTATTTCTCAATCAAAGCTACCACCAACATTATATTAAAGCCAATTTAGCTTTGATCCCAAAACTGCGACTGGACAAGCTGAAGGTGGATTCGTATCGCACAGCCAATTGAGACAAAAAGGGTGAGTATCTTCTCTGCTTCTCTTCGTAGTCGTTAGAGCCTCGCACACAGATTCCAGAGTCTAGCAGGCTGAATATCTAGACCTGCCGGGGAGCTACAGCCAATGAGAGCACAACACAAGAGTTAAGGGGAAACCTGGGGGAGGGGTCACCTGTAACAAAAGGAACATTACTGTGTGTGTGTGTGTGTGTGTGTGTGTGTGTGTGTGTGTGTGTGTGTGTGTGTGTGTGTGTGTGTGTGTGTGTGTGTGTGTGTGTGTGTGTGTGTGTGTGTTGTTGTTGCACCTAGAAAACTATAAATAGTAAAGATTTGGAAACGACAACACCTTCTTTTCTGTCTTTTTTTTATAGATGCAAATCCGGACACCAACAACTTTGATCACTAGTTTGTGGCGGACATCCATTTTTGGAAGAACAAATGTGGTCTAATGCTTGTTATTACATCATGTCTCGTAACACTTCTCAGATGTGTTTTTGTGACAAAACATAGTTTGAAGACTAGACATACTCATCAGGGATTCCACGTGGTGAAAGATCTTGTAGTGCGAAAACCACAACAACTTCAAGACTGGATTGCAAGACAGAAAGTTGTGTAGTGTGAACAGTACAGAGATATGACCGCTTGGAAAGTTGTGTAGTGTAAACTTAGCTTTAACTGCTTCGCTCTAATGCTGACTTCCTGTGATCCTCTGATCAGATGCACATCCACATTATTTTTTTAATTTGTCCAACACTACCACTGAAACTAGTCAACGCTTATTAGCCATGCAGCACTGACCTTTGATATCCAATATGACAGGCAGAGGATGCCATGGCACCCCAGTGCTTATTATAAAAGGCAAGTTTGCATTCTTAAAACACCCCGCAAGCTTCCACTGGCTAAAAGATAGTTTACCCTTAATTTCCTGACTGGCTGAGCCGCCAACTTGTTAAATGGTGCAATGCCACATTGCCTGTGATTTGTGGGTCCTTCCTCATTATTTAAACTTAGTGATGACCAGTTTTGATGGAGAAATGTGATACAATTGATACAATTTGGCCTTAACCAAGGGAGTGCGTCATTTTTTTGGGAAGAAATGTAGTTCCCAATTTAGCTTACATCCAATAAGATTTGTGGTTGTTTGAGCGATTTCAGCAATTTTGCTACCTTTGCTTCAAAAAAAGATAGCATATGTTTTTAATTTGATTACATCTCTATTTGTTATGGGGAAATGGGCTTTGGCTGTGATGGTTATGTTAAACATTATCTGTCATGGTAGAAGTCATCATGTTTTCAAACCAGAATAGTGGCAATGCTTCTTAATGATATGCCAACATTTGATGCAGTGAGTGGTGAGGGAATATAATCTTGATAAAATCTGAATAAGAAATGCATTAATCCTGAGTGATGATCGTACAATTAGTATTATGAACATGTCTGTGTTCTGTAGAATAATTTAGGCTACTACCAGTGTTGGGGAGTAACTAGTTACATGTAATGGCGTTACATACTTTAATTACAAAATAAAGGTAACTGTAATCCGTTACAGTTACCAGCTCAAATTCACAACAAAAGAAGGGGGACCACACACAATTAAGGATTAAATTAAAGACAATTTATTTAACCCATAATAAATTGTACTGAAAAATAATATTAAAAATGTATATCAGTATTATCAGTGTTGTTGGGAATAACAAAGCAAACAGAACTCAAAATACACCTACACCAAAATGGCCCCTGTCTGGCTGTGAGGATCGACAACCAGATGTGAATCTCCAGCCCTCTTTAATAAGACCTAGTCAATAGCCGCTTTCCGACTGGAGGGATTTTTGCAGTTCCTAGAACATAACGTTCCTAGAACCCTTTTTTTCTCGTGTTAAATTCCTCTGATTGCAGTTCCAGTAACTCTTTCAGCTCCTACTGCAGGGCAGGGTCTTTTTCCTTTTCACTTTTCCCTTTTCTTCGACTAAAAGATTCTTGCACTTGCTTTTTAATATTGTATTAACTTCACTGTTTAGCATGCCTTCTACTTTGTAACTTTGGTTCTGACGTGGTTCTGCGCCGTCTGAAAGAGAATGGCCCTGTAAAGTTCCATACCCTTCTCCATGTTTGTTGGTCTGTTCTCTTGATACATCCATGCTTTCTCTATCACTCTGATCCACAGTTTATCTGCCAATTCCTTTTTTTCTGATTCCTGTAAGCGTGGCAGCGGTCAGCAACACACTTTTACAAAATAAAAGCTTGTGAACAACATACTTTTACAATAATAAAAGAAATAATAAAAACTACGTTAATGCGTGGTAAAGGGGTGTTTGAGCCATAGACTGTAAAAACTATGGACAGAGTGTCTGTGACGTCACCCATTGGTTTCTGAAGAGCCCAAATGAAGCTTAATGTGGGCGGCTCCTGCCAGTGCCATCTTGACAGTGCTGGCGTCAGGAGGTGGGGCGTGGGTGGAGTTGAAGCGGACTGGGTGGACTGAATGAAGCATTGGTTGCTGAAAACACGCTCACCTAGCTTGAAGCTCCCAAGCTAACAATGAATATGAAGCTAGGCTAAGGATAAGCTACTCTGTTGCTAGCCCTGTGGTGATGCTGCTCGCTCGGCTACTGCAGACAAGTTGGTAATTTACTCATTTGTCTCAGCTTGTTTAAAGTGTAATTCCAGCGAAAATTGACCAAAAGGTGTTTTTCTGCATTAAAACACGTCAAATAAGCCGTGGAGAAAGTATTTCAACCACTACAGAGCTTGGCCCAGCATAGGCTACAACTCCAATTCGCAAACAGTGGACGAGATAGGGGCCGTAAGCCAAACGCATTTTTTAACCAGTAATATTGTTCAAAACAGCACTAAACCTCGTCAGTAACTTGCTCAGGGTCCCTACACCTAAAACGAAGCACGAACAACCTAGTTAGCGAACCCAGAGTTTATCACAGAAGACTGTTAAAAAAACTTACCAAATTGTCTCAGCAGCCATATCCTCAGCACCGAAATGTTACGCGAGATCTCGCACGTCTATTGCCAGATGGGACTACAGGCAGTCAGGTGTTGGCTCGGAGTAGACGAGGCCAAGGCAAGAATCATCACACAGGAACTGAAATGGCGGAGTCTAATCAGACCAGCGACTTTTTTGATTATTATGGGCTGAACACCTGACTGCCTGTAGTCCCTTCCGGCAATAGACGTGCAAGATCTCGCGTGACATTTCGATGTCAGGAAGTCGGTGAGTCTGCAGAGAACTTTATTACTGCAGTGCACAAACTAGCTGAACATTGCAAATATGGCTGCCTATGTGAAGAAATGATCCAAGATAGGATTGTAGTTGGCATACATGATGCAAAATTGTCAGAGAAACTGCAACGTAACCCAAAGTTGGATTTAGCCACAGCTATAGTCCAGGTAAGGCAGCATGAAGATGTGAAAAAGTAGCAATTTATTGATCATATTGTGCGGGCAGCAGAATCACCAGGCCAAGTGGATGCGCTGTCATATAACAGTAAAAGACAGGCACAAAGAAAGAAGTCAGCTCAACGTGGTAGCTATACTCAGCATCAACCTGCCTTAACCAAGCCAAAACAGTGTGGTAGGTGTGGCAAAACCCCTAAACACTCATGCACTGAGGGCCAGATGTACATACATTTGCACCATGGCCAACCTGCAGAAAGTGCACGCTGTGATACTTCAGCTTACGTCGTATTTACCAAACCTGCAGTTCATCGGGTAATCAGCGCCTTTCTCCACCCACTATGCCGTAAATTGTGCTGTAGCAAAGTGTTAAGTACTGGTGCTATGATACGGCTGAGTGCAGACTGCCATATTCCCACTGCTGATGCTGTGACTGTTTGAAATGACCCTGATGCCAATATTTGTAATGTAGCGAGGAGCTTAACAACTGCTGGAATGGAATGTGAACGCTGAGTCGGAGATTCAATGTCATCTTTGATTTCTTCCAGTAACTGTAATATTGCATGGTTGCTTAATCTGTAACGCTTCATGATTTTGTGTTCTCTCAACTGAAAAAGTGTGATCCTTTCAGCTCATCTCCTTGGCCTATTTCTTCATCTTGCTCGGATTACTGCTGCCATTTCACGAGGAAGCATATGCGAGGAAACCCACTTGGGGCTGGTTTACACCTGGTTTTAAGAGGCAGAGAATTTTCACCGCAAAATAGAGGTGCACTTTCATGGGCGGTTTTTGTATATACCGCGGAATACATAATTAGGTGCACTTTACACTTCACCTCCCATCTCTTTATGGGAAACTCCCTCTTTCCCCTTGACCCTCCCGTGAATGGGTAACACTTTACAATAAGGTAACATCAATTAGCATTATTTAATGCATTAATAAACATTAATTAACCATTAATTAAGGTTTGTATTAAACATTTATTAACCATGCTTATTTTTGTTCATGTTAACTACAGTATTAATGTATGCATTATTTACCATTAGTTAATGCCTTAACTAACTGTTAATCTCAGTTAAGTAAGGTGTCTTTTGTACCATTAATTAATGCAGTAAGAAGGGTTGACTAACTGTTAACAACAGTTAATTAAGGTGTATATTATATCATTAGTAAATGCAATACTTATCCTTGACTAACTGTTAATATAACTAAGGTGTCTACACTACTATTAGTTAATATAATGAAAAGCCTGGACAAACTGTTAACATTTAACTAAGGGATCTATTTACCATTAGTAAATGCATTGACTACCTGTTATTAACAGTTAACTAAGGTGTCTATTTTACCATTTGTTAATGCAGTAACAAGCCTTGACTAACTGTTAATAACAGTGAACTAAGGTGTATAATTTACCATTATTTAATATTAAAAACATTCAACTATGGTGTCTATTTTCCATTAGTTAATGCAGTAAAAAGCCTTGGCTAACTGTTAATACTATTTAAGTAAGGTATCTATTTTTACCCTTAGTTAATGCTGTCAACCCTTAGTTGATGAAGGTATTTCCTAATATTACTCAGTGTTTGATAAAGATGTTTGACAGCACGTATGGCTTAAGGTTCACAGCCAAGCCATGACATTATGAGAAAACTGTTTTTATTGTTTATTCACACAATAAGGATACAAAAGAGCATCAATAACTGTTTACTTATGGTTTACTAATGCTTATTCAGTATTGTTATATGTTAATTAAGTAAGGGATAATGTAGAGCGAGGCGGTTGTTATAGCGAATACAACCCCGACAGGGTGATCAGGACCCCGACGCGAAGCGGAGGGGTCTTGAATCAGCCTGAAGGTGCAAATGTTCTCTACTTTACAATAAGGATACAAAAGAGCATTAATAACTGTTTACTAATGGTTTACTAATGCTTATTCAATATTGTTATACATTAATTAAGTATTAGTTAAGGTGCAAATGTTCTCTACTTTACAATAAGGATACAAAAGAGCATCAATAACTGTTTGCTTATGGTTTACTAATGCTTATTCAGTATTATTATATATTAATCAATTGAGCACTTATGGTTAAGTATTGATTATATAGCATGCACAATAATGTATATAGGTTGGTCTTCAAGGCAATGTCTACATGAAGACAAAGGAACAAGCAAATCTCTGCATGGAGACTATGGAGTCTTTTCACTGATCGCACCCTTTACCACAAGTAAATCATACGTTGGAGGATGGACAAAGGTATGTGGACAACCATAACCCGTGAATAAACAATAAAAACAGTTTTCTCATAATGTCATGGCTTGGCTGTAAACCTTAAGCCATACGTGCTGTCAAACATCTTTATCAAACACCGAGTAATATTAGGAAATACCTTCATCAACATCAACTAAGGGTTTACTCTAACATTTACCCAATGTTCAATATTGTATGATTAACTGGTAAATTATGCTTTTTACTGCATTAACTAAGGGGAAAATAGATACCTTAGTTAACTAGTATTAACAGTTAGCCAAGGCTTTTTACTGCATTAACTAATGGCAAATAGACACCATAGTTGAATGTTTTTAATATTAAATAATGGTAAATTATACACCTTAGTTCACTGTTATTAACAGTTATTCAATGATTGTTACTGCATTAACAAATGATAAAATAGACACCTTAGTTAACTGTTAATAACAGGTAGTCAATGCATTTACTAATGGTAAATAGATCCCTTAGTTAACTGTTACTAACAGTTTTTCCAGGCTTTTCATTATATTAACTAATAGTAGTATAGACACCTTAGTTAAGGGTTATTAACAGTTAGTCAAGGATTAATATTGCATTCACTAATGATATAATATACACCTTAATTAACTGTTGTTAACAGTTAGTCAACCCTTCTTACTGCATTAACTAATGGTACAAAAGACACCTTACTTAACTGAGATTAACAGTTAGTTAAGGCATTAACTAATGGTAAATAATGCATAAATTAATACCGTAGTTAACATGAACAAAAATAAGCATGGTTAATAAATGTTTAATACAAACCTTAATTAATGGTTAATTAATGTGTATTAATGCATTAAGTAATGCTAATTAATGTTACCTTATTGTAAAGTGTTACCCGTGAATGCATATGCATGACACGGAAAAGCGCAATTTGCCATTTTCAGTTCCTGCGACAGGCAGTCTGCGCTTTTACCTCAGTGTGCCTGTTTGTACATACCTCGCCATGCTTTTACACGCACGTTGCGAAACAAATACGCCTGAAGTGGGCGCAAAAGCGTTAGTACACCTGGCCCTGAGTGTCCAGCAAAAGATGTTGAATGTAGAAAATTCCATAAGAAGGGACACTTTGCAGCTGTGTGCAGATCAGTCCAAAAGCTGGGGTCCATAGAAGAGGATCAGGCGGCGGCCTACTTAGGAGCTGTTCACCATCCACAGAAGTCTTCGTGGAATGAAACACTTTCTGTAAATGGCGGTCAGCTTCGCTTTAAAGTGGACACAGGTGCCTCTGTGACTGCTATTCCAGAGTCAGCATACACACCGGATATGGCAGCCCCTCAGCCCCTAGCAGACCATTACTGGGACCTGCCAGCCAGCCCCTGGATGTTAAAGGAAAGGTGGATGCTGTTATTCAGAGAGGGGACAGAAAGATAGATGAGGAGGTTTTCATTGTGAAGGACCTGACCACACCCTTGTTAGGCTTTCCAGCCATTCGAAGACTGCACATGATTCCTCAGCTCCATAGTGTTGGGAATTGGTAACGGTACACATTCAATTATTGGCAATTTATCAAAGATGTTTTATCAATATTAATAAAGTTAACTATATACTTGTTACAAACTACAACAAAAGCAAAACAAACAGACATGGAGCAGACGAGTGTGTGTGTGTGGGGAGGGGAGAAGGGGGAGGTGACGAGACCATGTGGGTACCTTTACCATGCAATATTGAGGTGGCGGATGAGACACCGCGAGATCCAAGATGGCGGTCGGGGGATCGTGTGGCTATGGGTTAGCCATTAGCTAATGTGTATGTGTTTGGTTAGCATGTAAGAAGAAAGAAAGCACACTTAGAGAGAAAAGAAATACTTGGGATCTTGATTTTCAAGGTTCTGACCTGATCTGTTCGTGGAGATAATTATCGGTCCCTTTTGTCTACACAGGACCACAGGGCATTGCATTGCGGCGCTGTGGTCCGAATGACAAACAGACATTTTATTATCTCGCTGAACACAGTAACTTCTCCGTGTTGGGAGACAGCAATGTAGCATTTAGTTTCAATAAGCTACATATTTAACACAACATCAACAGTATAGTGATAAATGATACATTCACAGCACAACTGGGATACGGCGATCCGATCACATTAATGGCAAAACAATAGCAGCAATAGCATTTACACATTAATAAAACACATATATTCCTCATCCCAGAAACCTCAAGCCTTCTTACTGTGTGTTCCATTTGTTTTGTCCACAGATCTCCACGGTAAAAGAGAACGAAGTCTGGATCGCTCATCAGCGATTTCACTGTGAACTTGTCCCTTCGCAGGCAGTGAGAACGAGTTCAGTCGACTTGAGAAGAAAAACTTTGTTTTCCTCTTCTGCAGATATGAAAACACTGGTGCCTGTTTTCATAGGATCCAAGGTGCTTCCAAATAATCCACTTTTCTGGGAAATTAACTATTTAAAGTACAAACAAACGTTTGCCTGTGTGTCAGCCTGTAGCCGCTGGCGCGGCAGTGGAAAGACTAGGGAGGGGAGAGTGACGGGAAGTTTTATAGTTTCGGCCAGCTGGTCATGGCACCCCGTTGTGTTCAGGGTCCACCAGCCAATGTTGCCATTCCACTCCGGTCAAAAGTCAAAGAGGAGCTAGACCGGATGGAGAAAATGGGAGTCATATACCGTGTTGAAGAACCCACTGTATGGTGTGCGTGCGGGCATGGTTCCTATAATAAAACCTACTGGGAAAATACGCATTTGCATTGACTTAACCCATCTCAATGAGTGTCATCAGTGAGAGACATATTTTGCCTGCAGTGGATGCAGTCTTCAGAAAACCTGACGCGACATCAGGCTTCTGGCAGGTACCGCTCCATAAAGACTCAATGCTCTTGACCACCTTCATCACACCAGAAGGTCTACTTCAAGAGGCTCCCTTTGGGGATCTCATCTGCTCCAGAGCATTTTAAGAAAAGAATCTTACAGCTCATTGACGGCATAGACAGAGTTCTGTGTCATGCTGATGATGTCCTTGTCATAGGAAGAGACCGGTCAGAACATGATGACAGACTGCACAGAGTACTACATAAATTCAGAGAGGCAGGGCTCACTGTGAATGAGAAATGCCACTTTGCCCTGACCGAAATCTATTTTCTGGGCCACGTCATCAGCTCACAAGGCATCAGAGCAGATTCGGGTAAAATCAAAGTGATCCTAGACATGCCGGAGCCTAAAGATCTTGCAGATGTACGCCATTTCATGGGCATGGTGAACTATGTAGGCAAATTCTCACTACACCTGCCTGAGCTGACAAAGCCCATCCGAGATCTGTTGAGGTCAGAGAATAGCTGGACATGGGGAGCACCCGAGAAGAAAGCTTTCCTGGACACAAAGACAGAGCTTAGTTCAGACACTGTTTGCTCAGTACAGCCCAAGTAGAGAAACTATGGTGTCAGCTGACGCCTCGTCATATGGACTAGGAGGCGTCCTGTCACAAAAACAGCCAGATGGTGAGTGAGTTATCTGCCAGGGAAATCACGGCACATATGATTACGTTTGTGTTACAAGGTAGACAATCCTTTTTCATCATTGACGCGAGGAAAAGTATCCTAGACGTCGTTCTAGCATTATGCACAACCTTGCTATAGTTAGCCAAGCAAGTAGCAACTATAAAACTTTTACACAAATAGGCAGAATTACCTGTTGAGAAGAAAGCATGCAATTTCGTCATCCTTTTTAAATCCTTGCTCCTCATCAGCTCTTTCCATCTTGAAAAGCCACAACAATATTAACTTTGGTCTTGCTGCTTTGCCTGTCACGTTGTCATTTTAATTTCAGTTACATGTCCTCGATAATAGACGCAACAGGCTTTCAAATCTGCCGGCAGTGACTGAGTCGCAAATAATCTTCTGCCACTGAGTGAAAAGCGCGAAATGCGGAGCAGTATAGCCCGTATGTCCCTTACGGGCTACCGTATTTCAAGATGGCGCATGGCTATGGAGCGTCTACCCCAGTTTATGTAAGCGCAAATGTAAAATTTCAAGCCAATAGGAATACTTGGAATTGATGGTGGTGGTCAATATTTATAAAAAAGGACAAGTTTGTGAAGGGCAATACATATTTTGATAATAAACAACTACAAATGTTACACACTGGGGCTTTAACAAGGCCAAAGGATATACAATACAAACACAATATCAACATAATACACAGGAAACAGGAAGGACACACATATCAAGATATTTTAAAAGCTAATGAAAAGAAATGCGTTTTCAGAGATGATTTAAAAAGTGACAGAGTTTGTGCAGAACTGATATGAGACGGTAAGCTATTCCATAGCTTGGGTCCATAGGATGCAAAAGCACGATCACCCCTGTTTTTTAGTCGAGTTCATGGGACAGATAGGGAATTTGAGTCCCCCGATCTTAATGATCTTGACTGAGATACTGGATGGAGCAATTCAGACAAGTACTGTGGAGCCTGATTTTGTAGTGACTTAAAAACAAATAGCAAAACTTTAAAATCAATTCTAAATTTAACCGGTAGCCAATGGAGCGAAATCAGAACTGGTGTGATGTGTTCAAATTTACGCTTCCCTTTCAGGAAGCGTGCAGCTGCATTTTGGACTAATTGCAGACGGGTGATTCATTTCTGCGAAGCAACAATGTATAAAGAATTACAATAGTCCAATCTGGATGTTACAAATGCATGCATGGCAATCTCAAAGTGCAGACAAGAATGGCTTAACCTTAGCTAAGAGATGGAGGTGAAAGAAACAGGATTTTACCACAGCACATGTCTGCTTTTCAAATTTAAGGTTGTTATCAATCCAGACCCTCAAATTCTGAACACAGGTAGTGCTATAGGGTAACAACGTTTGAAGGTCAAAATCATGTGTACTATGATCATTGGGGCCAAACAAGATAAATTCCGTCTTTTTCTCATTTAGACTCAAGAAGTTACCAGATAGCCAGAGTTTTAGTTCATCCAGTCAGTCCATTAAAGGTTTTAAAGCAGACGTGTTACCACGCTTCAGAGGCAAGTAAATTTGAGTGTCATCAGCATACAGATGGAAAGAAACCCCATGACTAGACAAAATGGAACCCAAGGGCAGCATATACAGATTAAACAGTTCCGGGCCAAGAATAGAGCCCTGCGGGACACCGGACCCCAGTGTCATTATGGATGAACACTGTTGCCCGATGCGAACAGAGTAGCTTCTATTTGACAAGTACGAGCGAAACCATTTTAGCACTGTACCCCGAAAACCCATGCATGCTTCAAGACGAGAGATTAGGATATTGTGATCAACCAGGTCAAAAGCAGAGCTAAGATCTAACAAGACCAGAGCCACAGATTACCCAGCATCGGTGGAAAGCATTATATCGTTCATGACTCTTAAAAGTGCAGATTCCATACTATGATGTGATTGAAAACCAGACTAAAATTTCTCATAAATCTGACTATCAGTTAAAAAAGACTGAAGTTGACTCAAAAACACTTTTTCTAGAATTTTTGAGACAAAGGGTAGATTTCAAATTGGGCGGTAGTGACTCAGATTTGATGAATCCAAATTGGATTTTTTAAGTTTAGGCAAGACTGAAGCATGTTTCAGGCTGTTGGGAACAACCCTGGCGTGAAGACATTTGTTGATAATAGACAACAAGTCGGGACCAATAGCACAAAATACCTGCTTAAAAAATCTAGTTGGAATCACATTCTGAAAGCAGATAGTAGGTTTCAAAAATGAAACAATCTTAGTCAGCGAGTCAAGGGGAACAGGCTCAAAGACAGACCATGTAGAAGAGCATATGGGCACTTCAAGTGGCATATAAGTTGATAAAGGCATTTGAGATCTAGTCAGTAAGATCTTCTCATTAAAATATATCGCAAAATCTTCACAGAGAGGGTAAAATCTTCACAAAGAGGGTCATCACACTGGGGAAAAAAAGTAGAATTAAATGACAGTTACCTATGAAAATGTTGATGCTTACATTGGGGGTTACATCTGAATATTTTCTGTAAAAAGCTAGGCTAGTCCAACCTCAGGAAACATCTGCAGGTATATAAGTTAGGTTGCTGCAAGCAGTCATAGTACATAAAGTAGGGAAGACATGCCTACCATCAGTGTGACACACAGTGCCGATCCTGACCTCCCTGGGGCCCTAAGCAAAATTCTGCTAAGGGACCCTCTTCCTGATCCGTGATGCTGTGAGCTATGTAAACCATTTGCCACACAGTCACACCCGACACTTCAGTGCTCCCAATACAATCCTCCCTCCTTTAAACAAAACAGTAAAAGAATAAGTACAACAATAAAGAACAAAATGAGGTTCAAACCAACAATATTTATTGAATTGAGTATTTTCTATAATATTAAGATAACAAGTGAATATTATTAAATATGTGAATATTAACGTGAACATTAATAATAAAATAATAAATTATAACCCTGAACTTTGGCTTTTGGGATTAACTTTGGTTCTCTCTACAGCCTGGGCATTTTCAGCATCAGTATGGGCACCACCAGACTATCTGGACTGTCTAGAATAAACTGTGAAGAATATCACATAGTTAGTTAAGCAGTCATTTACACTACTCGTTACATGTTACAAATGTGTAAACATTTGAATGTTTGAATTAAAATCTTACCATCAAAATATTTATTTTCTGCACTTTCTTGTAATATTTAAATAGTGAACTAGTGATGCAGATATCAATAATCCCTGGGAGTGATATCAAGAATTAACTTTTGTACAAGTGAACATGTAATTCCTGATATCAAAATAGACATTGGTAGGTAAAAATTAACTAAGGGGCCCTACTAGTAAAAATAATCAAGAATTCACTTTACAAATCGAATTCTTGATATCAAAAATGCATAAACCAGTCCCTCCAGAAAAACGCGATTATGCGATCCCAGAATTCAATGCATAATCAGCCAAAGTCCGCATATTTATGCGGGGGCCGCATTTTTTAAAATACGCCGCACTTTCGCCGCATAAATTGCCGATTTCCGCGCAAAATATGCGGGGCTTGCATGATTTCATAATCCCCGCATTTTCGTTGCAAAAAAGTCACATATATTTCAGCAGAAAGTTGAAAAATGTTGCGTTTACTTCACACAAGAGCAGCCATTTTCCCCTGTTGCCATGGGAACGTTATGAAGTGATGTAATTTCACCTACTGAGAACACTGTGTTGGGGAATCACTTTTTTTTCTCTTTTTCATCAAACCGCAGTTTTTGCAAGTTCCCGCAAGTTCCCGCAATTTTTGCAAGTTCCCGCATTTTCATCGCATAAAATGGCATAAATATCCCGCATATTCCATCGCATTTTTTAAGAAAACGTGCCGCATAATCAAGGATTTTTGCCCGCAACAATCACAAAAAAACTCCGCGTTTTTCTGGAGGGACTGATAAACTGTGAATGAATACAAGCTAAAATGGCTTGCCATAGCAGGTTAAAGTTTTTATTTATTATTATGCATGTTGAAGCAATTCTTGATTTATGGTTATTATTTACTGAGGGATGTGCATCCATATTGACCAGTATGTCCAGCTAATCAACATTTTAAATTCAATATAGCCTATAAATCAATGTCAAATTGTCAATACATTGCTTTCCATCTTGCATAATTAGTGCAGTTGTTTAGAGTTTTTAACTACACATTGTCTGAGACTAGATAATCAGTGTCTTAAAAGTATGTATAATGTGTACTTTGATGAGGAGTGCCATCATTCACGCCCATATATTGTAGCCTACAGTCTGTCTGGTCTTCACATATATTTCTGCTTGAAAAATGCGCGTTTCACTTCATGTACGCGCCTAACGCATGATAACACACCCAGCGCGTTTATCTTTTCTGAGCTGCAGTAAACAAACACCGTTGCACTTTGTCGTTTATCAAACGTAATAAATAATTGTATTTTACTCTCACTTTTGTCAGGCACAAAGTCACAAAACACAGCCCCGGAAGTGACTGGCGTTAGCAGCTAGACCAGAGATGCACTGCCTGCCTGCCCAGCTAGGTTAGCAAGACCGGAAAAAAAACACAATAGAAATGCACATAAACATAACTTTACTTTGCTGACATCAAACTTGGAGAGGAGAGAACACAAGTTTACCTGATTGTTGTTCCCGCAATTCACTCTCATGGTGTTTTTTTTTCCTCTTTTCGTGACCAGAAGGATAGTTTCGCTTCATTTTGTTATGGATGTTGTAAACATTAATTGACGCGCTATGACACGAGGGGGAGGCGGGGCCTCGAGTAATTTGCGGGGCCCTACGCAGCTTGCGTAGTGAGCGTATAGGGCGGATCGGCTCTGGTGACACACCAGGCTTTTAATGTGTATTAAAAACATATTTTAGTAGCATCATTTGCTTGCCGCATATCCAGTAGACTTTTTGTGTTTTGTTATGATTTTAAATCTGTGACATCAGAATGATCTCATATTAAAGGTATAGTAAGTGATGTTAATCCAATACACTTTTTGTCAAATTCAGCGAATATCTCCTCACTGTCACCTAGCTCTTTATTTTATGTGCGCTAGCCAGTCCGTGAATCACAAGTTACATTACTTTGATTAAGTAATTAGATTTTAAATATGGTAACTTGTAATCAGTAAACTATTACATTTATAAAGTAACCAACGCTGGCTACCACTAGATATATGTGTCAGAGTTGGTATGAGATGGAAAAGGCAAGTGAGAAAAATGCAAGTGTGAGAAGGTGCATAGTCCTATTAGCAAGTGTGTGGAGTAGGAGCTCGTAGCAGAGTGTATATTGGGCAACTCCTCCAGACTGCTACTCCAGCAGAGCAGCAAGTTTCCTGTGGATGCCAGCTTCAGCATTAGCAGAGGAGCCTTATTCACAAAATATTTCTCAGAGGCTTATGGCTCGTGGTGGGAAGCCTGCCGTGCCTGTTTGGAACCACTGGAAGCCTAAGTGTGCTGCAGAGGCTTGTGGTGGCTGTTATTCAACACAGACTTCCTACTGCTGGTGACATTGGCCAAAAATAACAGACTCACGGGCTCAGTTGGTGCATGGGACTGTGCAGATTGCTGTTGACTATTGTGAGAATGGTTCACTGTTTATACTGCTTTAAAAACACTCTTAGGGCCCTATTTTAATGATCTAAGCGCACGGCGTGATGTGCCTGGCGTAGGTGCTTTTAGGGCGCGTACGAATCCCCTTTTGTGAGTTTAACGGCAGAAAAAAGGGTCTGTGCGTCAGGTGCATGGTTCAAAAGGGTTGTACTGTGATTTATGCATATGTTCCATGCATACAAGGTTCTCCAATTAAGGAGCCTTGTAAGGCACACACCTAAACATTCAACATCAATGTCTGAAAGTCATCCTACTGCAAGAAAGTTTTCCTTTGCCACAGGTGCACCACAGTTGTGCCACAGCATAATTTGTTACAGTATAATGTCAGTATGGGGCTCTCAGCTTACACAATGGTATAATATAACAAACTAATAATATTTCACTACAATAATTTAGCATTTTGGGAGTATCTATGCAAGGGCTGTGAAATTAATCAGATTTACGATTTCAGCCCCTAACAATCACAAAACTTGAGTAATTGGGAAAAATTATCATTTTGCACATTACAAAATATATAGTATATATAGTGTTCAACTATATACACTTGGTTCGCCACTATTAAATTGTTGTCATGAAGTCATAATTACACAACTCTGCAGAGCCGTCTGCTCCAATGAACTCAGGCGAATGGTCATCCGCTCTCTCTCCTCACGCAGAGTGACATACAGCAACAAAAAGCCTCAGCTCCAATTTATACCGGTTGCGGAACGGCTGCGAAACAGCTCCGGAACGTCGGCGGAGTCAATCGGTTTCCATTAAAGTCAATGTGTGTATTTCCACCAACTGTGGAACTGCTGCGTCCCGACTCCGGCACGGCTGCAGTGGTGCGCAGCCCTCTGGATCAGATACACAGAGCTTCTATTTTTGCCAGACGTCGGAGAGCTCCGCAGCAATTCAGCACACGGCAGATAGGAAGTCGAGCACAGAATTGAATTTGATGAATTGTCTGTTTTTCAGACCCAAAGTGAGACAAGAAGCTAACGTTAGCGCAATCTGCGGTGCCCCTGCCTTTGACTCTATTCCCCTGACACACTGTTTAAAACTTTCTCCAGGCTGGTGGGAATGCATAGTGCTCAAAACCGACATAAAAAACATAGTAATGGTCCCTCAGCATTTTTGTTTTGTTGCTCTACTGTGTGCAAAGTGAGTGGTGACGTTAAATCATCTGTTTCACGTAAAGGTATATTAAGGTACCATCTATTTGCTGGATTTTTCGTTAGTGGAGGTTAGCAAGCAAATAAGACCACTGTGATTGTTCATATGTTGGCACAATGTTTAGTAATGACAGTAGTAGTGGTCATAGTCAGGGAAAATGTGATCTGAGATTGCAAAACCGCGCAGTGTGTTTCTGGCGTAACTCGTTTGTCACAAAGCAGTACAAATTCAGCTTGAAGGTAATGTGAAATGCACTAAGAGGATTAGGGCAACATGTGAAAAATGTATTTGAGTTTTTTTCTGATTTTAAAATTCTGACTTTAAAAAAAAATTCCACATATGGCCCCTAATCCTCTCTGTAGACTGTCGATGGTAAGTCGGTGCCAGACCTGACAATGTGATGATGAAGCAGCAGGTAACGTTCATTCACTAAGATTCCTGTCCAGTTCACCACAGGTTCTCCTCACAGCACCACTCTGTTTCTGGCCTCATGCTGTTCATTCTTCTCAAGCATGCCTCTTCTCTGTATTCTAGACGACAGCAGTTACAGTGAAAGGCTGTGGTTCATTAAATGTTTAGGAGTACATATTTTCATCCTAATTGGTATCAACTGGCAGAAAGATTGTGTTGCAGTTGCCCTTGTTCGGTCCATCTCCCTTAATGTGATGTAATGCTCTGATTTTCCATTTTTTAATTAGGAGTGCAAATGTTGCAGTATACATTGGATTTTTTACAGAATATACACTTTATTAATCTATTTCTAACACGCTAATTAATATGGGTTGGCAACCTAAAAATTGCTCTTCAAGACAGTATGAAATGATGCCCAGACATGGAGGAGAGTCATCTTGCTGTTTTATCATCATTCCACAACAGCTCTTCCCAACTTTTCTAAGCCAGTTGCTTTATGGGCACTTGAGCGTCTTCTGAGATAGTCCATCATGACTTTCCATCATGACTTTCACACCTAATAACAGCTCAGGCAGAAAGCGAAAACACAGCAGCGGTTGGTCATAAATCACAACTGTGATAGCAAACAGTCGAGAAAAATCTGCAGCGGGTCAATAAGAATTGATCAGAAACTTACTGTGGCGGTGACTGCCGTGACAAGAAGAGATTACAGTCACCCTGTTCTGATTTGTGGCGTCGGTGAGAGGCAATTAAATTATTATGCTAATTAGGTATTGTCTATTTTACAGATACTACTGGTTTTCACGCCTATGGGTATATTCAGACAACCCAGAGTTCTCTGTATACCACTGAAAGAAAAGGTTGTAAAAGAAAACACAAGGTGTACGATACATATTGATGCAGGAGATTAAAATAAAATCATATCTGGCCGAGAATCCGATTTTAAATCAGTTGTTTGTATACATGTCTAACCTCTCTCAATGTCAGGGTTCGGATGGTTACTTTATTTAAAATGTAACTATTTCAATTACTCAAAGTAAAATATTTTATTACTTAATGTCGTATGAAAGTTTCCAACTGTTAACCATTTTCAAATGTTTAAACTAGTGCTGTCAAACGATTAAAATATTTAATCGCAATTAATCGCACATTTTTATCCATTGTAAATGTCCCTTGATTTCTTTTTGTCCCATTCTATATTCTCATTTTAATGCTCTTATCAACATGGAAAAGTGGTTCAGCTTGCTTTGTGTAAATGTTTTTTTTAATTGAAAACATTGGCATATACGTAGTGTTCAATTTCACACTAACATTCACACTTGGAGCTAATAATCTGTCACATAATGTAATGCTGTTACCTCCATTTTCAATTGCAGATAGTACTGGCTCATGCCTCAGGCGAGCATGGCTCGTTGTCATAGCGACTATGGTTTCCCCCGACTCATTTCCTGGTTCTCCTTCTCCATAACCAACGTGAAATCAAGGAGAGGGTTAACTTTTCCTGCTCCAGGTTTCCCACCGTGGTCAGAAAGAACAGAGGAGACACTTTGTTTCTCTCTCTGACTGTAGAGTCGCTACTCGCTCCGAAGCTAATCGCCGTCACGAGCCTACAAGCTACGCAGCTGCGGCGTGTATCTGTTTTGTTTCCGGTCTAGCTAGATCCGAAACAACGTTAATCTCGTGATAAAACAATTGACGGCGTTAAAATGGGTTTGCATTAACGCTGTTAATAACGCGTTTAACTGACAGCCCTAGTTTAAACCTTACAGCAGTACTCAACACTGCCTACTGTCAAACTCCTTTTAAAATCCTTCATCACATGCATTGAGATTATAATAATAAAATTTTGAAGAACAGCCACCACAAAGTCAGACAAGCACCTCTTTTTAATATGAGATAATCTAAGGTCACAGATTTAAAATCATAACAAAACACAAAAAGTCTACTGGATATGCAGCAAGCAAAATATGCTACTAAAATACGTCTTTAATACACATTAAAAGCCCGGTGTGTCACACTGAAGGTAGGCGTGTCTTCCCTACTTGACTGCTTGCAGCAACCTAACTTATATACCTGCAGATGTTTCCTGAGGTTGGACTTCAACATGTTTTACGTCGAGAGCATTTTGACCGCAGGCAAACATTCTTTGCATTGCACCTTCGAACCCTTCTCAGAATTTTTTATTTAATGTTTTTTATATTTCCAGCACTGGAACGCGTTTAAAACCATAGCCATAGTGGCAACTCAGACAGCTTGACAGGCGATTTAATTGTCAGACGGCGCTGCAAATTCAAACAGAAGAACCAATCC
The DNA here is from genome assembly GCA_023631565.1 of Gymnocephalus cernua. Classification (NCBI taxonomy): domain Eukaryota; kingdom Metazoa; phylum Chordata; class Actinopteri; order Perciformes; family Percidae; genus Gymnocephalus; species Gymnocephalus cernua. Next base: position 28,069,934 of record CM042439.1, on the reverse strand, counting down.
AAAGCATCAGAATAGCATCATACTTTACGACTGTGGCTGGAAATGGCAAAAAAGACATTGTGCACATGAAAAACATGCAAAGCAACACAATAAATATTATTCAACATATAGCCTAGCTTTTACAGAAAATATTCAGATGTAACCTTTATTTTGTAATTAAATTACATAACCGTTACATGTAACTAGTTACTCCTCAACACTGCTCACAGTCTGTTTACGTACTGTATGTCAGAGGACCAGAAAGGAATGTCCTCCCGAATCCTTTGTTGTAGAACATACAGTTCTTTTTTTTGTGATTAACAATTTTAGTTGCAAATATCTAAACAATTTAGACCTAGGGATTCCAAATAGCTGTACCACGTCCTCAAAGGATTTCAATATGCCACCGAGATACAGATCCCCCAGTGTGATGATTCCCTTTTCCAACCAATCCATCCAAAAAAGGGGAGATCTACCAATACATAACTTTGGATTTCGCCAAACACTTGATGAAGTATTTAGATATGGATCCAGTTCAAAGAGTCGGGCCACTTTGGTCCAAACAACATTTAAGTGGGAGATTATCAGATGTGTTTTTGCCTCACCATACAGTTTAACAGACAGGCTTAACAATGGGGCAAGAACAGATTGCTCAATACAATACCAGGGTGGGGCTCTGAACATACACTTCTGAAACGACAGCACAACATGAATTCAGTAAGGCTGCCACCCTAAGCTAAGTCCATGCAGAGGGGTTTAATGTTGGTATTCAGACCAAAGATCTTGGTATTAAAAAGGTTGTAGAAGCTGCATGTACTATAACGGACTGCGTCACCACCCCGCGACATCCACCCTGACAACCGTCTACCTGCTAGAGTGCTTCCAAAAAGAAGCTAAATCTGTGCACGTTCACGTGGGCAGCAATCACTTCATACCCCTACCGCCATGGTTAAAACCGTGTGTCCTCCTTCCCCTTATTGAAATGTTTGGAGGCGTAAAGTTAGTGCACAGGGTTGTGTAAGCCCCTTCTCTCTAAAATGCAGTCTGAAGCTCTAGCACTACACTGTGTTCTAGTTCCCTCTGGCGAAAAGTTGTGGAATCACCAGAATGAACTCGTCAATTTAATGTGGGTTACATTAAAGCTATAGTGCCTAGTTTCTGTCGCCCCCATGAGGAATTCTAAGTAACAACAACACTGTTGTCGCGTCCACATGATACAAGCCTTCTGTGATCATGCACCACCCCCACCCCTCCTCTGCGCAGTTGCTAGTAGCCAAGGAGGACACGAAGGATGGACTCTTCAGAAGACGTAATTATCTTCACTCGAGTTTCTGCGCGGGAAAGTCACCGGACGCCACAATCTTTTGATCATAGTCATACTGAGACATACAGATAGAGTTGTGTGGAGCTGAGAGTCTTAATTAGCTTTGTAGCAACTCACTTGGCAATGGCTTGAATGTAACGGACATTCATTATTATCAAAATGTTACGCACTAAAGCTTTAATAATGAACATAATAAAATATGTCACAACTACTGAGTCTAACTGAAAATGAAGGCAAGTACACGTACTAAAACAAAATATCAGAACTGATCACTTTAAGGGCCTTTTCCTTTGCCTCACCATAGATCATTTTCACACTCCCCCTGCTCGCTTTCTGCTTAGATCAGTGTTAATAAAATTAGCTTTTTTCTCATGCTATTTGGGATGATCCACAATATTTGTCAATTACATATTCACATCTATCACATAACAATTGTTTCTACACATTGCTTCTGAGCTTGAAAAGAACAAAAAGATACCAGTGGCTGTGGTTTATGGCTTTTGGATTTATAAAACTGTCTGTCAGTGGGATGTTTGATGTGCTTTGAGTAATAGAGTTTTGAATGTTTTGTTTCATGACACATTATTGCCAATGATGTAGCACATGCAAAGACAGACAAATTTAACAAAGGTTGAGTTACGGCCAAAAAGTTTGTTTTGAGCTCACAGTGACTCCCACACAACTCCCCAGCTGCACTCACTTCTGAAGCCTTGGCAGTCCATAACCAGAGGCACATCACAATCAGCAAGAACAACACAAGATCAATAAATCATCTCCTTGAAATCCCAGAGCACAAGTGAAGAATAATCTGCCAAATGAATCAGGACACGTCTCCTCTGAGTGTTATCCCATGAAGACGGATGCATAATTAACGTGCCTTTGGCTTTCATCTCCTTCATCACAGCCAAGTGCCACTTCCTCAGCAACTCTGGCGTTATCAAATACCCACGTTCCCCTCTGTCACTCCACTCTATTCTTCACGCACGCACGCACGCACGCACGCACGCACACACGCACGCACGCACGCACACACGCACGCAAACAGGCACTCTGCATCTTACTTGAGCAGCAAATTAAAATGGGTACTCTTTTCAAGGACCAGTTGCTGACCTTATCCTTCTGATACTAATGAGATAGAAGAGGTATTAATGTTTCTGAAGGAAATAACTCTGGGTTGCTGACTTTAAAGCAACAACATGTGGCATTTTCATGAAAATAAATGTTGGCTTTTCTTCTTTCTCCAGAATATACAGTAACACTCAATAATAACACAAAAGCGGCAAGTGAAAATCATCAACTGCCTGTAGTTTTTGCACAGGGATCAGTGCCTTTCACGTCACATGTTTTTTTTTGTGAATAAATGCTGTACTGTCTAATTGACAAGCAATGTTTTTGAAGAGCAGGTTAAGAAACAAAAGAGTAATGCGTGTACAGTGATAAAGGTGTTACCAAAAGATGCTACACATTAATTTAGCATTTAGAAAGAAAGAAGGCATTCCTGCTGTGGGCATAGGCTGAAATAAACGCCATCCCCCTAATGGAGGAAGAGAAAGATTGTCTCATACTATTCCCCCCAACCCCCACCCCACCCCCTCTCTGTTTCTCTCTGTTTCTCTCTCTCTCTCTCCCACACACACAAATCTGTCACGACTGCTGCTCAGGAAAGCACTGTAATCCAACAGCCAGCCTCAACGAGACAATTGCAGAAAAATAGAAATCAACATTGCAAAACAGCTCCAAAAGAAACTTCCGAGTTGGGAATGGCAGGCAGTTATGTGTAATCATGTGTTAAAGGTGATGTAATGCACAGGATACACCTACCCTGAATGCTAAATAGCAAGAATTATAGAATGTTTATCTGACACAGTTCATGGTGAGGTTTAATATATTTTGGAATGTAAAGTGGTGCTAATAGTTCACATTCTCAATTCAAGAGCTAAGACAATTGTCACTTTCTCACAGCCGTTAAAGCCCTCATGTGTAGAATAGTTATGGGATAGCAGAATGCAGTTTGCCGCATCATATTCTTTTATTACTAACACTGAGAGTCACCATAGTCAGACATGCTAAAATCATGCAACAAAGGTAGATAAATAAACAGTGTTGAATGTTGTATTAGGTAATCCAAAAATAGAAGAATATGGCCTTTGTATTTGTTAAGTTAGTAAGCAGGGTAGGTGGGCAGCTCTAGGTTTTGCAACCCCAGATTCTATGCAAACTGCATCCAAACATTTCAAAATGTTGTGTGATAAGATTTAAAACAAGTGTGAGAATTTGAAAATGTAAAGATGGCAGAGAGAAGGCATATAAATAATTTCTCTCTAATAGTGGCAGATATATGATATATAAAGGAGGCAAAGTGTAAATGTATTTGTATAAGGTAGAGTTGACTATAGGCCTGTCAAATGAAAATCAATGGGGCTGCAATTGATGACCGTAGCTGTTGAGAACTGAAGTTACTCTCCTTCCTGTGTGTGGCCTTTATGGGAAGAATACTTGGCTAAATAAAAAATGCTGGGTATTTGTATTTCAATGTGCCCTAGGTTTAGTTTATAGTGTAAGTTCTCTAATGTACCTGGACTGAACCAAATACTGGCAAAAATATTATGTTTGAGTCTTATGCCAGTAGAGAACGGAGGAGTCCAAATGTGCCATCATTAAAAAACTGGTTCCATTTATTGCTAAGAACATTATATGAGATAATGTTATTGATAAGAAGTAAGACAAGTTTCAAGTATAAAGAAAAGCTGGAGCGGGGGGGATTGAAGCTGTGGTTTTGCTACTGAAGGTTGTTTGACAAGAATTCTCTTGAATATTGCACATTGCATAAAGGAGTTAAATATAACTTTCTGTGTCCACTTTGTGGCGCTAGAGAAGACACACTAGTTATATATATATATATATATATATATATATATATATATATATATATATATATATATATATATATATATATATATATCAACCCAGTCTCACGTCAGTTCGTGATAGAATCACGAAAATTAATCTATTAGAATGTGATACCATCACGTAATTGTGAAGATTTATGTGATGGGGTCACGTTTTTTAAACTAATGTATTTTAATGGGAAGCATCGTTCGTGATTGCAGCACGTTTCTTTCTGCCAATCGGCTGCAACAGAGAAGCTGGATACAGCTGCGTTATTATTGGTATTTTAGCCCAATAATCACTGTTTTTATCAACATTTATTCACCAGATCGTATCATGGTTTTTATGTATATGTAAAGATATAGCTACCTTGGATGGTATTGCCCTGGCCTCCAGCACTACTGTCAGAAATCTAGGAGTTATTTTTGACCAGGATATATCCTTCAATGCCCACTTAAAAAAAAATTTCATCTTCGTAACATTGCCAAAATAAGGAACATCCTGTCTCAGAACGATGCTGAAAAACTAGCCCATGTATTTGTTTCTTCCAGGCTGGACTATTGTAATTCCTTACTATCAGGAAGCTCAAACAAGTCACTTAAGACTCTCCAGCTGATCCAGAACGCTGCAGCTCGTGTTCTGACAAGAACTAAGAAAAGAGATCATATTTCTCCCGTATTAGCTTCTCTGCATTGGCTCCCTGTAAAATTCAGGATTGAATTTAAAATCCTCCTCCTGACCTACAAAGCTCTAAATGGTCAAGCACCATCATATCTTGAAGAGCTCATAGTACCTTACTGTCCCACTAGAGCACTGCGCTCCCAGAATGCCGAGTTACTTGTGGTTCCTAGAGTCTCTAAAAGTAGAATGGGAGCCAGAGCCTTTAGCTATCAGGCTCCTCTCCTGTGGAACCAGCTCCCAGTCTGGGTCCGGGAGGCAGATACTGTCACCACATTTAAGAGTAAACTTAAGACTCTCCTCTTTGATAAAGCTTATAGTTAGGGAGTGAGGAGTTGCAGCATCTGCCTAGCCCGGCCCACCTGCTTCTCTGTCCCAGAAATGCTTGTTACTAACCTAGCTCTGGGGAGCTTGCTCCCTGGAGTCTTTCTGTTTCTTTTCACCCAGGATGAAATCCCGTGCTGCTCCCTGCACTACTACAACCACTATTTCTAGTCACTCTTTATTAACTATACTGTGATGCACCCCAACGGCACGTCAGACACCACCTACCAAGAGCCTGGGTCTGTCCGAGGTTTCTTCCTAAAAGGGAGTTTTTCCTCGCCACTGTTGCACTAGTGCTTGCTCTTGGGGGATTTATCTGTTTTTTTGTAAATTATAGAGTGTGGTCTAGACCTACTCTATCTGTAAAGTGTCTTGAGATAACTCCTGTTATGATTTGATACTATAAATAAAATTGAATTGAATTTGACAAAGGTTCTCTTACAACTGCTCAGCTTGATGATAGAAAGCAGTATAACATCTTTGAAAGAAGAAATGATTGCAGCTATTGTCTCTCATTTGCCATTGTCTCTGGAGCTCATTGGCACTTGGCACCAAGAACCGCTGACCGGCCAACTTCTGTTGATGCCACACAAGTAACAACAGAATTGAATCTGCAAAAGTAGCCAAAATATCCTGGATGGATGGAGATTGAATGTCCAAAGAGTGGCAGAATCCTCAGTCTGTCCTGTGCCAACAATCATCTCTCTGTGGCTGTAATGTGGAGTCAGACTCAACCATTTAGAAGAAATGTTGTTGCACAGATGCTTCTGTATGTTAACATGCATGTGTTTCAAAAGACAATACTGTAAACAAGCATTCATTATGTTTGGTGCTTCACCCTGAACAAAATGGATGTTTGTCCCAAAAAAATTAAAATAAAATCATAAGCAGCTGAATTGAAAATCATACCATTCTGTAATATCTGAAACCTCAACATGATGCAATTGCAAGAGTATGCTTCATAATCATTTTCAATCCAAGCTTACTGGCCTACTTACCACACCTTTCCACTCTGCTCTCCTTCTTCAACCAAAATTCGGCATTATTTTCCTGTCTTGTTCCTATGAAAGAATTATTGGCGAGTATATAAGGAAATACTGTCTTAACGCTCATTGCGTGTTTTTTTTCAATGGCTCTGTGGGGGTCAGTGTGCTGAGCGATGAGAAGCGAAAGAGAGGCATGGAGCCAGGAGCTGCAGAGCTAGTGCAGCTTTGGTGGGTGCAACAGGGATTAAGAGCACTACAGACTGAGTCTGAGTAGATAGAAAGGATTTAAGCAAGATGTATGGGGTTCTGAGTGGTGAGTAAGACCTGACAGCTGTAATTTTGGCACAATTATCCCCCTTTGTACTGCACACTGGCTTTTTCTCCCTTGATCCCTCATCTTATACTACAGGTCTTTAAATGGGGAATGGATGAAGGTCACTGTGTAATATAAAAGACAAGGCACTACAACACAGAAGCAGCAACACACTCCATTTAATGGTGGCAGGCACTCACCCAAACACTGGCATGACACCGTCAAACATTCTGCTTGACTCCTGGTTTTTGATATAAAAATATGAAATACAAATTTTTCTACTTGAAATTAAAGTGCTGTACTTTAAATACAATATAAGAAATATGGCTCTATCTTTTAGCAAAAGGAATTTGAATTATTTAAAAATAAATACAAATAAAACATTAAGTGCAACATAACCCAAACCCACACTGTACACTGTTTTCAAAACAAAACGGATCTGTTCTTTATATTTTCATGTTACTATACAATAAAAATACAGTTTGGGATTTACTGTGTTACTGAAATTTTAATTTTTTAAAAAAAACTCAGCCAAAGCTTTCGTTGTGAATCTGCATGGAGAGGCTGTTTAAACTAGAGGTCAACCAATATGGGTTTTCTCTGGCCGATGCCGATCTTTAGAAATCAGGGTCAGCCAATGGCCGATAAATGCTGCCGATTTATTTTGGCCAATATGTGCTTGTTTTTAAACCTCTATTTGAAAGATAAAATGTAACACCCTCTCCGGGAACCATCACCTTATCGTGGTGGAGAGGATTGTGTGTCCCTATGAACCTGAGGGCTGTGTTGTCTGGAGCTTTGTGCTCCTGGTAGGGTTTCCCATGGCAAAGAGGTCTCAGGTGAGGGGCCAGACGAAGAATGGTTCAAAAACTTATGATAGAACGAGGAAGAGACAGAGAGACCCTACCGTGGAGGGCTCGTCATTACATTTTAAAATGTTAAAATGTATACAGGTTGGTCTTTCGCTGTACGTTTTGTTGGTAAACGTGAGATGTTCGAGTTACACACGTCTCGTCTTACAAGGAAATTAATTTGGCGACGTATATGTGACATCAACCCGTTCTCACTCCTGCTTGGTAATTGGCTCTCAGAGTCACATACTGATGCAAAGTGTGGCACGTGGGACTGCTGGGATTGGTTGAAGTTGCGGGAAACTCTGGTTGTTGAAGTTCATTTTAGTTATTTAGATAATTTGCGGAAAAGTTGCGGTGATTGGTCAGAATTGCGAGTCGCACCAAAGTCACAGTGATTGCTTGATTTCAAGTGAATTGGAGCGATCGCGACATCGCAAAATCCTGGAGGGACTGTCTATGGTTGTGCCCATCCGCCTCAGACAGATGCCATGGGTGCTGATCACCCACACAGCCTAACAATTCAAGGCTTCAAACTGCTCTTGTTTGAAAGCAGGTATCTCTCTTTATCATCAAGTCTGGTGGCAACATTGATTTTTCCAGTATGATCAAAGTTTCCCTGGTGAAGTCAGAGTGGAGCATCAAGGGTGACAACTCTCTCTCTCTCTCTCTGCAGGGACCTTCCTCTCACTACTGGGAGCACTGCAACTGCACTATAATCATTTGTCACATCAAAAGCTCAGTTTGACAGCATATATTTGACAGTGACAGTGTCCAGTGTGACAATGATTGGCAAGGGAGGTCTGAGCTGTTGGTAGAGGGAGATGACAGAACAACAGTTAAGAACAACCACTGTACGTCCTGGTGAGAAAAAACAGGGAAAAAACACATAATGAGATGACAATGCCCTGGCTGGCTGTGCAAATCAAAGGGCATATTTTCAGGCAGGGGAAGAAAAGAATGGCTTCATCTCTACTGAGTAATATGTGACTGTCCACATGTCTACCTTTCCCCTCTGTCTCATGCAGATTAATACCAATAACTAAAGCATCCGGCATAGCCAGTCTTGCTGTTTTAGGCAAGACATCAAGCCATTTTATCAGCCATCATCATAAATTGAGTGTGCGACAGTGTCTCCTGCACTGACGTTATAGATTAAACAGGTTTCGGATATCAGGTACTCACTGGCAGCAAATCTTTTCAGTGCAGAGGAAATGAAAAATCAACGCTTAACAGCAGAAAACAAACTGATGTGCCAAACAGCATTGAGTGAACCATCCAGATAAAGCTGGACATAGCAATGACTGAACGTCCACCACTTCCACATCTGCTGCACACATATGGACAGCAATGCAAAGACAAGAACCCACAGAACCATCATTTCTACCATTTAAGAGCCAGTTAACCAAAACTAAAAAAAAACATAACCCTTGTATGATGATTAAGCTTGATGGAGCTTCACTGGTGAATTCAATTCAATTTTTATTTATTTTGATTCAATTTTGTTTATAGTATCAAATCATAACTAGAACTGCAAGCAGTTATGAACGGGGTCCAAGCCCCGTGCGCCAGTCCCCCCCAGCGCGAGTCGCCCCCGGAGACGGCGAGAGCCCGTGAAAACGGAGCCCGCGAAAGGAGAACCCGAAGCGCCGCCGCGGCGAGGCAAAAGTCAGGAAATTTGACAGAGTGCGAGCTCCAAAGTCCGTAGTGAAATGCAATTGCAAATTTCCTCTTCGTTGCGTAAAAGGCCAAAAACACTCCTACCTCGATTGTAGCGCCCCCTAAAGGGCGATCGTTGCCAAATTCGATAAAGAGCCGCAGAGTGGCATGGCGAACAATAATCTCAAGTTTTGTGATGATAGCATTTACTGCTGCAGAGACATTACCACTTGGTAAGTGATGTCAAAAAAGGTTTCGTTCGTTAAGTTTCGGGATATGCCAAAGTTCGTGTTTTGTGGCTAGTTACGACAAACGGACAAACGGTGTAACGTAGCAAAATTCCTTTGATAACTTTTGGTCAGCTCTATACACAGATGGTATCTACCAAGTTTCATGCACATCGGTTGCATGGCCTAGGACAAGTATGAAAACTTTGTTTTGCGCATTGAGCGATTTTACGAAATAACTTCTTCATGGAAATGGGCGAGGCCTATATCGTCACATTCACATGGATTCAAGGAACATGACGATGTAGGAAATTCTTATCTGCAATGTAGACTGTGGGAGTTATACGCAACAACACGTTTTACGTCATTGTAGCGCCACCTAGTGGTCCATGTAAGTAATATTTGGTATGTAAGATCTGCGATCCATTCTTTATCTACATTGTAAATTTTAAGTTGCTCACATTAGTGCAAGTGGTAGATCCAGACCTGGGTCCCATAGGCCACGCCCACTTTGACGAATCAGTACCCCACTGTAGTAGTGGCCTCAAGAGTGGGCCTAGATGGTACGCTCCAAATTTCATAAAAATCGGATGAGCCGTTCATGAGATATAAACTTTTTGTACTTTTGGCGCCCCCTATTGATCAAATTTTGTAAAATTGGATGTGGAGACTAAGAGGCTCACAGGAAACAAGAATCTAAAGATTCGCGATGATATCATTTATTTTGGCCGAGATATGGCAACGTTTGTGTCTTTGTAGTTAGCTACACAAATTTGTTTGCGCGTAATTTAAGCAATTTTCATCCGAAAAAAAATATTTTGATAACTTTTGTCATGTCGGTGTAGAGATGTTACATACCAAGTTTTATGCAAATCGGTTGCACGGTCTAGGAGGAGTATGAAAAAGCAGGTTTACGACAAATCGCGATTTTTCATGTACAAAAGTCAGGGCGGAAATGGGCGTGGCCTATATGACAAGATTCAGCTGGATCCAGGGAACGCGTGAATATGTGTAGTTTTATTGTGCAATGTACGGTTTGGGAGTTATAAGGCCAAACACGCTTTTTCTGCTATAGCGCCACCTAGTGGTGAAAGTGGCTAAATTTCTTTGTCCGAGGTCCCTGGAGGGTTCTGGACCAGACCTGAAAACGGCAACCTCCCACCATTTACGGTTTAGGCCGCAGTATCAGTTTTATCGGCGGAAGAAGAATAATAAGTAACCGAGCGATTTCAATAGGGTTCCACAGCCCTGCTGTGAGAACGCCGTAGATTTGCTACCACCGATTCTCGCAGCCTCGGGCTTGGACCCCTAACAAGAGTTATCTCGAGACACTTTACAGATAGAGTACGTCTAGACCACACTATAATTTATAAAGACCCAACAATTCCAGTAATTCCCATAAGAGCAAGCATTTAGTGGTGAAGAAAAACTCCCTTTTAGGCAGAAACGTTGAGCGTGAGTAAAACTTCCTTTTAGGGAGAAACCTCGGACAGACCCAGGCTCTTGGTGAGCAGTTGTCTGCCAGTGCTGGTTGGGGGTATGATGAACAGTGGCAATTATAGTCACAATAAATATGCATGACGTAGCAGGGCACTGCAGGGTGTAGCTGGACGTTGCAAGGCGTAGTAGGTCACTGCGTGGCGTAGCAGGGCACTGCAGGTCATAAACGGGTGTAGCAGGTTGCCTAGCAGGACCACAGAAACTGCTGCGACCATGATTTAGGTGCCACCCTAATCCAGGGAAAAGTGCGGGGCGAGAAAACATAAGGGCTCCGGGGACCAAGCTCCCCAGAGTTAAGTTAGTAACAAGCATTTGCCCACAGATGAAAAGAGAGAGGCGAGAGGAGCTCAGTGTGTCCAAGATAGTCCCCTGGCAGTCTAAAGCTATAAGAGCATAGCTAAGAGCTGCAGAGAAGCAGAGAGAGGGAGGAGGCGCGCCTGTGGCTACACACCCTCCCCCACCGGTCTAGATGAACGCTGCAACTCTTCACTCCATAACTATAAGCTTTATCAAAGAGGAACACGCCACCGTTTTTTGCAATAGGGTTATTCACCGTCTCCTCTAGATGTAGATAGGTGGGCAAACGCATTTTTGTCTCACTGTCTTAGTCCGGCAGCTCCGCCGCTAGTTTATCTTAGCGTAGTGAATGGAATCCTTTGTTGCCAGTTAGCATGTCATGAATAAAAGTGCAACAAAAAAAATGTAAAATAACCATGCGTCATGTTTACAATAATCACTTACTCTGTGGACAGCTGTTTATTGGGTCCATTCAGCGTTTTTTCCAGTTGACTTTATCGCACCGGAAAAAAAGTTGAGGACTGCATGATGGATCAACGCCGAGAAATCCTCGGTAGCTGTGACACAACTGCGAGCAGCATGCTCATCTTGATCTGACACTTTGAGGCTGGTCATCGATGACAGTACCTTGTCCCACTCGCCACAGCACAGACATTCTATTTCAGTCGGCACAGGTTGGTATATTCCTCCACACTCCCACCACCAGATCGTGTTGGTTCTCATTCTCACGTCCTCGTGCTGCTGAGTGATTGCAACCTCCTCCTCCTGTCGTTCTATTTCCAAAGCACGCAGCTCCTCTTCTGAAAACTCTGGTTCGGTATGGTTCTGGATCTTGACTGTTGCCTGAGTTGAGAAGTCAGCCTCTCACAAAATCTGCCATGTTCATCGCCATTCACTATCTATCCATCCATCGTCGTCCGCTTATCCGTGGTCGGGTCGCGGGGGGAGCAGCTCCAGCAGGGGACCCCAAACTTCCCTTTCCCGAGCCACATTAACCAGCTCTGACTGGGGGATCCCGAGGCGTTCCCAGGCCAGGTTGGAGATGTAATCCCTCCACCTAGTCCTGGGTCTTCCCCGAGGCCTCCTCCCAGCTGGATGTGCCTGGAACACCTCCCTAGGGAGGCGCCCAGGGGGCATCCTTACCAGATGCCCGAACCACCTCAACTGGCTCCTTTCGACGTGAAGGAGCAGCGGCTCTACTCCGAGCTCCTCACGGATGACTGAGCTTCTCACCCTATCTCTAAGGGAGACGCCAGCCACCCTCTTGAGGAAACCCATTTCGGCCGCTTGTACCCTGGATCTCGTTCTTTCGGTCATGACCCAACCTTCATGACCATAGGTGAGGGTAGGAACGAAAACTGACCGGTAGATCGAGAGCTTTGCCTTCTGGCTCAGCTCTCTTTTCGTCACAACGGTGCGATAAACTGAATGTAATACCGCCCACGCTGCGCCGATTCTCCGACCAATCTCCCGCTCCATTGTCCCCTCACTCGCGAACAAGACCCCAAGGTACTTAAACTCCTTCACTTGGGGTAAGGACTCATTCCCTACCTGGAGAAGGCACTCCATCGGTTTCCTGCTGAGAACCATGGCCTCAGATTTAGAGGTGCTGATCCTCATCCCAGCCGCTTCACACTCGGCTGCAAACCGATCCAGTGAGTGCTGAAGGTCACAGGCCGATGATGCCATCAGGACCACATCATCTGCAAAGAGCAGTGATGAGATCCCCAGCCCACCGAACTGCAACCCCTCCATACCACGACTACGCCTCGATATCCTGTCCATAAATACTACGAACAGGATTGGTGACAAAGCGCAGCCCTGGCGGAGGCCAACCCTCACCTGGAACGTGTCCGACTTACTGCCGAGAACCCGGACACAGCTCTCGCTTTGGTCATACAGAGATTGGATGGCCCTGAGAAGGGACCCCCTCACCCCATACTCCCGCAGCACCTCCCACAAAGTCTCCCGGGGGACCTGGTCATATGCCTTCTCCAGATCCACAAAACACATGTGGACTGGATGGGCATACTCCCAGGCTCCCTCCAGGATCCTTGCTAGAGTAAAGAGCTGATCCGTTGTTCCACGACCAGGACGGAATCCGCATTGTTCCTCTTGAACCTGAGGTTCGACTATCGGCCGAACCCTCCTTTCCAGCACCTTGGAGTAGACTTTACCAGGGAGGCTGAGAAGTGTGATACCCCTGTAATTGGTACACACCCTCTGGTCCCCCTTTTTGAACAGGGGAACCACCACCCCGGTCTGCCACTCCTTTGGCACTGTCCCAGACTTCCACGCAATGTTGAGTAGGCGTGTCAACCAAGACAGCCCCTCCACACCCAGAGCTTTCAGCATTTCTGGACGGATCTCATCAATCCCTGGGGCTTTGCCACTGTGGAGTTGTTTGACTACCTCAGTGACCTCCACCAGGGAAATTGACGACAATCCCCCGTCATCCTCCAGCTCTGCCTCTAACAAAGAGGGGGTATCAGCTGGATTTAGGAGTTCCTCAAAGTGCTCCTTCCACCGCCCTATTACCTCCTCAGTTGAGGTCAGCAACGTCCCACCCTTACTGTACACAGCTTGGATGGTTCCCCGCTTCCCCCTTCTGAGGTGGCGGACGGTTTTCCAGAAGCGCCTTGGTGCCGACCGAAAGTCCTTCTCCATGTCTTCTCCGAACTTCTCCCACACCCGCTGCTTTGCCTCTTTCACGGCAGAGGCTGCAGTCCTTCGGGCCCTTCGGTACCTTGCAACTGCCTCCGGAGTCCTCTGGGATAACAAATCCCGGAAAGACTCCTTCTTCAGTCGGACGGCTTCCCTGACCACCGGTGTCCACCACGGTGTTCGAGGGTTACCGCCCCTTGAGGCACCTAAGACCCTAAGACCACAGCTCCCTGCCGCAGCTTCAGTATTCACTATCTACTGTAGGAAAAATAGCCAGCTAATATTCACGCCGGTATGTTAACGGAAGTTGGGGGGTTTCAGGTGCTGCATGATATCTCTGTGCCCAAGTAGCAATGCTTCGGCTGTAATAACCTGTTAATAAAGACATATTTATCATATCTAGTAATGACGTGTTAACCATGGATACCGCTTCTTTAAGTAGCCTAGTTGGGATGGGGTCTTAGAGACCGGTAGACGGCTTAGCTGAAGAGACCTTTAACATTAATTGTTGAAGGTTTATAGGGTAAAAGCAGTCTAAGTATATATCAGGTCTTGTCATTCTTTCTAGCAGTCCTGTGTTAAAAGGTGAACCGTTGAGAAGAAGTTGAGGGCAAGATGTAATGAATGTTATCTCTAATTGTTATAATTTTATCATCAAAGAAGCTCATGAAGTCGTCACTACTCAGAGCTATAGGAATAGATGGATCAATAGAGCTGTGACTGTCTGTCAGCCTGGCTACAGTGCTGAAAAGAAACCTTGGGTTGTTCTTATTTTCTTCTATTAGTGATGAGTACTAGTCTGATCTGGCATTTCTGAGGGCCTTCCTATAGGTTTTCAGTAGGCAGGCCGTAGCAATGTCTACAAAAATATCAATTTGGGAGGGACTGAAGTTAACATAATAGTCCTCTGTTATATTAAGGCATGGCATTGAGTTAAATGCTGTTGGAATAACTTCCTTAAAGGTATAATGGACAACTAGGAGGACCAATAGTCTTGATGATCCACCCGGAAAAAGAAAATCCTCCACTATACCTTTAAGTACTGTCAGATAGGCATCTAGTGTAGAAGTTTTTGTCTAATTTCATATAGTCGGGTAGTAAGAATTCAAAAGTTATTAAAAAATGGTCTGATAATAAAGGATTCTGCGGAAATACTATTAAATCTTCAATTTCGATGCCGTATGCCAGCACAAGGTCGAGGGTGTGGTTAAAACAGTGAGTGGCCTTATGCACACTCTGACTGAAACCAATTGAATCTAATAGTGAGTTGAAAGCAATACTAAGGCTGTTGTTGTCAACGTCCACATGGATATTAAAATCACCTACAATAAGTACTTTGATTTACGGACTACACATGAAAACACTCTGAGAATTCAGATAAAAATCAGAATACGGACCTGGAGCTCAGTAAACAACAAAGAATATAATTGGCTGTAATGTTTTCCATGTTGGATGTTGAAGATTAAGAACAAGGCTTTAAAACGAGTTATAATTTAGTTTAGGTTTAGGATTCAAGTCTGTCAATTGGCTTGAATCAAAGATGGCTGCAACTCCCCCTCCTCGGCCTGAGCCTCGAGGAATTTGAGTATTAATATGGATTGGAGTGGATTCATTTAGACTAACATATTCTTCATGGCACAGCCATGTTTTGGTAAGACAGAATAGATCAATTTGATTATCTGATATCAATTTGTTTATTAATACTGCTTTAGAAGACAGAGATCTAATATTTAATCGTCCACATTTAATTGTCCTATTCTGTTCTATCATTGCAGATGTTGTTTTAATTTGTTAAGTATAGCTCCTCATTTGATTTAACTGATTTGAGTCGGGGGACAGACACCGTGGTTATTAGACTATGAGAGGGCGACTGCTATAATGGAGGCACAGAGGAGCGCATAGCACTGCACCTCTGATTACTGATTTCATGGTTTATGACCGATAATAGACTCAAAGTGGTGATGAATGCCGTCTCTCCTAATCAGTCCAGGCTTTGACATGTGACTGTACATGTCATCGGTGATCAGGTTTGGCAGGGGTCCAGATAAGACTACTGAGTCCGACATTGTCTTTGCATATGCACAAAGTGACTCAACATTATTTTAGTGATCTCAGATTTGCGTAATCGGGTATCATTACTACCTA
Organism: Gymnocephalus cernua; assembly: GCA_023631565.1. Classification (NCBI taxonomy): domain Eukaryota; kingdom Metazoa; phylum Chordata; class Actinopteri; order Perciformes; family Percidae; genus Gymnocephalus; species Gymnocephalus cernua. Next base: position 28,054,098 of record CM042439.1, on the reverse strand, counting down.
CGTGAAGTATGATCTGACTGTATTTACGGTTATCTTTAGCCAGCAGCTTTAGATAAGATTCCACATCACCCGCTCTGGCCCCAGGGACGCACACGACCGCTAACCACAGTTGGCTTCTCAGCGGGTTTGTCACTGAGTGGGGAGAAACTGTTAGAAAGGCGAAGATGTTGCTTGTTAGCCATAACATCGGTTTAGAGCGACCACTGCCATGTGCACTCCGCGGTTTAGAACTAGCGCTACGCTTCCGTCGGACAGTCACCCACTCGCCCGGCTGCTCGGGGCCTGCCAGGGGACTGCTAACAGAAGCTACAGTATGTTGGCCCGCACCAGCTACGGAGCGCTGGCTAGTTACGGAAGCATAAGATTTTGATTCCACGGTGCGAATTCAGGGCTTTAAAAAAAAGAAAATAAACCAAAAACAATAAAAGCATGCATCCTCAGCAACCACTCCCTCTGGAAACACAGTACAAAAAACATATGACAAGCAGTTGTCATAAGGTGACCCCTGAAATACAAATGTATCCATTATACCTGACCCACTAAAGGTTTATGATAGATGTTTTGATGATAGATTAACTTTTACCCATCATCAAAAAGTGCAGCATCTCTCAGCATCCCAATGACAGATGAATCACAGCACTGCCATTTAAATTCCATTCAGAGGTGCCAACATCCTGAATGTATGACTGGTTACATTTTCAGATATTACTAGCCTTGCAATGATATGACCTAAAACATACAGGGCTGTAACAGGTTTTGATTTATTTGACTACCAATAATTAACAATGCAACTTGCACAGTGCAAGTGTGTACCGAACAGGAGCATCATTTGCTGGACTAGACTACAACACAGATACAACACAGATTTGCATACCTTTTCTTAGGTATGCAAAAAGACACATTAGCTGCAGGCTATATTTCTGCACCTGCACGATTCATTGACAATTAATTCAGCTAAATGAGTTTAAATCATGAGTGAGTGTTTCTGCTGTGGTGGCATTTAGTGCTAAGAGAGTGAAAGAGAGTAGAGACATGAGTTGTTTAAGAGAGACTGCATCTTCCAATCAGAAAACAGATTTTTGTGAATTTGTACATACACAGATAGACTTTGGCAAGGGTGTGAGGGTAGAGACATGTCCTATGGAGGGTAGACAGAAAAGCTGTGGTGGAAGTTAGAGTTTTACAGGTAGGCAAAAGTCAAAGGTCTTCGCGCCACCCTGCCACAAGTTATTGGGTGTTAATGGAAATAACACCTGAAGTGTTTAAATATACAATTCTTAAGTTATGGACAAACTGAAAATATGTGGGCTGATTTGTGATTTCCTTCTTTATATAGTCTGAGGACCGATCACCTTCTCCACTATGCTGAAGTGACAACCACATGCCTCTGACGTTTTTTGCTTGGCTAACCTCATTTCCATTTTTTTCAATTCAGTCTTCCTGCTATACACATTTTCCAAATTGTATACTGTAAGGATCACCAGGGAGGTTTGTGTGGCATTAAACTTTCCGTGCCATTGTCTGTTAATGATTTTAATTATTGCATCTCTCTCTGCAGCTCTGTCATGTCAAGACTTTTGAGTTTTACATGGTTTGACAAGTGCCGTACTCCCACAGGGTGCAAGAGGGGGAGACACAGTGAGGTAGGGAAGGAGAAAAGAGAAAAGAACGCAAAGTGAAGGACTTGAATTAAACCTGTTTTGTTGGCCTATCAGTGTGCAGATAAGCAGTTAGTTTACCTCTCACAGTTATCATATGCCACCCACTCCCAGGAACAATGATTTTCAATGACACATAGAATCCTTGGTTCCATTTCCCAAGTTTAGCTGGCTCGCATGTGAGTTGATCAGACTGACAGAATTCCTGCTCCTCCAGAGATGCCAGCACCCCCCCCCCCCCCCCCCCCCCCCCCACACACACACACACACACACACACACACACACACACACACACACACACACACACACTCACTATTCCACTTGACAAATTAGAAGTGGCACCTTGGCAGTGAAGCATTTGTATTGTTGCTTTCCCCCCAAAGTACCTCTCCTGCACTACCTAAAGTCTTGGTAATACATATGTGTGACATTATTAAGAGATTGTCTATTATTTTTTAGATACAGTCTTTTAGATTGCCCTTATGTCAGCTCAGAGTACTCAAAGCAGCCATGGATCTGCTCATCAACATGTTTTCATTCGAACTCTCTTGTCTGGCCGTTGGGAAGTAGCCTTGACTGGCGGTTGGCATTGACCTCACTCACATCCCATGCCTCTAGACACTCAACATTAAGGCAAAATGTTCTTAGGCAATGAAGCAGAGCCTCATACAAGGGCGGACCCCAGGAAGGTTTAAAGGGCTATGCGCTACCTTGCCAAGAGTTATACACAACCTCAATTGCCAAGACCTGCAACTCTGTGGCTCTGCACTTCCAAGAGAAACAACCTTCTCTTCTTGGTTCATGGAAAGATGGATGTAATATGTTGAACCAGCTGTGATGTTAGCCTTTCCAGTCTGTTGCTCCCAGACTGTGGAACGCCCTGCCCCTGTCCGTGCGTCTGGCTGACTCTGTTGTCTCTTTTAAAAAGGATCTGAAAACTTGCTTATTTAGGAAAGCTTTTGGTTGATGGCTTCTCACTAGCGTCCCTTTCTTTTGATATATGTATATGCATTTTATACTGTTTGTTCTATCTATTCTGTTGTACAGCACTTTGTGATTTTATCTGTGAAAAGCGCTTTATAAATAAATTTTACTTACTTACTTACTTTTAGCTTTGTTCTTTCTTTCCCCCAAATGAGGAAAAAAAAAGATCTAGCAATCTCTTAAAATGTGATAATGAAGAAGTCTGTTTCATACTGTGTGAAAGGCCTACATTTTAGTTGTAAAAAGTAATGCAGTGGATAGAAGCTGTAAGATAAGGAGCTTTAGGTAAGGTTTAATGGGTGAAAAGAACTTTACTGCTGTGGTCACATAACCCAATTGATTATGACAAACATAATATTCACAGGTATCATGTAAACAATGTGTCATCTGTCTATCATAGTTAATGTTCATTTGACAAAGCAGCATTAGCAGCCCCCATCAGGCCCTTACCCTTCTTTGTCTCACAGCCTCTGTCTGATAATAACATTCTTCCTGCTTCTTCCAGTCCCCTCCACATGATGATTACCTCTTGATTTACATTAGGCCCTCTCTTTCTTTAATTTCCTTTGCACTCTGTCTCGCAGCCAGCTAGGCCTTGATGAAACCTTTCCCGATAAGCCTGTGCAGTCATTCTGGAGACCTTGAGAACTGTTACCATTACAACCAAGCTGTGTCCCCCCCTTCAAAGCAAGGCCCAGTGTGGACCGAATGGCAGCCCAAGGTTGCTGGTCCATGACCTTTAAATGAGTTTCAATGAGGCCTCATTGCAGGAATTGCAGAATCGAGCCCCAACACAAATGGATGCCATGACATATGAATCGGAGTGATGTGGCATCTATAAAAATCTATCACAAAAGAGAGAGAGGAAAAGAAAAAAAACATTAAGATCATCAATTTTAATGGAAAGAGGTTGAAACAATGGGAAACTAAAAGAACCAGTGCAGAAAATACAGTTGGACTGAGCTAGATCACAGTGTGCGATACGCTCTGTGAAATAATTCCGCTTGATGCAGATTCTGACATATTTTTGCTATTGCACTGAAGACATCTCAGTTAATATGAAAATCTCTAAAACAAATAGCCACTGAAACCATACTTCTCAAATGTTTGTAAATGTGAAAGTGTTTTATTAAATGTTGAAAATGTGAAACAGGAACATTAATTCAGAAATCTTAATTTAAATTCAATTTAAATAAATAATTTCAAGAAATGAAGTCTATGATGTTAGTGAAGAAAGCAATTAGGACAGACTGACTTTGTACCACTGATGTGGTTTTTGAGAGCTCCCCCTGCCTACATATCTTCTGACTACCTCATCAATCTTTTAAGCCCATGTGAGATGGAATGAAGCCTGGGATCCTTGGGTAAAGTTTTCTCAGCCATTTGAAAGTGTTGGTTTGAAACTGTGAACCATGAAACAGCTTTGAAAACCTTTGCCTGAGGATCTCAGGCTGCATTTCAGCTCACAAGCTTAAAAGATCAATAATCTAGTTGGAAGGTAAATCCAGACCCATCATAAAAGTCTTAAGCACAATCATAAAATGTACCGACCAGCAGCCACTGCAGTGAGGCTTTAAATGGGGCAATGTGATCATGTTAAATTGTTTGATGTTAAATGTGGCACTGCTGCCTTTTGATGGATCAACTCCTGCTGTAGAAAAAGCCAGTGGTGTGGTTAAAGTGACATCAGCAGCAGAGTCAGCAAGTCTGTTTTAACAGTGACACAGTAACAAATATCATTAATGGCAGTGATTTTTGCATCATATTCTATATTATATTTATTCATCTCAAGTCAAGTCAACTTTATTGTCAATTCTGCAATATGTGGGGGTTCAGAGACCAGAGTTCTTGGGGGCAGAGGGGAGGAGAGGGAGAGAGGGGAGGGTGTTGAGCTTCCTGGGAATGAAGTTGTTTGCCAGTCTGGCAGAACAGGCTCGGAGGCTCCGGTACTTTATCCCAGATGGCGGGAGGCTGATCTCTTTATTAATACAGACCACCATCACTATGTACAATTGACATAATAAAGTACTTGTTATAGCCAGGGTTTTCACTGCTATTGTACAATCTGATAGCAGCAGGTACAAAGGAGCAACTGAAGGGCTTATTTTTGCACCTGGGTGGGATGATCTGGTGGCTGAATGAGCTGCCCATCTGCCACAGCGCTGGCCAACCTGGTATCACCAAATGGCATATGAATAACACAATTTCTTAAATTATTTTGCATGTTTTCAATACACATTTTTTTTTCCTTTTTGCAAGTAATGTCACACCATTTTGTCTGAGCTGACTTATATTATGACCTTGTATAAAGAGTGAGAAAGTCTGCGTAGGGTAGAGGATGGGTGGATGGATGGGCCAAACAAAATGACTTTCACCCAGGAGACTGCTGTTTGTGTCCTGTGTGAAACCAAAAGTCATCGGCATAGCAGTGGAAATGTAGTCCACGATGTAACCATGTGAGCATGTAGAAGATAAAGAGGAGGGGACCAAACACTGAACCTTGGGGGACTACCTGCGAGATATGCTGGATATGGATTTGTTGATGCTGATGAACTGGTGGCAATAAATCCAAACTCTTACTTCTTATTACTGTCTTGAGTATTGGCATAAGTGAATGTCATGAGCAAAAGCATCTGGACTATTTTTGAAGAAATGTAGATATTTTGTCCACTGTATAAGTTATGTTTATTTTTTTGACTGTTTGACTCCCAAGACATAGGAGAACTGTTTTAGACAACAGAATGCTTGTGTGATATCACTAAATATCTGTGAGATTCAATTTCCGTTTTTAATTTTTCATTAGTCTTTATGGTCCCATTTGTCTTTATGGTCCCTTTTTTACATGACAGTGACATCACTGCAACACAAATATTATATTAGCCCAGTTTGTTCATAGATTGACTGTGAACAACAGGGTTTATGTTTTACAAGCTTTTTTTTTTAAATAAAACCAAGCGGACCATGAATTGTCAACAATACCTTAGGGCTCAGAGGGTTAAAGAGCCCCTATTATACTCCTTTTCAGCATAATTTTTAGTTAGTTTGTACTCTTGGGGTCTCCTAGAATAGGTTTACATGCTTTAATGTTAAAAAAAACATACTGTTTTTCATAATGCCCATTGCTGCAGCTTCTCTGTCTGAAACACTCTGTATGAGCTCTTGGCCCGCCTTCCTGAAAAAGCCCAGTTTGCTCTGATTGGTCAGCTGGCCCACTGTTGTGATTGGTCAACCAAATTTAAACAAGCCACTGGGCGGACTGTGCTTTCTCAGGAAGCACCTTTGGGCAGCACAAATTAAAAACTGGGTTGACTTTATGGCTTTATTTTTTAGTCAAAAGTTATGAGCGTGTAACACACGCTCACGAGCACATTATGTTATTTCACACGCGCAAAAATGAACCTTCAGCTGGCATGATAAAAGTACTCGAGCACAAATTCAACAACCGAGAGGTGTAGGTAGCTGCGAGCGAGCGCCTTACTCTGCTTGTACAGTGGAATCCTGCTCGCGCGCAGCGGGCTACCTGCTCGCGGAGTGCTGTTTTGCTCGCGGAGTGGATTTCTGCTCGCTCAGCTGATTTCTGCTCGCTCGAGTACATGACTTTTGACAATTTGGGGGCGGAAACCAAGGAGGGCACTGACCCTCTTATGATTGGTCACTTTCACACAGGGACATCCTTGATTGACAGCTCTCATTACAGGAAGCACGGAGTCACAGTATCTGACGGAGTTCAGTCATTCAGTTAACACTGCACAGTGGACGGAATGGCGGCGACACCTGAAGATGTAGATGTAAGTGATATTGATGATATGATGGGGGCTGTGTGTTTGACAGTGTTATAGCAATTTAATCTGAACTTTGTTGAGAATAAACTCATTAAATATTGAGAATAAAGTCGTTGTATTTCAAGTTTTTTTCACAATATTTAATGAGTTTTTTCTCAAAACACAACGACTTTATTACATCTACTTCAGGTGTCGCCGCCATTCCGTCCACTGTGCAGTGTTAACTGAATGACTGAACTCCGTCAGATACTGTGACTCCGTGCTTCCTGTAATGAGAGCTGTCAATCAAGGATGTCCCTGTGTGAAAGTGACCAATCATAAGAGGGTCAGTGCCCTCCTTGGTTTCCGCCCCCAAATTGTCAAAAGTCATGTACTCGAGCGAGCAGAAATCAGCTGAGCGAGCAGAAATCCACTCCGCGAGCAAAACAGCACTCCGCGAGCAGGTAGCCCGCTGCGCGCGAGCAGGATTCCACTGTACAAGCAGAGTAAGAGTAGCCAGGCGCTCGCTCGCAGCTACCTACACCTCTCGGTTGTTGAATTTGTGCTCGAGTACTTTTATCATGCCAGCTGAATGTTCATTTTTGCGCGTGTGAAATAACATAATGTGCTCGTGAACGTGTGTTACACGCTCATAACTTTTGACTAAAAAATAACGCCATATGACTTTCTCAATCAAAGACATCATTAATTGAGGAATTTCAAACTTGTGATATAACACAATAAAGGAAAGGGGAAAAGCCAAAAAGCATAATGATACCTATAAAGATATATCTTTATAGGTATCATCATTTACAAAGTGAAAAAGCCCAAAGTCCACCCCAAAGGATAGGAAAGGAACTTACCATCTCCAACAGAAAACACTGTTCACAAACTGCTCCAAACAGCTCTGTTGTAGTCCAGGTTTTACTACCGTGATGAACGTGCGTCACTTTGTAACACGTTATAATGCTCGCCTAGCTGCTAGCATGGCACGCCCTCATACTCTGCAACTGACTAGCTAGCAGTACTTACTGCACATGTGCGACTCCCAACAAAGATGGAACAGAAGTGTGATGCCTCACTCTGTAGCTAAAACAGAGAGCTCAACACACAAGGTGAAAAGAGGAGCTGCAGCAATGTGCAGTACAACAAATATATGGTGTTTTCAGAAAATTAAACAACATAACCTATTCTGGTGCAACCTCTAAATACAACCTGAAGAATATGAACCTGAAAATGAGCATAATATGAGCACTGTGGGAGAGAAAGCTCCATTTGCAGTAAAATGTTTTTTTTGTACTCTAAACAACTATTACATACACAAAAAACTTTAAAACACACTAAAAGACGGGAAAAATAAAAAATAAACATAATAGGGACTCTGGAACTGTGTAATTTTTCATCTGATGATCACAAATGACCTGTAAAAGCAAACGAGACTAAAAGTGAAAAGAACACTATTTTTCTATAGTTTTCATTAATGCCTTTGCCTGGGTCAGATTTTTCTCGCAAAGACACAACATGATTTACAGCAGGTAGATGGCGCTACAGAGCACACATTCTGATGGGTCACAGATTTCTTTGTAACACTGGAAAAGCCTATGCAGCCAGGTAAAAGGTAGCAGGAGATTTCTTTATGTAGGCCTAATTGTATTTTGTTTGAGTTTGAGTTGTCTGTTGGTTGATACTGGTGCAGGGCCATCACAGAAAAAAAGGAAAGTAAACTAAGAACAACTAAAAGCTAAAAGGGAAAGTGACAGAGAACGGGCGAAAACCCGAGTTAATCTTGGTTGCACTTTCAAAAGACGGAGACAATTACGGGATTGTAAATTATTCAAAACCAGCCCTGAATTGGCCCTCAGGTATGTAATATGTCCTTTTTATTCTTAAAATACAATACATACTTTACAATGCACAATGTGGTTGTACGTCAGCAGCTGACATTAAATTACGTCTCATTTCCATTTAGCGCCCAGTTTTTATTTCTTTTCAGTCCATGTTTTCATTTGCCTACTATTTTCTTTTCTCTTGTCCCCCTGTACTTGTGTGTAGTAGTATGAGCTCACTACTAACTGAGCTATCCGGGCACCCAAATGATATTTGTCTTAACACTGACTCAAAACTTGACGGCAAAATTTTAATATTGGTGCTATTACACTTCTGTGAGCATTAAACACTGATGATCAGTCAGTTTTAAGCCGTACACGTGTGGCAAAACCGCGAGGTAGGACGCAGAGCAGAGAGGCAAAGCGCAGCGCAGGTATACGTCGCCATTGCTTTTGAAATTAGTTGCTCCTTGAAAGGTCAGCGGCAACGAGGTCAAAATTGAAAAAAATTTAACTATTGAGCGCAGCAATTCCGAGTGGAGTAGCGCTCCGCCTAGTTGGGTGGCACCGCTCTCCCTATAGGAAAACAATGGAATGGAATGGATGTTTTTACCACGGATTGTGTGTAGTCGACTTAAGGCAGCTACAGCTTGTTCAGAATGCTGCTGCTGGGTTCTAACAAAGACCAACACATTTTAACACACCTATACTGCTCACCTATACATCACTAAATGGTTTAGGGCCAAACTATATCACTAAAATGCTTTTGCTATTTCAAGGTTCGGCAATCTTTTTGATATGAAGTGCCATTTTAAAATGTTCTTGTTCATCAGTGTGCCATATCAGCATTAAGCAAGCATCTACTGACTGAGCCTGCTCTGGCAGTGTTTTTCTTTCTCTTGCGCCTCATTCTGTGATTAAGGCAATGAGTACTAGCCAATCAGAGGCAGAGTAGAGCAGGTCCTCACGGAAAGCGGATTGTCCAGCCCTATACAACATCCTGGAGTATTGGAAATGTTTTTTTTTTTCCCAAAGATGGTTTCTGTGAGTTTAGGTAGTTCTGATCACGCTGATGTTTGTTCAAGTGTTCATTTTTCTGATTAGTGTGGTTTTTATTATAGTTACGTAATGCTATAAAAACATGGTGAAACATCATGATTGATAGCTGGGATTGACTTGACTCCGTGACCAGCCAGAATTTACACTATGCTTCATTAGATCAAAATATACTGAGTTTTTACTGCTGCTCTCATGATGGGAATTGAGTTGCAAGTGAAGTCTTGAAATAAAGATAAAGAAAAGCAGACGTGACCGTAATCTTTGAGAAAAGCATCTGTCTGTTGCCCACTCTCATCCAGCCTCACCCCAACTGCTCCCCCAACTCTTTACACACTGACAAAATGGTGCAATCTGAAATGGGAAATAGAGAAAAACAGTTCTCTATTCCCTCATCAAAATACTCTCTTTATTTGTGTGTCACCCCACCCCCCACACCAAAATCCACTCTGTTTTCTCCCTTACTGTCTGCAGAGAGAAAAATAAAATATTGAGTGTATGCTCCTTTCTCTAGCAGCTATCTGATCTGACATTAGGGCCCATTATAAGGTTACCTCCCACTCAAACCTCATTTCTAGACCCTCAGCAGTGCCATTTTCACTTTAGATAAGGCTACAACAAACTACACTCTCAGTCCAAAGGCTTTCGCTGTTTATCAACTTCCACTTCGCCCCAGCATGCCCTGAGAGGCGGCCTGGCTTCTCATCCTCGCTTATCAACTCAGTTACTGTGACAAGGCTTGCAGACCTTTACCGAGTCTTGGCTTGAGTCTTGCCTTCTCCATGTAAGGCCACACTTTTTGTATCTTTTTTGTTTTTTGTTTGTTTGTCCCTAATGAGAAAGCAGGTGGCTTATTTAATGCCCACTCTGGGCCTGCTGGATCCAGGCTAATGGATATGGGGGACAGTGGGGCTCATTTAAGGCTGTTTATGATTTGGGTCTACGCCAAGCAGCGGTGAATGAGCCCAGTGAGATTTGGATATGTTGTTTGTCTTTTTCGTTTAGTCAGATGGTGGCTATATTTGATTTACATCACATTTGGTCTGGAAACCATCCCATGACAGGCACATGCTGAAATGGAGAAGTTACAAGTGGAATACAAAAGTGTTATAGTGGGAGATGAGCAAAGTTAAAATTAAAGGCTACAAACATGATTCATAAAGTTACATAATAAAAGCACTTCTTGTTTTTTACTTTTGTTTTAAAGACAGTGCCTGACACCTAATTTTACACTAATTGACTTCATCAGTGTTTACTAGAAGTAACAGCTACTGTTGACTTAAGCAATAACAATTCTCTGTCCTACCAATTAAGTGCTACCAGCTAGGGCTGTATTCAACGTTCTCTCTAGATAAAGTAAATGGTCCACAATGCACTAATTGCATTCTACCTGGTAGTGTTGTGTGTCCATCAAAGCGGTTTCTCCTGAGGCCACTATATGTTTTTAATGCTTTGCAATTGGAGTGCCACATATTCACACGCTGCTACAAACAGCATCAGCGTGACAAGGCACTGAGCGTCTGCTCTGCGCTGCACGTTTGGAGCTGTTTCTGCTTGCAGAGAGTTGAAAAATGTCAACTTTAGGTAAATCGCCGCGCTCGTCCTTCCAGATAATCCATTTTATTAGTGACTGCAAGCAGACTGTCACGCATTTTAAATATACAGGACTGCATTCAGTTTGCTTAGCGTTGTCAGCTTTTATGTCGTCCACGTCTTTTTGAGTATATTGCAGGCTTGTTTTATTCTCCTGTATTTTCCTTATTATTGCTTTCACCCTGGTTCTAGTTGTTTCACGTCAGTTTTGGGCTTTTGATGGCACTCTGTGTAAAGTCTGTGAAGAAACGCTTTTGACAGATCTGGAGACATCAGCCCTACTACCAACGATATCAAACTATAACGTTAGCATATTACTTACGGACCTTCCAATGAATGCTTCCAATTTATTTAAATGATGGCAATAAATAGAATCTTTACGAGCAGATGGCAGTTAGTATTACATTTTGGATTAGTATTATTGATGTTTGCTTCAGTACAGTCAGTAATTTGGATCTTTGCGGGGCAATTTGGCCTTAAGTGTCAGCAAATTTATTTCAAAACATCAGTAAGCTTTTTTGAGTGCCAACTGTCTGATATTTGATTCTATTTGCAGCTGATTCAGTCACTGTAAAGGATTGTACACCCAAAGCATGACATGTCTGCTTAGTGACTAAAGAATAAGCATCAGCATTGGCATTACAATAATGGTGTCTGCCACAGTTTTGTGATTATAATTCTACCAATAAAATCACGGGAGGCAATATCAACTTTTTTAAATTAATAGCAACTTATGTATCATTCCTGATCACTCAATCTGCTGGAATTTGGTGTGTAGACATATCTATAAAATATATTATATTGTAGATATACAACCCCAAATCAGAAAAAGTTGGGACAGTATGGAAAACACAAATAAAAAAAGAAAGTAGTGATTTCTAAATGTACTCTGACTTGTATTCCATTGCAGACAATACAACAGCACATAATTTAATGTGTTCCTCATGATTTTTTTTTTTTTCTTTCAAAAAACCAAAATTCATATTTTGGTTCTTGCAACACATTTCAAAAAAAGTTAAGCATTTACCACTTTGTAATGTTGCCATTCCTTTTCACAACACTTAAAAGACGTTTAGGGACTGAAGACACCAAGTGATGAAGTGTTTCAGGTGTAATTTTGTCCCATTCTTGCTGCAAACAAGTCTTAAGGTGGGCAACAGTACGGGGTCTTCGTTGTCGCATTTTGCACTTCAAAATGCGCCACACATTCTCTATTGGAGACAGGTCGGGACTGCAGGCAGGCCAGTCAAGTACCCATATCCTCTTCCTCCGCAGCCAGGACTTTGTAATGTGTGCAGAATGTGGTTTTGCATTATCTTGTTGAAATATGCATGGACGTCCCTGGAAAAGATGTCTTCTTGAGGGCAGCATATTGTGCTCCAAAATCTCTATGTACTTTTCAGCATTAATGGTGCCATCACAGAAGTGCAAGTTTCCTTTGCCAAGGGCACTGACACAACCCCATACCATGAGAGACCCTGGCTTTTGGACTTATTGCTGGTAACAGTCTGGATGATCCTTTTCTTCTTTGATCCGGAGAACACATGGCATCCATTTCTCCCAAAAAAATACCTGAAATACTGATTCATCTGACCACAGTACACGTTTCCACTGTGTGATGGTCCATCCCAGATGCCTCCGAGCCCAGCGAAGTCGACAGCGCTTCTGGACACTGTTAACATAGGGCTTCCTTTTGGCACAGTACAGTTTTAACTGGCATTTGTGGCTGTATCTACGTATTGTGGTACTTGACAAAGGTTTGCCAAAGTAGTCCTGAGCCCATGTGGTGATATCGCTTATAGATGAATGACGATTCTTGATGCAGTGCCGCCTGAGGGATCGGAGATCGCCGGTTGTTCAGAAATTCCTCCTCATTCCTTGAATCTTTTAATTATGTTATGCACTGTTGAAGGTGAAATAAGCAAATGTCTTGCTATCTTTCTTTGAGTAAAATTGTTTTTAAACATTTCAATAATTTTCTCACGTATTTGTTGGCAAACTGGCGATCCTCGGCCCATCGTTGCTCCTAAAGGACTAGACCTTTCTTGGATGCTGCTTTTGTACCAAATCATAATTACAATCACCTGTTGACATCACTTGTTTCAAATCACATCATTATTTAACCAATTTACCTGATTACTAGCCCTAAATTGCTCCTGTCCCAACCTTTTTTGGAATGTGTTGCAGGTCTGAATGACAGGAAAGGATGTATATTTACAAATGAAATTAAGTTGACCAGACAAAACATGAAATATGTTGTGTTCACATTGTCTGCAATGAAATACAAGTCAAAGTACATTTAGAAATCACTACTAACTTTTTTTATTTGTGTTTTTCATACTGTCCCAACGTTTTCTGATTTGGGGTTGTATATAATAATATAAGCTTGTATTGTAAACAGGAGTCCTAACTGTTAATAAACAAGTAGCATTTTCAATGGAGGGATGAATGTCTCAACCATCAATCAATTGTATTTACCTAGCCAGGAAGGTTTGAATTTAAAGAAGCCAAGCTTGTCTGAAGCCATTAATAATATAAGACTAAAAACTTCAGAAGCAAACTTTATCCAGCCTCCTCAGAAGGGACATACAGAGAATTAGAAAGGTCCTTGCAGAGCACAACCTTCCAGATCTACAAAGGTTGAAGTGGACGGGTTAAAAGAAAGCAAGCAGAGAACATTTATTATAAGACCCTGTGGTGATTGCTTCTGCTCTCTATTAAAAAAAAGGCATCACCCGTCCTCCCACACGCCTAGTTTACCGCGTAGAAAAAATAATGAGACAAGAGACAGAGCAAGCTCAGATGGATTTGTGCCTCATGGGCATCAGATCACAGACAAATGCCGAGCATTAATGACAAGAGCATCATGATGCAGGCACTGTGGGATGCAGACAATGGTCAGTTCAACTGAGATACTGACTGAGCTATTTTACCGACTAGCTATCTCTGGGTCCACTCAGTCAACCAGGGAGCGAGCCGATTATATGCAGCAACCAGACTGGAATAAACAACTAAAGCCCTACACAAGTGTCCACAGTGTATATTCAAGAGGCACAACACCTTTATGATAGGCTGCATGGTAATGGCAAGGAAACACATTCTCTGGAGGTGAGATACTTGGTTCCCGCTCTCCATGTCTCCCTCCCCCTGCAGTTCTTGTGTACAAGTTAAAAGGCTGATTTACATTTATATTGGGAAAGAGAGGCATAGGACTGTAATTGGTGTTGTGGAGCCTGATCTACAGGCAAACAGATGCTTCTCTGCACACACTCATGCACTGTGCATACTTATGTCCACACATGTACACAGGCAAACAAAAACCCTTTTGCAACACTGATCATCTAAAGAAGACCTTAACTATGAGCACATGTCTGTTCAGCTGTGTGTTAGAGTGTATCTGTGTGACTGGTGTGAGATTGAATGAGTCATGCTCTGAATAAAGAGATAAAATAAAAAACACATTCATATCTACATCAACAATGTAGAGAGCCAGCTCTGGGTATAGCGCTGTGCCGGGAAAATGCAGGCAAACACTGCCTACCCATATCAAATCAGCAGCTCAGTTCTTCAAAGTCCCTGCCGTCCTACAACACAAAACACATCGGCCTGTCAATAGCTGCAGCCATTTGTTTACCCCAGCCCCCTTCGAGCAGTGCCAGGAAACGCAGATAGGACCGCAAAGTGCAACACAGCCAGAGATCTCAGCAACAGAGAATAACATTGGTGTGTCTGCAATACTTTAGGAAAAAATAGGTTGATGTACTATTTATCCTACTGCTTGGCTGGGCTGCTGAATGATGAAATGATTGCAGCAAACAAAATCCGAGTAAATATAAAACAGAAGATGCAACGTTCAATCAACCACAAGCAAAAGTGCATACACATGCTAAACAATAATGCTCGACCACACAAGCAACACCTTCCATCTTTAGACTGTCGCTGGTTGGCAGGCTTTCCACCTAGACAGCCTTAAAATGTGTTTTTTCCTTTGCCTTCAGCTCCTTCCGTCCAATTTCACTGCGGTTTAAGGTGCAACTGTGCAACATCAATCACCTAGAGGAGGGTTTCTCATTAGCTTTAACTCAGAAAGCCAAACATGCCACATAGTTACTGTAACCTTCACTCACAGCCAGACACAATGGTGAAATACACTCTGGTTCACAGGAAAAAACAGAAGTATGTTAAGCAATACTACACATATTGTGTATGTCAGTTCAGGACTGTGACCAGTTCACACTCCACTTCTGCTGGGACACAGAGTGATGGTCACTTATTTATTCACAGTTTATTAAAGGGTAAACGTCCGGTATTGAGCAAGAATTTTGTAACTGGCAGCCATGAACCGAGCTGCAATGCAATCCAATGGGGCAAATGTTCATCGTCATTTTCCGTCCACAAACAATATAATTAACAGTACTTTTAGTGTGTATAGAGTCAGCATAATACCACATGTAAAGACAGCGTTTTATTTTATTTCTGTCGACTTGTATTTTTACGACGATAATACTGTTTTTTTAAATGGAGATGGTTGGGTTTGCTGATGGTGATTTTGGAGCTGTTTCATGTTAAACAGAAAGGATCTTATTCTTTAATAAAAAGGTCAACCTTTGTAGGGATCCTTTCCATAATGTTGTCAGACACTCAGAATAATACAGCCTACCCATTAACGTTAACATTGCAGCTTTTTTCTCTGCTGCCGACTGCAGCTGTCCTGTGTAATATTGGACCAATTTCAAAAAGTGTTGTTCCCATCAGTCACTTAGACAAAAAACAGGGTAACTGGAAAAATAGGGTCCAGGTTGAGAAATACCTTAATTACCCTTTAACATTGAATTGTTCATGTTTACAAATTGCAAAACATTCGTCACTGCACATCATTGGATACCCAGCTACACATTGGTCAAGTGATCGTATATAATAACAATAATACAATTATTTTATATAACGCTTTAAAAGGTACTCAAAGGCACTTTACAGGGTTAAACTAAAGAAAAACAATAGCAAGATCAGTATAAAAACATCAATAACAACTGGAGATACATATTTAAAACAGGTGCAACAAAACAGCATAGAAACAAATGAAGTATGAAGTATGAATGGTTATTGAGATATTCGAATGACAGAAACACTACTCTAACTATAGTTAGATATATATTAATACAAAATGTATACTGGGATATTTTGGGTTTAGTGTAGGCCTAAGACTATGAGTCACTTGCGTCAAACTGGGTTGTTGTAGTCTGGCACTCCATGTGCTCTCTCTCTCTCTCTCTTCTATATCACTCCTCTCCTGTGCAATTTCTTTGGTTGCTCTGATGGTTGGAAAGTTTACTAAGTAGTTTAGGTTGGCTGTTATTCTATACCTGCTCTTCAAACTTTCACCATTGCCTATTAACTATTAATTCAGCAGGTATAAGTCTTTGAACTGATACATGTATTGTTAATGCAATTTTTGATAACTGAGTATGAAAGGATTTCTTTTGATTTGCACATTGCGGAAGCATATGTAATGGGTATGCTAAGCCGGATTTCACGATGTTCATGTCTTTTGGTGCACAGAGCCAATTCAATTACAGTATATCATTTTTTTGGCTTTCTGCCTTGTGCAAGGTTCTTTGGCTAAAATCATTAGATATAAATGATCCTGCCTGTTTAGTTCAATGGGGTACACATCATATAGTATGATTGTTACTGTATAATTCTCAGGTCATCATTTAGGTGTATAAACTACACTGCAGACTGGAGTCTCTGTTGGATCTAAAAGTTTCTGAATGGCCTAAGATGGCAGGGAAGACCTCATTTTAACAGCGCATCTCTCTCCTAAAACAAAAGGAAGTCTCTCGAAGGGGTGGTGGTGATGGCGCAGTGGATATGACACATGCCTTTGGTGTGGGAGACCTGGGTTTGAATCCCACTACGATACATCAACCAAATGTGTCCAGAGGTGTGCAACCTCTGAATGGCCTAAGATGGCAGGGAAGACCTCATCTTAACAGTGCATCTCTCTCCTCCTTAATCTTATAGCAATTGTAAGTCGCTTTGGATAAAAGTGTCAGTAAATGACATGTAATGTAATATGCCATAGTCATAGTCTAGTACTCAGCATTGATGTGAAGATTCAAATCTGGCATAAATGTGTAGTTTGATGTTGTATACGACAGCGTCAAAAGTACAAGACTGTACAGAAATGTTCATAGACCCCTGTCAGTGGTGACAGCTAGCCGTTCGCCGGTGCAGTGAACAATTCCATGGAAACAGCGCGCTCCACCTATCAGAGACATTGTTGTTACGCTTAGGATTGTGGGTAGTGTTGCAATATCTCCATGATATTGCAAATAAAATATATTTTTCTTAAAACAAGGTTGATTTAATACTGACTTGTGTCTTCTACAGGAGCTGAAACCTTCGTCACAACCTCATAGTTTGTGCTTAGTCTACCCTGGATGGTTTAGACATCATGGCTGATAATGAAAATCCTTATAGAGAAAATGAATAGGATTTTTACTTCCGGAACCACACTGTTGAGCTCCATAAAGCCCACAAAGATTGAGTGACAGCTGTCTCATATGAACCCCTGTGGGGAACCTCTATGCTGTGTCTGTATCCTTACCATCCTGAATTATTTAAAATATAATAACTTGGTTATGGGTCCTCCAAACACTGCCTTACTCTTTCTTCCTCTTCTTGCAGTTCTCAAGCATTGACTCTATGTGGTTTACTGTGTAGTTGCTGTGGCCGCTTCAACATACACTTCACATGCATTCTTAAAGTACAATAAAATATTAATATGTATTAAACATCCGGGCCATTCAAATTAATGCAAAAACCAAAATGTCATGCAGAATTTAATGTCAATCAAATGGACTGACTTTTTTTTAAGCACCCCAAACTCTGACTGACTTCCAGTGTCCCTGCCTGTCTTGTACAATGACAGTAAATGAACCTTGAACCTTGAATCTCCTTACGTTGTCAATTTTAAAGCAGCAAGAGAAGCAATAATGAAGTAATGAATCTCACTGCCACAATACCTCTGAGCAGCGTTTCCAAAATTATCTTGGTGGAAGTATGGGCTGTGCTGTAGGGCTGGTTCGATACATCAGCTCACAGGTACTGGATTTTATTAAAAAACAGAAATTAGCCTGTCAGAATGTCGACGAAATTCACGATTTTTGTATCAGATGGCTGTGGAGGGATTTTATTCTGCAGCTTGTTCAGTGACTGTGTGTAAAGCCTTTTTCTGAACAGAAGCCACTTCAACATTATATATCTTCATTTCCAAAGATTGGAATGTCAGCTTAAAGGGCAACTATTATATAGCATTTTCAGGATAAAACTTGCATTTTGTATTTGTATTAGAACATGTTTACATGCTTTAACGTACAAAAAAACCCCACTTTATTTTACTCATACTGCCCATGGCTGATGCACCTGTGTTCACCCTCTGTATGAGATGCTTTGTAGGATCGTCTATCTCTTTAATCCCTCCTCCCGAAAAAGCCCAGTCAGCTCTGATTGGCCAGCGTTTTTCCTGGAATTTCCGGTGCGCTCCAGTTTTGTTTAACTAGCTAGATGAAGCTGGAGCTACTGCAATGTAGGATATAGCAGGACTTTGTACCATGAAAAATCACCAATAAAGGCTTCTAAACCAAATACTACACAACCGGACATGTCCCAGAAGTAAAGTGACCGGAATTTGGGGAGAAATTACCTGCATTGGCCGCCAAGATTACAGCTATGTCGCGTTGGCATGCAGCATCTTCATAGTTAGTAGTATGCTAACGTTAGATTGTAGTAGAATGAAGCAGCACTTTCTACCGTCAAAAATCACAGATAAAGGCTTCTGAACCAAACACTACTCAATCAGACGTGTTTCAGCAGTAATGCGACCGAAATTGGGGAGAATTTAACAACATTAACAGCCCAGATGACATTGTTTATTGCCGTTAGTTATGTAGCTACTATAGTTAGCAGTGGACACTAATAGAATATAGCAGCACTTTCTACAGTCAAAAATCACAGATAAAGGCTTCTAAACCAAAATACTGGATAACGTCATTCGGAATTGGGGAGAATTTAACAACACTGGCAGCCAAAATGCCATATTTTACTGCCTTTAGCATGTAGTTATGTGCAACAATGTTAACACTGCAGTGGCTTAAAAACAAAACACTCCAGTCCTGCCTACCTGGAGCAGCTAACCAATCATAGAAGGCTGGCTAAGTGTTTCGTAACTTAGCCGAGAGTAGAAAAAACTGTTGAAACCGGAGCGTTCAGAACAGTTTTAGCTCATGGGGATTTCTCTAAAATACGTTTACCTCATTATGTGAAGGTTTGGCCACGTTTAACATCCAACATTATAACATTGTAGATATGACAGAAAATACGGAAAAGCATAATATGTCCACTTCATGATTAGACGCCCTGACTGAGAGCGCGTAGAATGGGATCACAAGGGGAACAACAAACCTCTTCTACTTCCATGTTGAACCCATTTAAATGTTTATATCTGACATGCTAAAACATAGAGCAACAGTAGCACAAGTGGACAAGAGTCACACAGTCCATAACATGACTCAGTAATGTCAGTCACACAGCAATATATCTAAAGTTTGCTAACATTAGCCAACATAAGTTATTGGTCATATCAGATCAGGTAAGCTTGTAGCAGCCAAACTCATCAGTGTGTTTTATCAGAATCATTTATTATTGCTTATGAATTCAACTTGTTTTTTGTAAGAAGATTGTATTATTTCTTGTTTCAAAAGTCACATAAGCTATGTCCTAATTCAGGGTATGAGGAAGCACGCACTCCCTCACTAACTATTTTTGCTATTTTGTTAACTTTCCCTAGGTTTTCTTTATTTGTCTTTATTCGTTACATTAATTAACAAAGACAAAGAGTTGATTTGTTTGGATGAATGTTAATTACTGGATGATGTACCACACCTTATTACTGACCTGAGTAATAACCTGATTGGCCAGTTTGAACTGGAGAGTCGGGCTCTAATCCTATATGTGTGAGTAGAATGTGAAAGTTTTTTGTTTGGACTGTTTTGTTTGAGGAGCAGCACCAGAACAGTTCGAGCAGAGTAAATAGGAGTTCCCTCTGTGATTTTCTTTGTTTAATGTTTTTTTGAAGACTGAAAATATAAGTACCAGTTTTCCCAGCAAACCTTCCTGCCAGTGTGATGTTTTATCTGCTTCATGGTTCCTCTGAGCTACAACGCACCTCACCTTGCAATCAGAAAAGAAATACACCAAAAAAAGTATGAACTATATACTAAATTTAATGTATATATCATAATTTAAGTCTACCGAAGAGAAAAGGGTATCTCTCTCTTACTCTCTCTCTCTTACTCTCTCTCTCTCTCTCTCTCTCTCTCTCTCTCTCTCTGCCTGCTGCGCTCTGGCCATGTGTGTGTGTGTGTGTGTGTGTGTGTGAGACGGCGGACCAGCGAGGTTGTCAAGCCCGCAGGCACTTGTGGAGTTTAACGCCAAAAAGGCAGTTAACCACAGGTTCCCGTTGATCTTATGATGGACACGTGTTGTGATATTTAAACAAACAATCCCTCAACGGCGAAATAAAAGCCTCTTATTTACGAGACCGGTCTGAGAGACCTCCAGCTTACAGCGGGGTGTCCCAGCATGACTGGCCGGCTGGCGAGCAAGAGATCCCGGCCGCCACCATCTGGCTGTCCCGTCACTTTATGGAGCTGCCTATATAAAATCTAAACAGTTCATTTCTCGCCTAAAACACTGTCAGAAGTGAATTTAATTATGAATAAGATGGTGAAAATTGTTAAAAATGTCCCGTTGTTGCTCTGTCTATACCGGAAACCGGATCCTCATTGATCTAGGTCCCTATGTGAAAAAGGGAAAAGATCCTGCCCGGAAGTAGGAGCTGAAAGAACTATGGTACTGTGGCCAGAGGAACTTAAAAATCCCCAAATTTGTCCTGAAAAAAAAAAAGTGTTCTAGGAATGTTCTGTTAGGAACTGCAAAAATCCCTCTAATGTAGGATACTCACAACAATCACTCCTGATTGACGGCCTTTCACCACTAAATTCACTTCTGAGACTTTTTTATGCAAGAAATTAACTGTGTAGAGTTTGAATATGGGCAGTTTAAGAAAAATGTATGGCCAATTGCACATTTTCTACGATGTTGTCAGAAGCTTCAGTCTGACGGGACAGCCAGCTGGTGGCAGCCGGGATCACCTCCCTGCTGGCCGCCAGTGATGCTCACAGACACCGCTGTCAGCTGGAAGTCTCTCAATAGAATCATGGACAAGTTGATTTCCTGAAATATGGCTTGTTTCCGTTTGAAGATATTGTCTTCAATATTAACAAAGTTTAAAATTAACCATTTCTCAATTTTGGATATCGTTTCAAAATCGGACATCAAATGAAAGAAAAAATAGCCTACATGGGCTATACAAAAGGCTGTCAATCAGGAGTGATTGTTGTGAGTACATGTCGGAGAATAGCGCGGACACACCTCACACCGCGCGCACCACCTGGAGAAAAAAGTGAGAGAAAGAAAAAGGAGAGGTTGTAGTTCGGACGATGACTACCTGGTTGAGATTGAGTGTGTCTGCGTCCTCGAGATCTGACAACACATAAACACACGTAGCAGAGCTACCCACACCCATGTTTGTACTGTTGCTTAATTAAATAAAACATCAAAAGAGAGAAGTTGTTTCCATCCATGTTTTAAACAGACACACCTGGGGCGAAGTTGGAAACCAGAATCAGCTTTAAATACAGTCCTAATCTAGCATTTTTTAACTGATTGGGCATCGACTTTTACCCCAATTACCTTACTCTGATCATATTCACATCAGCTTGTAGTGATCGCCACCTTTTATCACAGACGCACCGCCAGACTATGGAATGCCGTTTTATTCAGAATAAATAAATAAATACATAAATACATAAATACATAAATAAATTAGTAAATACATAAATACATGAATAAATAAATATGCCTTTGAAATACATCATGAAATAAATACAAATACAAATACATTTATTTATTTCAAGAGACTTATTTCATAAGTCCACATTCAAGAGTCCACATTTATTTAAGTCCGTGGACTTTTATATTCCTAATGCCACATTTATTTATTTCCGTGGACTTTTATTTCATAATGCCACATTTATTTCAAGTTCTTATATGCAAATCAGGGAGCGTGGCTATCTCTCACATTCAGAACAGAGCCGTGGGCAAAAAAAGGCTGGCGAAGTGAGTGCAACACGACCGGCAGTTCGCGGTGCTCTTTACTCAGCGCACAGTCACCTATTCTGGGGTAACTAGACCACCAACTAGCTGACCTGACAGAGCACAACGACCAGCAGTTTGCGGTGCTCTGTACCCAGCCCACAGTCACCTATTCTGGGGTACCTAGCTAGACCACCAACTAGCGCTGACCTGACAGAGCACCACAGCTCGCGATGCTTTGTACCCACTGCGGGTTGACACGACATTATCTGAGGCGTTGTTAAGTGAGCTAGCGGGCAAACGACTGCTCTAACTCACATTAAACTGAACATTTCCGTCGAAGGTGAAGTGAGACAAGGTGAATGGGAGTTCTTCTCGAAGAGAAACGGGTATCTCTCTCTCCCCCCGCCTGTGCCTGCTGCGCTGTGTGTGTGTGTGTGTGTGTGTGGGGGGGGGGGGGGGGGGGACTCCAGCTTACAGCGGGTTCTCCGAGCGTGACTGTCTGAGCGATGAGCTAGCGGCCCCGGCAGGCGCTGACTGGCTGTCGCGTCACTATATGGAGCTTCTCAACTCTGAAAACTTTGAAGCAAATTGTCAATTCGGCAATGATTTTCGCAAGACTGCCTATATTCGAAATCTAAACAATTCATTTCTCGCCTTAAACGTTCTCAGAAGTGAATTTAGTGATGAATAAGATGGCGAAAATTGTTAAAATTGTCCTGTTGTTGGCCTGCCAAAGAAGTCCCATTCACCTGGTTCTGAATGTGAGAGATAACGACGCCCCCTGATTTACATATAAGAACTGGAAATGAAATACAGAGGGAAATAAATAAATGTGGCATTACGAAATAAGTCTCTTGAAATAAATAAATGTGGACTTATGAAATAAAAGTACCATGAAATAAAAGTCTCTTGAAATAAATAAATGTGGACTTAAGAAATAAAAGTATCTTGAAATAAATAAATGTTGACTTATGAAATAAAAGTACCATGAAATAATTAAATTTATTTCATTATTTATTGCCTCATTTATTTATTTCATGATGTATTTCAAAGGCATGTTTATTTATTCTTGTATTTATGTATTTATTCATTTATTTATGTATTTATTTATTTCATTCTGAATAAAACGGCATTCCATACCAGACCGCCTGGATATGGCCATTGCACGGCCACTAGTGTGTATTAATAAACCCAGGACATAATTTTCATAAGCTTGTATGAATTTGTTGGCTGGCCGCCGCCGGTAATCAATACCAACGTTGGTATCAATATTATCGATATTTGGATTGATCCGCCCACCACTAGCGGCATCTCACCAGCGCCTGTCCAGAGAGTGTCTCATAGCTTGCTAGCCCTTGGCAAAAAGTGAAAAAGTCTGTCTTTCTTAGTCTTCCGTTTTACAAGCGGATTGCTCCAATTCTCCACACTTCTTAACCACACTTACGTTATTCCCTGGAGACAAAGGAGTTAGAGATCGCTATTTCTATACCACTAACAAGGCTCAAAATCTCAACTTGGGAAAACAGTCACGATCAGTCGAATGACGAATGCCGTGCAACCAGTAACCATTAACATAGCTCAAGCACAGCGTTCTTCGTTCGACTGATCGTGACTGTTTGTTTTCCCAAGCTGGCGCCTGCCTGTATACACAAACTTGTGTTATTAACCCCTAGGTTCATTTTGCGCCGGATTTCTCCTTTAAGCTTAAGACATATTTAGTTACTTTTGTTACACACTGATCTAGGAGGGTTGGAGTGGGACAATAAAAAAGTAAACGGAATAGTGGAAATTGAAATAATAACAAAGCAATTTATTACTTTGACAATAAACAAGGTTATTTCACACTCACAAACAATCTTAATTCTTTAGCAGAAGCTTATTTATGAAAAATAATAAACAGAAACAATCTATTTTACAGACCGTTCTGTCTAACCCTAAATAAAAAATAACTAAATGAAAATACAATTTCCAAACCTAACTCCCTAAACTAAAGAAAAACAGGAAAAAACATGGTTTACTTAGTAATTTTTGTAAAAAAAAAAATTGTGTGCAGCTCTATTATCTGAGCAAATACAAGTATCAGATTGGGACTCAGTATCGGCAAATATTCAATATTTAAAAAATCGGATCACAGGATCAAATAAGTTGATCAGGACATCCCTAGTTGTTAAAGCTATAGTGCGTATTTTCACCCCCATGAACACTGTTGGCGCGAACACATTATAAAAGCCTTCCATGATCCACCACCTTGCTAGTAGCCAAGGAGGACACGGAGGATTAAAAAAACATGATGGACTCTTCAGAAGAGGTAATTATCGGACGACACAATCTTCTGAACATAGCCATACTGAGAAATACAGAGATGTGTGGAGCTGATAGTCTTAATTAGCTTTGTAGCAACTCATTTGGCAATGGATTGAATGTAACTGACATTATCTAAAAGTTACGCAGTAAAGCTTTAATATCCTCAATCTTTAAAACTGTAAAAGGACTTATGTAATCATTGCTCCTCTTCACTGTCTGGCCTTCAAACAGTGAAGCAAAAGCATTTACTTCACCTCACACACAATCTATAAACCATTTTCTCCTCCGTCATTCAGCTAAAAAAAACAAAATTGTCCTTGTAAAGACCTTTACAATTTCAATACTGAGCTTATGAACAAAAAATGAATACTGTCTACCCTTATGTGGCCAGCATTTCTTTGTGATCTTTCTTTTGACCATCCCTTAAAGCAAAGCATTAAGGCTGCAAAAAGCAAGAAATGTAGGCTATGTAAAAATCCAGTTTTCTCACAAGTCACAACATAGGGGTTCATCAAAGAACAATGTTCAATCCTCATTAGCTGAGACACTACAGATGGATCATTATTTATGTCATGCAATTATTTACAACCAGTTCAACATGATTTGAAAGTATTATTTGTGCCATTACACTACACGTTGGGTAATGAAGTCCTTCAATCTTCCATAATTGTTTCTCTGCCACCAAAATAGAGTGTACCTTTTGTATCTGTAATAGGGCTGGGACGGTATGGATTTTTTCTTACCGCGGTTGAAAAGCAAAAAATTCCCTCGGTAAAGCGGTATACCACAACCCCCTTAAGAAAGTAACGTAAGTTAGAGCGAGAATGGCAGGGTGCCTTAAGTGACTGACGTCAGTGCCCGTGTGGCAAGGAGAGCGAGCGGTAACGGAGAGTAGCGTACGAGTGCCGCTGTGAGGAAAAGAGAGAGGAAAAAGAGATAGCAAAGATGATGTAAAATGAGTTAAAAGTGAACAATAAAACAACAAGGTAGAGCTTCTCAAGACACGGTGGCTTTATCTGTTGTCAATACTGCCGGTAAAGTGAATGGTGTTGTCCCCGAAAAAACATCGGCTTAAACCTTACAACATATGTTGCAGCCGTAGTCTGTATTAAAAGATTGCAGCACAGTGTTTCCATTTCAGCTCAATGTGAGAGTCTTTACTGAGTTTTGCTGCCATTTAGGGCCACTCTGGTTTCTCTCATCTCCGTTGATCCATTCCACAGACAGTTCAGAAAGCTCTTTTGTCAATAAAGTAAAATATAAATAAAATACTGTAGTTTGCCGACAATGCCGAGTGCAGCCCGTCTAGCAGCTGAGCAGACAGAGAGCAGAGAGGGCGACTCGGCAGTTCGCTAACTTGCTGCTCTCTCTACCAATATAAGCTGCTCTGTTTTAGGCTACGAAACGTACATGCAGGCTGACATTCAACCGTGCCGTTTTATCAGGATAAAGCTATAAACAGAAGGAAACTCTGCTAGCTGATAGGCTTAAACACTACAGCTGTAACGTTAATGTGACCTCAGCTGAGATACAAGACATTACACAGGTAGTCTCGCATATAGGCCTAATAGTCAACATGAATGGAATGTTATTATGTGTCATGGAACATTGTGCTCCCCAACTCGCGAAAGGTCAGATTTGATCCATCTTTTGATGATACGTTTTGTTTAGAAAACCTTGAATCCATGTAAGACACAATGTCATCAGACACAATCCATGTCATTAGAATCAATGAATCCATGTCATTAGACACAACGTGCACACATGTGCAGGCCAATGTTGTTGCGGTGATGACGGCGACAAGCTCAAACCCGCGATATTGCGGTAATGCGGTAACCGTCCCAGCCTTAATCTGTAAATGTAAAACTAAACTCCTTTAAACCTGTTTTGTGATTGTCATCCTCAACTATATCGCAGTCCACAGTGAGATTTCCATTTCCAAGTGTTGGTCAGTAGGCTTCTGTCTCTTCCACACTTTTCTTGTTGGTGCCAAAACCAGCCGAGGACAACGAGAACAGAGGAGGAAGGCTGCCAACTCCCGGAGGAGAGTCAGATGGCAGCAGGAATTCTTTGTCTCCCTCTCTCATCTCCTCCTCCCTTAGTTCAGGCTGATGTCCTCGCACTCTGATTCCACCCACAAAAAATGCAAATCATCACACTTTGTAATTCCTGTGGAAAGGGGAAGTCACAGTAGTTTATGTGTGTGCTGTATGTGTTGGCCTGGGCTCATCTGCATGCCTCCTTACAGTGCATGATAACCAGTTTTGCTGAGCATGGGGATCTAGCAAAGTGTACAAGTTATGAACAGGGCTCGAGGTTGTCCAGGTTCTGACAGCTCCAAGGATGCCCCCACCCTCCAGCCTCCTGTGGATTACAGCTCCAAAAACCCAGGAGACTGAGTAGTACATACTGTGCTGCCATTCTAATTAGAGAATGAGAACTCTGACCCCCAATTTCCACCGGTTGCGGAACGGCTGCGGAACGGCTCCGGAATGTCGGTGGAGTCAATCGGTTTCCATTAAAGTCAATGTGTGTATTTCCACCAACTGTGGAACGTCTGCGTCCCGACTCCGGCACAGCTGCAGTGGTCCGCAGCCCTCTGGATCAGATACGCAGAGCTTCTATTTTTGCCGGACGCTGGAGAGCTCCGCAGCAATTCAGCACAAGGCAGATAGTGCGGGACAGGAAGTGGAGCACAGAAACAAAATAAAACATCCGGTTAATTTTCAAAATAAAATACACCGTGCTCACGGCGGATCATATTTCCCTTCACTACACCTTGAAAACACAGCACAGAGTTGTCTCCCCTCTACTTCTCTGGATGGAAACAAACTGTTGTTGGTTTTGTGGTTCTATTCTACGTGAATTCGCGAGATCTAGTGGGTCCTCGTGACTTCAGCTGTCAGTCATGGCCACAGCCATTCCGCAACAAATCTGGATCCGGTGGGTATTGACGGACGGCGGAGCACGGAGATGACACACAGCAGAGCCGTTCCGCACGCGTTCCGCAGTTGGTGGAAATCAGCGGTGAGGCTCACCTGAGTATTCCCAAACACTGCACATTAGGTGAAGCAAAAGAGATATGCTCAACTCTTAAGCTAAAAACCCTTTTGTGTGGTGCACTGGGGAGCACAGTGCCACTGTATAAAGCATTGCTTCTACAAATTAAGCAGTCATTTGGAAACTGTGGCAAATGACTCCTCTCAGACAAAAAAGGGGTAGGAGGGGGGTCGAGTTTGCTCCAACACCAGAACAAACTCATACTCTCATAAAACTAGGCAATAAAGCTGCTATCCTCTTGAAAGTTGATGTACGGTGCCTGAAAGAGAGCTACTGAGAGCCATATTAAATCTTTTATTACCAGTGTCAGATTCAAATTAGTAGTGGTGTGCCACCACTGTGTGGGTCTGCGTGTGTGTGTGTGTGTGTGTGTGTGTGTGTGTGTGTGTGTGTGTGTGTGTGTGTGTGTGTGTGTGTGTGTGTGTGTGTGTGTGTGTGTGTGTGTGTTCAGATTCAGCCTGACTAGCTGATTTTAGCACCAGTCACACACAGCTAACATCAAATGCTGAACCTCAACATTAAGTTGAGCAATAACATTTTGAAGATATCCATTTAGAGCTGGGACTCCAGATGATTGATCAAGTTCAAACAAGATCAAACAAGAACTTAATGGCACAACAGGTGAATTAGATTGTATCCCAGGGTTAGACAAGGATGGGAAACAGTATGGTGCTTCATTAAGAGGAGCATAATGGCATTACAAAGTTTTCGCCTCAGCTTACAGTGTTTCTGTAGCCATGATGCTGATGCAGCTCCAGCTGTCAGTATTTGGTATCAGAATGTGTGACTTGCAGCTTTCATAGACTCAAAAAAAGTTTTTTCTACAGGCCTGGTGTGAAGTCAGTTTCTGCTTATTTACAGAGCAGACAAAAAAAATGGAAGTGAATATCACTTTTTCTAATTCTAATTTTCTAATTCTTAAACAGATTCAACAGTATCTAGAGCAACAATAATCTCAATTGTCACTAAATATTTCTGTCACATTTTTGGAAAACTTTACAGTGTAATGAAGCCAGTCATTTCAGATTCAATGAATGGACTTGAGCTGTGGCAAATGTGAAGTCATCACTAGCCATAGGATAAGGGCAACAAAAAATCAATAAGACCAGTCAGAGCTTTTAAAGCTTTTCCAATCAGCACTTTTCAACTCTCACTTAATTTACTCCTTTGTTTCACAATCTCTTTGCATCAACAACGAGTGCTCAGACACAGCAAAATAGTTTGGTTGGAACAAACATGCACATACAGTCTATTCAACTGTAAGCTAATTTTAATATAAAGAGAAACCTGATTGTCTAGTATGCATACAATATTACATACTATACACTATACACCAGTGATTTGTGGGAATATACAGTACATGCTAAAGTTGACTAAAAAGAGGAATTAAAAAATAATCTTTTGGAAATTGATCTTAATGCCTTAATTAAAAAATATGAAAATCCAACCTTTAAGGACACCAATTTTTTTGTGAATGAATAATGTTTAATAAATAAATATTCTTCTAAATGTTCTTCCTTAAAATACAGGGGGCATAAGTAAGTACACGCCTATGTTAAATTTAAAAAAACAATTGCTGACATTAGGAGAAACAGGAGGCAGGCTGATTTTTATTTTTAAAGGCCAGTTATTTCATGGATCCAGGATACTATGCATCCTGATAAAGTTCCCTTGGCCCCCACATCATCACATACCCTTCACCATACCTAGAGATTGACATGGTTTTATTTCAGTTAGCCTAATAGCTGGTTTGATTTGCATTGAGAGATGATTTTATGGAAAGTACCCCAGGCCAATCTCTAGGTATGGTGAAGGGTATGTGATGATGTGGGGCTATTTTAATAAAATCTGCCTGCCTCAATAGGAATTTAACATAGGGGTGTACTCACTTATGCCCCCTGTATTTTAAGGAAGAACATTTATTTATTTACGATACATTATTCATTCACAAAGAAAATTGGTGTCCTTAAAGATTGGATTTTTCCTCATTTTTTTAATTAAGGCATTAAGATAAATTTGCAAAGATGATTTTTTTATTCCTCTTTTTAGTCAACTTTATCATGGGTGTCCTATTTTTTTCACGACTGTATATATTGCATTTTCAATTTCTTGATTTGAGTTCTATGTGACCGGTGGTCACCATGTTGGAGTACCCAAACATTTTACCATGACTCAGCATAAGCTCGACCTGGAGCAAAGCAGCATGACCGCTGAGCACAAACTGATACATCACGTTCAGAAAAGGAGATGCCTTTTCATTTCAGCCTAGCAGGGGTTTCAGCAGGACACAAGTAGTGGGTTTTCAAGCTGGTGTGAAAAAAGACAAAGCACCAATGGCCAATTGACCAGCAGCTTAGCTGATATTACATCACGGCCCACAGGAGAGGGACTTGCTGCTCAGAGCTCCAGCACAGAGAGTGGCTTCAAACTGCATCCAAACTTGCAGACAGTGACTGGGGAAAAGAAAAGTAAAAACCTTTTTCACTCACCCGTGCTGGCAAAGCAGTAGAGAAGAAGCAGTAGCAGCTGCCAGAAAATCATTGTTACCAACGAGTATACAGATGTCTTCTTGTTGCTAAATGCTGACGCTGAGGCAGAGTTAACAGCTGGGATACAAAGAGTGTGTGGAGTTGACACAGTGTAGCTTCCTCCCTCAGCTGCTCTTCACTCGGTCTTACTGAGTCTCCTTGTTTCTCCTTTCTTTCTCGTCCGTGTTCACTACTGAGTGTCTCTCTTTTTCTTGCTCTCCACTGTGCCATTCACACTTCGTGCATCATGCTTGCTGGCTCCCGTGCTTACTAGCTCAGACTCTGCTCGTGTGTTCACTGGCTCCCTCTCTCATCCCTGCATCTCTCTCTACGGTACAGTCAGTGAGGAAAGTGCTGAAGAGGCTGGCTCCTCCCTCTCTCCGCCTGCTCATCTGCCTCTCTACCATTCAGACAGTCTAGACCGAGGGGAAAAAATCTCCTGGATGATCTGTCATGCATCATCATTTAATGGAATAGTAACAATGTTTGGCACTTTGTACAAATTAACAATTACAATATTTATTGTATTTGTTGACATGGATAATTGAAATTCAGTAAAAACACAGGGCAATATCAGCACAAACAAATACAATATAATATAATATATAATATAAAGTATGCAGCTTTGTCATTTGTGATTCTTGGTAGTTCTTTTTTATTGTGTTATACAGCTCCTTGAAATAGCTTTATGTCAGACCTTTCCATGCCCTGAATGTGATCAGTGAAATCTTCAAATCCATTCTGACACATTCCACTTAATGTTTTCGCCAGACCTTCAACTGAGCCAAACAACCCTGTCTCCTACAAATTAAGTTTATTTCAATTAATTTCTTTTGCCAAATGTGTAATTACAGGAAACGTAATTACTGCCTGGATTATGTTCACAGGCAGTGTTCTCTAAGTGAGAGAATTGATACGTTCTTACAAACAAATTAACCCATAAAAGGGAAGCCCTACCGTTATAATGGGGCAGCAAAGGGAATAGAATGGCAGACAGAAGACTTGCCACAAATGTCTGCAAGTAAACCAGACCAATCTCTAAACGAGAAAAAATAATAGTTAGTCTGTACACCACAAAACAATAACTGAACACACGTCTTGTGCGTGTTGTGCTTTCAAAATGTATACCCTGCTGACAACGTTGTAAACCTTTAAAAATAAAGAAAATACCGACACTGGGAATTTCACCCAGAGAATCAGAATCAGAAAGGAGTTTATTGGTTGTCAGTGTCAGTGGGTGTCCGGGGCCTTGGAAATGATGCTGGTGGTGAGGTTTTGGTTTTGATGGACTGCAGCCTCCTGCCAGAGGGGAGGGGTTCCCACAGTGTGTGTCCGGGGTGAGAGGGATCGGCTACAATCTTTCCTGCCTGCCTCAGCATCCTGGAGGCGTACAGGTCCTGGAGAGACGGCAGATTGCAGCCAATCATCTTCTCAGCAGAGCAGATGATACACCGCCCTTGTCCTTAGCAGTGGCAGCAGCCACTTATTTATTTATTTATTTTAAAAAATACAGCAGAGTCTAACAGTATAAGCTTGCCAATTAAATACATTCTTGCTTGAATGTGGCAGTGACCATACTGGAACAGCTGGTATTAAAATGGAATCCTATTTTTTTGTTTTATCTGGGATTACATTGCAAAAGTTAGTGAAACTTTGCTGAACATTCATTCTGTAGCGTGAATCAATGATTTGCTACACATTTATTAGATTTTGGATATCAATTTCAAATTCTGTTTTATCAATCAACTTTATGGATTAATATAATTTGCACTCGTAAAATAAGGGGGGCACCACTTTGTTTTAGGATCCGAAAACGCTCAAAGTGAATGGATTAAATCATCAAATTTAAAGTATAACGTAATTTATTCACAATCTATGATATTTCAATGACTATGGTAATTTTATCAATCTCAAATGAAAAGCCGTAAAGTTCGTAGCTGTATATTGAACCAAAATCCTACTAATGAACAATAGTTAGACAGACGACTTCATCAATGAAAGGGGTTTATTAATCAGATAATCAGAATAATAGCATAACAAATAACCAGAATAATAAAGCAGAATAAATGATAGTTATCACAGATTATGAACTGGAATATAGTGATGGGAAAATGGATTCAAAAATGGTTTCAAAAATAAGAGAAATGGGAGTTACCACAGATTATGAGCTTAAATATGGAATCGATATCTATTAGAACCATGACTAGGACGTGCTCTTAATACATCCATGGACGCTATCAGATATAAATATATATATCATCATCATCATCATCATCATCAACTTTATTGACAGACTCAAGGTCTGATGATTATGCATAACAAAATGTTACCTGTAATAATTAAATCACAATTCCAATACCATGTCACTCGGCCAGGCATGCCAAAACACATATTTATCAACTTCAATATCCAATGGAAAATAATGTCAAAATGAAATAGCGCAACGTGGTGTCAACATAAAACACCGCGCTTTCAAGCTGGGGAGCTGAGTTCACTTTGCGGCGAAAACTAAACACTTTCACCCAGGAAACACTCGTTCCTCTGGAGTGTTTTACCCCCGATCTTTGTCCTAAATGTAAATAGTCGTTTTGGTGCCTAAACTTAACTGTCATAGCCACATGATGCTAACTTTTTCTGGCTAAACTCCACTACCATGGCCCCTGAAAGGACCGTCATCTGGCGGTGCCTGTAGCCGACTCGCAGTCACCTATTAGCGCTGGTAGCCGGCATCCCGGAGCTCTGTAGCGGCTAAATCCAACAATCAACTTCCGCTCGGATTTTATTGTTCTATGCAGCCCGGTCTCACAGCAGTTCCTGAAATGTTCACGTAATTTAATCTATTGATTCGTGTACACAGACACATTTATCTCCTTTTTTTCGTGATGGTCAACACGTTTTTTAAACTAATGTATTTCAATGGGAAGCATCTTTCGTGATCACAGCACGATTCATTGAGAGCAACTACAGTAGCGAGTAGTATGAAAGCCCGAAAATCCGCATAGGGAGGTTGGTTGGGGTGGTGGATGGGTCAAACAACACAGGACTTTCACCCCGGAGACCGAGGATCGTGTCCTGCGTGTCACGTTTCCTAAACCCAACCGTCGCTTTCTTCTTTTACTAAACCCAACCGTCACGTTCTTCATTTCCTAAACCAACCGTCCCGTTATTGTCCCGCATTATTGTTTTCCTAAATCCAACCGTACCAGGAATTTTGGGCCGCATGACAAAAAATCAAATTGGGCCCCCTCTGTGCAGCTGTTGTCACCACATCTCTAGGACCTAACTATCCCATCAAAAGCCTTATATAACTCTAATTAAAGGCTTGCAACTGTCTTGCTTCTTGTAGTTCAATACTAGTACTAGCACAATATTTCCTGCTGGTGATTTGTACATGCATGCAAGTCTAGTATGCAGTTCACTATTTGATGCAAGATTAAAAGCAACCATAAAAAATGTGCTGAAGGCCATTGTTTACAATCTCAATGTATTTTTATTGTAAAATTTGACAAAATTGAAAATTCTCTTAACAAAATTATTATTATTAATATTAATTATTATAATTGTATTTCATAATGATCATTATGTGAGAAAATAATTGTTAATGTGTTTGAATTTCTGTCAATAAATATTTCTTTTTCTTTTTTGTAATTGTAAAAAGAGCAAGAGAGACAGAGAAATCATAGGCGTCGATTTAGGGGGGGACGATTTTGTCATGAGTCATTTTTTACCCACCACTTTTTTTTTTTAAACCTCGAGCTCAATTTAGTTAAAAAATAAAGTTCATAACACATAAGATCACTTACTGTACATGAGGAGCAATATGAGAGAGAAATGTGATCATTGATCTCTGTTTAGGGACATTAAACCACGTTAAACTTTTTCACGTTATATTAAGCCCATGAGAACCGTGGGGAGTCAACCCACAGCCGCTGCTGCTGAAGATGTGAAGCAGAAACAACGCTTATAATGTCAGATAACGTCCATAATAATTGGACTTTTGGTTCGATTTTTTCAGAGTTTTCGGTGGTTATAAGGAGCAATATGAGAGAGAAATGATTATTGTTTAGGTACATTAAACCACGTCATGTCATATTGTCAACATGGTACGAAGCAGAACATATGTCCTGTCTAATGCTTTTTGAAAACTTAAGGCTTTCTTCTTCATAAAACGAGTCGGACATCATCACATTTTTGAATACATTTTTATTTATTTACATTAGTAAGCTACAGGGGTCTGTACTGAACCCAGGGTTTTCTGTACCACGACGGTGGATTAGTTGTTACCGAGTTCAATCGCAGTGGTAACTTATGCTGAACACCTAACCTGGTCGGGAGCAGGTTATGTTGGAGATTAGAGATCAACTGGTGTAAAAGCACCGCCTACTGACCAATCAATAGGCCTACTCCATTGATAACGGCATCACCATTCTTAGAAGATCCATTGACTGAATGGGTGGAGTTCAGTGAGAAAAAAAGAAGGAAAAGAAAAAGCTTGGTGCGCAGAGAGAGAGAGAGAAGGAGAGAGAGAAGGAGAGAGAGAGAGAGAGAGAGAGAGAGAGAGAGAGAGGTGCGCTCTTAAAAGTTAAAACATTTAGAGACTGACAACCCCGTTAACATTCCCTGATGGATATTTTTATGAATGGTAGCCGAGGGCCTATAGATTTTCAGTGGAGGGAATAACGTAGGCCTATCTTTGTAAACTTCTTGAGCCGTGTGTTGCCAATGCGCGCATCGGTTTGAATTATGTTTTTACATTTTTTATTTGCTCCCACGATTGCTTACCACTGCCAGGGTTGCAACTGAAATAATAGACTAAAGCAACGACAGTTTATGGAAAGAACAAGTGTAATTATGGTCACATCTTGTGCCTGACTGATTGATAAGCCAGTCCCTCCAGACAAACGTGATTATGCGATTGCAGAATTCAATGCATAATCAGCCAAAGTCCGCATATTTATGTGCGGGCCGCATTTGTTCAAATAGGCTACGCCGCACTTTAGCCGCATAAATTGCCAATTTCCTTGCAAAATACGCGGGGCTTGCATGATTTCATAATCCCCGCATTTTCGTTGCAAAAATGTCACATATTTCAGCAGAAAGTTGAAAAATGTTGCGTTTACTTCACACAAGAGCAGCCATGTCCCCCTGTTGCCATGGGAACGTTATGTAGTGACGTAATTTCGCCTACTGACAACACGGTGTTGGGGGAATCTCTTTCTTTCTCTTTTTCATCAAACCGCAGTTTTTGCAAGTTCCTGCAATTTCATCGCATAAAATTGCATTAACATCCCATATATTCCATCGCATTTTTTAAGAAAACGTGCCGCATAATCAAGGATTTCTGCCCGCAATAATCACAAAACTGCATTTTTCTGGAGGGACTGATAAGCGTTGTGACTTACGCATTTACAGCGTCAGCTTTTCAGCTGTCCTTCCTGTTTTAGGAAGCAGCAACTGGATTGCCTTTTGCTTGTAAACCGTGTCTGTGTTCTTCATATTTATGTAGAATTGCTCTTATGTAAAATATGTGGCTCTGGTAGATTGATTGCAAACACCGCTTCTTTTATGTGAACGTGCGCGTCTCTAGATTGGGAAACCCTGGGTTGAGTCAACTAGTTGATAAACGTTGTGACACAGTTTAACCGTGGTTGTTAGGGTTAGTGTAGCCGGGGAACTGAAAGGAATCCAGGGCATGTTAAACTGGATTCGTAGTAGCCTACAGGCCTCTGGACAACGTCTTTCAAAACATGACCTGCGCGAAAGAGAAAAAAATATGAATGCGTCATTGTCCCCACCACTTCTGGAAATGCACTTCCGATTGCATATCTGTCCCCCCCACATTTCAAACCAAACTGACGCCCATGAGAGAATGGTGATTAAATATAGGCTAACACTAGTCTGTAGCTAGCTAGCTTATTTCACTATGGACATTAAGCTAACAGGTTAATACCACTCACAGACTACAGGCTACCCACCTTTCTTGGTGAAAAACTGGGTTACAGTTTGACACCCTTTCCTTTGTCTCTCTTTCCTTTTTTGAAAACCACTTGGCAAGATTGTGGTCACTGTAGTTCTGGCGCATCTACTGACTGCCACTAAACACCGTCACTGAGTGCGCTAAGGCAGGACCAAACCATTCCATGCAGATACAGGGGGGTGGTCGGTCAATATGGATGTTTACTTTTTGGTCAATGGGGATATTTAACTTTTACTGCCAAAAACAAGTAAAAACAAAGAGATCATTAATTTTATTATTATATTTAAAATATATATACTGAATGATGATGGTTTAATCATTTTATATTAGTTTTTACCTATTTTTTGGGCCCTGCCAGTCATGGGCCCTTGGAATTGTCCTAACTTTCCCCCCCTATATGGCGCCCCTGCCCACAACCTTTTCCTTAACCCTCCTGTTGTCCTTGGGTCAAATTTGACCCGTTTACAAAAACTTTCTATATCAGAACCATGACAAAAGAATGTTGGAAAAAGTGACAAATGTTGGAAAAAGCTACAAAAACGCAGGAAAAAAAATGGACAGAAATTTGGAAAAGTGACCAAAAAAAACATCAAAACATCGCCAAAGGTGACAAAAACTTGTCAAATAAAAGTGACAAAAATTTGAATAAAAGTGAAAAAAATACAATGGAAAAAGTGACAAAAAAATTGTAAAAAAATTTGACAAAAACACAATAAAAAAATTGGCAAAAAAGTGACAAAATTTGTTGAATATATTTTTTTTTAGAAAAAGAACAACACAATGTTGAAATTTCGACCCAGAAAAACACAAAGTTGCAGGTTGACGGGAAGACAACACAAGGGTTAACTTAAGGGGCCGTGTTCATTTCATGGAATTCAGGTTGTAAAAAAGATGTGCTGACCATCACAAAATTCAGGTTGTAAAAAACATGCTGACCATCACGAAAAAAGGGAGATAAACGTGTCCGTGTACACGAATCAATAGATTTAATTACGTGAACATTCCACAAACTGCCGTGAGACTGGGTTGTTCTATTGTGTTCACTTTACAGCGCTTTACTTAGTTTAAAATACTTCTATTTTAGGTATATAATATATGGTCTATTGGTGAAGTAGCATTGATCACTTTGAGGGGGGGGATAGGGGGGTCAAGAGACAGCGATGCGGCCAGTAAGCATCACTGAAGTGCCAATAATATGTTGTTAAATCAAACCCTTGTGTGTAATATTGCGATTATAAAAAAAAGGTCAGCAACAAAGTAAAGGTTATAATCAAACTGTATTCATATTGTGGAGCAATTCGCTGTCAGAGAAAAAAACAACCAAGAGGATTTCTAGTCCCTCTCTGTTTAGTCTGCCAGCCAGCTTTGTAGAGATCATGGGATTTCCCAAACTGAATGAAAAAATCAGCAGATATCTTAGTTACAGCATGGTTAAGCTAGCAAAGCAGTTTTGTGTATTTATCAGTCCCTCCAGTAAAACACAGAGTTTTTTTGTGATTGTTGCGGGCAAAAATCCTTGATTATGCGGCACGTTTTCTTAAAAAATGCGATGGAATATGCGGGATATTTATGCCATTTTATGCGATGAAATTGCGGGAACTTGCAAAAATTGCGGGAACTTGCAAAAACTGTGGTTTCATGAAAAAGAGGAAAAAACGTGATTCCACCAAGTGTTCTCACTAGGCGTAATTACGTCACTTCATAACGTTCCCATGGCAACAGGGGAAAATGGCTGCTCTTGTGTGAAGTAAACGCAACATTTTTCAACTTTCTGCTGAGATATATGTGACTTTTTGCAACGAAAATGTGGGGATTATGAACTCATGCAAGCCCCGCATATTTTGCACAGAAATATGCAATTTATGCGGCGAAAGTGCGGCGTATTTGAAAAAATGCAGCCCCCACATCAATATGCGGACTTTGGCTGATTATGCATTGAATTATGCGATCGCATAATCGCGTTGTTCTGGAGGGACTGATTTATGTGCTCATAAATACACAAAATTGCTTTGCTAGCTTAACTATGCTGTAAGATATCAGCTGATTTGTTTGTTTCTATAGACAGATTTAGCTGCGAACTTCACATGTACCAGCTATTTTCAACATAGTGCCGTGTCACCGACTCAGCTGATGGGATCCACACCAGGCGCGTAGGCAGTAATGGGCCAGGGCGGCACTGGCCCGCCCACTTTACTCACTGGCCCGTCCAGCCAAGTTTGATCAAAATACGTTTTGTTATGAAAAATATTCAAATATATGTAAAAAAAGAAATAATAACAGAACTATTTGTGTGTGTTGAATGCGTATTGTCTTCTGATTAAAACAAAACTGTTTAAACCATACAATCAAACAATTAGATCAAATGCCTTCGGAACATAGTTGGTTTCTATGGTAACGACAGGCGCACTGTCCAAAATTATGAATCCCACTATGGCCACGCCAAGACCCGCCCTACGAAGCAGCTCGATTGGCTGGGGTTAGGTATTTCACCTCGAGTGGTTAAGGTTAGGATAGCGGATTGGTCAGGGGATAGGACCTGTACAACTGGGGTGATGTTACCTTGGACGCCTGGCCAATAGTAGTGATTGAAGGGCGGGTCTTGGCGTGGCCATAGTGGGATTCGTAATTTCGTAATAAAAAAGAGAGAGGAGGCCGTCACAGAGGTAACATTCAGTAAAACGTCTTTCATGCTTCATGTGTTATTGATTAAGTAACCTAGTAACCTTTCTATTTAGTAATAAATGGTGAACACTGATGATGGCTTCTAGCTGAAACGTGTTTGTGTTTTGTCCACATTAAATAAGATAACTGATCTGTGAGTGATGTAGTTTTTAGTTTTGTTTGATCCTGTCAGTGCTGTGGACTCGATACACTGTCTAAGATTCGGCGCCTTGCTGGTCACTTTTCATTATATCTTTCATAATTCAAACAATGCTTAGCTGGAAGTTTCCATTCTTTGATTTTCTTTTACTGCTGGTAGCATTCACTGCTCATGATCTGACCGTAGTCCTGAAGCAACGATGCTGTTGCATTGTTATTGTTACATGTGTGATTTCTGTCTGATGTAGGCTGTTCTATGTCATGCAGTATGT
Organism: Gymnocephalus cernua; assembly: GCA_023631565.1. Classification (NCBI taxonomy): domain Eukaryota; kingdom Metazoa; phylum Chordata; class Actinopteri; order Perciformes; family Percidae; genus Gymnocephalus; species Gymnocephalus cernua. The sequence continues at coordinate 28,015,035 of CM042439.1, read as the reverse complement.
AAACGCCTTCTCTGCTGTGTGGGTTCATGTTTAGTTGCCACTTTGTGCAATGAAATGGTTCATTTTATAACAGTGCAGTGCAGAGCCAATGCTGCTGGTTCTGCTGGTGCAAATATATTTTAGCCTGAATATGTTAAAACTGACAGGTTTTTGTCTATATTGTTGTGTACAAACTTTTTAGACTGAGCTTTGTTGTTTGAGCATGTTGTAGACAGTACTGTTATTGCCGTTGTAATGCAGTATGTTGGAAGGTAAAAGTGTTGATATTTTTTCAGTTTGTCCTTTTTGCTACTTCTAGTCTTTTTGAAAATGGCCCACTCACTTTTGTACTGGCCCGCCCAAAATACTATTTCTGCCTACGCCCCTGATCCACACATTTCCAGTAGTGTTGTTACAAAAGGGTTGTTTAACCCGATGAATCACTTTATATAATTATGTCGGAGAGTTTATGTGTGTTCCATGGTTCTTGATTTATTTTCATTAATGTTACTTATTTTTAATAGTTTAATAGCGGACCCTCTGATACATGGATGTATGGAGATTATCCTAATAGAGATCACTTCCAGGTCACGCAATTTGCGTCAGTTGAAAATATCAAAATTGGATGAAAAGCTCTTCATCAGTTTATTCCATTTTTCATTTGAGCACAAAATCGGACATTGGAAAATTAATTGCATCGTTATTCGTTTTTTCATTTTGGTTTTGGAAACGAGTATTGAGAAAAGAAGTCATTTTTTGCTTTTTGATCTTATTTTGAAAAACGAATGAACGAATGATACACGGATTGTTAATCAAAGCTAAAGACCAGTGATAAAACCTGATTGATCATAAGGCATGAAGCCTTGGCTGGTGTGGGTGCTGAATGAATACCAGGGACTCTGTGTTAACTGTGGAAAAGGTTAACTGGTATTACTCAATGTCCATTTGTCCCATCTGGTGGCTTCTGCAAGAACCAGCATTTTTCATGACAGGTACTGCCATGTAAAAGGGGCTCAAGACATGATATTTTACAGGTGTTTTACATCTGGTTTAAATTAGCAACGTGCGTTAGGAAGACAATAATCTCTTTTGCGTCCGGCTCCGACTTTTGATGAAGCTACAAACGTTAAAGAATAAACAACCAAACATGTCTTTATCATGTATCTTATGGAGTAATTTAAATTTACAGTCTTGTTGTGTAAAACTTAGCCACCAAAGTGGTCAATGAGAGTTTGAGAGTTCAGAGGTGTCCAGGGGGAGAAATGGCATCCATGTGTAGAGACAAAACGGGGCCCCCTGCAGGAGGGTAGGCTACTTTATCACCTCAGTGATAACCAGAGTCCCTCATCAGGATGTCCAAACTCACTGTTGTGATGTTTGATGAAGGAGAAAAAGCAGCCACCTTCATGAGGCTACAATTCATATCCCTTTTTGAGGAATGTGAATCATTTTGACTTTGATTTTCCTGTGGTCCTTAACTGTAACTGCAGTGGCATTTCTCCATCTTCCACCTGAAGCGCTGGCAAAGGTGTTGACTCAACTGTCCCCCACCATAATCTCAAACTAAATTCTATCCAGCCTTTTTAAAGATGTTCTAGCAGATGATGCAAAAAACAATACATCATTATCTAATACTGATACAATAAAGCAACATAAATTATTTATAGCAACTGAATATTAACTAAAATCTTTACTAACATTTCCTCCTCTATGTTCTCGCAAGCAATTTTCTTTCACAGTGGAAGATCTGTCTAATTCCCCTTATTCGTTTTGTCATTCCCTAAACTTTGTCTAGTGGTGTTATCCCAATAGTTGAACAAAAATCTCTCCAATACAACCTTTTTGCCCTTTTGATTATTTTCCTTGCAACTGCTTGAGCCTTTTTATGATCTAATTCATTTGATATTGAGTGTTTTATTTTTAATTCTCTAAAAATTGTCTTTGTTTGATAGCTTCAGAGCTCTTTAACTTTCTTTTTATTAGTACACTTCCAATTGCTTGTGATGCTCTATTTAATATAGCTTTTGACAATGATTTCAGTAATTTTACCTACATAACAATCCTATTAAACTTATCATCACAAGAACTGGCAAATCTTCTCCAGTCTGCCTTACCTAGATTCTATCTTCTATCCTATCAAGTTCAACCATACAATTCACATCAACATTAATTGCAATCCGATAATGATCACTTCCAATAATTGAATTTATGACTTCCCAATTGCTGCCACCAGCTATTTATTGGACACCACAGTAAGATCTATAGCTGACTCCATCACTGAAATAGTTATTGTACCTTGTCCATGATTTAAGCAAACTAAAGCTTTAATCTCGGGTAATTCCTCTATGATCTGTCATTATAATCTGTAAGTATCCTTCCCTATAATGTATTGACCATTGAAATTGCCACACCATTTTATTTTGTCCTTCAAACTTTTCTAAATCTTCGATCTCCGTTCTTTTACATTGATTGTACAGATTTACAATAATTATATTTATTCTATTCAACCAAATCTCAGTTACTACTACCTCTAAATCAGTACTGTGATTGAGTTATATTCTTTCATATGATATACCTCCCTGTTGAGGGTAGATGTAGGAGAATGGTCGTGAGTAGATATTGACACTCAGGGTAGTCAAGGATGAAGTTTAGAATGATGGACTTTTATTAATTTTTGTCCAAATTAAGGCCCACAGGCAAAACAAACGATTAATAAAACAAAAATTAAAGAAAAAGAGAGAAAAAAATACTTTCTCAAAAAGAATAAAATAACTAGACGTGAGAGTCAAAACTTATGAAATAATACAAAAAAAAATACAGATAAAGTTTTATATAAGTTGACTTTTGGATCTAGTCCACAGAGCCTTAAACAGACTTACGTCCACACTCTTCTAGCCCTCTCGAGCAACTGATACAGACAGTCTATATAGGCCTATAGCCGCCCATGGAATTGGAACATACCAACCACAAATAAAATACAGGGGTGGCTAAGGCGAACAGACAATAAAAACTACAAACAGCCAAAATTCACAGATCTAGTAGGCTAGAAATTTACCGAAGATTAAACATGACTCACCAAACCATTTCACTAAGCCACAAAATACTTTAACAGACAAAATAAATAATTCCACAAAATTACGGTCACTTCCTGTTATCCCGGATGTAATAACGGCATTTAAACTCGCCGATCGTGGCAAACTTTCCTTTATCAACAAAGGAACAGACTCCGGTAAAACAAAGACTACACGTTATCCTGTTACCTTTTTAAACTAAATAAACAGTAAGTTAACAAAGACATGAGTGTTGTAAGTGTGATTATTATAAATAATGATGTTTGTGATAAACGATATTGGTTTTAAACAGATAATGATGTATTGATAGATATAGCTATAGCCTATAAATCACCGCAGTATTAGCTGTAAATATGTGCACAAGAACCCTACGGGATTACTGTGTGGAATCTGATGAATGGCCAGTTTAACAAATGATTTGAAACGGAGCAAATGATACCTAACAGAGCATATTGACATGCTAACAAAACATACAGGTAACATTTACTCTCAGTCTTTGTGAGTTAAACTAGGTAGTGTATTGCTACTGTGATGGCAGCCATGCGCCCCGTCACACTCCCCCCCTTGACCGCTATCTCTATCTTGCCTAAAATTAAAGTTGAGATATGGATTCAGCCCGGTTTCTTGAATACAGATAACTTCTGGTCTTTCATTTAACTGTTTTACATTATTCTTAAATTTTCGACCATTCACAATAAGGCTTCTGGCATTCCATTGAAGAACTAGGAAACCTATGATGAGATTAATCACTATACTGTGATTATCCATCACTAGGCACTAACAACTCGTGTCATATACTTAAAGCCCAATTACTCTTTTGCTGCCTCAACAATACTCTTCATTTTTCACTATTACTTTTCCTTGTTGGTCCAGTATTAAGCGAGATCGCTGCAGTCAGCAGCACTGAAACAAGCTACAATGTAAGTTAATAGGGTTATTGTCCAGCTTGTATTTACCTTCACAAAAGTGCTTTGTATGCAGCTGACAGGCTCAGATTAATATTCTAAGTGTCTGACAGCATTATGACAACATGTGTTGTTCCCATCAGTCACTTAGACACAAAAACATAGGCTATGGTCCAAGTTGAAAAAAAAAACGGTAGTTACCCTTACTATACTATACTATACTATATATACACTCACCTAAAGGATTAATAGGAACACCTGTTAAATTTCAAAATTAGACAGTCGAAGACTGGAAAAATGTTGCCTGGTCTGATGAGTCTCGATTTCTGTTGAGACATTCTGATGGTAGAGTCAGAATTTGGCGTTTAACAGAATGAGAACATGGATCCGTCGTGCCTTGTTACCACTGTGCAGGCTGGTGGCGGTGGTTGTGTAATGGTGTGGGGAATCCCTTTCGCCTTCAGAACTGCCTTCATTCTTTGTGTCATTGATTCAACAATGTGCTGGAAGAATTCTTTAGAAATGTTGGCCCATATTGACAGGATAGGGTCAAACACGGTATTAGTATGGTGTTCCTAATAATCCTTTAGGTGAGTGTATGTATGTATGTATGTATGTATATGTATGCAGGGCATGAAGTTAACTTTTTTGACCACCCGCCATTGTGGCGGGTGGATTTAAAAATCCACCCGCCACAATGACTTTTGACCAGCCAGATTTCTTTTTTGCCTCATAAAGGTGAAAAACAGGAATTACTGTGTCTCTCTGATCCTATCCTGTCCTATTCATCGTAGCCTGTGTATTAAGGCAAAACATAATACTTTATTGAACTAATCAAATTTGAACATACAGCTAGGCCTATGTGTCAGTGGCTTGTTGATCTTTACATCGTTAGATAATTTTCTATCCTGGTCTGGGACACACATTCGTACGGTTTGAGTAGCTACTTATTGGACTTTAACTTATTGCACTTACAATAATGAGCGTAGCTGTCCTCAATTTAGGTAATTATGTACGTCTCATCTCCGTTTTTTCCTGCATTCACCGTGTGATTGTGTCCGTGTGTCCATGTGTGTGTGTGTGTGTGCGCGCGTCGCGGGGGAAATCGAGCAACAGCCCAGGACAGGATTGAAACGGCAGCAGCTTTCAGAGTGAAACATCGCTACAGCTACATTGATGTTAAAATGTCTACCGATTGGCAGGACAGTCTGAAATGTTTAGCACGGTCTGTCGCTGTATGTTTTGTTGGTAAATGTGAAATGTTCGAGTCACACACGTCTTGTCTTCGTTATCAGAAACAAGGAAATGAATTTGACCCGTTCCACTACCGCTTGGTCAGTGGCTGCACGTGGGACTGCTGGGATTGTCGCGAGTAATGCAAATGCGATAGGGGGCCCCGGCTGTCAATCAATGTCTTCCAGTGATGCAGGCCCCTGATTGGTCTGGGCCCGTAAGCAACCGCGTACCCTGCTTACCAATAGTTGCGTGTCTGAATCACTCAATTCTCATTGGCTACCTGCCAATGTGGCAGGTAGATTGACAGTGTTACCCGCCTATTGCAAAATTCACCCGCATTTGGCGGGTGGGCGGGTGTTAATTTCATGCCCTGTATGTATGTATGTATATGTATGTATGTATATGTATGTATATATATATATATATATATATATATATATATATATATATATACACATTAGGGCTGTCAAAATAATGCGTTAATTTCGTTTAATTAATCTGAGAAAAAATAGTGCGTTTAAAAAAAATAACGCAGATTAATCCATTCTATATTGACCTTTCACCCGGAGCCGTTCTAGCCACCATTCGACTGTAAAATGCGTTGCTACCAAGGGGCAGGCTTCTCTCCTCAGAGTGAAGCCTCCTATGGCGCCATTTTGATGCTAATAAGCCATCACCCCCCGTTAGCATCCCATTCACTGACATTCATTTTGGCGTCACTTTGACAGCCAATAACTTTACATCTGAAGCGTTTCAAGACTTCATTTGTCCATCGTTTATTTCTAAAGAAACACGACAATGTATGAAAGGCTCCATTACCTTGTACCTCACGTTATGGCTCCGTAGCAGACGTTTTTATAAAAATAGGCTAACGGTTGTATCATAACCACGCGACTTACTGTCGCATAGTACAGGAATTACCGTATAGTACAGGAGAAGCTCGCAGGCAGTTTCGACGTACATTAGCTGTTTAGTTTAATTACTAATGTTAACTAGCATTTTAGTTAGCAATAATTAGCCTGTGCCTATGTTATCTCCTTACATATACCTACGATCTCCATCTCTGATAGATTGGGAATGATTGAGATTTCTCTTGGCACAGCTACCAGAAGACTTACAACGTTCAGACACGTTCACGTCACATCGGCGTCGGGAAGCTAAGTTTGCAGCTGCGCAGTAACGCTCAGTAACACTTTCCCATCACCGGAAAAGTGCTGGTAAGAGGCTTCACTTGTCTCCGTCAAAAACAGCGGGATCGCTGTGTCCATTTTATATACTGTCTATGGTTGCTACAGGCAACAGAAACATCGCTGCACATGACGCTAGTTAACACTACACTCAACAGCAGGTAATGTTAGCCTTCCGCTAGCTAGCAGCTGGATTAAACACGGTTAAAATGCTGACAGCTAACGCTAAACGGTGTAAACTTTGACTGTATTTCACTCACTCCAACACTTCTGCGGAACAACACAGACGGAGACGGTGCGTTCAATGAAACTGGTAACCTACAGCCTCATGGTGCATTCAATGTTATTGTAAAATCTGGTGGATGTTTTTGTCATTCAATAGCAATTTACTAGTGAAATAACCCTATTCCTGATTCAGGAATCCTGAAGCACTTTTGAATTTATTTCCTCAGCATATTAGGTCATATTGTTGATTGTTGTGGTCATTATTTGAACAGTGAAAATAACAAGAGATTTTTTAACTTTAATGTCACTAATGCTGATTATTCATTGATTCATTTGAATTGAAATATTTAAAATACTTTCACAGCAAAAATGATGTATGCAATTAATTTAGATTCATTAATCACAGTCTGTAATTTATTCGATTACATTGTTTAATGTATGTATGTATGTATATATTGTATGTATGTATATTTATATATAAATATATATATATATATATATATATATATACATAAATACATAAATAAATGAATAAATAAAAGGAAATCCATTAATCATTCCATGACTTTATGATTTGCCCCAGGAACATGACTTAATTCGGAATTCATTCAGGGTCTTCATTAGTAATATCTTTTTGTTGTTGATACTATTAGCTGCTTCAATGAACATTTTTCTTTTACTTAAATTTCTTGCCGTTTATGCAACAGGGATATTTTAAATCCATTGAATGGGAATATATTCATTGGTTAAAAGATACTTAAAAATGTGCTTGAAAGTATAAGTTATAAAATGCTGTAATTCATTGCACTGCTTGGATAAAAAGATGGTCATTCATTTCTTTACTGAGTTAAAATGCACTATGATCTGTAGATCGGTAATCCATTGCTCTGACCTTTTCACGTAAAAGAGGAGTAAAAGATAAATAGGATAAAAAGACGATTTGTGTTTAAAATGCTGTCTAAGAGACCTATAAGACTTTGGGAAAAAAATGCACTTTTAATGACATTTTGCAGTATTTCTTTGTTTCCTTAAGTTTCTGTTTGTTTCCAGTTTTAAGTACTAGTGTCACAGGTTCAGAGAATGCGGACCCAAATGCAGAGATGGCAGGCGATGTGATGAGCTTGAATATTTATTAAACAAAATTCCAAACAACAAAAAGTGTCAAAAACAGCAGGTAAGGTTATCCACTAGGGCTGGGGAACAGGTGAAACACATTAGACAATCACAAGGGCGGGAAAACTCAAAGACAGGAAGTAAAATAAGACAAGACTAGGGAGGAAAACAGATACTACAACATAAAACAGGAAACACTACGCAGTCACATTCGTGAAAACTAGTTGAGTAGCTAATCTGTGTTCGATTACCAATGCCTTGTTCAGACTGTGTAGGGGAATGTGTGGCTTCCGCTCGTCCATTACAACATTGGATCTGAGTGAAGCGACATTGTGTCCGTGTGGTTAATTCTATTTTCCCTTTTTACAGGAGCGAAGGTTGCGATATGTTTGATTAATTTATATGTGTTTTAATTTTGTAAGGTAGAAAAGGAGTACAATATTAGTTACTGTGATAACTCAAGCATGTGACTTTAGAGGACTGAATGTAAACTTGTTGCTCTACTGTAGTCTGCAGGCTAACTGCGTCATGCGAAGCTAGGTTAAGTGTGGTACTAACGCTAATGTTACATCACCATTGTCTGTGTTCACTCATTTTATATTGTTTGTATGAAAATGCTATTGCTGCAGTTTAAGAATAATAATGTTCTATTACAGTGTTAAATGTGCAGAAGCAAATCATTTGTGTTGGTGCAACTGGAGTAAGATTGTAAAAGATTCTGGATTAATAATAAATGCATAGCAGAAGTATTTTGCAAGGTGCAGCTAAGATATATTTTGTTTGTTATTGAAAATACTGTTTCACTGTTAGGCTACTTACAAAACTGTTTGAGATACCTAAAGGGACATTATTGTGTTGCGAATAGAGAAAATGCATGGTTTGCTATACCTTGTAAACCTGCTATTATGTTGTTACTGAAAAAAATGCATTACAACTTTGGATCTGAATGAAGCAACATCGTGACACATACAACTGTTACTTTACAAGCTATGACTGACTGAGCAGTATCATAAGGGGTTCTATTTTAATGATCTAAGCACATGGCATGAAGCGCCTGGCGCAGGTGCGTTTAGGACATGGACGAATCCACTTATGCTAGTTTAACGGTGGAAAAAAGCGTCCATGCACCAGGCGCATGGTTTAAAAGGGTTGTAGCCTACTTACTTTTCATTTCCACAGACTGCAGAACGTCTGGGGAACGGCTCCGCCGCCGTTCGTCTATACCCACCAGGTCCGTATTTGTGTTGGCCTGGCTGCGGCCATGACTGACAGCTGAAGTCACGAGGACCCACGAGATCTCGCGAATTCAGGTAGAATAGAACCACAAAACCAACAACAGTTTGTTTCCATCCAGAGGAGTGGTGGGGAAACAACTCGGTGCTGTGTTGTCAAGGTGTAGTGCAGGGAAATATGATCCGCTGTGAGCCCGGTGTATTTTATTATTTATTATTATTTTATTTTGTTTCTGTGCTCAACTTCCTGTCCCGCAGTATCTGCCGTGTGCTGCGCTGCGCTGGGTGCAAGATAGGGCCCATGTCTTTATGATTTTGCACTTAGCACTTTGTAGCTCATCTCTTAAAAAGCTGCTTCATTGCTGGCACTCTTCAACTAAAGTTCACCTCATTTAAAGATAAATCTAAAAAATATCTATATCTTTAAACACAGAACTGTGTTTCTGTGTATTCTTCCAGATGGACATGTCTTTGCAGATTATTTGAATTATTAGTACAAGGGCCAAGAAATAACGCACATTAATGCCTGTCAAAGTATGTTGTAAAATGGCAAAATAGATGGTGTAATTAGGGTCTTGAAATATATTTCAACAACTCAGATAGCACAGCCGACAGCAACATCACCACCACCTCCACCACATACGACCCCCCCCCCCCCCCCCCCCCCCCACACCCCCACCCACCCACACACACGCACACACACACAGAATACTGTGCTACTGACAGATTAGAACAAGCAAACTTTGGAGCTTCTGGTATGTGATGAGCTGGTCTTTATCTCTGGGAAACAGATGCATACAATGACATCCCAAGGGGCTTTATGGATAGGTATGTGGGTGTTTGTGGAAGGTCCCTTTATTTTCAGCTTTTTATTTACAAATTACCTGTTCTTTGTATCCTCTATATGCTGCTGCCTTTGCTGCAAATCATAGTTTTGTCTTCTTGATTGTGGAAATAAAAGTTTGATCTTATGAAAAACAAGGGTTTTTGGTTTTCTCGTGTCAAGTGTCTCCACCGAGCTATTGTTTTCATAATAACCTCTTATTTTGTAATCTGTTTAAAAGAATCAGAAATCAGAATCAGAAAAAGATTTATTGCGAATGATGGTGCATACATAAAAACATTTAAATATTAATATAAAATAATAAAAAAAATACAGAAACAAATAACATATAACTATATAACATTAAAGAAAAAATAGGCTAAAACATGTCATCAATTCACACAAAACAACAAAGTTTGAACATGCAATAACCAGTGAGACTTATTCAATGTAAAATCCTTCCATACTAGTACTGGTACTTGAAATAAAATGTGGAAGGCGAAAGCCAAACTGGCATTAAAGGAGAACTCCGGCCAATTTTTACGTTAATCTTGCTAAATATAACTATGCGAGACCTGTCTATAGCTAAAACAATTCGCGCAATAGCAGCTACCTACACGGAGCTGCTGCAGCTAATGCCCACCGCTCCCACTTAGCTAAACGGCAGTTATGGGGGCATAAATTAAATAGTGCCTTTGTGTATCTTAACAGACACAAAATGCAATTAAAATGTCTGTGTAACATAATTAGGGCCCTTACATGACAACAAGATGCATTTTAAACATTTACCTACCCTGTTAGCTGCTAGCTAGCTAGCTGTCGTCTGGGACAAGAGCGTGTTCAGTCAGGCTTCGGTAATAATCATCATGCACCAGTCCCGTGTGTATTTGTAGCACATATATATATATATATATATATATATATATCCATTTTGTGTGCGATCCATCTGGCGTTGGAGAATAGTATTCTCTGCTGTGGGGATCGTTGTGGTAGTTTCCGACTGGCGGCCGTGCTTCTGCTTCCTGCCCGCCGTCCTCGCTTGCCGCGGCCGACAACAATCACGAGGGCGCCCGCTGGTCTGGTGGATGTCCCACCACGAGACCCCATCATCTCGTCCTCAGGGGTCCCACTCACCCATGCTGCAGTCAAACACATTTCCCACCACCCTCATCTCGTCCTCGGCGGTCGGCGACACCCATCCTGCAGTCAAACACATTTCCCAGCACCCTCATCTTGTCCTCAGCGGTTCCAGAGACCCATGCTGCGGTCAAACACATTTCCCACCGCAAGACCCATCCTGCAGTCAAACACATTTCCCACGACCCTCATGTCATCCTCAGCGGTCCGCAACACCCATCCTGCAGTCAAACACATTTCCCACCACCCTCATCTTGTCCTCAGCGGTCCCATAGACCCATGCTGCGGTCAAACACATTTCCCGCCGCGAGACCCATTCTGCAGTCAAACACATTTCCCAGCACCCTCATCTTGTCCTCAGGGGTCCGCGACACCCGTCCTGCAGTCAAACACATTTCCCACAACCCTCATCTCGTCCTCAGGGGTCTGCGAGACCCATCCTGCAGTCAAACACATTTCCCATCATCCTCATCTCATCCTCAGCGGGCCGCAACACCCATCCTGTAGTCATACACATTTCCCACCACCCTCATCTTGTCCTCAGCAGTCCCAGAGACCCATGCTGCGGTCAAACACATTTCCAAACTGCATTTTGCTGTCATTGTAAAATGACAATAAAGTTTGAATCTAATCTAATCCCCCCTCTCTTTGTTCTGCCTGCTTTGTTGGAGGGGAAAAGCGTGTCAAAGGCCTGAAGGGCGGAGTTAGCTTGGAAAGGGGCGTGTTTTCAGTGGTGACTGTCATCCATGAATGAGGCAGGTCAGGTGGAAACTTCATATTTAACAATGATACTGTACTTGATTATAAAGTACTGTGGTTCTTGTAGTTTAAAGTAGCTGTGATAAAACCTCTTCTGAAAAAACCCACCCTCGATCCAGAGGTCTTAGCCAACTATAGACCTATATCTAATCTTCCCTTTCTCTCCAAAATCCTTGAGAAGGTAGTCGCCAATCAATTATGTGATTTTCTACATGGCAATAGCTTATTTGAGGACTTTCAGTCAGGATTCAGAATGCATCATAGCACAGAGACGGCACTGGTGAAAATTACTAATGACCTTCTAACTGCTTCAGACATAGGACTTGTCTCCATACTTGTCTTACTAGATCTTAGTGCTGCATTCAACACTATTGCACTATAGCACTATTACTGCTACAAAGACTGGAACACTTATTTGGTACTCTCTAATGTCACTGTCCCGCATACGACCCACTTCCGCTCAAAATGGACGCTCTATACACTTTGTTATAACTTTTTACACATTAAATCTTCACAATATACGGCCATGCGATACACCACTTGAAAGCTTAGCCTCTCAAGATTAATTTAAGCCCACACACAAAGCATAAGGTGATTTATAGAAGTTATAACACTGTTAAAGACAATAAATTAATTAAGAATTACACTGCGCAGCTGGTGTGTGTGCATTCATACCTTTTTGAGTGTCCCTTTATCCACAGAGGTGATATAATCCCAAAAAACTTTGTTTTCATAAATCCACAAGAGTCCAAGGAAATGAAATATCTAAGCCGTTTTATCCAAAACGAGTTATTCGCCTCAAAATCGTAAAGTTTACAAGCCCAGAGTTATAAAAACAGCTACGCGAGACTCAACAGCTTCGCTCTTCCAGCGGCTCTTCCGCTTCCTCCCGGTCGTCTAACGGCCAATGACCGCGTCCATGTTATTCTCTGAAGCCTTAGGAATCTAACGAGACCTCTCATAAGTCAATCCGTCACTCAGAGCCGGAGATAGACTGGTTTGACGGCCAACCACGGCTCGGAGGAGATGTGGGGTCAGGTGGGATTGATTGACATTTGCTTCAGCCAGTTAAGATTCCATGCTATGAAACGCCCCTAGCCTTGTAGCCAATAAAAAGACGATTCCATTGACACCATGAAACCCATTGAAAGTTTAACCCTGTGATGGCTGGCTCTGTGTTTCAGCACAGACAGTGACTGTTACAATGCAAAGCCATACCTGACCAATTTATAATGACTTATTTCTATATATTTATGTATATAGTTATGTCAAGTATATGTGTGATTGATGTGGGTGTGTTTTTGTATTTGAGAAGTTTTGAATTTTGCACTTTTTGGGCTTTTTTCTTTGCACCTTTCAAGAAAAACGCACAGCCATATTTGTAGAAAAAAAATCATGTAAAATCAATTTTTGAGTCTTTTGGCTTCTGGATTTTTTCTGTAGTAAGCAGACACATGTGGCTAATGTCCTGGATTGTCTGCTACCTCTCATATTTGTTCACAGCAGTATATTTTAATCATATTACAGATGTATGACTTGGACGGAAATAAAAAACTCTATTCTAGCCTCTGTAGCTCTGTGTCAGTGAGGCCTAGAATCACCCTGACACTTGGAACAAAAACTTGAGAGTGTTTCCTTTCCAATGATATCAGGCACATCCCAGAGTGTCAAAGTATACGGGAGCTGTACCACTTTTAATTTGGGTATGTCGTTGCATGAAATTTCAGCCGTCTGACAAGTAGGCAAATCGCACTAGACTGGTCTAAGTCCTATTTATCAGATCGATGTCGATTTGTTAATAACGATAAATCCTCCAGGTTCTCTAATGTTAACCATGGTGTTCCACAAGGCTCAGTGCTTGGACCAATCCAATTCACTGTATTCATTCATTGTAAATTCTTCCCCTAGGCAATATTATTAGGACACATTCAATTAACTTTCGTTGTTATGCAGATGATACCCAACTATACCTATCAATTAAACCAGACGAAACCAGTCAGTTAACTAAACTCCAAGCATGCATCAAAGATATAAAAGCATGGATGACTTACAATTTTCTGATGTTAAACTCAAACAAAACTGAGGTGATTGTGCTGGGTCCTAAACACCTCTGAACCTCATTATCCAAAGATATAGTTACTCTGGATGGTATTGCCCTGGCCTCCAGCACTACTGTCAGAAATCTAGGAGTTATGTTTGATCAGGATATGTCCTTTAACGCCCACTTAAAACAAACCTCAAGAACAGCCTTTTTTCACCTTCGTAACATTGCCAAAATTAGGAACATCCTATCTCAAAAAGATGCTGAAAAACTAGTCCATGCATTTGTTACTTCCAGGCTGGACTACTGTAATTCCTTATTATCAGGATGCTCAAATAAAACCCTTAAGACTCTCCAGCTGATCCAGAACGCTGCAGCACGTGTTCTGACAATAACTAAGAAAAGAGACCATATTTCTCCTGTATTAGCTTCTCCGCATTGGCTTCCTGTAAAATTCAGGATTGAATTTAAAATCCTTCTCCTGACCTACAAAGCTCTAAACGGTCAAGCGCCATCATATCTTGAAGAGCTCATAGTACTTTATTGTCCCACTAGAGCATTGCGCTCCCAGAATGCCAAGTTACTTGTGGTTCCTAGAGTCTCTAAAAGTAGAATGGGAGCCAGAGCCCTTAGCTATCAGGCTCCTCTCCTGTGTAACCAGCTCCCAGTCTGGGTCCGGGGGGCAGACACCAGCACCACATTTAAGAGTAAACTTAAAACTCTCCTCTTTGATAAAGCTTACAGTTAGGGAATGAGGAGTTGCAGCGTTCGCCAAGACCGGCGGGGGAGGGTGTATAGCTGCAGACACGGCACCCCTTCTTTTCTCTGCTTCTCTACATAGTCATTAGATTCATCTACCATATAATCAGTGATGTAATCAAAGTAAAGGGAGGCAACCCGATCTGGCGGGGGAGAGTTCAGAGCCCGACCAGGCACCTCTCTTTAGCCTGTCTCTCTTAATTATGCTGTTTTAGTTTTAGACTGCCGGGGGACTTCATTTGACACACTGAGCTCCTCTCTCCTCTCTGTGTGCATCCATGTCCCAGAAATGCTTGTTATTAACCTAGCTCTGGGGAGTCTACTCCCTGGAGTCCTTATTATTTTTCTCGCCCAGCATGTTTCCTTGGATTAGAGTGGCACCAAAAACATGGATCCAGCTGTCGCCGTGGTCCTGCTCACAGTCCACGCCTTGCTACACCCTGCTACTCTTTACGGTGTCCTGCAGTGTCATGCTGCATCCGAGGTTTCTTCCTAAATGGGAGTTTTTCCCCGCCACTGTCGCAATGAATGCTTGCTCTTGAAGGAATTACTCGAATTGTTGGGTCTTTGTAAATTATAGTGTGGTCTAGACCTACTCTATCTGTAGTAGTGTTGAAGTGTCTCGAGATTACTCCTGTTATGATTTGATACTATAAATAAAATTGAACAAAATTGGCTTAGACCTGAGAGTTAAAGACAAATTTAATTGTTTTTGTGACGATGATGATGATGATGATGATGATGATGATGATGATGTGACAATGCTGCTGCTGATGATGAGACGATGATGATGAGACGATGATGATGACGATGATGACAATGTGACAATGCTGATGATGAGACGATGATGATTGATAGGTTTTACTGAAATATAGCATGCAGTGGGTTCAGCTGGGTTTAAAGGTCTTCCAGCTATTTTGAGAGAATGCCTAAGCATCAAGTGACTGAGTCTAACTGTTAAGGTTAGTAGGGAATGGTGGACCCAAATCCAGAGGCAAGGCAGGCAGAAGAAGGTTTGGTGCTCGTGGATTTATTTATACAACAAAACAGGGAATCCAACAAAAATGCAACTGGGAAAAGTAACACAAAAAATCCAGAAGGAGCTGGCAAAACATAAGTCCAAAAATAAAGAAATCTAAAAGAACAAACTTACAGACGAACACGCTGGCAACCGGAACGAACATGGACAAACAGGGCACGGCAAGAACACAAATACAAAAACCGGAGCACAAGTAGTAGACACGAAACCAAAAACAGTAAACAATGATCCGACACAGGACAAGGGAAACACAAAGACTAAATACAGAGGATAACGAGGAAACAAGAGGCAGGTGACACAAGGGCTGGGAAACAGGTGGAAAACATCAGACAATCACAAGAGCGGGAAAAACCAAAAGACAGGAAGTAAAACCAGACAAGACTAGGGAGAAAAACCAGACTACAAAATAAAACAGGAAACTAAATACAAAACAGACTACCAAAATAAGACAAAAACCCCAAAACCATAACACTAACAGAAAAACATCTTCTTATGGCAAATCTATTAACAGGCATGTGCCCTAAAAGGCATAGTTTTAAGGCTATAGAATGACTAGACTCAAGTTATGTACGATGTAAGCAAGAATATCAGAATAAAAGGACTCTAGCTGCAGGTATGAATTTGTACATATTTGTGCTCACACTCTGTGGGTGCACGATTGTCTCATCGTCACGAGAGAGTTGTTCATTGTTGGATATATATATATATATATATATATATATATATATATATATATATATATCCATTTTGTGTGCGATCCATCTGGCGTTGGAGAATAGTATTCTCTGCTGTGGGGATCGTTGTGGTAGTTTCCGACTGGCGGCCGTGCTTCTGCTTCCTGCCCGCCGTCCTCGCTTGCCGCGGCCGACTACAATCACGAGGGCGCCCGCTGGTCTGGTGGATGTCCCACCACGAGACCCCATCATCTCGTCCTCAGGGGTCCCACTCACCCATGCTGCAGTCAAACACATTTCCCACCACCCTCATCTCGTCCTCGGCGGTCGGCGACACCCATCCTGCAGTCAAACACATTTCCCACCACCCTCATCTTGTCCTCAGCGGTTCCAGTGACCCATGCTGCGGTCAAACACATTTCCCACCGCAAGACCCATCCTGCAGTCAAACACATTTCCCACGACCCTCATGTCATCCTCAGCGGTCCGCAACACCCATCCTGCAGTCAAACACATTTCCCACCACCCTCATCTTGTCCTCAGCGGTCCCATAGACCCATGCTGCGGTCAAACACATTTCCCGCCGCGAGACCCATTCTGCAGTCAAACACATTTCCCAGCACCCTCATCTTGTCCTCAGGGGTCCGCGACACCCGTCCTGCAGTCAAACACATTTCCCACAACCCTCATCTCGTCCTCAGGGGTCTGCTAGACCCATCCTGCAGTCAAACACATTTCCCACCATCCTCATCTCATCCTCAGCGGGCCGCAACACCCATCCTGTAGTCATACACATTTCCCACCACCCTCATCTTGTCCTCAGCGGTCCCAGAGACCCATGCTGCGGTCAAACACATTTCCAAACTGCATTTTGCTGTCATTGTAAAATGACAATAAAGTTTGAATCTAATCTAATCCCCCCTCTCTTTGTTCTGCCTGCTTTGTTGGAGGGGAAAAGCGTGTCAAAGGCCTGAAGGGCGGAGTTAGCTTGGAAAGGGGAGTGTTTTCAGTGGTGACTGTCATCCATGAATGAGGCAGGTCAGGTGGAAACTTCATATTTAACAATGATACTGTACTTGATTATACAGTACTGTGGTTCTTGTAGTTTAAAGTAGCTGTGATAAAACCTCTTCTGAAAAAACCCACCCTCGATCCTGAGGTCTTAGCCAACTATAGACCTATATCTAATCTTCCCTTTCTCTCCAAAATCCTTGAGAAGGTAGTCGCCAATCAATTATGTGATTTTCTACATGGCAATAGCTTATTTGAGGACTTTCAGTCAGGATTCAGAATGCATCATAGCACAGAGACGGCACTGGTGAAAATTACTAATGACCTTCTAACTGCTTCAGACATAGGACTTGTCTCCATACTTGTCTTACTAGATCTTAGTGCTGCATTCAACACTATTGCACTATAGCACTATTACTGCTACAAAGACTGGAACACTTATTTGGTATTAAAGGAATCGCACTAGACTGGTCTAAGTCCTATTTATCAGATCGATGTCGATTTGTTAATAACGATAAATCCTCCAGGTTCTCTAATGTTAACCATGGTGTTCCACAAGGCTCAGTGCTTGGACCAATCCAATTCACTGTATTCATTCATTGTAAATTCTTCCCCTAGGCAATATTATTAGGAAACATTCAATTAACTTTCGTTGTTATGCAGATGATACCCAACTATACCTATCAATTAAGCCAGACGAAACCAGTCAGTTAACTAAACTCCAAGCATGCATCAAAGATATAAAAGCATGGATGACTTACAATTTTCTGATGTTAAACTCAAACAAAACTGAGGTGATTGTGCTGGGTCCTAAACACCTCTGAACCTCATTATCCAAAGATATAGTTACTCTGGATGGTATTGCCCTGGCCTCCAGCACTACTGTCAGAAATCTAGGAGTTATGTTTGATCAGGATATGTCCTTTAACGCCCACTTAAAACAAACCTCAAGAACAGCCTTTTTTCACCTTCGTAACATTGCCAAAATTAGGAACATCCTATCTCAAAAAGATGCTGAAAAACTAGTCCATGCATTTGTTACTTCCAGGCTGGACTACTGTAATTCCTTATTATCAGGATGCTCAAATAAAACCCTTAAGACTCTCCAGCTGATCCAGAACGCTGCAGCACGTGTTCTGACAATAACTAAGAAAAGAGACCATATTTCTCCTGTATTAGCTTCTCCGCATTGGCTTCCTGTAAAATTCAGGATTGAATTTAAAATCCTTCTCCTGACCTACAAAGCTCTAAACGGTCAAGCGCCATCATATCTTGAAGAGCTCATAGTACTTTATTGTCCCACTAGAGCATTGCGCTCCCAGAATGCCAAGTTACTTGTGGTTCCTAGAGTCTCTAAAAGTAGAATGGGAGCCAGAGCCCTTAGCTATCAGGCTCCTCTCCTGTGTAACCAGCTCCCAGTCTGGGTCCGGGGGGCAGACACCAGCACCACATTTAAGAGTAAACTTAAAACTCTCCTCTTTGATAAAGCTTACAGTTAGGGAATGAGGAGTTGCAGCGTTCGCCAAGACCGGCGGGGGAGGGTGTATAGCTGCAGACACGGCACCCCTTCTTTTCTCTGCTTCTCTACATAGTCGTTAGATTCATCTACCATATAATCAGTGATGTAATCAAAGTAAAGGGAGGCAACCCGATCTGGCGGGCGAGAGTTCAGAGACCGACCAGGCACCTCTCTTTAGCCTGTCTCTCTTAGTTATGCTGTTTTAGTTTTAGACTGCCGGGGGACTTCATTTGACACACTGAGCTCCTCTCTCCTCTCTGTGTGCATCCATGTCCCAGAAATGCTTGTTATTAACCTAGCTCTGGGGAGTCTACTCCCTGGAGTCCTTATTATTTTTCTCGCCCAGCATGTTTCCTTGGATTAGAGTGGCACCAAAAACATGGATCCAGCTGTCGCCGTGGTCCTGCTCACAGTCCACGCCTTGCTACACCCTGCTACTCTTTACGGTGGTTTCCGAGGTTTCTTCCTAAATGGGAGTTTTTCCCCGCCACTGTCGCAATGAATGCTTGCTCTTGAAGGAATTACTCGAATTGTTGGGTCTTTGTAAATTATAGTGTGGTCTAGACCTACTCTATCTGTAGTAGTGTTGAAGTGTCTCGAGATAACTCCTGTTATGATTTGATACTATAAATAAAATTGAACAAAATTGGCTTAGACCTGAGAGTTAAAGACAAATCCAATTGTTTTTGTGACGATGATGATGATGATGATGATGATGATGATGATGATGATGATGTGACAATGCTGCTGCTGATGATGAGACGATGATGATGAGACGATGATGATGAGACGATGATGATGACGATGATGACAATGTGACAATGCTGATGATGAGACGATGATGATTGATAGGTTTTACTGAAATATAGCATGCAGTGGGTTCAGCTGGGTTTAAAGGTCTTCCAGCTATTTTGAGAGAATGCCTAAGCATCAAGTGACTGAGTCTAACAGAAAAACATCTTCTTATGGCAAATCTATTAACAGGCATGTGCCCTAAAAGGCATAGTTTTAAGGCTATAGAATGACTAGACTCAAGTTATGTACGATGTAAGCAAGAATATCAGAATAAAAGGACTCTAGCTGCAGGTATGAATTTGTACATATTTGTGCTCACACTCTGTGGGTGCACGATTGTCTCATCGTCACGAGAGAGTTGTTCATTGTTTGAATAAAGCTTCACTTGAATCCAAGATCACCTGACTTCTTCATCTGTTGCGGTCTCCTGCTTCACTTCTGAACTTTCAATGATGATGAGACGATGATGATGACAATGTGACGATGCTGATGATGATGACGATGTGATGATGATGATGAGACGATGATGATGATATGATGATGATACAATGATGAGATGAGACGATGATGATGATGAGGCGATGATGATGAGACGATGATGATGATGATGCGATGATGATGATGATGAAGATGATGATGATGAGACAATGGTGATGATGTGACGATGATGAGACTATGATGATGAGATGATGATGATGATGATAATACGATGATGCTGAGTAAGGGTGCTCGGATCAGGATTTTTGGGGCCGATCACCGATCACCGATTGCTGGAAGACGTATCGTCCGATACCGATCACCGATCACTTTTATGAACTGAATATTACGCCATTATGTATATAGTTTATATACTGGAAGTGCTTCGACTGTCAAAGCTGAATTTGCTTTTCAAAAAAAACTGTGGAAGAAACAGAGGGAGTGAACATTGCAGCTTATAAGGCACACTCACTAAAGGCAAGACATCAGAAATCTCATCCCTTCTTGAAATTCCAGAAGGCATCCACAACCTACCTTGTATATGTATATGACAATCTGTCAGCTGATGAGATTGTGCACGAATTTGCTGTCTCCTCTGCATCCTCCTCATCTGAAGAAAGTGAAGGAGAAATGACAAGTCAAGGAGATACTGAAAATGGCACCATCAACACGGATGATTCTCGGGTGTTATATCATGCAGCAATGACACTTAAAGAAATCATTCAAAAGACATCAAAAAGATCACCAAAGCTTCCATGGCCTCCCACAGCAGGTGACCTCACACTGGAGAATGCCTTGAGTGTAGCGCCTCACCAACTTTTTAACTTCACTGCATGGACATCAGGAATGTCATCACAACCATCAGATGAACGTGTTTATGTCACTTCAGAGGACAGCAGAAAGATAGTGTCCACTTGTCAGGACATTATTACCCTGACAACCAGAGGACGGTGGCTCATGCCAAAACAGTGCTCACTTGCAATGGCAGTTTGGCATATGACTGGCTCTGCAAAGCTTATAGGGTTGTTAAATGGTCTGGGTCACTGCTCATCCAATTCCCAGGTCCTTGAGCATGATACTGCCCTTGCTCACCTACAAATGGAGAGAGGAGAAATACACATCCCTGAAAACATCAGTGCTGAAGTGACTGTGACTCTTGTCTGGGATAATAATGACTTTGGAGAGGAGACTCTTTCAGGTAAAGGAACAACACATAACACCAATGGTATAATAATTCAGAGGGCCATAAACAGTTATACAGCATCCTTACCAGAGACATTATCAAGACAGAGAACACGAGAGCAGTCTGTTCATCCTCCTCCACTGAATCTGTCAACCTACACAAGAGGAAAGCGGTCTGGTCCACAGAATTTTGCATTGAAGATAGATCTCCAGCAGGACCAATACAGATATGCCCAAACTACCGGTAGAAGAATTGATGCTGCATTCTTTTTACTGAAAGTACCTGAGGCCCAGGGAAAGTCCTTCCTGGATGGACAGGGTTTAATATCATGTTGAAAGAAGACACAGTCCATCTACATTTGTTGGCTACCTACCAGTGATTGACGCCAGCCCGACTGAGCAACATTTTCCACACCATCCTGAGCCGCTCTATTGCCATTGCTGACAGCTTGGAACAAAAAGAAGTTGTTTTAGTTGTGGATCAAGCCATATATGCCAAGGCCCAAGAGATCCGTTGGCAAACAAATTCTTACTCTGAGAGAATTGTAGTGAGGATGGGAGAGTTCTACACAGCAATGGCATATCTGTCATGTATACGAATGTTGTATGGTGATGCTGGCTTTCAGGACATCTTGATTGAGTCTGACCTGGTGGCTCAATCGATGGAGTGATCTCCGGCCATCACTACAACAGGAGCATACGGGCTCACAAACTCCTGATGGAAGCACTCCAGAAACTGCGTTGGTGGGCATACTTGGACACACTCACACAAGAACAAAATGCAGATGCTTTAAAAGTGGCAACAGATCTGCAGGAGTGTTTTCCCTGCGAAGAGTTCAAGGTCATGCTAACATCAGACACCTTTCAGCAGTTGCTGCAAGGTTATGAAGAATTTGTGGCGAAAAACAACTGTAACCACACATTTGCATTTTGGAGCACATACCTTGACATGATGGAAGATTTGCTTTTTTTCATCAGGGCAACAAGAGAGGGGAACTCGGCTCTCCATTTGTCCACAGTGCAAAGTATGCTGCCCTGGTTTTTTGCCTGTGACAAAGTAAATTATGCCAGGTATTTGACGGCATATTGGGCTGAAATGACCAACCTGGAAGACACACCTTTTAGCACACCAGCAGCTTCTTTCAGGTGAATTTGTGGTACAAAGACATCAAAGTCATGGTTTTGCCGGCACAGCATGTGATCAAGTCATTGAGCAAACAGCCAATCGTGACTCAAAGACAAAGCGAGGCATCAGCGGGTTCTCTCTGAACAAGGGTGCAGTTCACCGCTGGACCCTAACACAACATGAGCGGGTAGCAATCACTTCTGAATGCAAAACAGTGGCAGGAAAGTGCCCAGTAGGACATCTTAATTCGGAGCTAGACAACACCAGAATGCAGAGAGATCAGGCTGATGTGATGAACATTTTGGCCACTATCCAAAATATGGTTAATCCTTTTGACCCATTGCTGGATGGAGTCTCTTTGTCACATCTCTTCTGGCCAACAGGCATCAGACAATGTTGCCACAGACTTACTAGGGGCTAAACAAAGAGGTGTAAAAGCACTCACTGAATTCTGTGAAAAAAGGATCGACAATGGCCAAGCATCATTCCATGACCCTATAAAGAAAGTGAACATCAAAACATTCAAAAACACTGGCCAAAGTACAGTCACAAAAATTAGAGGAAAAGAAATCACCCTGACATCACATCGCAACTTGTTTGCAAGGCTAATCGTTGTGGGCAGCGTTAGGCAAATTAACATCGATGAACAGCCTCTCCTCAATGACTGTTTTGCAGAAGTGCTTGTATCCATTTTCACATACGTTTGTTTCTGTTCTCTCAATTTTGTGTGTGGACAGGTACCGGGTATAATCTCGATAGCAGGTGAAGTGATACCGTGCTTCGCTAGCCACCAAGTCCCTGTCTTGGATATGGAGAAGGAGAGACTCATCGGCGAGAAGCAATTTCCCGGCATGGAGTGTTTCACACTGTGTTAATTTTTCTTTTACCCTTTTCCTGCTGTGTGTCTGAACCTTGTACTTGTCATGTTTGCAAATAATACATTGTACTGGAAGTAGGTGTGGGGCCCGCTTGGACTTGTATAGGTCACTGGCACAAGACCTCAGAGAGAGTGTTTTTCCTGGAGTTGCCTCACCATCCTCTGCCTCTACCACTAAAAAAAAGTGCAAAACAATAGATTTAGGTTCTGCACCCCTCTCCACATCACTGATTAAAGAAAAATGTTTTGTAACTTTCAGCAGGGGAAAACTCATGCTCCATATATTGGTTCCACCTGTTCCCTTAACATGGGTAACAGACCAGTTTCTAGGGCTGTAGCGATACACAAATCTCACGATACGATATAGGCTATATCGCGATATTCAGCCAACGATACGATTCGATTCGATATTAATTTGATACTTGCATAATTTTCTGAAAGATTTAAAGGGGACAGAGTGATTTTGGTGACATCTTGTGAGTGTTCCATTGACTTGGATTTAATTAATTGAACTGAAAACTAAAAACATCAATTACACAATATATGTCTCTGACTGGACAGAGTCTACAGCTTGCAAATGCTGGACAAAATGAATCAAAGATGTGTTGAGAAAATTAGTTCCGTTTTTTGAATCAAACTGGTGTGGATCTTCTTTCACTTCCAGGAGATCTGCCTGCCTGTAGCGGGTCATCTGCTCCTTGGCCTTGTCCTCTTGGGTATTTGTCTTGGGTCGTGCTGCACCGCATCGTTCACCAAGAAGGGCAGCCAGTGGACAAGACGGCCTTGGATTCCTGGGTAGAGGATGCTGACCTTCAAATAAATAAACAATTTAAAAAAAACGCATTACTTATAGTTAAGCACATTCCATAATTCCCACACAGAGGTTCAGACAACACAGTGCGCTTCACTGGATAACAATGGGTGATACTGACCTTGAGTGCTCTCTCCTTCCATGAATTGCTCTCCATCTACAGTGTCTTCATCTTCTTTAGATCCCATCCCCTCATCATCAGCAGGAGCATTTGCTGTCCCTCTTCATCCACACTCCAAAGTAAATTAAAAAAGTCAACATGAAATGAAATTCATGAGCTTTTCTTGTATACATCTTTCAATTACTATATTTAATATATGCCTTTAATCCTGTTAACATTATCGTATATCTACTTTTTAAACTATTTAATATTTATCTATTTTAAACTGTTAACGTTCTAGGATTTGCCTTTTAAACTTTGAATAATGCATTATTTAGGCCTATGCTTATTCTCGCCAGGAGATGGTGGATAGGGTACAAGGCCAAAGGTTAAACTTAGCAGTACCATCACTGCCTTACCTCTGATGGCTGCAGTCTTGCAGCCTCTACAATCAGTCCATCATAAACTTCCTGTCTTTCATTTTCAGTCAGGAAGGGAAGACTTTTGAATCTTGGATCCATCGCAGAACATGCATGGAGAGTTGCCTTGAGGTCAATGTACCTCTTCTGAAGATCCCCAGCCATGGTAGCTTTCATCTCTTTTATGACTGCAGAATCAGCTTCGATCAGTTTCAGTCCGTTGATCAGTGTGTCCTGGAGGGGTGTGACGGCTGACAGTGTGTTGGTCTTCTCCTTGGACATATACTGTGTAGCCTCCTTCATGGGCTTCAGCGCGCTGACTACTTCTTCAGCTATTGTCACGTCTGACTCAGTCAGTGTGCACAGATCCTTCTTGGTCTTCCTGACTTCACTTGAGAGCAGGGCTGCACAGATGGCCGGTTGTTGCTCCAGAAATCTTTCCAACATGTCATGTACACTATTCCACCTGTAGTTAAATAAAAGAAATATACTTTATTTATAGACCTATAGCGCCCTTCACACTTCACAGCATGGATGAACAGAAGCTGCTTTACATAAATAGTATATAATATATAATAAAACAATTATTTAACAATTAGTAATAAAAAACAAAAACTATTGAAAAGTAACCGACCTTGGTGAAAAAGATGGTGAAAAAGATGGAAACTTGTGGGAACAACCGCCATCGATGCCCAACATGGTTTGTTTTGGGTCACGCGGCCGCAGCTTTTTGGGGTCCTCCGTTAGCATTACCTTGTCCGGGTGGTGACGTTTTAGGTGGGCTCGTAGATTGGTGGTATTTCCAGAGTATTTAACGTTTGCGTCACACAGCTTGCAAACTGCGATGCTTTTGTCTAAGTCGTCGCTTTCCTTCTTCTTTTTAAACCCAAATTGCTCCCACACATCTGCTTTTAAGGATGAAGGTGCTGGACTTAAATTCGCCGCCATTTTTTTAATCTCCTCGCTCTGACCATGGATGTATTAAGAGAACGCTCTGACTCCGTAAACAGGAAGAGGTAGACATCTGTGTACAGTTAGTAGGCCTACGGGTAACTTGCTCTACAGCGACACTAGCGGTTGGCTGACCAAATCGCTCTTCCAGCAACGCGAACGAGTAACGCGGGGGATTTGAATGGGACTTATGTATCGATACTCACGGCTTAAAAATCTATACTTTCTTGGAAAAGAACCCAGGGTTCCGATCCGAAGATATCAGTAAAAGGTTTTTTTCTAAGGTAAGACATTCACTTCACCATGCACTCTCCACAATGAAAGCTTACAATAAAGTTGTATCGTATCATTAAAAATGGGTGTCTCAACTGTACCACATATGGGTACAGTTGAGACAAAAAGCACCTTATTTTTATAAGCCTAATAATATAAACTACTTATGGGTATTATTGATTCATAATATCTTAGTGTACAAGCTAATGAAATGTCATGTGGCATGCCATGTGGAAATTAACTTCTTTTCAGTGTTTATTTTTGTGTGAAAAATCGAAACGCAAAAAGTGTCTTAACTGGTACTCAGTCTACCCCCGGAGTAGCCATAGACTGAATGGGTGGAGCTCGGTGAGGAAAAAAAGAAAAAGCTTGGTGCGCGGAGAGAGAGGAGCGCTCTTAAAAATTAAAACATTTAGAGACCGACAACCCCGTTAACATTCCCTGACGGATATGTTTATGAAAGGTAAAGATTTACAGCAACGACAGTTCATGGAAAGGACAAGTGTGATTATAGTCAGATCTTGGTCCTGACTGATGGTGAAGTTACATTGATAAGCCTTGTAATTTACGCATTTAAAGTGTCGGCTTTTTGCCAGCTTTCCTTCCTGTTTTAGGAAGCAGCGACTGGATTGCGTTTTGCCTGTGAAACAGCGTCTGTGTTTTTCATATTTATGTAGAATTATAGTTTGCTCTTCTCATATAAAATATGCGGCTCTGGTAGATGTTTGCGATTGGTCATGATGTGCAAACAACACCTCTTTTATGTGAACGTGCATGTCTCTAGATTGGGAAACCCTGGGTTGACTGAACTAGTAGATATCCACCGTTGACACATAAGTTTATGCGGGACCGCGGTTAACAATTGTTAGGGTTAGTGAAGCCGGGTAACTGAAAGAAATCCAGGGCATGTTTAACTTGACCAGGTGTCTGGCCTCGTTGATGTTAATGATGCCATAATTGGAAGGGTAAATTTTGGCATGGTGTTTTTATTATTACTGTTAATACACTGTATATGTCTTATACTGCACCACCTGTCTACAATATAATAATACCAACCTTCCTTTGCACTTTCTTCAACTAATACTGCCTTCTCTCTTCTCCTCTGTGCTCGTTTGATCTTCGTGATATTTGTGAAATGGCTGTAGCACTCCCTGTGGTAGCCCATGTTAGCTAGTTTGACTAACCGGTTTGTATGTTCCTGGCTTTGTAACTGGTATGCCTGTACTGCCTCTTCTGCTATAAGACTTTCTCTGCACTCAAGGTCTTTCCACAGAAACACTGATTTAACGAAATTCTCCCATCTTAAGTCTGTGAAGGGAATGGTGGGTCCACTTCCCTCAAATACATGCATACAGCACTTCATGTTTTGCAATTTCTTCCATAGACTGTGTTCTGTGATAGGCTAGAAGTCACAGCGCCCCTCCCGTCCCGCTCTGCTCACTCACACACAGAACACTGAGAAGAGAACAGCTCTCTCTCTCTCTCTCTCTCTCTCTCTCTCTCTCTCTCTCTCTCTCTCTCCCTCAGTCACTCAGGTTTGCGGGTCTTTTCCGTTAACATTTAGGGTCTCTTCAGCTTCAGGTTTGTTTTTTACTTCAGTTTGTAGTACTTACTTATTAACCAGTAGAGTTCTGGTAAACGTGGGGTACGTGGTGCTTGGTAGAATACGACTCACGTTGCGTCTCTGCCTGTCAGAGATTTTTTTTTCTTTTTTAAACCGTCAGCTGGCTCCAGTTTCTTTTGACCTGCAGAACACAGTCCCCCATGCCTCCCTCTCTCTCTTTCTATCTGTCTCTCTCTTACTCACTCACACACACACACACACATACCTGGTGTAAAATATAAAAGTAAAAAATAAAAAAGAACCAACCAAAAAAAATCACACTGATCATAAAGAAATTAAAAGTTAAAAAAATGTTGAGTATGAAAACTCTTGTTCGTTACATTTTACTTCATAATTGCAACCGCATGTGTTGTATTCATTGTTGCAAAACTTGTTCTGAATATAGTTTGTTATCATGATCAAAAACCATTGATCTGAAGCTCAATGCTGATGCTGTCATGTAAATAGTTTTCTAATCAGCAATAAATATAACAATTTCTGATCAACCCATATCAATTGCGTGCTTAAAATAACATAAAGTTAAAGCCCCACCCATTTCAAGACAAACCGATCCACTTCCGGGTTAAATCCTGCCCACTTCTGGGTTAGACCCCGCCCAGTCCGAGTACAGATACATTCATATGCTTAACAGATGCAGATAATGCTGTACTCGCTCATCCCTAGTCTACATCTTGAGCTACCTGTTTAGTCTTGTACCCAGTGATCCTCTGTAGCCCCTGCCGTACCCCTCTAGTATCTTTAGCTTTTAGTTTTTCTTCTAGACTATCTCTGTATCTAGCTTTTGCTTTCTTCACAGCATGTTCAAAATCAAATCTGGCAATTCTATATAGATCTTTGTCACCACTTTTAAAAGCACGATTTTTCTCTGTCCATAATTTTTTAATCTCTTTATTGAACCATGGCTTATTGTTACTAAAAACAACCACAGACTTTGAAGGTATGCATAAGTTCTCTACAAATTTGATATAAGAGGTGGCTGTGTCAGTAAAATCGTCTAGACCATTGCATGCTTCCCTGAAAACATTCCAGTCAGTTTGTTCCATACAGTCGCTTAACATCTCCGCAGCAGCAGGCGTCCGTTGTCTAACTGTCCTTGTGGATCGTTGAACAGTTTTTAATTGTTGACGGAACTGAGGCATTAGAAAGATCATGTTATGGTCAGACCTAAAGGCGCCCGCGCCACAGCACGGAACGCCTGAGGGAGTGTGCAATAACATTGGTCCAGTGTTTTCTCACCTCTCGTAGCAAGGTGTATCTGTCGTTTGTACCTGGGGAGTGATTTGCTCAAGTTAACATGGTTAAAATCCCCCATTAACAGAAGGGCCGAGTCCGGGTGCGCTTTCTCAATCTCCGTGACTTAGGCAGTCAATTGCTGCATAGCAGATGCGGCTCCGGCCTGCGGGGGGATGTATACAGCCATCAGGATAATGGAGGTGAATTCCCTCGGTAAATAGAAAGTACCGTGAGGGCCTCCAGTTCAGGCGAGCAGTAGATGTAGATGGAGCCGGTTACCTCCAGGATCTGTGCTAAGCTAGGCTAGCGGTGGGGCCATCAGACAGAGTTAGGACACGCACGGAGATGAGAAGGATATGTATGGACTTATCTAACTCTGGGGGATACGGGGAATAAGACAAAGTCCCAATAAGTCGCCGTGTTCCTTTAACGGAATATAATTTATATAAATTGTTTAAAATGATCAGAAAATGAACTCATAAAACTCAAAAGCTCTTTCCAAATAATGTCCTGGTTCAGGATGGTCTACAAACGTCACTGTTTCCAGTGCTCCACACCCAGCTAGACTATTGTTGTTTTCCAGAAAACTTTATCTTTAAAATCTTTAAAATGTTCAGTTTAAAATAAACAAAATGTCAGTCTTTATCTGTGTAATTTTGTCCACTCCGGTAACTGATGTTTAAGTGATTGGTTAATTTCTAATTGACTGTACCAGGTATGAACACCAGCTGTTTGTCTCCTGCCTGGCCGGCCTCTACGGATGCCAATGGAGACGATACCGAAGAGCCCGAGCACAGCCAGGAGAATGCTGCTGCAGCAAGGTACACAAACACTCACACTCACACTATCTATAAGCATTGAGTTGGGTTAGTTCGCTGATCGTGCAGAGACTATTGATTCCCCAGACAGTTTTCATCCGCGTAGCCTGCTGACTCCCAACAGTCAGTTGCTGCCTTTTTAAAACAAAAATATCAGCACATATTTATTCTGTCAGCATCAAAATATACTGCTTCCATATGCGTACTACATACTATTATTACATACTCTGTACTGTAATAGGAATGACTTGCTCTATATCTGCTGGATTATTTAGCATCAGGGAGTCCAATTATAGAATAAATCCTGTTTACATAGAACAACTTTATTTTCCTCAAAACATTGGGGCAAAGATTTAAAGCTAGAAGTATTTACTTATTAAAATGAGTTAAAATAATATTTGATAATTTATATTTATAGACTCTCTCTGTGTGGAAGTGAGTAGTTTGGAAAGACGAAACATGACATACTGTATGACGTCTGTGTTACAGGTGGAGTGTGGCAGTTTTGGCCTCCTCATTGTCACCTTCTTCCTGAGTTTTTTTATTCTATTTCTGGAGTGAAGCTCAGAACGACTACATCAACTTTGACTGGTGGGTCTCACACACTCACACGCTCACTCACACTGGTTAGATTGTGTTTTTGTAATGATTTGGAGGGCATTTCTTGTCATCATGATAGGGTTGATGTCGTTAGTTAGTTGTCTGTTACAACATAAAGGAACTAGAAGTGCATTCGGAAAGTCCTCCACCAAGGCCAAATGCCAATGTTACCAAAAGTGAAAAATGATTTGCGTATCAGCTCCATAATTGAGATCCGCTCCAAAATGTAATGGGATCTTCGTTGGCCCATGACCAAGATTCATGAAAATTTGGCCAGTAGTTTTGCTCACAAAGTGAATTGATCACGCTAATAAATTAACGAATGAATCTATAAAGGGACCAAACCATCATTCAAACTTGAGTCACAAAATGAGGCACACTGTATGTGATAGTATTTGTTCTTGTACCTCTTCAGGTTTAACTTTGGGACTCTGGGTTTCTGGTTTCCCTGGTCTCGGGTCCTGCTGGTTGTTGCTGCTGCTCTCTTCACATACATTGCCTTACTATTGGTACGAACACGGATATGATTTTAACCTGTGTACATTAAGCACTTGCACAGGGATGGAATATCACATTGAGTCAACACAACAAAAAGAAGCAAACAAATATCTCAGAGGTCTGATCAAACGCTCTTTGCAGCTTTGCTACAGAGGTAGTCAGTGGTGTTGATGATACAGAATAATGGACATATGATGTGACCAAGAAATCGCTGGCAGTGCGTCTGCTTTCTGAGGGTCAGAGGCTGTACCTTCACTGGAGCCATAAGGTAATAATGATAATAATAATAATAATACTCCCTATAAATAAGCGCAAACACTGACAGACATGTTTATGTGTTCCGCCTTGTTTATAAGATGTCATATTTTGTGTTTTCTTGTCCTTCTGTGTTTGTATCAGACTGGCATCGTGGTGGCATTGGCGTTCTCCGTCACAGCCACCGCCATCTTGTCCGACATTTGGAGCAAAGAATGGAAGACTCTCCTTCTTTGCTTGCAGGTCAGTCAATCCTGACACACCAGCTGAGAGACACACCAGTCATTTTGTAATTTGATCTTTTAGGTGACAGCACTTTCCTCCATGTGGCTTCTGATTCTGTCCTGGCCAATAGCCAGTAGAGAGGTGTAGGAGTATACAGCTGTAGATCCCCATGGCATCCTTCTTTGTCTTAACAGAAAATCAATGCCTCCTTTTTCTACTCGCACTCTTCTCTTTGTCTTCTTTTATTCATTTTTTAATCTCTTCATCATTCTGTCCTCCTTTCCTATCTGTTCTGTTTCTTCGGGTCAATCTGTCTGGCCTGCATTGTGTCTAAATGCCTGTTCCTCTTCAGTGATTTGACTTTGACCTGTATGTCCCTCTGCGTCTTTCTTTGGTCTCCATGGGTACTGTCCCTGGTTGCCTTGGTGATTCAGCAGGGTAGAGTGATGCTGAGTCATGTCGGGTGGTCTCTTCTGGCAGTAGAGGTACAGAGAGAGAGAGAGAGAGAGAGAGAGATTTGCCCAGCACAGGATGTAATATAGCTATATCTGCTGTATAGCTTAGTCTAGACAGAGGAAAACACACCTGTTGACATTTCTAGCCTTCTCTCTCTGTCTCTTTCTTTTAATGCTCTGGTGACCTGCAGTAGGGCCGGGAAGGTAATCAATATACTGCCACTATACAGTATGTTGATTTAAGAGCATTAACAGTTTTCACCTTGTCAGTGATTTATTTTTCACAACAATCAATGAGCCCTTCTCATTCTTTTACACTGTGTGTTTAAGTGATACAAACAGATAACCATGCTATAATACATGTATAAGTCAGCTATAATGGAACAAAACTTCAGATTTGAACACCCCCGCTGCTGCTCCATTATGAATCATCCAGACTGCTCAGGTCGTCTGGGAGAGCTCTGCTTTCTGTCCCCAGAGTCAGGACTAAACATGGAGGAAGCAGCGTTCTGTTTTAATGCACCACATATCTGGAGCAAACTGCAGGGCCACTGCAATCCTCAGTTCTTTTAAATCAAGGCTCAACACTTTTAATTGTTTTTATGCTACCTTTTTAATTGTACTACACTGTAACTTTTCTTTTTGCATTTAATACCTCTCCTATTGTATTTTAGCTATTCTATTTAGTTTTTATATTCTCTTGCGATAATAATTTAATTGTTTTTAATTGCTCTTCATGTTAGCCATCATGTGGAGATGTGGGGTTACATTTGAAACAGTTTGATTGACAACCTGGTGATTGGACAAACCAGACATTTTTTACATGTTTTATATAATCCAACAATGAGTGTGATAAATATTAGTTGGTATATATTAGTTTTATTTTATGAATGGATGTTCCAGCCCATGTTTCCAGTTGTTTGAGCAATTATCTAGAAAATATCATTAATATTGGCCAAATAGTTCTATAAAAGACTTTCCCAGGCAGATTTGCTCCTAACCAGACAGCCTCCATCCTGCCTGTTGCCCATATGGCTGCTGTTTAGCACCAGACCACCATGTTGATCCTATCAGAACCTATTAGCTACTATATCTCATCCTGATTACTCCAGCACACTCTTGTAACCCTGAATTTGGCCATACAGTATTTAGAGGCTTTGAGGTGTATCTGTTGGTTTTTGCATTTGTTTGTGTGTGTTTTGTTTGTGCAGAGTTGATTATAAAACATGATTTGATACACAGATTTCAAATGAAGTCTTTGTGTAGCTATTGCAGTAAAAACTAAAATCTTTGTACTGGAACTTAAGAAATGACACTGCATGTACATCCCAGTCAGAGGTGTCAAGTAATGAAGTACAAATAAGTAGAAATTTTGGGTATCTATACTTTACTGAAGTAATTATTTTACAGCAGACTTTTTACTTCTACTCCTTACATTTTCACGCAATTATGTGTACTTTCTACTACTTTCATTTTAAAAATAGCCTCGTTACTCCAAATTTAGTTTGGCTTGTTTTCATTCCGGCTTGTCATCGTTCAAAAAACACCAAAAAATCCCCAAAAACGTATCCAGATAAATCGCGCCATCCGGATAGAGTGAATTTGTGGTTGGATGAGAAGTATAAACATATAGCATTCCGACACCCTATTGGTTTGTACGCAATCCATCGCACTTGCACATGACACAAATCACGTCACACTCCAGCAAGGAAATAGCAGACGTATGTAGCCTAGTACGAAGATGTCCGTGGCAGAGATAGCAGACGTATGTAGTCTAGTACGAAGATGTCCGTGGCAGAGATAGCAGACGTATGTAGTCTAGTACGAAGATGTCCGTGGCAGAGGTAGCAGACGTATGTAGCCTAGTACGAAGATGTCCGTGGCAGAGATAGCAGACATATGTAGTCTAGTACGAAGATGTCCGTGGCAGAGATAGCAGACATATGTAGCCTAGTACGAAGACGTCCGTGGCAGAGATAGCAGACGTATGTAGCCTAGTACGAAGATGTCCGTGGCAGAGATAGCAGACGTATGTAGTCTAGTACGAAGATGTCCGTGGCAGAGATAGCAGACGTATGTAGCCTAGTATGAAGATGTCCGTGGCAGAGATAGCAGACGTATGTAGTCTAGTACGAAGATATCCGTGGCAGAGATAGCAGACGTATGTAGCCTAGTACGAAGATGTCCGTGGCAGAGATAGCAGACGTACGTAGCCTAGTACGAAGATGTCCGTGGCAGAGATAGCAGACGTATGTAGTCTAGTACGAAGATGTCCGTGGCAGAGGTAGCAGACGTATGTAGTAGCCTAGTACGAAGATGTCCGTGGCAGAGATAGCAGACATATGTAGTCTAGTACGAAGATGTCCGTGGCAGAGATAGCAGACGTATGTAGCCTAGTACGAAGACGTCCGTGGCAGAGATAGCAGACGTATGTAGCCTAGTACAAAGATGTCTGTGGCAGAGATAGCAGACGTATGTAGTCTAGTACGAAGATGTCCGTGGCAGAGATAGCAGACGTATGTAGTCTAGTACGAAGATATCCGTGGCAGAGATAGCAGACGTATGTAGCCTAGTACGAAGATGTCCGTGGCAGAGATAGCAGACGTATGTAGTCTAGTACGAAGATGTCCGTGGCAGAGGTAGCAGACGTATGTAGTCTAGTACGAAGATGTCCGTGGCAGAGGTAGCAGACGTATGTAGCCTAGTACGAAGATGTCCGTGGCAGAGATAGCAGACATATGTAGTCTAGTACGAAGATGTCCGTGGCAGAGATAGCAGACGTATGTAGCCTAGTACGAAGACGTCCGTGGCAGAGATAGCAGACGTATGTAGCCTAGTACAAAGATGTCCGTGGCAGAGGTAGCAGACGTATGTAGTCTAGTACGAAGATGTCCGTGGCAGAGGTAGCAGACGTATGTAGTCTAGTACGAAGATATCCGTGGCAGAGATAGCAGACGTATGTAGCCTAGTACGAAGATGTCCGTGGCAGAGATAGCAGACGTACGTAGCCTAGTACGAAGACGTCCGTGGCAAAGATAGCAGACGTATGTAGCCTAGTACAAAGATGTCTGTGGCAGAGATAGCAGACGTATGTAGTCTAGTACGAAGATGTCCGTGGCAGAGATAGCAGACGTATGTAGTCTAGTACGAAGATATCCGTGGCAGAGATAGCAGACGTATGTAGCCTAGTACGAAGATGTCCGTGGCAGAGATAGCAGACGTATGTAGTCTAGTACGAAGATGTCCGTGGCAGAGGTAGCAGACGTATGTAGTCTAGTACGAAGATGTCCGTGGCAGAGGTAGCAGACGTATGTAGCCTAGTACGAAGATGTCCGTGGCAGAGATAGCAGACATATGTAGTCTAGTACGAAGATGTCCGTGGCAGAGATAGCAGACGTATGTAGCCTAGTACGAAGACGTCCGTGGCAGAGATAGCAGACGTATGTAGCCTAGTACAAAGATGTCCGTGGCAGAGGTAGCAGACGTATGTAGTCTAGTACGAAGATGTCCGTGGCAGAGGTAGCAGACGTATGTAGTCTAGTACGAAGATATCCGTGGCAGAGATAGCAGACGTATGTAGCCTAGTACGAAGATGTCCGTGGCAGAGATAGCAGACGTACGTAGCCTAGTACGAAGACGTCCGTGGCAGAGATAGCAGACGTATGTAGCCTAGTACGAAGATGTCCGTGGCCGAGATAGCAGACGTATGTAGCCTAGTACGAAGACGTCCGTGGCAGAGACTCAAGTGAACTAAAGCGAAATGTCCCAACCCAGCACCAGCGAGGAGGTTGGTAGCCAGGAAGACCAGCCAACCCTTCTGGCCATACCTGGAAGAATTTTTTGAAATGGTTGGATGCAAAAAAAACTCCTTTTGAATGCGCTGCAAGCTCTGCGCACCCAAGTACCACGAGCTAATTGTTTCCAAAACTTGGTGTCTAATTTGAAAAAGCATATTGATATTATGTTTTTATTATTTACTTTTATACTTTAAGTAGTTTTGAAACCAGTACTTTTACACTTTTACTTGAGTAAAAAGCTTGAGTTGATATTTCAACTTCTACAGAAGTCTTTTTAAAACCTAGTATCTATACTTCTACCTGAGTAATGAATGTGAATACTTTTGACCCCTCTGATCCCAGTACGATTGTGTTGTGTTGCTGTGTGTTCTTTAGTGCGTCAGGTGGCTGTCATAGGTCTCTACCTGTCCGTGCTGTTCTCTCTCTACCTGGTCCCTCTGGGAATGTACTCAACCTGCATTAAAGAGGCAGGAACGCTGGGACCCGCCCCGACACTCATTGGACACAGAGGAGCTCCAATGGTGAGTCTGAACGGAACCGTGACACAAGTTTAAAGTCTGTGTTTTACTGTCCAACATTTCTATTGGTTATAATGTTATTATTTCTCTGGGAGTGTTTTGTCTTATGTGTGTAGCTTGCTCCAGAGAATACTGTGTCGTTTGAGAAGGCAGTGGAAGCTGGAGGAGAAGGACTGGAGACTGACGTTACCATCGGGTATCAACTGCTCTCACATGTGTGTACGTGTCTGTATTCTTGCAATACTAAATAATGGTATATATAGCTGGTTAGCTTAATCACCCGTGTGTGTGTGTGTGTGTGTGTGTGTGTGTGTGTGTGTGTGTGTGTGTGTGTGTGTGTGTGTGTGTGTGTGTGTGTGTGTGTGTGTGTGTGTGTGTGTGTGAGTGTGTGTGCGCGCGCGCCCCCCCTGTATTGTCTGGGGCTTTTCATAAAGGTGGGACTGTTTCTGTATTTTTATGTATTTTATTTAACCTTTATTTATTTGGACAGCTGCAGTGACTCTTTTGATTGAGGTGTGTTTCTTACAGATGGTGTATAGAATGATTAATCACTGTGCAGAATGTATTTACTGCCCCTAGAGTGTAGACATTGGGTGGCCTTTTGCCCATTTTTGTTTAAATCTGTCATAACTGTCCCCAGATCAGATCAGTGTACATACCAGGTTTGCTTGTGCACTTTCTTTAAAGAAATAAAACCCATTCCAGTGACTCAAGTCCTCCTGTCAATATTTACTTGTTCAGCTAATGTGCCTTATTCTAATGTTAAATCAGAACTGTAACTCACATGTCTGGGGCTATTTCTGACTCTAGCATAGAACCAACCAGTTTATTGATTTCCTGTTACAGTAGCTTTGGATGATCTCGGTATCAATTAGAGCTATATACTGCAAAAGGCTTCTTCAGTACTGCTGACACTGTTAAGAAATAAATCATTTTAGAACATGACATTCCACTAAATGCTGAAACAGAAGAAAGTAAAGTGCTGTGATGAGCTGTTGGGAAATGGGTGTAGATGGTCCATTGTAGACTTGGGAGAGTGACTTGTACAGAAGTGATAATATTGTGAAATATTTAATTTGCACTGCATAGATTAACACCTGACTTTAACCCAGGGTGAGGATGAGATCAGACCACCTCTCAAATATTAGCAACAAACAACAAAACAAAAGGAAATTCTCAATTATTTATTTTTGTATCATTGACATTTGGATTTCAGACAGTGTAAATTTAGCATTTTTATGAATAATAATCTGTCTCAAGGGATACACTCTACTGATTTGATGAATGTGACCTGATGGCAGAGGATGTACAGAAGAGGCTGTAGATGAAGTGATATCTTACCGTCCTGTGGAAAGAAAATGAATGTCTGCACTCGAGTGCGTTGCAATAAATGAGTTTATGAACTGATTGAAAAGGAAATGTGTCATTTTTTTGTCTCTGTGATGAGAATCTGTTGTGATTTATGTTATTTTGCATATACTGTCTTCTTTATGGTGGCTGATGTCTGCTGATCTGATTGCTCTAGATGGTTTACTAACTGTTCTCCAGTGATCATGTCTCTGTTTAACAACCTTTCTCTGACATCCATCTTTGCTGCAGCCGGGGATCGAACCGTGGACCTTCTGCTGCTGTAACTCAGCTAACTCTGGACAACAGCGTCCTCATGTGGCCAAACAGCGCAGCTGCATTATTAACCAGAGCACATGGAGAAGTGCACCAGTTCAATGACATCAGGGCTTTCTACTTTAGGAAGAAAGCTGCAAGCATTCAACTCTTAGATTCATCAACTATTTTAATCCATGAATCAAAAACAGGTAAACTTTCAGCTTGTTAAATGTGAATATGTTCTAGTTTCTTCTCTCCTCTGGAACAGTAAACTGAATATCTTTGAATTGTGGATAAAACAAGACGTGAATCATGTTGGTCTTTTTGGGAAATACTGATCTCCATTTTAGAGACCAAACAACTCATCCATTCATCCAGACATTAATCCATGATTAAAACACTGGTAGCTGCAGCCCGAGTGAGTTTAAGTTTAGAGTAGCAAAACAGATTAAGAGCTATGTCCCAAATAATAGCCACACAAGCTGCCAGAAGTTCTCAGATCAGTAAAAGTGAAGGACTCTCTGTGCATGTTTCCTCCACCTCTCAGCTCTTTACCTTCAGTTAACTGATACAACCAAACACACGTTCAGATAACATGTTGGTCTCTTTACCTTCAGTTAACTGATACAACCAAACACACGTTCAGATAACATGTTGGTCTCTTTACCTTCAGTTAACTGATACAACCTAACACACGTTCAGATAACATGTTGGTCTCTACCTTCAGTTAACTAATACAACCAAACACACGTTCAGATAACATGTTGGTCTCTTTACCTTCAGTTAACTGATACAACCTAACACACGTTCAGATAACATGTTGGTCTCTACCTTCAGTTAACTAATACAACCTAACACACGTGTAGATAACATGTTGGTCTCTTTACCTTCAGTTAACTGATACAACCAAACACACGTTCAGATAACATGTTGGTCTCTTTACCTTCAGTTAACTGATACAACCTAACACACGTTCAGATAACATGTTGGTCTCTACCTTCAGTTAACTGATACAACCAGAAAGAGACAACAATCAGTGATGTGTATATCTGTGTGATGTGTTTCTATTTGGGGATGTCATGAGAACCGATACTACCGACACCTTCCGGTTCTAAAATTTGAAAACACAGACAATGCCCATTTTTTTTGAAGCAACGGTGGCACCGTTAGCGATGATGCCAGTGTTAGCAGCTTCGGTGCTGCGCCTCTTCCGGAACTGATGGGGGCAGTATACGCTTCAGAGTGTTCCAGTGGCCGGTACAATACTTTTCGAAAAAATTGTAAACAGCTGTGGCCACTTGCCTGCTCCTCCAGTAACGTTAGCCGTTAGCAGGGTTAGCGTGGCGGCGTTAGCCAGGACCCGTCGGGTCGGGATCACTTTACTGGCTTAAATTGCTTTTGCAAGTAACCAACTTGGGTACTCTAGCTATGTAATTCAATGTGAGTACACAAATGTTGAAATAAAATGCCCGTCCCTTGTAGCCGTGATAAATTAGCCTGAAGCTAATGCTTAGCTACATGCTCAGGAGAAAATTAGCCAACTCGGCGTCCTTTTGGGCTGTAAGCTCTCTCCATCTTTCAAATACATCTCCAATATTTACCCGGGGCTTGTAATGTCTCTGGTCACTCAGCTGTTAGAAACACTGTTGTTTTTGTACGGTAGGTACCTTTTGAAAAGATGTCTGGAAGTCTGGCATGTGTCTGGGGACACTAGTTGTTGCACTATGTGCCATGAGCCAGGCTACAGTATCTGAAGAGTAACTATGAGTTTAACTGCTTTAACTGCTTTTCACAGGGTTTAGACAAGAGTTACAATAGAACACAAAGAGAACATAGAATGCAGATGAAGCACTGACCAAGCTGTCACCTGCAAGAGAGACAGAGTAAAATGGGCAGAAACACATTAGAAACACAAGTACAAGAACACCAAGAGTCCTGTCTGCTTTCAGCTCTGATTTCTTTGCCTTTGGAGTCACTGACAGCTGGAGTGTGACAGCTGTAATGTGAGAGCGCATGGCACAAGCCTGAGACACAGCCACAGCATATTCAATTTTATTTATAGTATCACATCATAACAGGAGTTATCTCAAGACACTTTACAGATAGAGTAGGTCTAGACCACACTCTATAATTTACAAAAAACCCAACAAATCCCCCCAAGAGCAAGCACTAGTGCAACAGTGGCAAGGAAAAACTCCCTTTTAGGAAGAAACCTCGGACAGACCCAGGCTCTTGGTAGGTGGTGTCTGACGTGCCTTTGGGGTACATCACAGTATAGTAAATAAACAGTGGCTAGAAATAGTGGTTGTAGTAGTGCAGAGAGCAGCACAGCATAGCAGGGTATTTCAGCAGAACCACGGCAACAGCTGGAACCATGATTTTGGTGCCATCCTAATCCCAGGATTTCATCCTGGGTGAAAAAGAAACAGAAAGACTCCGGGGAGCAAGCTCCCCAGAGCTAGGTTAGTAACAAGCATTTCTGGGACAGAGAAGCAGGTGGGCCGGGCTAGGCAGATGCTGCAACTCCTCACTCCCTAACTATAAGCTTTATCAAAGAGGAGAGTCTTAAGTTTACTCTTGAATGTGGTGACAGTATCTGCCTCCCGGACCCAGACTGGGAGCTGGTTCCACAGGAGTGGAGCCTGATAGCTAAAGGCTCTGGCTCCCATTCTACTTTTAGAGACTCAATATACTCTCAGATACAGAGCTATGATGAGAATAACTGGAACAAGAAAAGATAAAACAACATCTACAGCTCCTAAGTCAATGGCCAACACACATTCTCCGTAGCAGGATTTATACCTCCCCGGTTGAGTCAGGTCATCCTTCACATAGAGAAAGCTGTAGGAAACAGAATAGAGCCAACACAGAGTTTAACTCTGTTCACAGTCATTCTGGTGGTGTAATGCAGAGGGTCCCTAATAGCAACATAACGGTCAACTGATATGAGCACTATGTCACCTGTTGAGGATACGATAATGATGCTTGAATGATAATTATAAAGAAAACACACAAAGTCACCAAGAAACCAGCAGGATGTTTTTCGGAGGATTTCTCCCGGCATCAGCACGAGGCCCACTAGAAAGTCTGAGACAGCCAGAGAGAGGAGGAGCATGTTGGTGGGTGTGTGGAGCTGCCTGGAGGGAAAGAGAAAAGCACCATTACACCAACAAGTCCTCATATCTAAGTGATAAACAAACATTTTATGTTAGTTCTGTCTGAAACAATGGAAACAATTATTCCAAAAATTGAGATATCACGTAATGCACAGCAGACTATGGTGCAGGTGGATTATTTTCTGAAATATTTTGACTTCATTCTTGTTATCACTTTATTTTTCTCAAAATATCACGACTCCTCCAAATCTCAGAGAGCACAAATGAGATATATTTTGAATGTGCACAAAGTTTTGAACATGAGCAGAAATCTTGCTCAAACACATCTGAAATATTACAGTCCAGGGCTTTATTAATTCCTTAAATGAATTAATGTATCATTGAGGTGAATAATTGTCATATGCACATTTAAGGAGGTTACTTCCTCAACAAAAGAGCAAAAGAGGAGGGAGGAGTAAATGTTGATAGGCTACATGTGTTCTGACAGATATAATTATAACCCTGAATCAGAAAAAGTTGGGACAGTATGAAAAACACAAATAAAAAAAGAAAGTAGTGATTTCTAAATGTACTTTGACTTGTAAGTCATTGCAGACAATGTAAACACAAAATATTTCATGTTTTGTCTGGTCAACTTAATTTCATTTGTAAATATATATCCTTTCCTGTTATTCAGACCTGCAACACATTCCAAAAAAGGTTGGCACAGGAGCAATTAAGGGCAAGTAATCAGGTAAATTGGTTAAATAATGATGTGATTTGAAACAGGTGATGTCAACAGGTGATTGTAATTATGATTTGGTACAAAAGCAGCATCCAAGAAAGGTCTAGTCCTTTAGGAGCAAAGATGGGCCGAGAATCGCCAGTTTGCCAACAAATACGTGAGAAAATTATTGAAATGTTTAAAAACAATGTTCCTCAAAGAAAGATAGGAAGACATTTGCTTATTTCACCTTCAACAGTGCATAACATAATTAAAAGATTCAAGGAATGAGGAGGAATTTCAGTGCATAAAGGACAAGGGCGCAAGCCTAAGCTGAACAACCGTGATCTCCGATCCCTCAGGCGGCACTGCATCAAGAATCGTCATTCATCTATAAGCGATATCACCACATGGGCTCAGGACTAGTTTGGCAAACCTTCGTCAAGTACCATAATACGTAGTTACAGCCACAAATGCCAGTTAAAACTGTACTGTGCCAAAAGGAAGCCCTATGTTAACAGTGTCCAGAAGCGCCATCAACTTCTCTGGGCTCGGAGGCATCTGGGATGGACCATCACACAGTGGAAACGTGTACTGTGGTCAGATGAATCAGTATTTCAGGTATTTTTTGGGAGAAATGGACGCCGTGTGCTCCGGACCAAAGAAGAAAAGGATCATCCAGACTGTTACCAGCAACAAGTCCAAAAGCCAGGGTCTGTCATGGTATGGGGTTGTGTCAGTGCCCTTGGCAAAGGTAACTTGCACTTCTGTGATGGCACCATTAATGTTGAAAAGTACATAGAGATTTTGGAGCACAATATGTAACAGGGATACAAGACCATATTCGAGTTTGTGTACTGTAAATATTGACATTTGTTAACATTACCTCATTGGCAGTGGATATTTTGACCAGTGTATCCACCTGATACAAGCCGCTACCATTTTCCTCCCTTGACACACTGCCAAAACGGACAGTGTTTGTATCCTCGTTGGTCAGAAGTTCAACATTGCCCCACACCGCCATTTCGTGGAGCTAAGTTACATGGAGGAAAAAACATTTATTTTGAACTAAACATGGTTCAAGCTAATTTACTTGAAATGTGTTCAATTAGTAGGCAATTGAGAGCCCTCCTGTGGCTACACGGTGCATTGGCCTGAACAGCAGCCATATTTGTCATATGCGATGATGTTAGCAGAAATAAAGGTTATGGCAGCCCTAGGGTGTGTGGGCCGGTCAGATTGGGTCGACCGACCCAATCAGAGGTTACTCAAATTGGGACGTTCAGTCAAAATCAAGCACGTCACCTGCAAACGGGATCTCCGTTTGCTGGCGGCCACAGCTTCACTGGAGCTCCGACTGCTGTCTGCCCGCGCGGCCGTCTGACGGCATCAGTATTAAATTGACACAGTTCATTACCGGTTAAAAATGTCTTGTTGTCACATTAAATAGTAGTCAAATTCAGTGTTTTGGTACAGTTGGTTTTAACACCTGATGTGAAGTGTAGGCCCACAGGAGTACACATGACAACCTGAACAAGCAGCATCGTTCTGCTCCGTCTTTCTACTGCGCCCCATTCACGTTGTGTCACGTTTTACACTATGAAGGTTAAACTCTGCAATTAACCCGCAGTTCACATGTATGCATGAACTGTGGTGGTCCATTACATAATTTCTGATCAATAGAACATAGAAAACATTACACTTCATAATGTTTTGTATCCATAACATGTTTGTATTATTGTTCAATTTAGCAGTAAAAGCAGTAGCCTCTGTAATCCTAAATGTTTCACAGTGGGAGCAAAACGTGCTCCTTGGGGGAAAAAAGTTACCATAAAGCCCTGTTCATGCTGTGTGTTGTCGTATCCGGCCCATGTCCCGGATGTGAAAGCCCCCTTACTGGACTACTGAATATAATAATATTCCATTATATTTTGTATTTTGAATTGTTACCTGCCACCAGAATTTTGTGATTTCCCTGCATGGGCGTGGTAATGTGGGCTTGTGTGGCTACAGTTTGTAATGTGGCTACAGTTTGTAATGTAATACCTTGAAGTAGTTTCACCTCCCACAACTGACATCATTCACCCACCACACTTAACGCAAACATTAGATGTTTTTTTTGCTCATGACACTTGATAATTTCTTGGTCACATCTATTGCACTTCTCCCATGGGTATATAAAATGGTTTCATCAGCATACATAACAATATGTATGCCCTTGCAGACAGAAGGCAGGTCATTAATATATAAGCAAAAGAGCAGTGGTGCTATGGTAAGTATGGAAGGAAGATAGTTTGGAACCCTACCAAAATGCTATTAAAGGTGCCCTGCCACACGTATTTCATTACTTTGTGGTAATGTCTGAAGTTCTACCATGGACTCTGTAACATTTTTTGTGGAAAAATGCATTGGTTACCTTGATTCAAGCCATTCTAGCGTGGTATAGAAAGCCTGCAGGAAGACTCAACTCAATTTGTGCCAGTTCTCATTAATATTCAATGAGCTAAGGCTTAACTCTGATTGGCTAACAGCTAGCCAATGAGAGCCTGGCTATCAGCATCCTTTACCCAGTACAACTGGGTGAGCTTATGAATAGTAATGAGCTCAGGCAACCCCACCTCAGACTGACCAGCTTTTGTAATTGGCCTGATTTCTCCGCTTATTTTTTTTCAGTGGCTAGAGCTGACAGATGAGGTAGCAGTTCATTTTCACACTCACGACATAACACAAACACATATGGACCTAACATATTTCAAAAAATTCAACTAAAAACGGTTGTGTGGCAGGGCACCTTTTAAGCAAGACCAAATTCAATCAAAAATATAGCTGCAAGCAGCAATGAGGGGGCCAAGCAGTACACTAGCAAAAATGGTGTTGCCATGGTATGAGCAAGCATTCACAGCAACTTTGATGGCAATTGGATAAAGAATGGCTGAGATATCAGCTCATTTACTTTGTGATTATAGCACCCACCGAGTGGTCAAAAGACTCCAAATGTATTGTGCGTCCTCAGGATGCAGTCCCAAGTCCATGTACCAAGTTTGGTTTCGATACGTGAAAGTGTTGCTGAGATATGAGCCTACTTCCTGTGATTATTATATTATTATTAATATTATTAATTATAGCGCCCCCCATAGTGGTCAAAAGTCACCAAATTTCTTGAAC
Source organism: Gymnocephalus cernua (assembly GCA_023631565.1). NCBI lineage: Eukaryota > Metazoa > Chordata > Actinopteri > Perciformes > Percidae > Gymnocephalus > Gymnocephalus cernua. The sequence goes on along the minus strand of CM042439.1, from coordinate 27,970,702 downwards.
CTCCTCCTAATTGGGTCATGAGTCCAACTATTGCAATTGGTTTTGATTTGCGAAAGCCTCCCTGAGATTTGAGTTCACTTCCTGTTAGTGGTTTTGCCATCGATTTTGATTGGCTGTGATGGGCAAACGCTTTCGAATATCAATATGCAATAGAATAGCCTTTGTGCGGCTTGGTCTGAAGATCAGCAGTTTCGTGAAAATCTGAGAAATGTTGTGACCTGTGAAACTTTTTAGTGTTTTTGATGAAATCCAATATCGCAGCCGGATCAATTACGTTGACGTCACAAATTGGCATGTCTCAGCCTTTGGACCTCCCACAGTATTACCAGACACTGCTAGTAAGTTTTAATTGCAAACACATGAAACGTTATAGACCAAAATGTAATTTTGCTAATTACAGCACTCCCTATAGATCTAAGGTCACCAAATTCATTGAACCTCCTCGTAATTGGGCCCTGTACCCATGTACTAAGATTGGTGTTGATATGTGAAAGACTTGCCAAGATATTAGTCACTTCCTGTTTAATATATCAACATGAATATCAACATGCAATGGAATAACTTTTGTGAGGCATGGTCTGATGATCATCTGTGCCAAGTTTCGTGAAAATCATACCAATTTTGTGACCTGTGAAAACTTTTTTATTTTTGATTAAATCCATTATGGCAGCAGATCCAACATGGCGGATATTGACATCATGGGGTGTGTTGAGTTCGGCGTCATCCATCCATCCAACTATATCTCGATGTTCAAGATCGGGCATATGGTTCAAAAGTTAATCGCATGGATGCAACGCCAACTCTAACCCATTGGGGGCGCGAGACTGCCTGTGGTGCAGACCTAAAACTTGGTGAAATGAATTATGGGTGGTCGGTCAGGGATTAAGGTACATAGATATTCATAAAGATGTTGGGCTTTCTACATATTACAACATTTGACATATTTCTTGTACAGCATTATTTCATTTAGGTATGCAGCAAATATAGGAATAGATTTCAAGAATCAACATTTATGTATAAAAAGGTTTGCCAAAATAATTAAACTGTTGTTCCCAAATTGTGCTTTCTTGTCCTCCCGTTTGAGACCAAATTTTATATTTTTATATGTTAAAATCGGTATACTATGATCAATTTAAGTCAACCAGTATTGAAAAGCTCTGAAAATTGTATGTATTGAGAAAGATGTTCCATGGTTTCAATGTCTGAGTTACAGAAAGTACAAACATTCAAATCCAAGTTAAACCTTTTGATGCAAGAAGTCATTACACGGGTAAATCTCCTTCATCATTTTAAAGTAAACTTCTTTAGATGGAACTGGAAAAGAGAGGTTACTAGTTCTTATCTTAACTACAGAGGTATTAGTAAAGTCTTGGAACATGTGTTTTCTCTTCAAGGTTGATGGGAAACAAATTAAGGTAAGATTAGTCCTTAAAAAAGAATGTATTGCATTTTTTTATCTAAAAAACTACATCCATCTATGACTAATGAAGGCATTTGTGGAATAACCACAGAATATGTCGTCATTAAAAGAATAATTGATGGCGGGATTGCCTTTATTACTGTGTTAAATTGCCGAATAGTACAAACAAGATTGTATTTTTCAGTGAAAGCATTATATGTTAAAACATTAGAAGAAATTTCTAATAAATGTATGATGGACCAGATAGCTCTCTCCATCCATTCTTGGTAAAAGAAGGATTTTCTCTTTATTAATATTATTCCAAATTGGGACAGTGTGTGGGGTAAAATCATGCTTGTATATCAGTTTCCATTAATGGAGGACTTGTTGATGAATATCAGATAACTTGACAGGTAATTTAGAAATATCAAAGTCACATCTTAATAAAAAAATCTATACCACTAAAATTCCTGAAGATCTTGGATGGAAAATCAAACCAAAAGCTTTCCCCTTTCCTAAGGAAATATTATAACCATTTTAATTTGATGGTACCATTCACTGGATCAAAGTTAAAGCGATACTTCACCGATTTAGCATTCAGCTCTGTATCAGTAGAAACCCGGTAGTATTTCTGAATGACCGTGCTTCCCTCCCTCATGTCCCCCTGAGAGGGGAGATCTCTGCATTGGGGGTCTGGAAAACATTCCTCCAATGACGATTTTTGCGTCATTGGAGGAACTTTTGGCCAGAGGCAAAGGACTACAGCCAGTAGTAGCCCGCATGTTTTCGACTCGCCCATCACCCGAAGCGAGCCGATCTCAGCCGGAAAAAAACGAAATGTCAGCCATCTTGAATCATCGCTAAACAGGGCTCTCTTCTCAGCAGCAAACTTTTACAAAATGATGTGCATTCAAACTACCACACATGTGTACCACCGGGATACATCACTACAGATCGGAGAATATGCAGGAAACATTATTACAGACGGAATAATCGGCCCACTACGTGAGCTTCGCCTGCACGGAGACCAGCACGGAGACCAGCACGGAGACCAGCGGTCTCGCTCGATGCCCCGAGCCGGGTAGGGGACTTCCTCATCGGCTAGGTGGGAAGCTAACGCTAGCCGGCCACCTGTCCCATCAATCCTGCTTGCAAGTGTCCGCTCATTAGACAACAAACTGGACTACATCCAACTTCAACGATGCTCCCAACGTGAGTTCAGAGACTGCTGTGTTTTTTGTTTTTGTGGAAACAAACTGTCCAGCTACCAGGCCTGCTAGCCCTCCGAGCTAGAGATGCTCTGTCGCCTGGTGAGAGACCCGTGAAGGTGAGCTGTGTTAACACGGACTGGTGCAGAAATGGGGTGATTTGTATACAACTAACTGCTAACTGCTGGAGTTTGTGACTGTTAAATGCCAACCATTCTACATTCCACGCTAATTTACGGCTGTGTTTATACTCGGTGTTTACAGCCCACCAAGCCTAATGCTGGACTAATTAGCTGAACTTTACGGAGCCTATAATGTGTGTGTGCACTAAATGTAGCCTGTTTCGTATGTTGTTTTTATATAATGTCGTTTTTATATATTTTAAATGTGTAACACCACTTGAGCCACGGTGAAACGTTGTTTCGTGTATATGGTTGAAATAACAATAAAACACATTGAGTTGAATGCCTCACTGTCTGTCTGTCAAGCGGTAGGCGTGGCTTGGGAGTGGACTCACAAAGCAGCGAAGCGAAGTGCATTCTGGGATTTGGTGTCTTTCATCCATATGAGCCAAAAACACATTTTCTGGCTTTTCTCGGCCTAGAAGGCACCAATTTTAAAAAATTTCACATTTCTGCTACATAAGTGACCCAATTTAAAGAAATATTCAGCTTTCCAGCGGTGAAATATACCTTTAATTGCATTCAGACCCCCTTCCTCAACATATTTAAACATATCATGTATTGATTGATCAGAAGTATCAAGTAATGAATAAGATGGATATATAAACTCTCCATCTTCGCAAGTAAAATGCGTCCAAAGATAGATAAATCCCTCTGAAACCAACTATTTAGGATAGTATTACTATTCTATATATGTTATTTTTTAACATTAGATGTTTCCCTGATATTCTTATCCTTTGTCCCTAAATATTTAACTTCATTCTTTACTGGGATATTATATACATTAATCAGAGAGTGATCATGAATAGCCAATATCTCACATTATTTTCATATTTAAACGTAAACCAGAAGCTTTGGAGAATAGAGAGAGATCTCATTCAGTACAGCCGGAATCTGTGCTGTGTAAGGTAGTGTCGTCAGCTAGCTGACTAATGACAAATTAGTCAGCTTCCCATAGCATTTAATAGTTGAATGTTTTGACTGTTTTTCATAAGGATCACTAATAATTCAGCACAATCATGAATAATAAAGGTGAGCTTGGGCAACCTTGACGAATACCTCGTTCAACATCAAAACGCTTTGATGTTCCAAATGGCAGAAAAACCAAACTATTAATATCTTAATATAGCATTTCAATTAACCTTACAAACTTTTCCCCAAATCCCAAATGTTCCAATGTTTTTAAAATGAATGGATGTTCAACTATGTCAAACAAAATAACCCCATCATCTTCAATCAAATGCCTATAATCTAATAAATCTATTGCCAATCATAAATTGTTGTATAGATCTATCCCTAAAAAAACAGACTGAATATCACTTATAATCTGTGCCATGCCATCCTTTAACCTGTCAGCAATCATGTGTAAACAGTTTATAGTCAGTATTCAGTAGGGTGTAGATTGTCAATATTATCTTTACCATGTTTAGGTATAAGAGTTATTAATCCAAGTTTTATTGTAGGTGTTAGTGTCCGTTTCCTTATGATGTCGTTTATAGCATCAAATAAAAATCCATTTATATCCTTCCAAAAAAATGTGTATAAATTTGAAGTCAGTCGATCTTGTCTAGAAGCCTTTCCCACAGCTATTCCCTTAACCGCACTCTCTAATCTATCTTGGAGATGTGTGATTTTACACTTTCTAAAAAGGTGCTCGAATCATTAACAGAATATTCTGATGAATAAAGTTTAGATTAGAATCTATATATCTCTTCAAATATTACTCAATGATATCTGTACATTCAACATCATTGATCAGTAATGAGTTAATTGCCTTTTTCTCCTGTCTTTTTTTCAAATCCACTTTTTTTCCCCTTCCTCAATCCATTTAGCTCGAGACCTAATGTAAGCAGCTTGTGCTTTCTTGAGATATAGATAATCTAGCTTGGCCTGTAGGCTAATAAAGTTGCTTTAATCAGTATCAGATATTAAAGTCTTACTACGGCAATCATTTATATCCTGTACCAATCGGACTTCTTACTCTCTCTGTTGTCTACATTTCGATTTACTAAAATGTACTGAAAACTCCCTCACCTTAAATTTAAAATATTCCCATCTACTACTACAACTGATAGTCTTATCATTACTAATTTCCTGTATTAAATCTTTAATAGTTTTAAAGCTACATTGTGTAAGAATTACTCCCATCTAGCGTTTAGATCATATATCGCAATCAACTCTCTCTCTCGCCACGCAGTTGAAAGTACGTATACAGCTACAGTAGCCGTCACGCTTCAAAAAGCGAAAGTGTACAAAAGGCCGTCAATCAGCCGTGGTTGTTGGGAGTGCATGTTGGACAGTGGCGCGGACGCGCCACCAGATGGAGAGGAAAGAGAGAGAGAGAGAGAAAAAAGAGACTGCAGCGGTCTGGAGGATAATTAACTAGTTGGGATTTGGTGTGTGCGTCCAAAGCAGCTCCAATGTTCACTCTTTTTTCTGATGACGCCAGTCTCTTGCTCTTTTCAATATCCGTTTTCTTATTCTGGGCGAAGAAGAAGACTCCTGTTCCTGAAGCGACGAGCAGCTGTGAGTCGAAAACGTGAAAGGCGGAGCAGTATGTCCTGTATGTCCCTTAACGGCTAACGTATTTCAAGATGGCGCATGAATATGGAGCGTCTACCCCAGTTGATGCAAGTGCAAATGTAAAATTTCAAGCCAATAGGAATACTTGAAATTGATGGTGATGGTCAATATTCATAAAAAAGGACAAGTTTGTGAAGGGCAATACAGATTTTGATAAATACACAATGGGGCTTTAACATACCCATCATCTCTTATGGGTTTTTTATAGTTGTGGGTAGAATCGACGGCGCAGGGTCCGGGTTCAGGTGTTCCCAGCCATAAATCTATTCTAAATCTATTCTAGATTTAGCCTACCACTGCCATTCGGTTTAATCCACATCCAACATCTGGATTCCTGTCTCTGAGATATCTATTACAGTATTGGAGTTAATAAAGTCAAATAAAATGTTATTATACTGATAAGAAGTATATCTCGAAGGGCACATCTTGCCATTCATCAGGCTCAAATTTAGGTCCCCACCAATCAGATTTTGTAAAATAAATCTACATCGGGAGCGCCCGTCAGACCTGCAGCGAGAATGTTGGGAAGCTGAGTATTTCAGTGCAAGGCTTTGTGTAGTTGTATCTATCTCTGTCTATCTATACTACACACATGCCACGCAGGCCACAGTTTGTCTACAGAGCGAAAAATCTAGGACACATTTCCATTTAGATTTTACTCTGTTGCCCGCTGGCGAATCAAAACCCCGATCTAGAAAACCCCAGCGCTCGTGCAACCAACCTACACCTCCAACAGCTTTTTTTTCTCTTTCTTTTCAGTAGAAGATTTCCCCGCCCCTCCCCCTTAGTCAGTCGATGCTCACCAGGGCTGTGATTGGCCAGTCACAGGGATTCCTCCTCTTCTATTAGGTCGCAGATACGTCAATCACGGTCACTTTCGTGACTCGTGTGGGAGTTCCCTAGAGTTGGAGATGGGGGGAAAAGGCGTTTATCAAGCGGAATGAAGGTAAGAACGACTTTGTATGTCCCTCCCTTAGAGTAGAGACGGTATTAGACCGCTATGTGTCCGAATTAATTAATTATTCTCAAGCTTTGGGTGGTTTATACGATAGAGACATAATGTGTTGACATGTCGTAGGAGGGGAAAAAATACAAGAAGCATAAGACTTGATTTGTTTATGCAGTTAACGTGAACGAGACGGCGCTGAGACGTTAACGACTGTTTCTATCCTTCTATTAAAACACTTGTTTGTGTATTGGATCATTTAGCCTGACTATAAGCCTATCTACAGTATTTTGGCTTGCGTATGTAGAAACAGGATGCGAATTGCCTATATCCTATAAGCCTATATCATTTTATCTGTAAGTGCGCGTGTGTGTGTGTGTGTGTGTGTGTGTGTGTGTGTGTGTGTGTGTGTGTGTGTGTGTGTGTGTGTGTGTGTGTGTGTGTGTGTGTGTGTGTTTGCCTTACCTGTGTGCTGGGGTTTGTCAAATGTCCCTATTATTCCAAGACATGGCCAACGTCTCTTTAATATTTAACATATCTCGTTTAAAATGGGTCTCCCTGTATCCTTATTACTCAATAAGTTGGTCTGGATTTAGAGCCTCCCTTATCTTGGTCTCAGTTACTATGGAAACCCCCACCCCATCCCTCTCCATATATATTTATAGAGCCTATACTTGCCAAAAAGGTAAGAGAAGTGTGACATGCATTAACCTAACTAAAACTCGGTCTGTTTCCCAGGCGATACATGTCAGACAGACCACATTTGGGGTCAGTCAGTTACCCCAAATAATAGCCTAAACTGAAATGATGATAATAAAGCACCTTTACAGGTGCACTATGAGTTCCTGCATGGTTTTAGCGTGATTTCATTTTTGTCTCAAATCGTAGGCATTTCTCCTTGATCCTCTAGCTGCCTGCCCCCTGAGTACACTACACTACACTGTGAAAAAATACAACAAACCACGTTCCAGCCAATCACCGACAAGATGGTTGGGGGTTGCTGCTTTTAGAGCAGCAGCCTTAAAGAAGGGAAACTCGACTGTTAACGTTAGCTGCTGTTAGCCCCAAGTAAAGTTAATGGGTCCCGTCCCCTGGCAGCAGCCGGGAAGCCAGGGAGGCTGTCTGACTGTCTGAAAGAAGCACAGCCCATCAGGTGTCAGATCCATGGAAAAAAGACACTTTGTAATTAACGTTAAGGATTTAAAATTCACTCGTCCTTCGTGTTGATTACGTGGCTCAGCAGGCGGACTAACCGCTCCACCAGAATATCAACAGTAGGGTGCAGATTCTAGATATTACAGTTCTGATAGTTACTTAGTTAAAATCGCTTTAATATATGCGTAGGAAAAAACGATCATTCCTTCAGTTGTCGATATACGATCTGATCAATCGGCACAAGCCTAGAGAAAGATATCTGCCATTTTTTATCAGATAGAGTTCAGTTTAAATTTATTTTTCTTTGTTTTGAATTACAATTTTGCTGAAATGATTTTGTTGCTTCCTATCTTTTTGCTGTCTGAGCTGGAGGATGTGGGTGAACTGTCTCTTTAACCCGGTCAGCGTTCCGCAGGCCGCCCAAGTTTTTGTGTGCATCATACTATTTACACAACTCTTATGTTCAGGTTTTTATTCATGCCACACATCTTTTGAAAAGCTACAACTCTTGTGATTCAACTGATGCAAACCATTTCAAGGTACAATCACAACAGCAGGTACAATCACCGCATTTGCCGAGTAACAAATCGAGGCAACTCACCTCTGAAGCTTCACTTTAATCCACTGATCGACAATATTCTGACAAAAACGGTCTGGTTACATTGATAAAGGTCTAGACGATCAAATCCACTAAACTATTTAGTCCAAACACATTATGACGTTAAAATATGTCCATGATCCCCTGTTTTTAAATTTCAAATATCGCAGCAGATATTCAATATTGCCCTGTATTCCCTGGAGTAAATCCTGGTTGCATCTGCTGTTTTCCGGTATCAAATCCACTGCTGCAGTCAGACCTTTTGATTGACACATCACTTGAACTAATAGGAGCTTCCTTGTCTCGTCCAAAGCCTACAATAGCCAATAGGCTCGTTCGAGAATCGATCACTGGCGATCGTCGCCCGTTGCGTGCCGGTTACATTTGTGTCCGACTTGATCCCGACTTGCTCTGACGTCATGCATACATGGGCAACGATAATCTCACGAGAGCAAGGCGGCCGCAGGTTTGAGACGCAGGCAGCGCAGTTGCTTTTCACCGATTGCAAGACCCAGGCAGACAGAAGGCATGCTGGGAAACGCCAGCCTCTCAGCTGATCCAACAGCTGATTGGTTCAGAATCGACAACATGATGACGTTTTATATAAACGTTTTTTATTGATTTTGAATCTGAGGGATTTTAACTGCTGTGTGTCTGATTTAAAAGCTTATTGTTTACAGAACACATGTTGTGTGGCTGACAGTTACTGTATGTTTAGAAGTCAGAGAGACTAAATCCGTTCAGATTACGGATCATCTAGGCTGTTAATTAAAATCAGCAACAGATCGCATGTAGAGCATTTTGACAGCTACTCTGTCATAATAAAAACAACTGGAGACTGTGTACAAGCTGATAGATGAGTCTGATAACATTTTATTAAATCGGAATCGGACCACAGTGTTTCTGTGACTTCCTGTTCAGCCTGCAGGCTGCTGGATACGGCTGGAAACTGTCCGACTTCACAGCGGATTTTTGTCTGCTGCCGCCTGCTCTCGTCCACTTTACAGGCGAGGCGCAGTTCATCTCGAACGAGCCTAATAAGTGCCTGTGGTGAAAGAAGGTGCACGCCCCTCTTCTTTTGTTTACAGACCCAGCCAATTACAACCGGTTGTGCTGATGTATAGCCAATGAAATTCTGAACACAGGCATATGCTGCCTTCTTAGGGTTTTTACAAGCCAAAACAAGGAAGTCTCTGTGTAAGGCCGGAGATGGTATAGTAATGAGAATCTTTGGTAGGCGAAAACCGTGAAAACTTACAGGACAATTTTTTTTAAAACTTTATTTATTGCATCAGCGGTAAATACATCACAAGATATGTGCCATTGATTTGTACATTTGTACATTTTGCAAGTACAAAACATGTACAAAGGAGAAAGTAGAAAAAATTAAAATACTGTAAGTCTGCGATATGTGACCATAGTTACAGGGTTAGGGTGCCTAAACATGACAGGTATTAAAACAAGTGTAAAATTGTCATTTTATGAGATATTGTTATCAAATTGGGACTGGGACTAGGTAAGACATCTTGCTGTAGCCCCATTGTGTTTTCATACTAACAAGTCACAGCCATAGTCATCTGCAGGCATCTTTTTATTAAAAAATGCTCAGGTGGAAATAAACACCTTGTTTTCCAGTATATTCACACTTTTCTTACTCAACACCAATAGCACTTACAGTGATTCTGACTTCAGAAACTTCAGAGTTTTACCTTTCAAAAGAGACCAAAGACATGCATGTAGTCCACATGGTTCAAGATCAGCTTTAATTTACTTTAGGTATGCCTTGGATAGGCGTTTTTGCCGAATTTTACTGTTAACGGGAGCTCTGACGTTGTGACGTGTTGCAGGAGTAAGCGCTTTGATGTCATCCAGATGAAAGCTGGTGTTTACTGTTCTGTTTCCATCCATGTGCTTACTGAGCGATGGGTTTGCAATAGGGATGGGCATGATTAATCAACGATCGATGATTGATCATTAAGAATTTCGTCGATCATGTTAATTTGTCATAGATTAAACTAATGTAGGTTGCGTTGTGTAGTGTGATTGAAGCAATGAAATGAATTCCACTGTGTCTGTGTGGCAGCTGTAATTAAACATTTTACCACCCGGGGGCGCCATAGGCTGCTCAGTTAGCTGCGAGTTACGTTTTGATTCCAAAGTAAACATGAAGAGGTCACGGCAAAGTGTGGCGTGGGACCATTTTGATTTAAAAAACGACTTAGTTCACTGCAAACACTGCGACGCCGTGTATAAGTACAACACGGCCACGACTCAAATGATGTACCACTTAAACAAAGTGCATCCGACCCTGGTTAACGTCGGTGGCGGTGCGTCCTGCTCTCAGTCTCAACTCAGCGTTAGCACGGAGGAGCTGCGATGCACAATGAGCAGAGGAAATCACCCAAGGGATCCGTACCATCACCAGACTGGTAGAAACTCACTACGAAACGAAGAACGGAATAAGGTTCCCCAGCCCGGGCTGGCCAAGTTAGCGCGGAGGTACCTGTGCATCCCGTTTTCGGCGCCAGGACTGACGGTCAGTCAGATCTAAGTATTATTATGTTTTTGGTTAAGTTATTATTTAACGTGATTCTTTTTATTTATTATTTTGGAACAAACGAGGGTCTCTGTTTAACAACGCCGGCTTGCAGCAGCAGGTTCCACTGCTTCAGAGCCTCCAGTTTAACTGCCACAAGTTGTTCTTCTTGTTTAAGATCTCATCGAGGAAAAACACGCCGTATTTTGGTATTTTCATTGCGTTTTTAATTTATAAAAAGTTAAATAAATAATGAATTTTAATATAAAAATATTAATGATTAATTTATAATTGATCATTAATTCTCCCGACGATGGTGTAGATGTAGATGGCGGGAATTTTGAGTTTCCCTGGCGGCGATGTAGTCAAGGAACTGGGGCAGCGGCAAAGAACTTTTCTTGAATGGTCTCAACCTCTCATGACTGATGTGGAAGTTGATGAGGTCTCAGGCAGGCTTTGAGCCTATTGGCTGTTGTTGTAGGACAAATTTAAAATTACAGATATTAGACTTGAGCCTGCATATGAGCTAATATGTAGACAACCAGGCTGATTAGATGCTAGGAAATGTATCATTATTTTATCAGGGCACCAAACAATGATTTACTATGAACAGTGTAGCCCCTGACTAAAACATTTTAGGGGCACAGCACAGGCAGAAAATTTAGGGGCACACACCTTAAAGGTCCAATATGTAATACTGACAGCTAGTGTTTAGTTACTGCAGTACAAATTCTAAATACTGGAGAGAGTCGTCTCCCCCGCCCCTCCTCCCCAGACTCGAAGTTCACGTTGGTTGCCAGGAGACTGCAGCATCCAACAATGTTGCTAGTAGACGCTTGTCTCACAAGCCAGACATTACTCCACAGCACAGCGGAGTAGCTAACGTTAGATGCTGGCTATGTTGACAGTCATAAAAGCCCATGCTCACGCCAAACTCTGTACCCAACTGACAGACACACTTTTTCGGCTTAAACTTACAGTAGGAACCGCTAAAAATACCACAACCTCGCCGTCCTCTCTACACGCAAAAAATAAAAAATAAATACCACTGCCTTGCACTCCTTGCACTCCACCCGACTGAAATACACACTTTATTGGCCTTAGAATTACGGCAACAATCGCTAAACACACTGCAAACTCAAGTTCCCCCCCTCCCTCCCCGGCTTCAAATAACTCACCATTGTTGGCTACGGCCGCTGAACAGCCTACACGGTGTAAACAACCGTGGCCCGCCTGCCTGGTCCTCTGGTAACGTTAGCAGTTAGCAGGGTTAGCATGGCGGCGTCTCAGTTGTTTTTGCGAGTAACCAACGTAGCTACTCTAGCTATATAATTCAATGGGAGTAGCTACACGAATGTTGAAATGACACAAAGTGCTCGTCCCTAGTAGCTGTGATAAATTAGCCTGAAGCTAATGCTTACCTGTTCAGGAGGAAATTAGCCAACTCGGCGTCTCCATCTTTCAAAGACATCTCCAATATTAACCCGGGGTTTGTTACGTCTCTGGTCAAGCAACTGTTAGAAACATGCTGTTTGTTTATGTTGGGTAGAATCTATCTCCGTTGATCCCATTCATTTTTTTGGTGCATTCATGGCTGTACTAACGTTACAGATGTAGCGCGCTGGTTTACATGTTTACAGTTATATCTGGCAACCCGGCCTGGCTGTCAAACTGGGCAGTTGATAACAACACACAAACCAAAACATAAACATAAATTCTGTCACGGATCGTAAATGTCAAAAAGAAAAAATACTGACATTAGCATTGTTGTCAGAAAAGATAGTATTTCAGCTTAACATGTTTCCTTAATAACTGATGAGGCATTTTTTTTATGTATTACAGTATAAATATTGCATATTGGACCTTTAAATTGACCTGCAATGCAATTTTTCACATTTTCCCTATTTTAACTGTATTACTGATAAATGCTTTGGTAAATACAGAAACTACAATCTGCTGTCTTATTTTAGTTCAAAGTCACATTTAAATTGAATGGTGCTTAACAAATGCACATTCAGAAATGTAAAAGTATTATTATTACTTTATCAATGTACTGTATTATTGCCTTTGTCAACACTGAAATAGCAATCATATCTAAGGTGATTAAACTTCCATGGAAAGGGGAGTACTGGACTGTCGTTCCCGACCGCACTTGAATACAGCTTCAGGGTTTTTCCTGCATAGAGAAAGTTTTGGCGCCCCCCAAAGAGGTTTTAGCCAGCGCCAAAGGAATATCACGAGCACCAAAACGTCTTTCAGCAGCCAGCCTCCCTCTCATCCACAGTCACTACTGTATAAACACATGCGGCTGACGCTGATTTGACTGGATCTGAACACACCTGTATAGCGCTAATGGTATCTATTGTTTGCAGAGCAGGCTTCACAGGACACTTCCATGCTGCTCTGGGGACCGGCGGCACAGCGAGAAAACACTGCTGACAGACTGCTGTCGGTCTGCGCTGCCGTGTACCAGTATTAAATTAAGTTTCATAACCTGTAAAAACATCTCATAGTAGTGTATTCATTCCCCCGTGTTTTGTACAGTTTGTTTTAACACCTGATGCGAGCCATATGTTAGTACGCATGAACACCATTGAGTGCTTTAGCGGCATTGACCTGACTCCCTGAATAAGCTGCAGAGACATCGTCCCACTCCGCCTCTCTGCTGAGCCCCGTTCATGTAACAGCAGTAATAAAACTGTATTTCACACATTTTCCATTAATCCGCGTTTCATGTGCATGCCGAACTGTATGGGCGGTCTGTTACTCTACTGTAGGCCGTCAGGCTATTCAGCATCATCAATTCTTTATCAATATTTCAAAATAGAAAACATTACACTTCATAATGTTTTGTTTTCATAGCACTATTGTATTATTGTACAAATTAGCTACAACAATAATAGCATTTACCTTATGTAAGTCACTCCTACATTTTTCAACTGAGGAGCAAAACAGGTTATGCCCTGTTCATATTAATTAAATGAACTGGACTTTGCGGTCACTTGTAGTCGGATGCGAAAGCCCCCTTACCTTACTGCGTTATATTCCATTATATTTAAAATTCTGAATTGTTATCTGCCACCAGAATTTGGTATTTACCTTGACATAAATTAAGACATTTTCACCATAAATGTGTGCCTGAAAATGTATTAGAATGCAGAAAATTTCATGGGGGAGGACCTCCAGACCCTCCACTTAATATGTGTCCCCCCAAAGGCCCATTCTGAGCCAGGAAAAACCCTGAGCTTTATTTCCCAGAGAAAGAGAGAAAGAAAAGAGACGGAGGGACTGAGGAAACAGTAGCTGTTCCACAAAATCCTTGCGGTTCAGTGCTTGTGTTTGGTGTTTTAAAACTTTCTTGTGGCAGCGATAGAGGCAGTGATGATTCCTGTTTCCTGTAAGGGACTCTCACACCGCCTCAAAACACACCGACTAGTCTGATTGGTCACCACAGCGTGACACAGGGTTACGTTTCTCAAAAAGTTTTTGCGTTTTTTTAGGCTCCCCCCTTGCTGCAGTCTGGAGCCCTGTGTATAGTGTACTGTTGTAAGTGGAGATGGTGAAAATGTCACTTGAAGCTTATCGCCCTGCTGGACATTGTTCCAGTTTCTTTGTTAATGATTCTGTCACAGTGTCTAATGTTGTGCTGTGTTCTCCCTGCAGGTCTGCAGTCTGTCAGAGTGTGAGTAACAGGGCACAAGCATGGCTGCTGGTGAGCACAAAACAAACGCACACATCCATCAGCTCAGATCAATTACATTTGTATATTTGATTTGTTGCTTGGCTTGCTATTTCAAACAGGTGACACCATAATAAAGAAAAATATTCCATCCTATTGATTAAAATGAGCCCAGTTAACCCACCAACACACTAAAATCTGTTGTCAGTTTCTTTTCATATTTATCTGTTTATCTATTTATCTAGTTTTCGAAATCCACATGAACTACTCTTCACATGGGCATGAAATGGAACCACCACACAGCAATGTTTTAAAAAATAAAGCTGGTTCACCTGTTAGTGCTTTTATTTCCTCACAAGCAATGCAGCATTTAAAAGGCTATTTTTGTAAACTGAGTACGGCGCAGTGCTCACATAACACACATCCAAAAATAAGTAGACAATAAAATACAGCTGAGGGCATGTGTATGTTGGGGTCATTTTGCAGTTTTTTATTTCTGTTGAATCAATTTTATTCATTTAGCTTAATATCACAAATCACAAATTTGGTTTTACAATCTGTACAGTGTAGGGGGAGGTGTGCAGCCAAAGAGAAGCTGCTGGCCTTGTTATTCCAGCAGTTCCTACAACAGCATATAACATCCTCTGTCCTTCAACCCTGGATTCAGGTAGCGGTATGAGCTGAGCACAAATATTGATTCAAAAACAGTTTTATTGATTTTAAAGTGGTCCACCAGAGTCTGTGATCAAAACGTCATACATAGCACAGGTCTGTTATACCTAGCCTAAGTGTTTGTTATACAGGCTAAACCGGTTTTATATTTTTTAACCGTTGAACCGTCATTTGTGATTATGACAACCAGTGTTGGTCATCTTACTTTAAAAAAGTAATTAGTTACAGTTACAAATGACTTCTCCCAAAAAGTAATTGAGTTAGTAACTCAGTTACCACATTGTAAAAGTAATTAGTTACTCATCAAAGTAACTGTGACGTTATTTTTTATGTTCTATAACGCTATTACGTTCTATAACATCTTTAACATCAAAGATGTTTATATTAAGTTAACTGATTGAAGAATAAAAACAGTAGTCAGAGCGTGCAGTGAGACAGCGTGAGCAGGTCATCCGCCAATCATCATCACATTTGCAACGATGTCATCACCCCCCCCCCCCCCCCCCCCCTCTCTCCAGGTAGCTGATGTGTTGCCAAATCCTGACACCTTCATTCAACCAAATTGTAGTAACGCGCCACTTTACATTCTCAGTAACGATAACGGTGTTGCTACAATGGTAAAAGTAATTAATTAGATTACTCCGTTACTGAAAAAATAACTGCGTTAGTAACGCCGTTATACTTAAACGTCGTTACTCCCAACACTGATGACAACTTTCTGGCAAATTAAAAAGTAGCCTACATTAGCAACCTGTGCCGATGCCGTCACGGCACTAAATCCAACTAGTATTGCAAGCAGTGTTCAGCTACTACTACTGCGTTTTAATAATAATGTTTTCTAAATAAAATAGCTTTTCAGTAGCTTAGCTCTTTTATTGATCAAGCTTCTGCTGAGGTCCGAAATAGAACTGGTAATGTGTAGGGCTGCACAATTAATCTAATCACAATTGCGTTGTCACTCTGTGCGATTAAATAACCGCAAAAATTGTGCGATTTAATCAAACAAAAAGATGTGCTGTGTGCGTGACACTTTAGTCTCTGTGTCTTCATGTTCTAACACCTTTCCTGTTGCAGGCTCCCAGACTGTGGTCTGGAAGGACAGGGGAGACGTTCCCTCCTTGTACATTTTTTACTGTAGTGCAGCATTTTGTGAGAAAAAAGGGGTAAATCTCCCACAAATTGCAACAGAAAATCTGGCAAATGTTTATTACTCATAAAAGTCTCCTCTATAACACATACAAAGTCCTAAGAGATCCAAGTGGTACCACCTAAACCAAATAGCCTAGGTTATTATCAGCTCACTGCAGGAAAAAAACGTGTGGCTTAGAGGCGCACCATGTGGTCGGGAGTCTACACTCTCATCAGTCTCACTTCGGAGCGGCTGAGACAAGTGTGACACCTAGTGGTAAACTCGTTATACTGGTCCGGTGTTTGGCTTGTTATCAAACTGGTTTAAAAATTTGAACACAGGCCCAAGCCTACTTAGAATGCCGTGGTTGACCAATTATAATCAAGTATTTAACAAGGCTGTGTACTCACCTATCTATTGATTGAAAAAAAGTATATTATAATTATAGTATATTAAATATTATCAATTCAAATATATGTTGTAATTGTAAAAAAAACAGACAATAGAATATAAAAATGTATATTTGAATATTGTGAAGAATAAAAAGAAAGCAGCACTATCGCGGCTGTGTGCCTCGCGCCTTCTCTCCCTAAATGTTCAGCTTCCTGTCTGATTGAGCCCAGCCGGTCGGGAAGGGAGTTTACAGCGAGTGAGTGGGCGTGCTGATGTAAGTTAGAAGTAAATAAAGAGGGTGAAGAAGAAGACAGCACAAAGACCCCAACGAAAATGTAACTGGAAAGACAAGGAGATTCAGGAACTTCTGTTGGTAAGAGCCGACGCCAATATTGTTGAACAAATTCAGAGAACGGCCAGAGACTCAGTTGTTTATCACCAAATTGTCAACGGCTCCATGACGGCTGTGTAATCCGTGACATGTCCTGCCTCCTGCACGCTCCAGAGAGAGAGAGAGGTCTAAGGTGTTTCAATTACGTTTTACGTTATAGGACATTATTTAATTAATTAATTGAATAAATGTGTAAGTATGTATGTATGTAACATGGTTATTAATGCTTCCACTTGGCATTTGCCAGAGTTGTATATTTGTGTACTTTAGTTTAGTGTTCTGCCCCTTTAAAACGTGCGCGGTTTTGAAGTGAATGACGCACGTTACGTTCTTCCTAGTTTAAAGTCATGTTTATAACACTGTGCAGATTATTTTAAGATATTGTTCATTTTTGTTAATTATATTGATGAATATTGTATGCACCTAGAGGAGGTTAACTATGGAGAAAGCTCAAGTGCAATTGTCAATTAACATAGCAAGTTTTGTTTTAACAACAGCATGTAGGCTATGTTGCTAGCTAAATTAGCATCTACTAAGCTTTGTGTGGTCATATATCTAGTATCATCACTGACGTGGATGTATGTTCAAGAACCTAGTCTAGTGACCGCACTGTTTGTCTGTTGATTGATTTTTTTTAAAAGTTCTGTTCTTTTTCTCTGATTACCCCACTCATAGTTTTTTTTTAGAAATATGTTTATTGATTTTCAAGAATAAGAATAAAGAAAGAAGAGAAAAGAAAAAAAAGAACACAACATACAGGACGTACAGAACACAGCACATCTTGGGTTACAACATTATTCCATGATCATAGTTAGGATGGGTACTATAAACAAAAACATCTAAAAGTAGTAAAGATAAATTAATTTGACATATACAAAAACACATACTCATTTGCACAGTGAGGTTTTATAGGATAGCCAATTTCTAGGAGCTCACCTTTTAAGGTAATTCAGTATTGGGTCCCATGTTTTATCAAACTTGTCTCCTCTACCTTCATTATAGAATCTCAATATTTCCAGATGTAAAGTATTTGACAATTCTCCCAGACACAAATTATATGAAGGCACAGAATCCATTTTCCATACACGTAAAATCAACTTCCCTAACCCCCGCGAATAATAGAGCCTGTGGAGTGTTTTAAACTGTATTAATTTGGTAATTCTGGTGTTAAGTGAACACTTTTGCACATTACGTAGACATTCTTCCCAAATTTCATCATTGAATTCCATATTCAACTCATCTGCCCATGCCCGTTTATACACCTCCGTATTCATCAGAGCTCCATCATGAAGCATACAAAAGAAAGCGGAGATTGCCCCTCGGGAGCCCGGGTCGAATTTGTTAACAGCCTCAAGGGTATCATGTTTATTTAGAACTTTAAAGTTTGGTATATTTTTTTTTAACAAAATCTCTAATCTAATCAAAAACCTGAAAAAACTTGAGGCTTGCAGCTTGCAGCTCCCTAAATGAGGCAAAAGTTTCCCCCAATATACAAATAATTCATGTTTTGAATGCCTTTCTGTTTCCAAGCAGAGAAAGCAATAGCATTTAGGCCAGGTATCAAAGCGTGATTTTCACAAATTGGAGTATCAGTGTATGCACTTGGCGCCTTGATATGGAGTTTTATCTGCTCCCATGTGCGCATAGTGCCATTGATTACAAAGCTGTTACTATAATGTGACTTCCTAACTTTGGTGGGGCTGTTGAGCAAAGCCAGCAAGGAGGTCTTGTTACAAAGCAATTGTTCTATGCATAGCCAGGCAGGGCAGGAATAAGAAGAGGAGGGGGGGCCTTTCCTCCACCAAGCAAGTGTAGACAGATGAGCCGCCCAGTAATACATATTACATTTCGGTAAGGGAAAGCCTCCAGCATTTTTTGGTTTACATAGATGTTTTATTTGGAGAGCCTGATGGCTTTATAGTTTCAGATAAAAGGAGCAATAATTTAATCTAATTGTTTAAAGTAATACTGGGCAATGTAAGATGGAAGAGAGTGAAAGAGATGCAGGAAACATGGCAGTGCAATCATTTTAATTGCATTAATCTTACCTACAAGATAAATAGGAAGAGTCTTCCAAAAATGTATACTTTAAGTTGCTCAATCTTATTATACAAATTTTTCTGTAGAAGGTCCACAGGGTCTTTAGTCACAGTCATACCAAGATATGAAAAGTCTTTAAAAGCTTTTTTAAAAGGAGTAGACTGTATAAATGTCATATCAACTTCGTTAGAAATTGGCATCAACTCTTTTTTATCCCAATTAACAGAAAATCCGGAGAGTCTGCCAAAGTCAAAAGATTAGGTATTGAAGCTCGAGGATGAGAAATGAATAAAAGAATGTCGTCTGCATACAGTGAATAATGGTGCTTTTAATAAATGTTGATAGGAGATATTAGACGACTTTGTCTAATACCGACTGCTAGCGGTTCAATAATAATTGAGAACAGGAAAGGGGAGAGGGGACACCCCTGACGAGTTCCACGACTGTTTGTAAAAGGGCTTGACATATTTTGGTTGGTTATGACAGAAGCGGTTGGATGTGAATAGATAAGCTCAATCCACTTCATAAAGGAGGGCCTAAAACCGATTTTTTTAAGTGTAAACAACATATAGGGCCATTTCACCTGATCAAAGGCACGATGTGCTTCTAAAGAAATGATTACCGTCTCTTCAGTGTGTTCTGTATACAAAATATGGAACAAGCGGCGTAAATTAAAGTTCATATGCCTACCTGGCATGAACCCTGTTTGGTCAGGATGAATAATAGAACAAATGTGCTCCTTAAATCTATTGGCTAAGAACCCCACTCATAGTTTGATTTGACATACGCATGTACCCTATATTCGCTTTAGGAGAAGAGTGAACCCATCCCTACCTTGCTCAGTGTGCGGTGATGCTAACCACAGTACAGTAGACCAATTCCCCTATAAGGCGATGAGGCTGTGGAATCTGTGTATTCAAGTGTGTGTGATTTTGCATGGCTAGGTGTGAAAGTAATCTACCAGAATATACAGAGAGTGGCTTTAAACGATAATCTGTTCTATACATGTGTTGCTGTGAATGACGTGATTGAGGTGAAAGCAATGGTTGATAGCGGATCTATGACCTGCACACTGAGCTCAGCGGTGGTGCCACGCCGGCAAGAAGCTGGAGCGTTATCGGATGGTTCCCTCAACCTGGTTGATGTGGTGCTAGTTGGGTGTGGGAGTTTGAAGACCGGGCCCGAGGCAGTGTGTGAGTTGGTGCTTACGTTTTGCCATAAAGCCTCTGTCCCTGTCTTGGTTGTGGATGGCCAAACTAATGAACTAGCAGCAACATTATTAAATACCTACGTGTAATGAAGTCAAGTGACTTCCTGAAGACACAGTTGACTTTTCTCTCTTCTGGCCAGTGTAGAGAGGTGGCAGCGAAGTGATGTGCCGGACAGAGTGGGTACGCTGAGGCTGAAGCGGGCTGTTACTTTGGAGTTGATGCAGGAGCACTTGGTCTGGGCACGGCTGAAGAACACTCAGAGCATTTCAGCTTATGGTGCTGTTGTCATTGAAACCACAAGTGCTTGCTCAAGAGCTATGAACATATACATATATACAGTATATGTATATGGTCCTAGCTCACAACAACACATAGAATTGGCTGTAATGTTTTCCAGTTTGGGTGTAAAAGACTAAGAACAAGGCTTTCAAATGAGCTATAATTTAGTTTAGGTTTAGTATTAATAATAGGCTTGAGTCGAAGATGGCTGCAACATTGCTCTATTTAACCAGAGTCCCAACGAATATGAGTATTAATATGACTGGGAGGAGTGGATTCATTTAGGCTAACGTATTCTTCATGACACAGCCAGCCTTTGGTACGTTTACTAGTACAGATTTAGATGACAAAGATCTGATATTTAAAAGTCCCTATTTAATTCTCCAATTTTTGTTCTGCAGCATTCCTGGGTGGTAAGGATGCTCACTCCGTCCTGAAGCGTTTCCCACGAGCCAATGGCTTCCTGGAGGAGTTGAGACAGGGGAACATTGAGAGGGAATGTGGTGAGGAGAGCTGCAGCTTCGAAGAGGCAAATGAAGTGTTCGAGATCAAAGAGAGAACGGTGAGCCAGTGCAACTTCTTCAAATATATTATGTTTATCAATTATAGTAGTATGATATTAGTATAGTGATTGTGGAGTAGAGACTAACTGTGGTAATAAAGTCCCTACCACAGCCAGTACCTTTACGTGTACACTAGGGTGGCATGATTTAATACAATCATAATCTAGATTCATGTCTCTATGTGATCTAATTTTTGTGTGACAATGATTCTGCTATGTTTGTATCTTCAGCAACAAATGACATACATAATTATGACCTACAAATATTCACTGATTCATCAATAAAAAACGCTGCGCTGAGTCGCTCTCGGTTAGCTTTATAGCTAGGATAACATTAGCAGCGTAGCAGCCAATCAGAGGCAGAGTAGGGGCGGGTCTTCCCACAAGGCATGAGTAGGTGCGTCCAGCGATTCAGTTTTGTGAATAGAACTAGTAGCCTAAACTAGGTTTTTGATCATTTTTGCTTCAAACTGTATTTATTTAAAGGTCCCATGGCATGAAAATGTCACTTTATGAGTTTTTTTAACATTAATATGCCATATGCCTATGGTCCCCCAGTGGCTAGAAATGGCGATAGGTGTAAACCACGCCCTGGGTATCCTGCTCTGCCTTTGAGAAAATGAAAGCTCAGATGGGCCGATCTGGAATCTTTCCTTTATGACGTCATAAGGGGAAAGGTTACCTCCCCTTTCTCTGCTTTGCCCGCCCAGAGAATATGGCCCGCCCATGAGAAAGAGAGAGACATCATGGCTTGCAAACGAGCAAAATATGGCAGTTGGTCAAGGCCACACCTCCACCTTGCCCCCCCTCTCTCCTCCTCAATAGCATTTAAAGCTACAGACACAGAAATGGCACGTCCTAAGGAAAGATCATTGTGGGACTGGCTCATAGTGGCTGTAATTCTACACCAAGGCTGAATTTTGGGAGACTTCGGATACAGTATTAGGGGACCACTGAGGCCTATATGAAAGCATCCAAAAAGCAGCATGTCATAGGACCTTGAATATTTATCAGGGCTCCAGAGCCCAGACCAAATGTTCGCATTTTGCGACCAAAATTTGAGAGTGTGTGACTGAATTTTACATCCAGTTGCACATGTGCGACCAGTAAAAACGTTTTTTTACACGTTAAATGTGGAAGGGGCATGTCAATGAATCCGGAATCTGTGGCAGGCCAATGAGTGTGAGAAGGATAACCTAAGTGCGTCTGAACAATTGGCCCTAGTGTGCTAGTGCCAGAGTCTACAGTGTCACAGTCAGATGATGATTCAGAGTCAGAGGTTTGTGTGGCAAAAAAGGCCCAACCCACCATTTTCGGGAAGACTGGCTGCAAGAATTCAGCTGGTTGAGGTACTGTAAGGAGACAAACTCCATGAACTGTGAATGTTGCAGTCGCTACCCCAGAACTGCGGGGAATACGAAGTTCGCTAACAGTGCAGGCACTTCGCAGTTTAAACACAATCTTAGCCTCAAGCACAGAGTATGCCGTGACAAATTAAAAAGCAATCCCACTGACGGTTCGCTTTCGTGGGGTCACACTCATCGTCCCCACATGCTGTTGCACAGCGCTGTTGTTATCATATTTCCGTGAAAATCATGATGTTGCCCTCCATAATACATTTACGAGTGGTGACCCGCAGCCGAAGATCATCCATTTGTTTGCTAAAGACATTGAGACGTACATTGGAGAAGAAAATGTTGCATAGTAATAGCCGATAAGGAGTTAGCATTAGCCTACCGTTAGCCCTCCTCTTTCCCTCACTTTGTTTACGTCTCATCCCAGCTTGCGTGCACTTCCGGTCGGCGGAACTGTGTTGATAGACCTCGGCAGTGCTGTAGTGCACTGATTTATATGCATTTTTTAACGTCAGCTCCGAAATTTGCCACACGCTGCTGTACTGCTCTCTCACTTGGGTGAGAGAGATAGAAATGTGACAGCAGAGAGCGGAGACCCCTTCTATGGAAAAAAATACACAGGATGCTAAATATATTAGAGAAACCAGAATGTGGTTTTGCATTATCTTGTTGAAATATGCATGGACATCCCTGGAAAAGATGTCTTCTTGAAGGCAGCATATTGTGCTCCAAAATCTCTATGTACTTTTCAGCATTAATGGTGCCATCACAGAAGTGCAAGTTACCTTTGCCAAAGGCACTGACAAAACCCCATACCATGACAGACCCTGGCTTTTGGAGTTGTTGCTGGTAACAGTCTGGATGATCTTTTTCTTCTTTGGTCCGGAGCACACGGCGTCCATTTCTCCCAAAAAATACCTGAAATACTGATTCATCTGACCACAGTACACATTTCCACTGTGTGATGGTCCATCCCAGAAGTTGACGGCGCTTCTGGACACTGTTAACATAGGGCTCCCTTTGGCACAGTACAGTTTTAACTGGCATTTGTGGATGTAACTACGTATTGTGGTACTTGACAAAGGTTTACCAAAGTAGTCCTGAGCCCATGTGGTGATATCGCTTATAGATGAATGACGATTCTTGATGCAGTGCCGCCTGAGGGATCGGAGAGATCACGGTTGGTCAGCTTAGGCTTGCGCCCTTGTCCTTTACGCACTGAAATTCCTCCTCATTCCTTGAATCTTTTAATTATGTTATGCACTGTTGAAGGTGAAATAAGCAAATTTCTTCCTATCTTTCTTTGAGGAACATTGTTTTTAAACATTTCAATAATTTTCTCACGTATTTGTTGGCAAACTGGCGATCCTCGGCCCATCTTTGCTCCTAAAGGACTAGACCTTTCTTGGATGCTGCTTTTGTACCAAATCATAATTACAATCACCTGTTGACATCACCTGTTTCAAATCACATCATTATTTAACCAATTTACCTGATTACTAGCCCTAAATTGCTCCTGTCCCAACCTTTTTTGGAATGTGTTGCAGGTCTGAATGACAGGAAAGGATGTATATTTACAAATGAAATTAAGTTGACCAGACAAAACATGAAATATTTTGTGTTCACATTGTCTGCAATGAAATACAAGTCAAAGTACATTTAGAAATCACTACTTTCTTTTTTTATTTGTGTTTTCCATACTGTCCCAACTTTTTCTGATTTGGGGTTGTAGTTATATTTACCTAACTATTTACCTTGTAAAAACAAATAGTGCTTGTGTTGTGAGCTCTCTCTGGCTCCCTCATTTCAATCAGGAGAGACTCCGTTGCAGGGAGTCAACTCATTAGAATGTGAGAATATAATATCAGAGATCATGACCATGACCATGATCAATACACCACCACCAGTTATATGCATGGTTTGCTATTCTTAACCCTCGCACGGCATACGGGTTTGAATGGAAAATAAAATACTTGTATACCATTCGTAACCCTCGCACGGCATACAGGTTTGAAATGAAAAAATAAAATACATGTATATAAGATGACAAGATGAAATTGCACAAAATTAGCTCATCAGAATGTGATAATATAATAACAGTGATCATGACAATACACCACCACCAGTTATATGCATGCTTACCATAATTATGGCTTTAGAGATCACTGTTTTGCAAGGACGTCGTTGACCTCGACGAATGTAAGAGGAGTAGGCCGAGGAAGACCATCTACCAAGGAGTAGTAGGGATGTACCTGGGACACTTTGATGTGCTGCCATAGTAGCAGCCCCTATGACCTGAATAATGCTGAGGTGAAATGTTAGATTTGACAAGGACTAGCTTAGATTATAACTAACAGCAAAAACTCCCAGGAGTAAGTAATAAAGTGTGAGAGAGCTAGTATGAGCCTGAGCAATGAGTAGTTAACCTTAGATTTAAAAGAGCAGAAGAGTGCGTCTGCGTGCAGACGAATGAAAGCAGCATCTCCGCGTTTAGAATGTTAGTGTTGTAAGCAGTACGACTTGAATGAGGCTGTATTAGCCGCGTTCAATGTCTGTGATAACGTCACTTAATGCTCTGCAATAAGATGAAGAGTTACCAATAGAGGTCATTTACCCATGCTGCAAGAAAAGGACGGTTTAAACATGCTGCAAATAGACAAGTTGAACGTGCTGAATAATGAAGTCTAGTAGACTGTGCTGCAATGACATCATGTAAAACATGCTCATGGTGAGGACATTGATATGATGATATCCGTAGAGTGCAGCAATATGAGAATCCCTGTTGCAGAACAATTACGACCGCCGCTTGCCTGTTAAGATGGAACTACCGCCACTATACTTAGGATAGGGATACCCCCAAAAAACTAAATTAAGCAAAGAAAAACAAGTGCACGCATGTATTATTAAATGTAGCGCCTTAGTAGTACTCAGATTGCTTTGGATGTCCCTTTCCTTGGCTAGGGGCGTCGACTGAGGCGCTGGTCTCCGTAGCAGGCGAAGCTCGCACAGTATTCCTTCTGTAATAACCGTTTCCAATCTGTACCAATGTATCCCGGTGGTACACGTGTGTGGCAGTTTGAATGCACATAACTGTTGTAAAAGTTTGCTGCTGAAAGGAGAGCCTGTTTAGCGAAGATTCAAGATAGCTTACAGTCGTTGAGTCGCTGAGAGTCGCTGAGATCGCCTCGCTTCGAGTAAAGACAGTCCAACCCCCTATGGGCGGGTTGAAAACATGCGGAACTAGCTGGCTGTAGTCCACAGACTCTGGGCAAAAATCTTCCGATGACGCAAAAATCGCCATTTTACGTCATCAGAATTTTTTTTACCAGACCCCCAATACAGAGATCTCTCGTCTCAGGGGGACATGAGGGAGGGACGCACGGTCATTCAAAAATACTACCGTGTTTCTACTAATACAAAGCTTAATGCTAAATCTGTGAAGTATCCCTTTAATGGTTGTGCATAAGGTTGGTGATTATGCACAGGGAAACATGGGTTACTTTGTCTGTCAGCCACACTGCTGAAAGCAGTCAACCTCAGATTTAGCAAAGGGGTTTGTTCTTGAAAGCTCGGTAATGGGACCACATGGCGCTTCATGCCTTGTTTTACTCATCCTAACAGGCTCTTCATATAGAAACGGGTTATAATGTCCATATTTCTTTCACTCATACTGTCTGTTTTAACTTCCACATGACCATTGTTTATTGTTACGAACGGATTGTGCGTGGAGTAGCCGACATTGTCTGTGCTACGGTTAGCGGCTACCATCTTAGCTTAGTCTAGCAACGCAGGTAAACAATTAGCTCCTTCTGAGTAACTCGCTGGTTTAATTCAGCGTTCTTTTCTCACCACTGCTGTTTCGTTTGCGTGAGAGGGTCCGTTTGTGGTCACCAGTGTTACTCCCTTCCTTCTTGCACTGCTTTCACTCGTACGCTAAGTCACTCCGTTGACGCTTGCTCTAGTTTCTCTCGCTCAACCACTCTCTCATTGATGTCACTCATATAACGCACCTGGCATTCTCGCTCTAACTTACGCTACTCTCGTAACACTATTTTAAAATATATTTCTCTACTGATCAGTACACTGAATATACAGTAGTTATACAGACCACTCCCACGGTTCGGCCTGCATGTGAAATGTAAAATAGACTACATGTTAAATACAGTTCAGTGTTTCCCCTATGTTGATTGGCAAGTGGCGCACCGCCACAGTTAAATTTCTGCCGCCACGGCACGGTATCAATGTTGATTGTCGGAGAAGAGCGCGGACACGCGCTTCACAGGTAGAGCACAAACCCAGCCCCCCGTCTCTATTCACATGCCGGGATTCTTGCCTGCACGTCACACACACGCAGCCGAGATGTGTGTGTGCGTTAACATTAACGCACACACACATCTAAAACACGCGCAGCACCTGACTGGGAACGATACAGAGGATTATCAACGGCCGCTGGGGGGGCAGATGAACTCACGCTAGTCTAGTTACTGTAAGTAGGCTACAATGAAACCTTCGTGAGTAAAAAGTCAATACTTATCAATAAACTCACCTGTATAGACGGCATAAACATCTGCTCTGTCTGCTCTCGTCCACTGCGCTGTTTTATGCAAACACAGCTACAAATAGCGATTTTTTACCAACAAGCTAAAACAAATAAAGCTGTTGGTTGTAGTTTTAGCTTAGCTTAGCGGGAATCTAGAAATTTGGACAAATTCTTATAAACTTAACTGCTGGCTGAACAGTCCTCTCTCCTGGAGCGGTAAATCTATGGATGTATTATAAGACCAAAACAGATACATGTGGCTACTTAATATGCACGTGAATGACGCGATCGTTACCTTCCCGTTCTTCATTCTTGATGATGATGCTGGTTGTATTATTTTGCAACAGCATCATTTCATTGCAAATGAGGCATACAGTATGAATGGTAGCCTGCTTATCAATCCATTCATCATTAAAGTGGATTTTCCACGTCAGTTTTCCCTTAATAATAATAATAATAATACATTTTATTTGTAGAGCACTTTTCATAAGAAAATCTCAAAGTGCTACAGAAACCACAATAAACACATGGATAATAGAAAACAACAGAAAACATATACAATCAATAAAATACATACAGAAAAATGCATTTGAAAGAAAAACAGCTAAATGATCAGTGGAGAGCAAATTTAAAATCTGCAAAGGCTACGAACAACTTAAGAACGCCTGCCTGAACAGAACAGTTTTAAGCTGTTTTTTAAAACTGTCCACAGACTGTGGTTTTCTGAGATGTTCAGGGAGGGAGTTCCAGATGCGAGGGGCAGTGACGGAGAAAGCTCGATCTCCCGTGGTGCGGAGTCTTGAGCGGGGCTGATGGAGGAGGTTTGTGCTTTGGGACCGGAGGTTATGGGTAGATGAGTGCGGGCTAATGAGGTCTTTGAGGTATTGCGGGGCGTTGTTGTAGATGCAATGGTGGGTGATGAGGGCAATCTTGTATTGAATTCTTGAGGTTATGGGGAGCCAATGAAGGTTCTGAAGAATGGGAGTGATGTGTTCACACCGAGGTTGGTGACAGTAGTTGAGAGGGGGATGTCTTGACCGGAGAAAGAGATAGTGGTTGTGAGGGATGACTGGACCTGATGAGGGGTGCCGATTTGTATGGCTTCAGTTTTGGAAGTGTTCAGCTGGAGGAAATTTTGACTCATCCAAGCCCTAATCTCCTCCAGGCAGTTAGAGAGGACAAAAGATGATGGTGAAGAGGGAGCAGCTGATGAAGAGGGGACCAGTGATGGTGAAAGGACCGGGGTGGAGCATGAATCGGTTCGCAGGTATAACTGAGTGTCATCAGCATAACAGTGAAAAGAGATGCCGTGTCGGCTGATGACACGACCCAGTGGCAGCATGTACAGAATAAAAAGCAGGGGTCCCAGGATAGATCCTTTCCCTTCAGCCTCTTTGACTGTGACATTTTTACAGCCTTTCTTTCTGCAAACATTTTCCTGCATACTACAACCATGTTTCCAATCACAGACTTTAACAATCACTCAGTGAACTGCCTCCTAGTCTGAGATCTTTTTCTAGTTAAAGAGTCAGTTATCATTATGGAGTCCATGTTTTTGAGGAGTTTGCTCACACTAATGTACTGTATGTAAAAAAATAGCATTAATTCAGTAAGAAAGTAAACATCTTGTACGAGAATAGGCATATTACGTATACATTAATTTCATTTTCTTTATTTGAAAGTCCGGCCTTGGAGTGTCTGCTTGTATATATGTGTACAATGAGATTAAAAGCAACTCTATTTCCAGTGTCAACATGTACGTAAAAGAAATGTAACAACATGGAATAAAATAAGTAGTGCAAAAAAAAGTATTGTATTATTGTACACATTAGCTACAACAATAATAGCATTACCTATGTAGGGCACTCCTACATTTTTCAACTTCGGAGCAAAATGTGCTCCTTGGGAAATAAGTTACCGTTATGCCCTGTTCATACTAATTAAATGAACTGGACTTTGTGGTCAAGTGTAGTCCGATGCGCAAGCACCCTTCCTTTACTGCGTTATATTCCATTATATTTTATATTTTGAATTGTTGTTTATCATATGAAGTCTTTGAGGCTCAAAATTTCCTGGGGGAATACCGCCAGACACTTTGCTTCATACGTGTCTCCCCAAAGGCCCTTTCTGAGCCAGGAAAAACCCTGACGTGGGGACTTAACTTCTATAGATGCAGCTAAGAGAGAGTGCAGTGCCCTGAATGTCCGCGTTCAGCATCACTACAGGCACCTAGAACCCCCAGGTGCTGTGGCAGCAGCTACTTTAGGGTGCTGTTGAAAGGGAACACCTATTCAAGCACATGAAGATGGTCATGGTGGAGATCGCACAAGTTTTCACCATGAGTTAATCTTGCTGCAAGGGTGGATTCTCCAGCATGAAGAGAATACAGTCGGACTAGAGTTCTTGTCTGTCTAACCGGACGCTTAGCTTCCTCCTGCACATCTCCATTCATGGTCTACATGCAGAGAAAGCAGTCACCAAGTGGTGGAGTAGTGGCTGCAGGTCCAGAAGACCCTAGTACCAAGCCAAATAGTGTCCCAAAGTTAGTTAGTTTGTTAACATACATATGTTAAGTGTTTAAAAGTCTTGTATAATGGCTGCGTTACAGACTGCCATCATAGTGATTCTTTCTTTAGGAGAGTGTTAAAATGTAACAAATGGGGGACAACAAAATGTGTTCAATATGTGTTCCAACTTGCAGAGAGAGAGTGCTTGTTTAAGTTTATGATGTGACTGATTTACATCTAGTTTTGAATCTTTTTGAATAAAAAGGTTCATGAATTATCATCTAATCATGTGTATAATGTTGTATTGATGTTAAAGGTCACTTTGAATTATTCTAATGATAATGTAGAAAAACAGAAAGATTTTAAATTCGGGATGATCCACATTCATTTGGGGACTGCTTAGATTATATTTTGGGACGGTTCCGTGAGGATGGTGAAAAAGTTAGGATAGACTCCTGCCACCACCACAAAACCAGCAGTATTTTAGAAAAGGTGGCTATTTAGGCAAACATTTTGTTTATAAAAAAAAACCCAATGGTTGAATTCGACGAACAGTAAACTTCCATCATATCATTACCCATCATAATTCTTTTAGGATATTGAGACAGATTTAATTTGCATTCATTCATTTTCACTTTTTAATTATTAATATAGGCTACAGAACAATCATATAGCATTTATAAAGGACATAGAACGTTTTTTCTGCAGTGACAGTGGAGGCCACTAAAAACATTTTAAATATGTATATTATAGTATGCTTGCTTGTCCTTCATCTATCACTACTAACTTGTCTATGAATGCCATCACAATTATTGGAATTTTTTAAGAAAACTTTGGACAGTAAGCGGCATAACATTTGGTGTGAGAGACAGCAGAGTAAAATACAGTGAAATAATTTTAGGGAAAACAAAAATGTGTAGGAAAGGGACCCCACGATTAGGAATCCCAGTTTTGGTGAACAACAAATATGTTTATCTGCCCTGAGTTACGGTGACCACATCAAAACAAGATATGAATGCTTTGCTAGCCATTTGCTACTCAAGGCCTTCCTCCAAATTTCTTTTGTGCTACCTGCTCTAATGTTATACACTAACATTAAAATAATTAATTTCAACCCTATTTTTCTATGCTTTTGTGTCTAAGTGACTGACATTGGTCCAGTATTAAGCAAGATCGCTGCAGTTGGCAGCAAAACAAGCTACAATGTAAGTTATTGGGCAATTGCGCACCCTCAATTTACATCCATAAATATGTTTGTTATGCCACTGACAGGCTCAGATTATTATTCTAAGTGTTTAACAACATTATACAAAGGTTTTCTAAGTTGGTCAACTTTTCTGTTACCCTTACCCAAAGTTTCCCTTTAAGTCTCAAGCATCAGTTGAGGCAGAAATGTGGAAAACATCACTTTGAGTCTATGGCAAATTTATAGTCAAGCTGAACTATGGTGGTTACAGACTGTGTTTCCCTTGAAGTCCACACAGGACTGAAGCAGGACCGTTGGAGTTTGGAGATTAAAAAACATTCTTTGCTAAAAAAGTATCAAACACTATGAAAGTAGACTGCATTCATAACTAGACAAGGCCTCTGTTTCTTTGCATCTGGCTATAGGTTAATGTATTAGGTGTAATTCCAATCAAAACAACACACTGGAACACATTTCCAGGTTTTCTAAATAGTAAACAACAGACTAAGTTGGTCTCTTAAGTCTAGCTTTTTATGCAGCTTTATTTGAAAAAAGAAGCAGTGTTTATTTTACCAGTAGTAATGATCATACTGCTTGTTCTGTCTGCCTTAAGACAATATGGATTGCATAGCCCTAATGTACACAAGAAACCAGAGTGGCAGTTAATAAAACCACTTTACCAGTTATACCAGGCTTATTTCAGGAAATCAGGCTTACATTCAGGAAATTCTGTTTTATAAAGGAGGTTTAAATAAGTCTGACCTAGGTTACCATGGAAACGTTTTCCCTCCAGACTAGTTTTCAGGCTAACAGCGAAAACACACCGGACGCATAAGTGTATAGTCGCGTAAGCGCAGCTATTTTTATTTTGGCGCCCATGTTATGGTACATATCCATATACGCATTGTTTTCATGGATGGGATCGCCCCGCTTCCCAGCATTGCATGCTAGTGAGCTTGCCACCAGTTTCTCTTCACTGACCACTGACAAGCAAATAAAAAAAAGTCTACATCCTCCTACAACCATAATGGCTACAGCTGATTGGACGAACGCGTTCAATCAGCTGGCTGCTCTCGAATTTCAAAACTGACCATAATGGCGGCTCGCTGAGAATACGCTCTTGTATTTTGACAATGGACACGTACTATTATCCAATCGGTCCGTTCATACCGGGCGCGTAGCGTCCGCGTCGACCCACGCGCTGCAGTGATCTTTTCGGCGTCTCCTCTATTTCTTGCGTGAGACGTGAGCGAATGTGTCAGGCCAGGCAGGTAATCACATACAGGGAGACCACAGTGCAGCCGGACACATTCAAAATAAAACACCTAGGTTCATGGTGATTTTGACTGTCTTTGACTCACAGGGAGACACATGATCAGGCACACGGAGAGAGACACACACACACACACACACACACTCACACACACACACACAGCCACATATAGGCTACAATTACCACATCTTCCCCTACTCATCCTGTGTCTTTCTATCAGAGAGAGAGAGAGAGAGAGAGAGAGGAGAAGGATTGCTTTGTGACGCGCCGGTCTAATTAACTTGTTCTGGACCTGGGCAGAACTATTCAAAGGGGACGGATTTACCCAGGTAGCCAGGTGCTGGCATAAATATTCAGCATGTGGTCCAGTCCTTCCCACATGTGTGTGTGTGTGTGTGTGTATATATATATATATATATATATATATATATATATATATATATATATATATATGTGTGTGTGTATGTATGTATGTATGTATGTGTGTAGCTAGTAGGCGTAGCTAGTAGGCTCGTCACGGCGATTAGCTTCGGAGCGAGTAGTGACTCTACAGTCAGTGAGAGAAACAAAGTGTCTCCTCTGTTCTTTCTGACCACGGTGGGAAACCTGCAGCAGGAAAACCCTCTCCTTGATTTTACGTTGGTTATGAACGAGAACGAGAACCAGGAAATGAGTCACGGGAAACCAGTTGCTATGACGACGGCTATGCCGCTGACGACGCTATGAGCCCATAGACAGTAGGACGAACCACGCTCGCCTCAGGCATGAGGCAGTACTACCTGCAGTACTATCTGCAGGACTATCTGCAGGACTACCTGCAATGGAAAATCGAGGTAACAGCGTTACATTATGTGACAGATTATTAGATCCAAGTATGAATGTTAGTGTGAAATTGAACATAACGTATATGACAATGTTGATTTCAATAAAAAAAACATTGTCACAAAGCAAGCCAATCTACTTTTCCATGCTGATAAGAGAATTAAAATGAGAAAATATAATGGGACAAAAAGAAATCAAGGAACATTTAGAATAGATAAAAATGTGTGATTAATTGCGAGTTAACTATGACATTAATGCGATTAAATATTTTAATTGCTTGACAGCACTAGTATCTTTTGGTATGCATTTCAGAAAAAAAATGGTTAGGATTCAGGTGTAATTGCAAATAGTGATTAATCATGATTAATCCACTGAAAATTCTGATTAATTTGATTAAAAATTTTAATCATTTGACAGCCCTAATATATATATATATATATATGTATATATATATATATATATATATATATATATATATATATATATATATATATATATATATATGTGTGTGTGTTCCTCTGCACACACCCACTTACCAATAATTTACAGACCCCTAAAACCAAATACTGTTTTTATACAAGCCTTTTCAGAGTTTTTAATCCTACTTCATGTCTACATTTGACAGAGTTATTATTTTAGGTGATTTTAACATCCATGTCTGCTGTCCCACTCAGAGTTTTATCCTTCACTCTAAAGGTCATACTCTAGATTTGGTTTTATACAGTGGTCTGTACAGCCCCAAGAAAGTCAAATCTAAGGATATGTGTGTCGGATCACAAAGCAATTTTATTCAATGTTTTTTCATGCAGATCAGGAAACACCTGTCCATTGCCAAGTTTGTAACTCTTTGTTAAGCTTTCCAAATTCTTCTTTTACTGCCCTTAAAGCAACACTATGTAACTTTTCCCACTTCGGTCCCCCTACAGGTTGTCTCACTGGAACTACAGCTGCAGCTAAAAGATACATAGGGCCCTATTTTAACGATCTGAAACGCAAGTATCAAGTGTGCAATGCAAGTAGCTTTGTGGGCGGAGCTCGGGCGCTGTTGCTATTTTACCGGTTTACTCCAAACACACCACCTGCTCCTGTTGTGCCCCTTCCTCCTCCCCCCACTCCATCTCTGTCCACCCGCTCCACCGCTCCCGGACCCTCAAGTGTCCAATCCCGCCGTAGTTCAACATCACGTCTCCTTAAGTCCTCTAATATTTCCTCATTTATGTCATCAACACAGCCATGATTCATGGAAATGTGTAAAACACAACAAGCCACAAAGAATGCTGCCACTTTTCGAGGACTGTACTGTAAAGTTCCTCCTGATCTATCAAACACCTGAAGCGCATTTTCAGTAATATTTTTCCTTGTAATTATGTATGGTTTGCAAAAATGGGAACTGCTGCGTCCATGTAGATGAGAGAAGCAAAGTGTATGTGCGTTGTGCACACGCTACATTATGGCCAAGCATGCGCCTCTAAAATAGCATCTGAATAACGCACCACTGACTTTAGACTAACGCCACTGACTTTAGACTACCACCACTGACTTTAGACTAGAGCCACTGACTTTAGACTAGCACCACTGACTTTAGACTAGCGCCACTGACTTTAGACTAGCACCACTGACTTTAGACTAGCACCACTGACTTTAGACTAGCACCACTGACTTTAGACTAGCACCACTGACTTTAGACTACAGCCACTGACTTTAGACTAGCACCACTGACTTTAGACTACCACCACTGACTTTAGACTACCACCACTGACTTTAGACTAGCGCCACTGACTTTAGACTAGCGCCACTGACTTTAGACTACCACCACTGACTTTAGACTACCACCACTGACTTCAGACTACCGCCACTGACTTTAGACTAGCACCATTGACTTTAGACTACCACCACTGACTTTAGACTACCACCACTGACTTTAGACTACCACCACTGACTTTAGACTACCACCACTGACTTTAGACTACCGCCACTGACTTTAGACTACCACCACTGACTTTAGACTAGCACCACTGACTTTAGACTACCACCACTGACTTTAGACTACCACCACTGACTTTAGACTAGCACCACTGACTTTAGACTAGCACCACTGACTTTAGACTAGCACCACTGACTTTAGACTAGCACCACTGACTTTAGACTAGTACCACTGACTTTAGACTAGCGCCACTGACTTTAGACTACCACCACTGACTTTAGACCAGTTTTTTTCTGGTCAGTGGTGGAATTGTTTTCTGAAACTGCAAAAAACTGCTTCAACTAACCTAACAACCGCGGTCCCGCATAACCTGTATCACAACGGTGGATATCAACTTGTTCAATCAACCCAGGGTTTCCCAATCCAGGGACGCGCACGTTCACATAAAAGACGTGGTGTTTGCACAGCACAACCAATCGCAAACATCTACCAGAGCCGCATATTTTACATAAGAGCAAACTATAATCCTACATAAATATGAAGAACACAGACACAGTTTTACAGGCAAAACGCAATACAGTCGCTGCTTCCAAAAACGGGAAGAAAAGCTGGCAAAAAAATAGCCGACGCTGTTATGCATAAATCACAACGCTTATCAATATCACTTCCCCATCAGTCAGGCACAATATCTGACCATAATTACACTTGTGTTTTCCATAAACTGCCGTTGCTTTAGCCTATTATATTATCAGTTGCAACCCTAGCAGTGGTGAGCGATCGTGAGAGCAAATAAAAAATATAAAAACATAATTCAAACTGATGTGCTCATTGGCAACACACGGTTCAACAAGCCGACAAATAGCCTATACGTAATTCCCACTGCTGAAAATCTATAACTTTCATAAAAATACCCATCAGGTAATGTTAACGTGATTGTCGGTCTCTAAATGTTTTTATTTTTCTGAGCGCACCTCTCTCTCTCTCCGCGCACCGAGCTCCACCTGCTCTTCTAAGAACGGTGACGCCGTTATCAATTGAGTACTGGTTGGTCAGTAGGCGGTGCTTTTACACCGGTTGATCTCTTATCTCCAACTTAACCTGCTCCCAAGCAGGTTGGGTGTTCAGCATAAGTTACCACGGCGATTGAACCCGGTAGCAACTGATCCACGGTCGTGATACAGAAAACCCTGGGTTGAACCTGAAGTTACCTCATTAATGCCAAATCTTGCTTCGTAGTACAGACCTCTGGTCTCCAATTTTAACCAAACATGGCAATCTGTTCTGGACTTAGTTTCCCCTTTTAAATAAAAATAAAACAAATATCAATCCTCAGCCCTGGCGCAATGATTTCACACACAAACTTAAAAGAGACCGTAGAAGATCAATTTAATAAGGCAACAGATCAGTCCTCCAGATAGCATCTTATCCTCCAGTAGAGACATTTGTACTTATCTTAGCCATTTTCAACCTGTTTTAATTTTATCAGACATCAAACCAACCACGTGCAGCCTTGATTTTATTCCCACCAAGTTACTCAAAGAGGTTTTTAACACAGTCAGACCCCGTGTTTTATCCATTGTTAATAGCTCTTTAATCCATGGTGTTTTTCCTTATGCTAAAAAGCATGCTGTGGTGCATCCTCCAAACCCAACCTTGACCCCTCTGACTTTAATCATTTTAGACTAATTTCTAAACTTCTATGAGGCAAGTTACTGTAATTACTCCACATTTTAATAATAATATAATCTAAATCTGCAACGTAACCATTAACATTTCTCAGGTAAATGTAGTAGTACAATGTTATCCTCTGAAGTACACAGTAAGTCAGTAGTACAGTGTGGTTGTATATTAAGTGTTTTGGGGTGTAAGTCATTTTTAGGTATAATGGTTCTAGAGCTGCAAGCAGTAATACCACAGGGCAAGCAATCGGGACGAGAACTTTTTATCACTTTATTATCATACATTGTTAGTGTAAAATATTAGTTATAGCCAAGTTAAGTCTCTAACAAATGTTAATCTTATTGTTTGATAGGGGATTTATCTGCATTAAGTACTTTTACTTTTAATACTTTAAGTACATTTTCCTGATGATACTTACATACTTTACTTAACATTTTCAATGCAGGACGTTTACTTGTAACAGAGTATTTTTACAATGTGGTATTAGTACTTTTACTAAAGTAAAGGATCTGAATAGTTCTTCCACCACTGCTGGCTTGAGTGATGCTCCTTTACGCTCCATGTTCAGTTATTGTGCACTTTTCTTCCAGTTAATGTTAAGAGTTTTTTATTTGCTGCCCAGGATGTTTAAATGACGAAAGGAGACGCTGAAAGTGACATAGTAAACGCATGTTCTTGTAGCCACTGAAGCCTGTGACTTTGTTTTTCAGAGAGAATAATTGGCTGGGGTCCTAACTGATACATCAAAGTCATTTAATAGTTTGCTGGATCAAAAGCTCCTTTCAGACATGTACTCTTTTATGTTAATCTGATTAGTAATATAGCATGTTGATCTCTGGTCTGAATAAACGTGAGTCATCTTTATGTAACTGAATAACAATCTTACAGGTTGGACCTAAAACATTTCTATATCACAATCAAAACAACATAAGTTTGAACTGAATGCTGTCTGATTAACATAAGGGATGCAGTAGCACATTTTTAGATTAAACATGCAGAGAGAGAGAGAGATTTACATCTTGATGTGCGTCTTCTAAAATCATTGTAATAAATGTGTTATCTCAGTCGTCATCTGTTATTTACAACAACCAGATTAATAAAGAAAGAGACAGTTTTAAATTGTTTGGATGATACTTTTGTATTTGTGTAAATAACCTCAGATTGACTGTGCCACTTGCATTTTTAATAAATACATTGTTTAACATTTAAAGAGAGAAGGAGTGGTGAAATGTTTCTTGCTATGAAGCTACAGCCATGGCTCAGGCTTGTTTATTAGCTTTATTCTAATTGCAGTGTATTTAAACACACATGCTAACTGTAATACTGTGCAAATATTAAGAATGAAAAATATACAAGTTCAGATTTTAATTATGCAATTAATGTAAGTGCATCCCAATGCCAATGTGTTTGACATGTACTGCTTTATTAAACACCCCTATGGTTATTGTAAAGTCTGTGTATACATGCAGGGGATCAGCAATCCCATTTCTCTACCCTGACTTAGAGAGAGAGAGACTTAGTGTCACTTTCAGTTTTAGCATGACTTTGATTCAAACAAATAGCTTAAAATTAAACCTACGTGTGAAATGTATAATATCTCCTTTGTGCTTTCCAGATGGAGTTTTGGAAAACTCGCAGCGTTTACACAGTGAGCAGCAACAGCGAGGGGCACTCTGAGCGTGCCGACACTGTCTACATGGTGCTTCCTCTGCTGGGCGTCGCCCTGCTAATAATCATCGGCCTCTTCCTCCTTTGGAGGTGCCAGCTTCAGAAGGCTACTCGTCGTCGCCCTGCCTACACCCAGAACCGCTACTTGGCCAACAACCGCTGCCTGCCACGCATTCTGGTTCACCGGGAAGTGCACACTGAAAGCTTGCAGCAGGACTCCAGCTCACGGCCCACTGTGGTAGTGAGTGGTGCTGAGAGAAGAGGAGTTTCCCAGTCGGACTCCCATGGCCTCCACCAGCAGAACACGTGTGCCCTCTATGTCCAGGACTCGTCCCAGTCGGTGGCCTCGCGGCTGTCTGGTGCTACACCGCCTCCATCTTATGAAGAGGTGACAGGACACATGGAAAGCAGTGGTGATGAGACTTCAGCACCTTCATACAGTGACCCTCCACCCAAATATGAGGAGATCATAAAGAAGACATAAGACAGAGGAAATAATAATTCTGCCATGGCTGCTGCAAAAGAAAAAAAAAAAAAGAGTAGTTACTGCCTAGGTTGGTGCTGCTGGTTACTAAAACGACTCGGGTAGCGCAAGCTGTAGTTCCAATGAGACAACCTGTAGGGGGACCGAAGCGGGAAAAGTTCTCTAGTGTTGCTTTAAACAACCACCTATAAAAACCTATGAAAATCTGACATGACTAAACCAGAAATAATGATTATATAATATATTAGTTATGTTTAGTCACGTTATGTCATTTCATTCAAACAAAATTGCCGAAAAGTAATGTTCTGTAACGTAGCATTAACCTGATAACTTGCCATATGAGTGGACTAGCCATACAGTTACTGTAGCTAACGTTATGTGGCAAATTCAATACTATAAATAACTATGAGCATGTTGAGAGTTGTTAACGTTTTAACATCAACATTTTTAAGTCCTGATTCAGAGTGTCCGGCTACTTTTAGGACGGACAGTGAGTCTGTTCCAGAGATGCGCAACATAGTGACTAAAGGTTGCTTCACTAAGTTTAGCCCTGTCACTGGGCTCCACTAGCAGCCCACTCCCACTTGACCTGAGAGGCCTGGCATGAGTCTACTCCTTAACCACGTCTGTCGTGTTTTTTTGGTCCCACTCCATTCATTGATTTATAAGCATTGCCTCATATTCTGTGGTTAACAGGAAGCCAGTGTAGTGGCTTAAGAATTGGGCTGCAGCTATCTATTATTTTAGAAGTCCATTATCTAGTCATTATTTTTTTTTTCAATTATTCCATCGATAAATAGAGTAATTGCATAAAGGGATAGGTAAATAGAGTTGGTCTTATTTTGCTTTGGCAAACTGAACGGCGGACTTTGTGCCTGTTGCAGCCACAGCAGGTGCAATGAGGTGCATGGAGAGGATTTGGCTAGCAGGATGCTCACCAATCCGTCCTGTAGCAGGTTTCTGTACACAACATGGGGCGGCGCTGTGGGGAAAAAGAGCTGGGCTCTACACTTGCTCAACAGTCACTGTGGCTGTAAGGATTTCTTGCCAACGGACTGCTGCTGTTTCTTATCTGTCAGTGTGCATATACTATGACTCTCTAAACTGTACATACATAGTCAATAGTGGAAGTATTGGGACTCCAAGACAATATTGTTTAGTTGTTCCAGTCTGTCCAGAGTTAGGATTTGCTGCTTTACGCTGTTTTATATCTTTGTAAATTGAATACCTTTGGGTTTTGAACAGTTGGCTTCATAGAATAATTAATAACCAATGGTTGCAAGTCAAACATAAATACATAATTTTTCCCTCCGAAGCTATATTAACCTGACGCACAAGATGGTTTGTTACACAAAATCATCTGAGAAGCTGTCATTGGAAACTTTTTGGAAAAGGGCAGGCACTTTAAAAACTAAAATGCCTGGCAGGTGATTGGATAAACCATCTGTCTTATCAAACACTTGCAGAAGCCAGTCGGGAGAAAAGCCTTCAGTGCTGTTCTTTACTCTTCTTTCTATAAAAATATACTCTCCCGTTCTGATGTAACTGATGCAATTGCAGCATGTACACTAACCTTTTTAGGAGCCACCGTTGTTATTTTGAACGAACAGTCGTGTAGATGCACTCATACACAATCATGAATGCTCACAAAGAGCACAATCAGCTCTCAATGAGTCAGTATGCGTCTTAGTTGCAGTGTGCATTGAACTGTGCGTGTCTCAGTCCTACTATTATACACCAACTTTGCGGTGGGTGTAACAGTATAGTGTTGTGGACACTAGGGCTGAAACAATTCCTCGAGTAACTCGAATAATTTGATTACAAAAAATCCTCGATGCAAAATGATTTGCTTCGAAGCTTCGTTTAATTAATGTCACTAACATTGTTAGGCTCACTGTGTTTCCGCACGGATGAGTATTACTGTCACACAACTACCTTCAGCATGCAACTTTGCAAATAGCGATGTTTTATAAACAATTTAAAATGAAAGCTGTCGGTTTGTAGTCTAACTGTTTATTAGTTTGCTACTAATCTTTGGAAATTTAGCTGCTGCCGGAGACAAACCAGCCCCTCTCCCCTGGACCATGCCGGTGACGTCTGCATTCTTTATTATACTTTAGTATAGTTGAATAGCCCTGCTGTAAGCTTTGTACAGTCACATTTACCCTTGGGTTAGTGAACAGCTCTTTTGCATATCCAGTGCGAAGAGCCAGAGGCAGGAAGGGGGTGAAAAAGATTTAACATTTGGGCCACCAAAAATGTACTTTTTTTATAAGGGTCTTGGTGGCCCATGTAGCTGTAAAATATTAGCATCTATCCCTGTTATTGTATGCAATTTGGCAATATAAAATGTTGCTTCTATGTATGTATAACCTTTTGTATATATACTTTTTTTTAGTAAACAGTAATAGTAAATATATTTACTATTGCTGTTTACTATAAAACAAAAGTATTTCTTATCCGATTAATCGATGGAATAATCGGTAGAATACTCGATTACTAAAAGAATCGATAGCTGCAGCCCTAGTGGACACTATACAATCAAAGTAAATAGTAATTCTTACAAAGTTTGGAGACATGGATTAACCATCACTGGAAACATGTAACATGTCTGTAAAGCTGACAGATGTTTAGAGCTGCACTGGGTAACCTTCACAATTTGTCAGCTCTTTTGTCAGCTTTAAATGTTTGAAGGACTCTTTTATATGATAAATCTTATAACATGACGAATGAACAACTGATGAAGAAGTTCAGTCGATGTCAGTAGTCATGTTTCCATCTAATTCTACAGCAAATTTTAAGCAAACGTTTAAAATAAAGAAGAAAAAAATAGAAAATGTGAATTAGAAGAGTTTCCATCAACTGGTTTAGAGTGAATAAACTAGACTACGCAAAGCGTAGTTTCGTCACAAGTTGACGTTACGCATGGTTGTAGATTGTAAACCGGCTTGCTAAATCAAAGAGTTTAGAATCTAAGTTCTTTATGTAAATGGAGAGAGGTAGCATTGTACAAGTTGGCCACCTGCAGAATCCAGGGTTGTAGCAGAGACATTTGGTGTCAGCGAGACAACACAAAACAAGTCGCCGACATTAAAGAACGGCTTATTTATTTAAGGCCACAGGGTCAAAATTAAATGATTTATTAAAAATGTAATAACAATAACTTATAACAATACATTATTTCACCACTAAATTCCTGTTAAACGGCAGCAACAAAAAACACTGGATGGGAAAAGGGTATTTTACAATAACTCTGAATGCAGCACGAGGCTGGCGAGGCGGGTTTCAAGTGAACGCAACATCTGTGTTGTTGCTACAGACTGTCGTACGTCCCGGTATTGGAATCCAATGGGTCTTGTTTCATAACGTGTTCGTTTTCATTACACTCATACCTTACAACAAGATATACATAAAAAATCAGATAACAATACTAGTGCGGTGGAGGAGATAGTCTTGCCAAAATCCTTCACATTGAACTAACATTGTAGGACAACACAATTTGCTCATCTTACGTTAGCTGACAAGCCGACAAGCTTGCTTTCCATTACAACGTTAACATTAAACACGTTAACGACAACGTTAGAGAAAACAATTATATTGTTGGGAGATAACAGCACTTAGGCCTACCTCAAACTGTCTGATCGAGTGACATAGCACCAAAGATGTTTTATTGTGAATTGTAACACCCCCCCCCCCCCCCAAAAGAAAAAAAAAAACTCTCCGGATCTACACGTTTCACATGGATGACATTTTCCCATCAAAACGCCGATTTTCGCCGAACAGCAACAAGCTTGCAAACATAATCACATCATCTTCTGCTCAGAGTTCTCCAACATTATTTTTCAGACCCCTTATCTGCAATCATTTTAAAATTGATTCCAGACCTGACCCAATCTGACACGTTAATATATACATATATCCACATTTTCAATAAATGATTTACACTTTCCTTCTGCTCAGATCTTCCAATACAATATTGGGATTTAACTGTTGACCACTGGTGGAATGTAAGTAAATTTACTCAAGTATTGTACTTAAGAACAAATGTTGAGGTACTTGTACTTTGCTTGAGTCTTTTCTTTTCATGACAATTTCCACTTCTACTCTACTACATCCTTTCCAGTTTCTAAAATGTGAAAAAAAAGATTTACTTTTAATACATTAAGTACATTTTCCTGATAATACTTACATACTTTTACTTAAGTAACATTTTCGATGCAGGACTTTTACTGTAACAGAGTATTTTTACAGTGTATTAGTACTTTTACTTGAAGGGTAACTAACGTTGTTTTCAACCTAGACCCTATTTCCCTATGTTTATGTGTCTAAGTGACTAATGGGAACAACAATCTTTGAAATTGGTCCAGTATTAAGCGAGATTACTGCAGTCGACAGCAGCTAAACAAGCTACAATGTAAGTTAATAGGACAATTGTCCAGCTTGTATTCACCTTCACAAAAGTGCTTGTTTTGGTGCTGACAGGCTCAGATTAATATTCTAAGTGTCTGACAACATCATGAAAGGATCAGAGATAGATCTTTAAAACCTCTTTGAGACCTTTCTGATTAACCAGAAACAGCTCTGAAGTCATGGTTACCCACCAGACTCCATTTCAAAAAGCAATACCTTTAGCGTGTATAGAGCCAACATATTTTCACATGTAAATTGGTAAAATATGTTGTGATGGTTGGAAAAGTGGAAAGACGACCTAAAACGGCTTTTCATAGTTTTATTTTGTTTCTGTCGACTTTGAATGAAGTGTGTTTTACGATGCTAAAATGATTGTTTATTTACATGTAGTCTGGTTGGTTTAGTGAACGTAATTTCGCGGATGTTTTTATGTTTAAAAAAAGGATCTTACTCTTTAACAGAAAGGTCGACCTCCTTAGAATTCCTTTCCACAATGTTGTCAGACACTTAGAATAAACCCATGTTTACTATTTTGTTTCCAGATTTAAGGATTGCTTAAGAACTTTTTTTCCATTGTATAAATAAGGACATAAGGCATCAATGAGGCTTTTCAAATGTAGAGAGGAGGAGCAGAATTGCAGAATATTATTTTCCCGTATAATAACTGTACAGTTTACAGAATAACAACCATTTGTGGCATCCATGCAGCCACTACAGCATCACCAGTGTATGTAGGCTACTTCTGTTGTCTGTTCTCATTCAACACAGAAAATACATTAACAAATCTAAAACAGCAACATGGTTTGCAAAGTTGTTACATATGATGATAAGTATGCATGATTCATTCCTAAAACATTAAAAGGAGTATGGTTTGGTCATTATTTTTACATGTAAAATGTAATATGCTTTTGGTGCAGCTTTACAATAGGATTTATGTAAAATGTGTGACTGAAAAACAAATCATATTATTAAGCAAGATTAGTTGTGTCTGTGCTGTATGTAGTCCGTGATGAGGAGTGTCTCCTATTTTTATATTTTGTTGAGTGATATTTATATTTTAGTTGCATATTAGTGGAGTTTTATCTCACCACGTCGATAAGGTGCACTTACAGCTTTCCGCCAGTGGCTTATTTTTGTATTCTATTCTTGTGTACGCTAAGTTATTCACTGCCTTTTCTACAGCCTGAAACTCTTTCACATGGGCCTTTGTTTCACCACATTCCAAAAAAAACACTGTTTGAAAAATAATGAATGATAGATTTAATTCTGTATGTGTCACGTAAAAAAGATATTTTTCTTTCCACCAAAATGGATGTATTCTATATTTAAATACAGTTGTATCACTCTGTTGTACTACTTTCAACTCTGCCTTTTTTAAACTTAAATTAATATCAGACTTGCATGTTTATAGAAGA
Organism: Gymnocephalus cernua; assembly: GCA_023631565.1. Lineage (NCBI taxonomy): Eukaryota > Metazoa > Chordata > Actinopteri > Perciformes > Percidae > Gymnocephalus > Gymnocephalus cernua. The sequence goes on along the minus strand of CM042439.1, from coordinate 27,926,475 downwards.
AATGTTGTACTTCATCCACCTTTACAAACTGCAGACTTTGTGCTGTCTGTGGCCACTGCTTCACCACATCTAGTACAGATTCCAGTACGAGCAGCAAAGTCCAACTGTTTATATTCTCCATAAGCTTAAGAGGAACTTAATTGGAAATCTACAAGTGCTAATGCAATATATTAGCAGCATGATGCTTCTGGAGTGTCTACCACTGTTTACTGCACAACTTTAGATGCAGCAAATAGTCAATATGTGCGATCATTTCAGGACTGAGAGCACAAAGTGTGCAAACTAGTTAGGCGAAGGACGAGCTCCGTATAGTGCACTGCTGTATTTATCCTTTTGATGATAACGACCAGAGATATTTGTGCTCAGCCGGGACGAGAAACATCCTGGAGGCAGAAAATTTCGAAATCTAAAAAGTTATTGGCCGGTGAAGATATTAAAGTCGATCTCACTACACTGAACACCCAACATTAGTCAGGAACACAAATCAGGCCAAATAGTCATCCAAGATAGAAGCAATTACATTTTAGAAGCTAACAGACAGTTGAATGACAACATACATTACACTCTTAAAACAGATGTGTTAATATCAACACAAGTTGTGTCAATTCCCAACAAACTAATGTGTCTATATAAGGACCACACAAATTGTGTTACTTTTAACACACCTACTGTGTTACAAACACACGTGTGTTAGATTTTCAAACACAGTAATTGTGTCAAATATAACACAACATGCGTGCTCCTTATATAGACACATTAGTGTGTTAATAAATGTCCATAATAATGATTTGAATTTAAATGAGCAGACACCCAATGTGGAATATTTTGTAATTTATTTTACAATTATGATAGTCAATACATTTCAATACAATCAATCAATACTTTTTTAAGAATATAACATTTAGTTAACCCTCATGTTGTCTTCTCTGTCAACCATGATGCAACTTTCTGTTTTTCTGGGTCAAAATGTAAAAAAAACATTCTAACGTTTTGGTCGTCTTTTTCGACACTTTTGAAGTTTCTGTCACTTTTTTCTGTGCTTTTTTGACATAGTTTAATTGGCAATGGTTTAACAACGTTTAATTATCAATTTTTCTTTACATGCTATAAAATTAAATAAAACACCCACATTCAATGAAAGTAGTGAACTGATTATGTATTTAACTTGTTAAGAGCGTTGTATGGAACCATCCACGTTATTTTGTTTTTAAATTTGGTTGAAAGAAACCCACATTTCTGATGTAGAAACTTTTTGAAAATTGGTCAGATTTGACCCGAGGAAACAGGAGGGTTAAACTTACACAATTTTGTACCTGGGATTTAAGTTAACTCTATCTTCCTGGAAACTTGACATCAATGGTCTGACATCTGCGAGGTCATTAATGCTAACCACTTCAAACATATTTGTTTTTTCCATCACATAAGCATAGTAATGATCGTCAAAAAACTGAACTGATAACATTTTGACAAACATTAATAACTCTTTGTCACATTCTGGAAGGATGTGAACTATTTCACCAAAGAGGCATTCGCCTCTTGTATCATATTTAAGGGGGACTACACTCCCTTTTCTGTATGTCTGACCAAACACACTAACTGTGTGTGCACAACATGAACCATGCTTAAAATGCCAAGATTTTCATCCTTTGTATGCAGCTTTTCAAGGAGCAGCTCACTGAGTTCTAAAGAGCCTACAAGGACAGGAAGCATTTGGAACTGATATTTCTTCAGTTTCCAATGTGAACTCTGCCTACTAACTAGATCCCCTATTATTAGTGGCAAAAAGAGTAAGATACACCACATTTAGCTGGCTGTCTGCCTGACAGCATTGTTCTAAGGTTCAGAATCACAGATGGCTTGTTATTTTCGTTCATGTAACCGTAATCAAAGCTTGACATTCTACTGTTAAGCTGCTCCAATGTAAACAGATTGTCTTCATATCGCAGCAACACCTTCTAATACATCATGCATGATGTCTACACAAACACCCTCTGTTACATGGAAGTATTTAAGTGTATTCAAACAAGAGTCCTGCTTGATGCCTGTGGAAGTGGAATCGTTCACCGTTACATGTTGTTGATAATTGTCTTTAGTACGCTTTTCAAACTCATCTTCTTCAAAGACATGTTGAACATTTTCTTTGTCAGCTAAGCAGAAGTGACAAAACACATTACCCACGAAGGGAATGACAAGCAAGGTTGTCAGCTGTCAAAGGCAAATGGTACCATAAAGCAAATGGGTTTGACCTTTGATGTCAACTGCAATACCATGACTTTCCAGATATTTGATGTATTCTAACAATGGCTGCAGTATTTTTGTAAACCCATAGGTTTCTTTGTCTATAGAGTTAAAAAGGAGACAAATAAATGTTTGCCAGAAGGAGACACAAATAAATGTTTGCCAGAGATGAGTTGTACTCGGCAGGCAAGTTCCTCAAGAAAAAAATACACAGCTCCCATTTTGTGTATTTTGGTTTTTGTGACAGTTCAGGGAATAGTGGACCCAAATGCAGAGGCAGGCAGGCGAAGGATTGAACTCAGGGGTTTAATAAACAAAAGCAGGAGATCCAAAAAGAGGTAGGCAAAAATGACACAAGAAAACCAACGAAAGAAGGCAAAAACTAAGGTACAAAAATAAAGAAAACACAAGGAACAAACTTACAGAAAAACTGCAAACTGACAGGGCACAGTACGAGCACAAAATGGACAAGGGGAAACACAAAGACTAAGTACACAGGGTAACGAGGGAGCTGACACAAGGGCGAGAAACATCAGGCAATCACAAGGGCGGGAAAACACAGGAAGTAACACTAGACATAACAAGGAAAAACAGACAACCTTCAAAATAAAACAGGAAATGGGAAAAACTAACAGAAAACATGAAATCAACTAAACACAGAAACTTGACAACACTAGACCACACAAGGGAGAACAGAGAACACAGGAACTAACAAAACATACACAATTGAGAATACACAACAAAAAACAGGAAAAAGCTACAGAAATACCCACAACCACAACAGTACCCCCTCTCCAAGGGATGGATCCCAGACGTCCCCCAAAAAAAAAAAAAAAAAAAAACCCAGGAAGGGCGGAAAGGGATCTGGAGGGGGAAAAAAACAAAGGAACTCGGGGGACGGAGGCACTAGGGACAGGGAACCGGGGGCACTGAGAAACAGTGGGACCTGGGAACAGGGCACTCAGGGACTGGACAGACTTGGACGGGACAGACTCGGATAGGACAGTCTCGGACACAGACGGAACAGACTCTGACTGGACAGACATAGATGGGAAAGACAGATGGGACAGACACAGACGGGACAGACTCAGACGGGAGACACGCAGACACAGACGGGACAGACTCGGACCTAGGGGCAGGGAAAGTAATAAAGACACAGATCGTGAGGGGGACAGAGACGGGCACAGTGACAGGGACGGGCACGTTGACAGGGACAAAGACGGGCACGGTGACAGGGACAAAGACGGGCACGGTGACAGGGACGGGCACGTTGACAGGGACAAAGACGGGCACGGTGACAGGAACAAAGACGGGCACGGTGACAGGGACAGAGACGGGCACAGAGACAAGGGACGGGTCAGCTAGACCTGAGTCAGGGGACGGGGCAGCTGGACTCGAGTCAGGGGACGGGTCAGCTAGACTGGAGTCGGAGGATGGGGACAGGTCAGCTGGACTGGAGTCGGGGGACAGGCGAGTTAGGCTGGAGTAAGGGGATAGGTCAGCTAGGCTGGAGTCGGGGGACAGGTCAGCTGAACCGGAGATAGGGGACAAGTCAACTGGGCTGGGGTCAGGGGACAGGTCCACTGGACTGGAGTTAGGGGGACAGGTCAGCTAGGCTGGAGTCAGGGGACAGGTCAGCTGAGCCGGAGTTAGGGAATAGCTCAAGATCAATGTCTCGAAGAGCGAATGTTACCCGGTCAATGCCCTAGCAATGCACTTCTCTCAATCTGATATTCCCTTCAAACTGAGTCTTTCGGGATTTAAGTATCTGGGGGTTCATGTGGCCAGGTCCTACAAATCTCTTTATGCTGTAAACTTTTCTACCATATTAACTGAGATTAAGGCTGATTTCCAAAGATGGGGTTCCCTCCCCCCTTTCCCTGACTGGTAGAATTAACCTGGTCAAAATGAATGTCCTCCCAAAATTCCTGTTTCTGTTCCAGTGCCTACCTATGGTGCCTACCAAAAGCATTGATTCAGTTATATCTAATTTTTCTGTGGAATGGTAAGACACCTAGAGTTGGACTAAAAGTACTTCAGAATTGCAAATTTGATGGTGGCCTTTCTCTACCAAATTTCAGAGTTTATTATTGGGCTGCGAATATAACTAAAACTATATGTTGGCTAAAATTGGTCAATATACCTTGGTGTCAATTGGAAATACAATCATGTCCCTCATCCTCTTTACTGGCGATACTGGCTGGCGTGGCTTCAGTCAACCCCTCTGGCTTTACTAGCAACCCAGTGGTCATTTCCACATTAAAGACATGGTTTCAATTTAGAAAGCATTTTAAATTTCTTACTCCCACCATATCAAGTCCACTGTTGAGGAATTATGCATTCAAACCTGCATTTACTGACTCTATTTTCACTTTATGACATGATAAGGGTCTGAAATGTTTTAAGGATTTTTATAAAGACGGGGTTTTTTGTTCTTTCACAGATCTAACCAGCGAGTTCGGCCTCCCACCTTCACATCTTTTTAGGTATTTTCAAATTAAGAACTGTGTAAAATCTTTATTTCCTAATTTTCCACTAATTCCTCCTGAGCAGACATGGTACAGTCTTTTATGATTGAATTTTTCACAAAGATCTTTAATTTCAAAGGTCTATGGTGTTATCCAGTCCTACGATGACCATTTAACCACTATGACGAAGGAGGCATGGGAGAAAGAGTTGGGTCTGGCCTTTGATGTTGACTCTGTTTTAAACGGTATTCACAAAGCCTCAATCTGCGCCCGCTTGACCTTAATACAAATCAAAGTAGTGTTCAGATGTCACTATTCTAAAACCCAACTATCACAAATTTTCCCTAATGCAACAGATGCTCTGGTTCGCCCTGTAATCTTGCACGTTTTTCTTTTGCCCAACTCTAGGAAATATCTGGCAAACTTATTTTGACTCCATGTCTAAAGTACTCCTCAAGACCATTGATTCATTCTCTTTGCTAGGTTCACCCACTCACTCACATCTTCCTCTGTGTCTGTTTGCCAAAGTCAGAGATACAGTGCCCCCTGAATTTTTCTTCCGCTGATATCTTCTCTGGCTTTCTTCCATATCCCTTCTAAGGTTTTGTAGTTTCATTTCAATGAAGCCGCTGTGTGAGGCTGGATCATAGTAGTGTTCTTTGGCATGGGTTGAAGGTAGAGAGTGGACATGAGGCGTCAGTCAATAATACCAACAATACAATGGCCCTCATTTCTGAAACCATTAACATTTGGTATATCAGTAAAATGTGGGGTGGGAGGGCAAAACATTTTTTTTTTTACTTACATATCATTCATTGTGTTCCTGGATTTTGACACTCAATTTAGGGAACATGGTGACAACATTCTTGGCATGACGCACCTTGTCATCACTTGATGGGTAACTGAAAATAACAGACAGCAACACCAAACCATTTCTGAAGACCAATTGAAGAGTTCGGATGTCCACCTGACCTTTTGTGGTTAATTAGCAAAAACACAGCTGGCATTTAAAGGGTTTCCACCAATAACTCATGTTTTGTAATGGCGTGAGCGTGGGATATAAAGGTAGCCTATTTGAGAGCTTTCCCTTGATATTATTAACTCATTTTTCACAGAAGTGGTTTTTACACTTCACATTAATTGACTAAAATATTCATTTCATGTATGATATGAGAACAAATTTCATTCAAGTTCAAGTTTATTGTCATATGCACATTAGTACAAAGTACCACAGCAATGAAATACAGTGTGCATTAGCACTCTCTCAGCACCAGTCAATAACAGTTTAAAACAAGATAGCAATAAAAACATTTTAAAATATCCAACATAATACACATAAATGACTAAGTTCAAACCGTAGCCCTCCTTCCTGTTGTGCTATCGTTCAATAGCCTAATTACCTGGGGGTAAAAACTATCCCTAAAACGTGTTGTGCGTGTTTGGATGCTCTGCAAACGTCTCCCCGATGGAAGATGGGAGAAGAGATTGTGTGCAGGATGACTGGAATCCTGTATAATACCTCGTGCCTTTTTAGCGCTGCGTTTCCAGTAAATTTGTTGGAGCGATTCAAGTGGAACCCCAATGATTTTAGATGCAGTCCTGACCACTTTTGTCAGTTGATTAAGGTCATGTGAAGTAGCCCTGCCAAACCACACTACAATATTACCTGTCAATATACTCTCAATTGTACAGCGAATTCCACTGTCAATACTTTTGCATCTCACACTTGATACAGTCAACTTACAATCCTCGTCTCTCCACAAGATCGCTGACAGCAACCCTCACAAGTAGCATCCTGTTTTTTGTGCATATGGTGCCAGATTCCTCACATTCTGTGAGTATGTTTGGAGCTTTTGTTTGAATTAGTAATTTGAGTGCCTCCAATCCACTGTCATCCAGCCTGTCACGGGCAGGTAGAGAATGTGTCAGTCTTGGCAGGGGAGCAGGCTGGAGAAAAACACAAACAACAAACAAAAGCAAAAATGTATGAGCCATCGGTGCAGTTTTAAGTCCCCAAACAAACATTTAAAACACAGTATTATCAACAGGACTGCACAATTACTTGAAAACCTAATAAAAATCAATTTGCATTAACCAAATCTTATTCAAAGCTTTCTTATCTCACAGCCTTACCGGACATATCGGTTCAATTTCTGCATCCGCTAGCTCAGAACCCGACCGGAAAAACAACTGGAATTTATCAAGTTCTTTGATGTCTGCGTTGTGATCTGTATCAATAAACTCACTGAAGTCTGCATTGTACTTGAGAAATCAATCTAAATCTACTGCTGAAGGTAGGCCATCTTGGGATTTGCTTGCATCAATTAATTCCGTAGCATTGTTTAGGTGGTAAACTTTCTTGCAGATCTCTCTGCCATCTAGGTAGATCGATGCCAGTTTTTTTTTTTTAAGTTAGCCTCCATTTGCTGATAAAGAGAAGAAAAAAATGTTTTAGTCATTATTCACTATGGTAAAATATCACAAAACCACTCCAACAACTTGCCATTTTTTTGCTAGCTAATTAAACCATATAGCAGGGGTCAGAAAGTAAGATTAGATTTATAGATAGTGCCATATTTGATTAATGAAATTATCTTACCAAACTGTTTTATTTCAACCTTTCAAGGCCCGTCACTCTCTTGTAGCACTGAACAGAAAAAGAAAAAATAAACAGGTGAGTAACAGACAATACCATGACCAATACTCAAGCTGCATTGACGTTCACAGGAGATTGCTCTGAAAAAACTCTCGAACAAAGTAAACTTAAAAGGCATCTCACGACAAAACAACTCAATAAACAGCAATAAAATGTCATGGTGGTGTGCCGTGAGATTTTTTAAATATAATACAAATATTGTGCTGCAAGAAAAAAAGGTTTGGGAAACACTGATTTACACCACTGGCGTTGCAACTACTCAATGGTTACAGTGTTTCCTTTAGGATTTTTTTTAGCAGTGGGGGGCAGGTCTGTCAGAACAACAACCCCCAGCCGCCAAATGTTTTACTATGAAACGGAACTGACACAACACAAACAAATATATTTATTCACCTATATTCACACACAACAAGGCACACTTTCAGTGGTGATTTAACTTTTTGAGGAACTATAGGGCACTTAAGATCCACAACAGGTCCACAAAATGAACCAAAATCCTGAATAAACCAGGGATTAACAACACGTGTGCCAAATCGACCGCTCTCCGGGACATGCACCCACGGCAATCAAACGTGACCAGCCTCAGTCGTCAGGGCCCAAGCAAACGGAAATCGCTATTTCTACACCACTAACAAGGCTCAAAATAGCACCACACCTCCACGGTAGCATAATGAGGGTCCCTGCATGTAAACCGAAGCATTGAGAACTTTCTAAGTGCACAGACAGTTCATTAAAAAAATAGATTATAAAGACAGCACCGCTCACGCGCACAGACGGGCGCCACACCAGGAAAACAGCCACGACCAGCCAAACGATGAACGATCCGTCGCTCGACCCCCCCTCCACGACGGCACCCGCTCCCCACACGCGAACGGCACCGTCCTCGCAAACCATAACCTCAATAAACTTGTCTGCCCACTCACAACCGCAACCGCGACTACATTATAATATAAAATGGTGCGAATTAACCAACACCACATGCAAAACTAAAGCTATGACTAAAGAGTAAGTGCTTAAAATAGCCTTCATCGTTAGAAAACGCAAGCTGTTACTAGCTAGGTTTTCACTTTCTCTAACTCTCCATGTTTCAATAGCGAATAAAAAATGCTAACCAATTTTACATATTAAATTATCCAGGCTGGCTAGCTAGCTAACTTTAACTTAACTGACATTAGCTATGATAGCTAGCTAGCTAGAGGGCAAACTAGGTGCCATTTAGCATATCATGGTGACAAGTTACTTTAAATGGTAAGCCAACTTATAGCAGGATGACAAACGGATATTAACATTGCCTTTCTATTATATAGCTATGCTTGTTAGTCACATTTATACATTAGCTAGCTACTAGCGAGTATATATAAAATGAACCGGCAGATCCCGTTGCTCTGGACGGAGACAAGTGAAGTCTATTAGAAGCACTTTTCAGTTAGGCTCGAGCGTTACTATGCAGCTGCAAACAGAGCTTGCCGACATAGAACATTGTAAGTCTTCTGGTAGTTGTGCCAAGATAAATCTCAATCATTCCCAATCTTGCAGAGACGGAGAGCGTAGGTATATGTAAGGAGATAACATAGGTACAGGCTAATTATTGCTAACTAAAATGCTAGTTAACATTAGTAATTAAACTAAACTAATGTACGTCGAAACTGCCTGCGAGCTTCTCCTGTACTGTACGGTAATTCCTCTACAATGCGACAGTAGGTCGCTTGGTTATGACACAATCGTACGGAGCCCTAACGTGAGATACAAGGTAATGGAGCCTTTTATACATTGTCGTGTTTCTTTAGAAATAAACAATGGGCAAATAAAGTCTTTAAACGCTTCAGAAGTTATTCGCTGTCAAAGTGACGCCAAAATGAATGGCAGTCAATGGAATGCTAACGGCAGGTGACAGTCTGGTAGCATTAAAATGGCGCCATAGGAGGCTTCACTCTGTGGAGAGAAGCCTGCCCCCTTGGTACAAGCTAGTAAATGTTAGCCAGATGGCTCTGATGTTAGCTACACTCATAACGTCAGGTCCCTTTTTAGCACACCAGCATTACAGTCACAACCTAGCTATACACAACGAGCCTCTCGTCGTCAAATACAAATCCCAGGGTAATTTACCTTTTTATTTTTGCGAACTCAAATAAAGTACAAAGACATTTACCTTTAGTCTCCTGCTGTCCTGTCAGTGTTGAAACTGCATAGTAACCAGTCCGTCTTCCAAAAAGGATATTTTTAGTTGGGCGCGCAGAGATGTTGAAGTAGTGATGTGATTGGTCAATGGTTTAACACATGTTGTGTGTGTCCAATCGTTAGATCAAACAACACACAATAGGCCTTTTACGCACTTCCGCATTTGGGAAAGATTTTTCGACCGCAAATACGTCAGTGAAGTGTATTAGAACTTCCTGTTATTGTAGCGGCAGATACGAAAAATGGCGGAGTCGAAGAGTCACAGTTTCTGTTGTGTTCCAGGCTGTTCGTCTTCCACCCAAAAACAACCCTACCTTTCATTTCATTCTTTTCCTGTGGATCCAAACCTGAAACTAAGGGTGCTCCGATTGATCGGTCACCGATCGGTATCGGCCGATAATGGCTTGAAATAGTTTGATCGGTGGTCTCCATAAAGGCCGATCTGATAGGCTGATCAGATGACCAACTACTCGTGAAAACATTTTCTACATGGAGCTAAAATGGCGGCCTCCCTACATTCACCGGTCTGGCAGTTCTACAAGGTGTCTGAACGTCGGCAGAACAGCAGTTGGCCCGCGGGCCGGCCGCGAAATAAAAAGCGGCTGCCACCGGCGGTGCACCGGTGGTGCGCCGGCAAACGTGTTTGCGATTATGCCATTCTGATGCTTCTACTGCCTCTGGAGCACCGCCGGTGGTCCGCCGACTCATTGCTATCTGGGAAAAAGACAAGACATTAGCAATTTGCAACGTGTGTGCCAAGGAAATACCACGAGGCGGAAAGCTCCAAAGACATTTCAACACCACCAACCTCATCAGACATTTGAAGGTTAGTCACGGAAAGGAGGATGAGGAGTTTTCAAAGTTAGCTAACGCTAAGGCAGAGCGGAGGGTTGCAGCTCCGGCGCCACTCACTCAGTGTGTGTCTGTGTGTGTTGGCGTGTGTGACTGTGTGTGTGACTGTGTGTGTGTGTCGGTCTGTGTGTGTGTGTTGGCCTGTGTGTGTCTGTCGGTCTGTGTGTGTGTCGGTGTGTGTGTGTGTGTGTGTGTTCTGAAGAAATATCTGCAGTGATTGAACGGACATTTTTTATATATTATACAATTATATATATATGTATTATATATGTCTGTGTGTGTGTTGGCGTGTGTGACTGTGTGTGTGACTGTGTGTGTGTGTCGGTCTGTGTGTGTGTGTTGGCCTGTGTGTGTCTGTCGGTCTGTGTGTGTGTCGGTGTGTGTGTGTGTGTGTGTGTGTGTGTGTGTGTGTGTGTGTGTGTGTGTGTTCTGAAGAAATATCTGCAGTGATTGAAAGGACATTTTTTAGATTTTGAGCTAGGACAAAAAGCCAAACAATTCCTGATACATTCTCTAAACATGTGTGACTGTTAAGTAATGGCGTAATTTTCAGTTCATAAAAGTGATTGTATCGGCCGATACGTCTTCCAGCAATCGGTGATCGGCCCCATAAATCCTGATCGGAGCACCCTTACCTGAAACCCAAATGGATAGAGGCAATCCAAAGAGAGGAAGGGAGCAGTTTTAATGTAAAAAGAGGTAGCACCTATGCAGGGGCGGATCTACAGGGGGGCAAGGGGGGGCAGCTGACCCCCCGCTGTAGGGCCTTGCCCCCCCAGCTGCCCCCCTAACTTTAGTGTTCAAAAAACTGTGCTTGTAAAAACAAACTGCCACTATGTCCACACGCTTCTAAAAACATTGAAACAAACAATTAATTCATATTAATTAATAATATTTATAATAATTGTAGATGTAATCTTAGCCCCCTGCCCCTCAAATACTGAGCTACGTCCCTGCATCAAATGTGTAGCGCGGCGTTCGCATCGCACAGTCTGGCTCGCACACAGCGAGTCTGCTGCGGTGTGGTGGCCCTGCATCCTGGCAAAGACTGGAGCGACTAGCTGCCCCCCCCCTGTGCCTCTGAAGGTGAAGTCAGTTTCCCCAGGTGAAGTTTAAACACACGTTTAATTTAAAGTTACATTTGTAATAAATGTAATGGCGAGTCAGCATGAACAACAGCGCGTCTATTAGGCTAGCTATGTTAGCCAAAAGTCAAATCGCTCCCTCATGACTGGTAAGAGCATTCGGCCCTTTGATTATTGTAGTTTTGATTTTAGTAAAGACAAGAACAGTATAATACCAAATATTACAAACTGGCATGTTTGAATTCATAACATTTACAGAGGGTCGCCGTTTCGGTGGCGTTACGTTACAACACACTACACAGCCCTGCTGAGACCGATCATTTGTATGTCATTAGTTAAGGAGTACTATACAATCCACTTCCTCTCACATATTACGGCAATAAGGCTGCACACATTAAACCAGGTGACATCCTTTACTGTCAAACTGGGAAAACAACAAATACAATGGGAGTAAGAAGGCTAGTCTAAACATAACTGTTGTGTGCATGTAGTAAATCTCTTCTGATGTTATGTTTGTTAGGCTACTTATTAGCTACAGGGCCCTACAGTGTGATGTAATACAAGGATAACCAAGGATTTGCAGGCCAGAGTAGCTGGAGATATTAGCTGAAGCCTAAAAGTGGGGATATTGTCAGCCAAGAAAATTCTGAGTAGTGCACAGGAGGAAGAGGAGGCAAATGAAGAAGGAGAAGGCAGTAAACTGGAGAGACCAGGAGGGTCAGAGCAGGGGAAGACCACAGAAGGAGATGCAGAAATAAGTGAAAGAGGGAAAGGAAGAATTGACTGTGAGGGATGAAGAGGAGGCTGCAGATTCAGAGAGAGGGACAGAGGCAGGGAGTGATCAGGAGAAGGCAGAGGAAGATGACAGGGAGGAAGAGGCCTGCAGTTACCCCTGGACCATATGGTAGTTTTTATTCTCCTTCCATATAAATTGCAGTACAGTCACTCAGTGACATGACATGTTTTCAGTTTTGGGCTATTTCCATTTGGTTGTATATGTTATATTGTATATTAAGTCCACTATGCCCCTTAAATTCCAGAGGTACTGTCCCACTGTCAGAGTGATACTGGACTGCACAGAAATAGCCCTGGAGACAGTCTCATCCCTGACGTTATGGTCAGAAACATTTTAGTAAGTAAACTTTATTCATATAGCACCTATCACAGACAGAGTCACAAAGTGCTTTACATGCAGCAAGTTTTACAATTTTAAAAAAAAGACAAAAAACAACATACAAACATAAAAACAATGATAGCTCAGTCAAGTTAAAGCTTGTCTGAATAGGAGTGTCTTTAGCTGTTTTTTAAAAAGAAACAATAGAATCGGCCACACGCAGCGACAAGGGTCAAACTACAAAAACAGGACAACATTGAAAGGGCTGATTGGAGTTGCTCCCAATGGTTTGGTGACATTTGTCTCACCCCTGTACACTGGCTGCATCTCATTTAAGGAGATCACCAGGATCAGTGTAATCGTTCCCTTGCTGGAGCCAGGAGACTATGTCATGGCGGACAAAGGGTTCCTCATTCAAGACCTCCTTGCTGACATTGGAGCCAAGCTCATCATTCCACCTTTTTAAGCGTTCAGCTCAATTCAGCAGGGAGGAAACTGAACAAACCCAAGCCATTGCCCGCCTCAGAATTATAGTGGAGAGAGTGATCGGTAGGGTAAAGTCCTTTCACATCTGGGACTCTCCTGTGCCGCTCACACTGATTGGCAGTGTGAATCAGATCTGGCTTAACTGCTGTGTTGTAGCAAATTATCAAGGGCCTTTTTGTTTTGAGGAGTGAATTTGCGACTGTTTATTCATATGTTTTATTACCTTATTCACTCTCGCATATCCTCCGTTTTATTTACCCCTCGCTTTGCGACAGATTTGTAATGCCTACTTAATCTGTAATTTATGTAGCCTATTGTATTATGTATTCTTGTACTGTATTTAATGTAAAACTGTCTCCTGCACGCTTATGCTTTTCTTAGCCAGGTCATCGTTGCAAATGAGAACCTCTTCTCAACGGCCTACCTGGTTAAATAACAATTAGTTTTTCATGTAAATGTATAAAGAATGTAAATGGTATGTAAATTTAGTGTTCCCACATCAAATTAAATATTGTTATATTCTTAAATTTTTTCTGTTGAAATGTGACTTTGATTTCACTAAAACACTAGATGAACAATTAAAACAATTTTGGTCAAAATGATGCATCCTTTAATTTTTTTGGTATGTGTAACAACTGATTAATAACTGATTCAATAAATAACATCAAACACAATACAAAATAACTACATTTCATCAACAGTAACACAGAAGGCAAAACTGATTGGTAAAGACAATATTAGTGGAATTCATGTATATAATATCTAATTTCTCTTTCATTTCCGCTATGAATGAGTCATCATACCAAATTATTTCCACAGTTAAATTTGATAGGATATCGGTAACACCATGTCACACCATGTCAGTCCTGTGATTGCCAGTTGGCCCTGAACCTGCCAGTAGTACTTATGTGAACGCATCAGACTAGCGTGGCCTGTGCTGCTCTTCACCTCAACCAGGCCAAAAGGAGGCGTCTCTGAAGGGTCATATGCCCGACTGTCCGAACTCTTTTCTTTATAGGGGGTAACCTTGACCAGAGTCATCCAATAGGAGAGCAAAACACTTTGCCAGGTAGAAATATGCCCTTATACATATAACCAAGAACCCTCTGATAAAGTACCTACATTCTAAATTGTCTGGGTCCTGAAAGTTTAACTAAAAGACCCTATTATTGGATCACACCTCTATAAGGGTCAAAAGGGCTTTAAACCGGGTAGCCAGAGGTTCCTTACTTGCAGGCTCTCCCATAACCATACTCATTGACTCAAGTAGTCTTCTAACAGGTTTTATTACTCTTCCTGCTCTGGTTGCCGTTGAACCCTCAGGTCTGAAGAAAGTCTGACAGTTCTGCTCCTTGACTCCTTCCTTGAGTCCTAGGTAAGTTCCCTCTTGGTGGCATGTAGTCATGTTCTGGAGTAATGCATGTAGAACAGCCAGCCGAGCCAGTTACACTACACTGACATGGAGTAGTCACTCCTACTGTCCCTGGGTTCAGGCAATGTCTCTTGTTCGCTTGTGCCATCCCCAATATCACCCTCAGATTCGCTTCTGTAATTTCCAGAGATATTACTCCCACTCACAATACTCTGATTGCTGTTCCCACTGGAGAATGAAATTCCGATGGACGACCTTACTTTTCTTAGTAGTAGGATTTCCAACTCTGTAGATGTGCACAGACAAATCCCTCCATGTGATAACATGTACCGATGAATCCCACAGATCAGCCAATTTACCTTTTCCTCTGTCTTTTCTGTTTGCCAACAGAACATGATCACCAACTTCTAGTGGGATACCCTTGATCCTTTTATTATACTCTCTTGCTTGCTTCTTCTGTGCTTCCGTGGTGTTGCTCTAGTCAATCTTCACAGCTTCTCTTAGGTCCCTCTGAAAAGACTCAACGTAGGTGTCATGAGCAACCACATCCTCATTCTTCAGCGTGTTGCCGAACATGATGTCCACAGGCAATCTGGGTACCCTACCATACATTAGATAGAATGGGGCAAAGCCTGTTGTCTCATGTGTGGTACAGTTGTATGAGAATGTGAGTGTCTTTATCATCTGTGGCCATCGCTATTTTTGCTCTTGCTGGAAGGGAGCGAATCATGTTTCCGAGCATACCATTGAATCTTTGTCTGCTCATTCCCCATGGGGTGATATGGTGTGGTATGGGACTTTTTGATTCCTGACACCTGTAACAGTTCTGCAATCAATTGGATCTCAATATTAGCTCCCTTGTCTGAGGTATAGGTACAGAAGAACTGATTCCATAACTTCTGTGCCACCACAAGCGTCTTGCTAAACACACATCGTTTGCAGTGGGAGACATACTCCTTAACTTCTCCATCCATCCCTGACCAAAATAATCTTTGGCACGCCAGATGAAGCGTCCGGCCCTGTCCTTGATGACCTGCATCATCATGGGTTCCTTTAAGAGCAACAGCCTTGAGTGAGGCAGGCAGCACCAGCTGATACCTTTTCCTACCAGCTCTATCCGTTGATCTCCGGTAGAGGCTATCATTTGACATCTCAAGCTTTTCCCAATGTTTTAGCATCCTCAGAACTCGAGCAGTCTCATGGTTTCTCACCCTACGTGAGGTCTCCTCCTCTCAACAAAAAATCTCACACGAGCTATGGCACAGTCTTCCTTTTGACATCTTCTGCAGAGAAGGCAGGGACAGCAGGCGCACCGCCCTGCAATAGACTACCAGAGCACTGCGAACTTAACATCACGTACTGGCCAGCCATTCTCCCACTCCGAACACAACTCCAAGAGTGCTTTGACTCCCTCTCTAGTCATTCCAACTTGGTCTCCATCTTGATTTTGTGACAGATTACTGGCATTGGTCTGGACGTTGACTGACATTCTAAATGCTTCTTGTATACACTCTGAAGTTAGACACTGTGCTCCTTTCTCTAGGGCTTTACTAGCCTCAAGGACTTTTGCAAATGGACGTCTGCTCAGAAGGTCAGCAGGTATGTTCTGTGTTCCAGGTATGTACTTCAAGTCAAAAAGTCAAAGGGTGCAATCTTTGACACCCATCGTTGTTCACAGACATCTAGTTTAGGCTTGGTCATGATATACGTCAAGGGGTTATTATCAGTCATGACTGTGAACTGGTTCCCCTTTAGCCAATGTGCAAATTTATCACATACAGCCCATTTGAGAGCAAAGAACTCTAATCTATGAGCTGGGTAGCGAGACTGTGACTTGGACAGCGTCTTATTTGCGAAGGCTACAGGTCTTGGTCTCTTTTCACCTTCAGGTATTTGGCCTAAGGACTGCCCCCAACCCGTCCATGGAAGCATCAATAAAGAGGACAAATGGTTTCTTGAAGTCTGGGTGGGCCAGAATAGCAGTCTGAGTAACCGCTCTCTTGATTTTCTTAACTGCCAGCTCACAGTCAGTCCAGTCTTCAGGCTTTAGACGTCTTGGCTTACTAGCCTGTGGCTTTCTATTTTTCCTCTTGGCTTTCTGCCCTGCGGTTAAACCAAACAATGGTTTTGCCATGCCTGACAGCCCTTCAATGAAATGTGAGTAGTAATTGGTCATGCCAAGAAAGGATCTTATTTTGGTTGGTGAAGGGGTTTTCCCATGACCCTCCATCAAGTCCACTGCTGTCACCTGGTTGATTGCAGACACCTTTTCTGGGTCAGTGGCAATACCTTCTTACAATGTGACCTAAAAACTTGACTGACTCTCTGAGGAAATAGCACTTTTTCTGTGCCAACTTCAGGTTATGCTCCTTGAGGCAGGAGAAGACCATCTCTAGGCGATCCAATGCCTCCTGCTCACCTTTTCCAAACACAAGAAGATCATCCAGATAACAGAGAAGGGGGAGATAATTCTGATCTCCAAAGATTGACGTCATCATCCTAGCAAATGTTGCTGGGCTGTTGCATAGCCCCTGAGCCATTCGGTTGTATTCATACAGCCCAGCAGGGGTAGAGCATGCTGTATATTTGCGGTCATCTTCATGTATTGGGATGTTATAAAATCCTGACGTTAAATCCATAGTGCTAAAGAAGCAATTCCCACCCAGTGAAGCAAGGGCATCAGCCTGGTGCAGCAATGGGTATGCATCTTTTACTGTCCTCTGGTTTAACCATCTGAAATCAGTACATATTCTGAGTTCTCCCGATGGTTTCCAAACTAACACTAGAGGAGAGGCCCACTCGCTGTTGGATTTACGGATAATGCCCTTCTCCTCCATTGCATCCAGTGTCTCCTTCAGTTTCTGGTAGTCAGATGGCGGAACCCTCCTACATGGCAATCGGAAGGGCTGCTCATCCTTCAGTCGAATCCTGTGGACAATGTCCTTTGCTTCTCCACGATCAAGCTTGTCACGGGAGAAGATTCCCTCATACTGAGAAATCAGGTCAACAAGTTTTGCTTTCCAGACATCAGACACTTCGCAGGACTGTAAAACCTCTCTGCTAAACCTAGTTCCTGCAGTTTTAGCATGCAGTCTTCCTGCATTATCTGGGGGCACTCTGAACCTGGTGTTTCTGCCTGGGTGAGATTTTGCACAGCTGTCTTTGCCTTGCCAGGCCTCCCTTCACTGACAGTGTCATGCTGCAATTCTTCAAGGGCCAGGCATGGGTGTAGCTGAGCCAGCTTGGTGTTACGGCAGAGGACAATGGGACGATCAAGAGGATTGATTACCTTCATGGGGATCCATTTATCCCCCCACAAAGGGCACAGTGCGTGCTACTAACACATTTCTTGGCGCAGAACGAGATACACTGGGCTCGACCATAACAGTGCTTCCAACACACACACACACACACACACACACACAGACACACACACACACACACACACACACACACACAGAGTCCGGTTCTGGTGGTTGATTAACGCAGATATGCACTGTTTAGCTTTCATAACGGGCCGGGTGGGTAGCACACTGCCATGAATCCACGACGCTAATGTCTGGTTACTCCTCATTTTCTTTTTTTAAACATAATTTTTTGGGCTAAGTTGAAATACTAATGCTAATGCCAGTATTTTCTCCTTTTCAAATTTCTGTTCCGTGACAGAATTTCTGTTTGTGTTTTTGCCTGTGTGTTGTTATCAACTGCCCAGTTTGACAGCCAGGCCGGGTTGCCAGATATACCTGTAAAAAAACGTAAACCCAGCGCGCTACAGTTAGTACCGCCATGACAAGATCGACAGAGATAAATTCTACCCGACCTAAAAAAAAAAGGCATATTTCTAACAGCATGTTTCTGCGTGACCAGAGACGTAACAAACCCTGGGTAAATATTCAATTCAATTTTATTAATAGTATCAAATTATAATAACAACAGTTATCTCAGGACACTTTACTACTGATAGAGTAGGTCTATACCACAATCTATCTTTACAAAGACCCAGCAATTCCAGTAATTCCCCAAGAGCAAGCATTCAGTGCGACAGTGGCGAGGACAAACTCCTTTTAGGAAGAAATTTCGGACAGACCCAGGCTCTTGGTAGGTGGTGTCTGACCGTGCCGGTTGGGGGTGTGATGAACAGTGGCAATAAGAGTCACAATATTGGAGATGTATTTGAAAGATGGAGACAGTTTAGAGCCCAAAAGGACGCAGAGTTAGCTAAATTTCCTGAACAGGTAAGCATTAGCTTCAGGCCAATTTATCATGGCTACAAGGGATGGGCATTTTATGTAATTTCAACATTTATGTACTCACACTGAATTATATAGCTTGAGTACCAAAGTTGGTTACTCAGAAAAACAAATTGAGACACAGCCAGTAAAGTGATACCGACTGGTCCTGGCTAACGGGCCACGGCTGTTTACAACATGTAGCCTGTTCAGTGGCCGTAGCCGACAAGCTTTAATAATCCAATAGCTTCAATGTACTTGAAGTGTGCACTGCATTATCAAAAAATAAATTAAAGTACTCTGTATCACCAGATACTTAATTTCATTAATTAATATACATTACAAATTTAACTGAAACAAACCTGAGTCATATTTGATAGTTAGCATCCCAGTTGAGGGATACTATACAATATCCTCAAAAACATCATCATCCAATTCAGTCGGTGAACTGTCACACCTTCTGTTACAGCTGGGACACCAAACTTTACAAATGCTAGAAAGAACAGGGACACAAGCTTGTGTAAACTAAATCATTATTTATTGTTATGAACGGACCCAAATGCAAGGCTCAGGCTCAGGAAAAAGGTTTATTGGGAATGTAAGAGAACGAGGAACTGGAGAAGTGGGGAGGCAGACACCAGGGACTGGAGCAGGGACAAGAGGACTGGGGTAGGATGGCGAGGGAGCTCAGGGGCTGCGGAGCAAAGGGAGCCAAGGAAGTCCAAGGAGGAGGCACTGGAGTACGGGAAGCAGCGACGAGAAGGGAAGGCTAGAAGCGGGAGCGGAGGCAGAGTGGAGTGGGGAACTGTGAGGAGGGGACCGGATGGTGAAGCCAGCTGACTGGAGGCAGGAAAAGTGGTGTAGGTGATAACTGCAGGCAAACCCAGAGACAAGGGTAAGTAAACAACAAATAGACACAGGTAAGTATAAGATTTAACAAGAGCTCGTGGCATGCGTCACCCGGGGTGGCTGAAACAACGATCAAGCAAAGATGGTGAGTAGATCCAGGTCCGAGTCTTTTATTCGCAATGTCTTGGATAAGTACTTCATTACCCACAATCCTGAACAATACCACAATCCCAAAGTGATGCCTCTGATTGGTGGAACTCATGCTGGTGAGGTGGGGGAGGAGGGGCAGCTGCTTGCACAATCCGTCATGCACATGCGCAAGATGATTTTCCGAGGATCTACGACACTGCACGATTCACGACCTGTTCCACACTTCGGCCGGCAAGCTAACGTTAGTTAAGCTAACAGCTAATTAGGCTAACTGCTAGATAACAGCTTAATTCAGTCTAAAATAACGTTAATTCAAACTAAACACTGGGGAAAACAGGCTACAGCTGACGTAACAGATGTTATATATTTTAATGGTTCTTTTCAGGTTTTATTTTGAGGGTCTTTTAAAGTTATTACATGTTGTCTAAGCTAGCGGTTAGCCGGATTAGCTGTTAGCTAAACTAACGCTAGCTTCCTTATTAAGTGGTGCACGGTGGTTTGTGGGATTGTAGTTCCTTTGCTCGATATTGAAAATATGTACAGTCTTTTACCTTTGACTTTTTGGGGATTCTCTGTTCGTTTTTTCATTCGAAATGACACGTATGCTTATGAGTCACGTCGTAGCTGGTTAGCCTAAGGCATGGTCTAAAACTCTTTGTATACAGATTTTTCCAGACGTCAATGGGAGAATTGAATGGGAAATTTACTTCCGGAACACAAGGTCTCTCGGAGTGTGGGCGGGACTGTTGAGCTCTATTCTCCCCTAAAGCCACACTGAGAATTGGCTTTAGAATGAATGACAGGTTTTCTGCCATATAAGGTATGCTCATCATCAGACACAGCGCTGCACACACACACACACACACACACACTGTTAACATTACCGATAGAGTAGCCGCAGCCAAGCTGGTGCGCGCCATCGTGACGTCAAAATAAAGTAGATCTTGCCGGCGCGTCCACATTTATAGCGTGCGAGCCAAGGTCACGCACCACTTTTTTTTCAGCAGCGCGCGACAAAGCGGAAACAGGAAGCATGAACGAGCTCCTGGGCAACCGGATGCCAGGACTCGCAGAGTGACTGGAAGTCTCTCTTGTAAACTTACTGGGTTAAGATGAGTTCTTTTATGGTGAATGAAAGGCTTGATCCGACAAATTAGGTCATCCAATGAAATCGAAGCAGTCACGTCAATGCTGCTGCCAGTTCTGCCGTTGTTTATCTTTTTCTTCTTCTATTCTGTAGAAAGAGCAACGTCGGTAGCCTTTCCTCATTAGCACCACCTCTGTTCAGGAGAAGACTGCAACTAGTGTCGTGACCACCAGTGCGAGTATAAACACTTACGGCGATCCCGTGACGTCACAATGTTGTGCGCCAAATTGGGAATGGGCAGTATAATTTACGCTTAAAACAGCCAAGAGAAAATGTTCCCAGCTTACTTAATTTCTGCTCCAACACATAAACTCATCAACTAATGTTACTGTAAAAAGCACCAGATACACAGTTTCGTTACAGTTTCATCCTCAAGTGTGTCGCACACATACTAATGCAAAGTTTCGACACTTTCATTCAGGGGCGTAGGCAGAAATAGTATTTTGGGCGGGCCAGTACAAAAGTGAGTGGGCCATTTTCAAAAAGACTAGAAGTAGCAAAAAGGACAAACTGAAAAAATAGCAACACTTTTACCTTCCAACATACTGCATTACAACGGCTATAACAGTACTGTCTACAACATGCTCAACCAACAAAGCTCAGTCTAAAAAGTTTGTACACAACAATATAGACAAAAACCTGTCAGTTTTAACCTATTCAGGCTAAAATATATTTGCACCAGCAGAACCAGCAGCATTGGCTCTGCACTGCACTGTTATAAAATTAACTATTTTATTACACAAAGTGGCAACTAAACATGACTTGCATGACATAGAACAGCCTACATCAGACAGAAATCACACATGTAACAATAACAATGCAACAGCATCATGAGCAGTGAATGCTACCAGCAGTAAAAGAAAATCAAAGAATGGAAACTTCCAGCTAAGCATTGTTTGAATTATGAAAGATATATTGAAAAGTGACCAGCAAGGCGCCAAATCTCAGACAGTATATCGAGTCCACAGCACTGACAGGATCAAACAAAACTAAAAACTACATCACTCACAGATCAGTTATCTTATTTAATGTGGGCAAAACACAAACACGTTTCAGCTAGAAGCCATCATCAGTGTTCACCATTTCTTACTAAATAGAAAGGTTACTTAATTAATAACCCAAGAAGCATGAAAGACGTTTTACTGAATGTTACCTCTGTGATGGCCTCCTCTCTCTCTGATGGGCTGTCAGTGCTGGGGAAATGTCTGGACATGCTGTAGGAAAGCTCGCCCTTATTTACACTGTAAATTCCATCCAAGAACACTGTCCATTCCACTTAAAAGAGAAGCCATTGTTGTCGCGGTAACTTTTAACAGTAGCCTACATTGCTTAAAGGAGAACTCCGGCCAATTTTTACGTTAATCTTGCTATATAACTATGCGAGACCTGTCTATAGCAACAGTTAGCGCAACAGCAGCTACATAGACGGAGCTGCTGCAGCTAATGCCCACCGCTCCCACTTAGCTAAACTGCAGTTATGGGGGCATAAGCTAAATAGTGGCTTTGTGTATCTTAACAGGACACAAAATGCAATTAAAATGTCTGTGTAACATAAACAGGGCCCTTACATGACAACAAGATGCATTTTCCGCATTCACCTACCCTGTTAGCCACTAGCTAGCTAGCTGTCATCTGGGACGAGAGTGTGTTCAGTCAGGCTTCAGTAATAATCATCATGCAGCAGTCCTGTGTGTATTTATAGCATATAGATATATATATATATATATATATATACATTTTGTGTTCGATCCATCTGGCGTTGGAGAGTAGTATTCTCTGCCGACAACAATCACGAGAGCACCCGCTGGTCTGGAGGATGTCCTCCGGAGGACCGGTGATGCCTTCGCAGCACAACACCCACACGAACACCACCAGTTGCCCGAAATGCGTGATCTTGGAGCAGCTGTACGCTCCACCGACCTACACTGTTATTTATCTTGCTACAACTGAATTCACACGGGACTTCAGCACGAGACTGCCGCTAGCCGTCTGTTAGTGTTTTACTGAACAAGGCACAGGCATAATTCTGCCCGTATCCATGTAGTTACATAGTCAATAAAATGCTCATAACCACTACAGCGTTCAATTACCTATTTTTGAGGGGAAATAAACCCAAAAAAAATCGCTGCGAATGCATCACCAGTCCTCCGGAGGACAGCCACGACCAGTGGGCGCTCTCGCGATTGTTGTCGGCGCGGCAAGCGAGGACAGTGGGCAGGAAGCAGAAGCACGGCCGACAGTCGGAAAACTACCACAACGATCCCCACAGAGAGAATACTACTCTCCAACGCCAGATGGATCCCACACAAAATGGATATATATCATATATATGCTACAAATACACACGGGACTGCTGCATGATGATTATTACTGAAGCCTGACTGAACACACTCTCGTCCCAGACGGCAGCTAGGTGTAGGTGCTAGCAGCTAACAGGGTAGGTGAATGTTGAAAACGCATCTTGTTGTCATGTAAGGGCACGGTTCATGTTACACAGACATTTTAATTGCATTTTGTGTCCTGTTAAGGCACTATTTAGCTTATGCCCCCATAACTGCCGTTTAGCTAAGTGGGAGCGGTGGGCATTAGCTGCAGCAGCTCCGTCTATGTAGCTGCTGTTGCGCTAACTGTTTTTGCTATAGACAGGTCTCGCATAGTTATATTTAGCAAGATTAACGTCAAAATTGGCCGGAGTTCTCCTTTAACACATCCATGGTGCATTATCCAAAATGCCAGCTAGCTAACATTAGCTGCTGAAGGCAACGTTAGTTAGCTGCTGAAGGCAGCCCGGACGTGAAATTACGAATCCCACTATGGCCACGCCAAGACCCGCCCTTCAATCACTACTATTGGCCAGGCGTCCAAGGTAACGTAACCCCATTTGTTCAGGTCCTATCCCCTGACCAATCCGCTATCCTAACCTTAACCACTCGAGGTGAAATACCTAACCCCAACCAATCAAGCTGCTTAGGGCGGGTCTTGGCGTGGCCATAGTGGGATTCGTAATTTTGGACAGTGCGCCTGTTGTTACCATAGAAACCAACTACATTCCGAAGGCGTTTGATCTAATTGTTTGATTGTATGGTTTAAACAGTTTTGTTTTAATCAGAAGGAAATACGCATTCAACACACACAAATAGTTCTGTTATTATTTCTTTTTTTACATATATTTGAATATTTTTCATAACAAAACGTATTTTGATCAAACTTGGCTGGACGGGCCAGTGAGTAAAGTGGGCGGGCCAGTGCCGCCCTGGCCCATTACTGCCTACGCGCCTGCTTTCATTACAACTAGTGTTATTGTAAAAAAAAAAAAAAACACATCACAACTCACCCTGTAGCTAGTCAGCGCAGGGACATTTACGACCGTGGTTCATTTTCAATATCCTTGAAAAACTTCCAAACTTTCTTCTTTCTAAAGTACACAGCGCAGCTTGCAGCTAAGCTCGTGTGTGAGATCCGGGTCTGTGAAGGTAGGCAGGCCGAGCGGGAAGGCGGCATACCCGGCAGGCAGCCACCGGCTGTCACGGCAGATTGTGGAGCTTCTTAAAGGGATATTTCACCGCTGGAAAGCCTAATATATCTTTAAATTGGGTCACCTATGTAGCAGAAATGTGAAAAAAAAATTTAATTGGTGCCTTCTAGGCCGAGAAAAGCCAGAAAATGTGTTTTTGGCTCATATGGATGAAAGACACCAAATCCCAGAATGCACTTCGCTTCGCTGCTTTGAGTCCACTCCCAAGCCACGCCTACCGCTTGACAGACAGACAGTGAGGCATTCGACTCAACTCAATGTGTTTTATTGTTATTTCAACCATATACACAAAACAACGTTTCACCGTGGCTCGAGTCAATTTAAAATATATAAATACACATTTAAAATATATAAAAACTATATTATATAATAACGACATACGAAACAGGCTACATTTACCGTGCACACACACATTATAGGCTCCGTAAAGTTCAGCTAAGCATACCAGCATTAGGCTTGGTGGGCTGTAAACACCGAGTATAAACACAGCCGTGAATTAGCGTGGGATGTCGAATGGTCGCCATGTAACAGTCACAAACTCCAGCGGTTAGCAGTTAGTTGGATACAAATCACCCCATTTCTGCACCAGTCCGTGTTAACACAGCTCACCTTCATACAGAGCATCTCTAGCTCGGATTGTCGGAAGGCTAGCAGGCCTGGTAGCTGGATAGTCCGGTTCACTGTTGTTCAGCCATGTTTCCCACGAAAGGACAAAAAACACAGTCTCTGAACTCGCGTTGGGAGCATCGTTGAAGTTGGATGTAGTCAAGTTTGTTGTTAAATGAACGGACACTTGCAAGCAGGATTGATGGGACAGGTAGCCGGCTAGCGTTAGCTCGCTCTGGATGTGCCTTTCCCCCGGCTAGCGCTAGCTTCCCACCTAGCCGACGAGGATGTGCCCTACCCGGCTACGAGCGAGTCCGCCCGTCCCCGTGCTGGTCTCGGTGCAGGCGAAGCTTTCGTAGTGGGCCGATTATTCCGTCTGTAATAACGTTTCCTGCATATTCTCTGCTGTGTAGCGATGTATCCCGGTGGTACACGTGCGGTAGTTTGAATGCACATAATTGTTGTAAAAGTTTGCTGCTGAGAAGTTCTCTTAATACATCCATGAGAGAGAGCCATAGACAGTAAAAGAAGCTCGGATTGTCGGAGGGCTAGCAGTCCTGGTAGCTGGACAGTCCGGTTCACTGTTGAGCAAAAAACACAGTCTCTGAACTCGCGTTGGGAGCATCGTTGAAGTTGGATGTAGTCCAGTTTGTTGTTAAATGAACGGACACTTGCAAGCAGGATTGATGGGACAGGTGGCCGGCTAGCGTTAGCTCGCTCTGGATGTGCCTTATCCCCGGCTACGGCTAGCTTCCCACCTAGCCGACGAGGATGTGCCCTACCCGGCTACGAGCGAGTCCGCCCGTCCCCGTGCTGGTCTCGGTGCAGGCGAAGCTTTCGTAGTGGGCCGATTATTCCGTCTGTAATAACGTTTCCTGCATATTCTCTGCTGTGTAGCGATGTATCCCGGTGGTACACGTGCGGTAGTTTGAATGCACATAATTGTTGTAAAAGTTTGCTGCTGAGAAGTTCTCTTAATACATCCATGAGAGAGAGCCATAGACAGTAAAAGAAGCTCGGATTGTCGGAGGGCTAGCAGTCCTGGTAGCTGGACAGTCCGGTTCACTGTTGAGCAAAAAACACAGTCTCTGAACTCGCGTTGGGAGCATCGTTGAAGTTGGATGTAGTCCAGTTTGTTGTTAAATGAACGGACACTTGCAAGCAGGATTGATGGGACAGGTGGCCGGCTAGCGTTAGCTCGCTCTGGATGTGCCTTATCCCCGGCTAGCGCTAGCTTCCCACCTAGCCGACGAGGATGTGCCCTACCCGGCTACGAGCGAGTCCGCCCGTCCCCGTGCTGGTCTCGGTGCAGGCGAAGCTCTCGTAGTGGGCCGATTATTCCGTCTGTAATAACGTTTCCTGCATATTCTCTGCTGTGTAGCGATGTATCCCGGTGGTACACGTGCGGTAGTTTGAATGCACATAATTGTTGTAAAAGTTTGCTGCTGAGAAGATAGAGCAGAGCCCTGTTTAGCGAGGATTCAAGATGGCTGACATTTTGTTTTTTTCCGGCCGAGATCGGCTAGCTTCGGGCGTGGGCGGGTTTAAAACATGCGGAAGTAGGTCCTACTACTGGTTGTAGTCTTTTGCTCTGGCCAAAAAATCTTCCGATGACGCAAAAATCGTCATTTTGCGTCATCGGAAGATTTTTTCCGGACCCCCCAATGCAGATATTTCCCGTCTCAGGGGGATATGAGGGAGGGACGCACGGTCATTCAGAAATACTACCGGGTTTCTACTGATACAAAGCTGAATGCTAAATCGGTGAAGTATCCCTTTAAGTCCGACACTGTCATATCAAATTTGCAATTGGCCATCAATTTTCGTAAAACGGCCCATATTTGAGCTCCACATAGTGGATTTCTCGCATAACAAAGTCTCAGCAGTGAATTTAGTAATGAAATAGCAGACAAACAACATATAACATTTCTGAGATCTGCACAACCTAGATTAATGCCGCGTTCGATTTACCTCGGAACTCGTATTTTCCGAGGTCAAAGTCGGAACTCGGACAACCTCGCAGTAGCCCGAGTTCAAAATCCAACATGGCTGCCCCCTGTATCAACAGTTGTGAAAGCTGCAGTAACATGAAGTTATAAGCACTTCTGTCTTATTTGTGTCACTAAATCAGTCGTTCACACAGGCATGTTCAACTTCTATCTATGGACATGTTATTACCAGTGTTGGTCATCTTACTTTAAAAAAGTAATTAGTTACAGTTACAAATTACTTATCCCAAAAAGTAATTGAGTTGGTAACTCAGTTACCACATTGTAAAAGTAATTAGTTACTCATCAAAGTAACTGTGACGTTATTTTTTATGTTCTATAACGCTATTACGTTCTATGACATTTTTAACATCAAAGATGTTTATATTAAGTTAACTGATTGAAGAATAAAAACACTATATACAGTATTTTAGAACATTTGGTATTTATCTGAACTCAATAGATTGCAGCCTGCCATATGATATGCAAGGATAGCTCTTAATGACTCAGACTCCACAGTGGACAGGGGGGGCATGTTTTCACCAACATACCTTGCAATCAATGTGTTGAGCTCGGCCTTGGTCACCTGTTGCTGACCCGAAAAATCGAGTGTTGCGTCTCCGCTTCCTTCGCTGGAGCTCATGCTAGCTGCATTTGGGCTCGGGGTTATTATGGGGTTGGTATAAGCAGCAGCAACAGGTGTCATGTTAGCATGTGTTGATAAGATTCGAGTTGCTTGAGGCAGACATGAATGAAGTCTTTTTTCCTGGGCATAGCGTGCACGTTACATAAACATTCTTGTCTTTAATTTCAATGAGTGAGAAGTAGTGCTGGTACTTCCAGTTCCAGAACGCTACCTTTGAATTTCCCTGGCTCGTCACCATTGTCGCTATCTTGTGTTTAATGGTAGGTAGTCACTCAGAGCGTGCAGTGAGACAGCGTGAGCAGGGCAACCGCCCACCCAGCCAATCATCACATTTGCAACGATGTCATCACATCACTCCCCCCCCCCCCCCTCCTGCTTTCTCCAGGCAGCTGATGTGTAGCCAAAGCCGACACCTCGCACTTCATTCAACCAAATTCTAGTAACGTGCCACTTTACATTCTCAGTAACGATAACGACGTTGCAAAGATGGGAAAAGTAATTAATTAGATTACTCCGTTACTGGAAAAATAACTGCGTTATACTTAAACGCCATTACTCCCAACACTGGTTGTTACTCTGTTTGCATGCACAAAAAAACGGCGTGATGGATTGTTATCAACTGGTATTGCTAACAATAGCTAACCGGGCTAGAGCTAATGAAAACAATGAAAATCCAACTTTTAAATGGAACGCATTCAACTCAGTATGACATCATTCCCAGCTCCGGCTTCCGAGTTCCGAGGTAAATCGAACATGGCATTAGAAGACTAGCTGATCTGAGGTCAGTGGCGTATGTAAATTTTGGGGCGTGACAAAGGTAGAGACTAGAGCCTTGACATCAACTATAAGCTTTGTTGAGGTCGCCCGTTTTCAGCAGCAGTTTGAAATTGTGAGATTTGCATAGGAAAGGGATGTCAATGGGACAATGGGAGGATCTATGTATGTCTATTTTACCCACCAAACTGTCGTAATTCAACTATGACAAGGTAAACTCGGTTTTGCATTCTATCACCCATTTAATAACATTGTTGGTCATTGTTGCAATAATTAAAAAATATACAGTATTTCCTCAAATAAAAACGGGTCACTATTTAATATACATAAGAATCTCATGAATTTCAACAGAACTGCCTGGAAGCAAGGCCAGCTTTTATGAGGTGAATCGTGTTCAGTTTACTTGAGTATAAGAAAAAGTATTGTTTCAAGCCACCAAAAGTGCTGAGAAATAATCAGCACTTTTGCAGAAATGGCCAGTTAAATTTAACGTTAACCTTACTGTCAAACACATTAAAACGGATAACGTCTGGTTTTCATCCTTGTAATGTTACGATAATGTTACCGCCGTGCCCGCATAACGTTAGCTTATACCATAAGTGTGTGCTAATGTTACTGCTTAAGTATTTTAACAGTACTGCTGCTGCTTTGAAAACCGCAAGTCATTTTGTTTAATAACCAGGCAAAAATATCGAAGTTCGTTCACTGCTGGCTACAAGTTAGCAATCAAAACACAACAAAGGCTGTCACTTGAATGGCGTTTTGAGCTAATCAAACAATCATAGATAGCTAATTGCTTGCAGCCAGATCCCTTGGCTGCTGTAAACTAGGGGTGCACGATTCAGAAAATGTCACGATTCGATATATTTTTAGGCTCACAATTCGATTCAACATCAATTTTCAATTCAAAAACGTTTCTTGATTTAAAAAAAGTTACTTTTCCCATGTACAAAAATGGGTTTGCGTTAACGCTGTTTAACTGACAGCACTACTATATATATATATATATATATATATATATATATATATATATAGATATATATATCTATATATATATCTCTATCTATATATATATATATATATATCAGGGGACTCGAGTCGCAAATTTTAGGACTTGAGACTTGCTTGATAAACATTCATAAAAGACTCGACTTGACTTTGCCTTGATATTCATGACTTGAGACTTGACTTAGACTTGAATCAAATGACTTGAAATTACTTGACTTTCTGTTTATTTCTGATATTGAAGGGGAGTTAACTTTACGATTTTAGAAAATCCATATACAGATGAAAAAATCTGATTAGGTGAACTGATTGGGTGCTGTTGCATGCGCGGGAACCCGTTGATTACTAAGTGACGCAACAGACAGCTGCAGTAAACGAGACTGGCCGCTACAGCTAGTAACTTAACGTCACGGATCCCTCTGCACCGAAAATAATTAAGTTGGCTATAAGGATTACACATCTGACCAGGCAAAGAAGAAACAAACGGCAGTGCAAAACTTTCCGACACAACCACCACCACCACGTCGAATTTCATCAGACACTTCAAATCCCACAAGGAAAGGTAAGTTATGAAGTCAGCCTAATCTTTTTAGCTAACACTACCATAGTGGCTAGTCAGAAGTAACGTTAAGTCTGATAGAGACAATTATACTTTTTAGTTAACAGGAAGGAAATTTGACTAAAATACGTTAAATGGCAATGTGAAACATGTTCTTGTCTAGCTAAGTATTATCCTGATTTATATGCTAGCAAAAACATTGACAACGGCAATGTAAAGTAAGCCGCTCTCTCTTTCCCTCCTTCCCTCTGAAACACATCCCTATCCCATAAGTTACAGTAGTAGTAACAACGGTCAGTACGTAAATTGTCAGCAATCCAGACAGGACATTTGTAGCTTCATATATTAGACTGAAGCATAATTAATATATGCTGTATAGCGTTGAGAGTCCTAAAACCTTAAGGTAGCTAGTAGCTCAATGTAGCTCTGGTGTTGTGCCGTCGGGCATATAAAAATTTCAACTGTAGCCTCATCTGATTGATTAGCCATTTCTTCCCAATTTGGGCTGATATAGGGGTTGCCAACGCAGGCTGGGCTCCAGTGAGTTGACGGGTGGCTGTCTTTCACCCACCACATATTCACCACACATACATAGCATGTAGAGACGGCTCCTTAGAGGAGGTAGGCAACGGCACTTCAAAATTTAGAGTGAGAAAATAATATGTGATGACATTAAACAGAATTAAGTAACTGGTTATCTGGTTATTTGCATACTTACTCAAAGAAAATTGTGTAATTTCTCTATATTATATCACTGCATTGGCCTACTGTATCTTAGTGTATTAGTCAAGGTTATTGTGTGAGATCTACCCAACCATCAAAGGAGGCAAGGAATGATGAAAACTGCCTTCCAGCACAGCTCTGGTGCATGAAAGCTAGGCCTAAACATTACATTTCAAGTAATTTAGTTAACACTTTAGAAAGTGACTTACAACAATAAAGGTACAGTGCTACTAAGATATTGTTAGTGCAAAAATAAATACTACTCATATAGAATTGAACAACAGTTTGAAACTGTTTTATTTAAAATGACAACTATTTATTGCTAAACTATGCAATGAATATATGATCTAAATCTATTTTGCTTCTCTTCCCTGTTGTTTACTGTTTAGATATGAAACATATGTCCACACCAAGGCAACCTTTGACTCGGATCAGCCTCCAATCTCCCAGTTTGTTGAATCCAGGACTGTCCCACTCTACAACACCAACCACCCCATGCAAAGAGCCATTACAAACTCAATACTTTCAGACCTCATTATCAATTGCAACATGCCATTGTTGATCATTGAGAACAAAAGCTTCCATCACTTTTTATCAATAATGGACAGCAAGTACTCCCCTGTAAGTAGAAGAACGATTACGAAGAACGATGTAGTGGAAGAAAGGCGGACAAAGTTAAAAAGTGACTTGGCCAAGGTAGACAACGTGTCAGTGACGGTAGACATATGGTCAGACCGTAGGATGAGAGGATTTCTAGGAGTCACAGCTCACTGGCTCAGTAGGGAAGATGACAGTCCGCAATTGCGTGCAACCGCTTTAAAGGTTCCCATACAGGAGAGAGAAATTGTGAAGAGTTTGAGCAAAGATGTGAAGACTTCCAGATCAAGAGAACGGTTGAACACATAATCTGCGATAATGCCGCAAACATGAAAAAAACATTCAGTACATGTTTTTCAGGTCAAGAAGAGGCAGAAGATGACCTTGAGGATTCTGACATTTGGAACGACCTGACAGTTGAAGAGCAAGAGAGGGTTGAAAAATCACTCTGTTCCAAATCCCAGACAAGACTCCAATGTTTTCCACACACATTTCAACTGGTTGTAGGAGATGGCCTCAAAGAGACCAAAGTAGTTAGTGCAGCACTTGCCAAAGCCTCCAGGTTAAGCACCCTGATCCACACAAGCACCTCTTTCAAGGAGAACTTTGAGAATGAGTTTGGACAGCGTAGGGCTGGGCGATAAAACGATAACGATATGTATCGCGATAGACATGTAATCAATATCAATAAAAAATGCGTTCGATAAAAGTTCGATAATTTTTTTTCTTCGTCGGAAGTAACCATAGACAGTATATAAAAGGAAGTAAACAGAGGTTTCAAAGCAAGTTTGGTTGCATGAACAAAGACACTCAATCTCTGGTAGCCTAGCAACGTAGGGAGTGACACGCAAACAGCCAATCATGTAACAGTATTGTGTTTGGTTGCACCATATCGTTGTCTCGTGTTGGATTCTTCAATAACAGAACTGCCGTGGAGTGATAAGTGGAAAATGAGTGCTGCAGCAAGCGCGGAAGTTCTTGATGAAACGGGAAACGTCAGTTCGCCAATATGGCAGTTTTTTGGATTTTATAAGTCTGACAGTAGTCAGACCAATGTCATCTGCAAATTATGCAAGACCACCGTCCCCACCGCAAACCTGTTTTACCACCTTAGCCGCGCTCACCCTTTGGAGCACAGCCGTATTCGCCAGCAACGTCCGACAACATCTGCTGCTGGAACCCCGCACAAGCAGCAGAGCACCACGGAGAGGTACTCTGCATCAGTGCCTTATGACTGTAAAAGCTAAACGGTACAAATAAATAACGGAGGCAGTGGCATATCACATAGGCAAAGACATGCTTCCGCTGAGCACTGTTGAGAAGCCAGGTTACCACCCCCCCACCATGTACGGTTTAGGCTGTAGCGTGACTGTTAGACGGAGAAAAATAATAACTGTTACTGTGCTGTATCAGGTTTGTTTTTTATGTTACAGATGTAAAGTCTACCTCAGTTTTATTTCAATTTCTCCTATGTTTACAAAACACTGCACATATTTTAAAACACTTCATTCACCAGAAGTGTTCATTGTGATTTTAGACTTATGTTTCCATTTGAATTATTTGAATATGTTGACATTTCTGCTTTTATAACTGAGGGGATTATAATCGGAGGAAGGTTAAGCTTAAAATGAAAACATTTAAATTGAATACATTTTTTTCTCCTGGTCCTTATTTTAAATTGGTCATAAAAAATATCAATAATTATCGATATCGACTGATATGAAACACTTATATCGTGATACAGTTTTCAGACATATCGCCCAGCCCTAGGACAGCGTGGAATCCCTGCCTCTGTTACCACGTGCTGGAATTCTACACTGAGACAACTGAAAGCGGTGCTTAGCTGTGACCACCTAAAACTTTCTACACTTCTTGCAAATGTGGGACACAAGGAGACAGTATTCGCAGCTAGAGAGTGGAATCAGATGCAGGAACTTGTAAATGTCCTTCAGCCTTTTGCAGAAGCCACAGATCTCACACAAGGAGGAAGGAATGTGACCATAAGTGCTGTGGTGCCCTGTGGCCTTTCTCTAAATCACCACCTAGAGAATCAAAAACAGGAAGTGTGCTACTTGGTGGCTTGATCTGTAGCTTGCAAAGATCCCTTAAAAGAAGATTCAGAGGGATCTTTGTGAATGTGAGGATGGCAGATGTACAGGACAATGGGCCATCAGAGCCTTTCTCTGACCCTCTTTACCTGAAAGCTGCTCTGCTGGATCCTTCATTTCAATCTTATACATCCCTTAGTACATTCATGTGGATTTTTTATTTAGTTTATTTGGTAACACTTAATAACCATCATTAATAGATGGTAAATTGATAGTTAAGTAATCTTTAGTTAATTGTCATAATAGTCATTTTACTGTTAACAAACAATGAAATTATAATTAATAATGTTTAAGTGCTGTAAATTAACAGTTTATTGTTACACACGTTATATCCCTTATATACTATATTAGGTATCGGGTAATGATTCAAAAATGTTTGTAAACCTTTAGTAAACCATTTTTAAAACATCTGTAAACATTACATAGATAGATGGACCAGATATTCCTATTACACACATTGTGAAGTGTTACTAGATGGTTTGTAAACCGTTTATAAACAGTGTCTGGATGGTTATTATGAAGTTGCAAGGTGACTATAATACCTTGTTAAGTAGTTAATAAATACTTTGTAAACCCACTATAAACAATATTTAAATAGTTAATACTTTGTCAGTGGTTACTAGTTGGTTTGTAAACTGTCTATAAACAGTGTCTGGATGGTTATTGTAAAGTTGCGACTGATGTTTTTTATAGTTAGTTATTGGTTAGTAAGTGCTTGGTAAAGCAAAATGGCAACATGGCTTGGTTGAATTCTAAGGCATTTTGCGGTCACAACAAACATATTGATTAATTTAACTTATTTTTTAAAAGTAAGTGCTACAACTAGCAGGAGACAAGTTATAATTGAGGTACGTTTGGAGACACTACCTTATTTAATCATTAAATTAATCAATATTTTTGTTGTATCTCTTTTTTGGTTTTGTAATTTGGAGACGTCCCTAAGCAGTGAGTGAATTTGAGACTTGAATTTACTCCAAACCATCACTTTAACTATCTAAATAATGTTTATAGAGGGTTTACAAAGTATTTATTAACTACTTAACAAGGTATTATAGTCACCTGTTACAACTTTATAATAACCATCCAGACATCCAGTTTACAAACCATCTAGTAACACTTAACTAAGTTTTAGGAATATCTGGTCCATCTATCTATGTAATGTTTATAATGTTTTTAAAATGGTTTACTAAAGGTTTACAATTTATTTTTAATCATTACCCGATACCTACTATAGTATATAAGGGATATAACGTGTGTAACTTACTAAATAATTAGTAAACATTATTAATTATAATTTCATTGTTTGTTAACAGTAAAATGACTGTTTGCTAATAGTTAAATGACAATTAACTAAAGATTACTTAACTATCAATTTCCCATCTATTAATGATGGTTATTATAAAGTGTTACCGTTTTATGGACTTTATTAGGTTTTAATACCTTATTTTTTGATTTTGTATGTTCCCAAACCACTTTTACAATAGAATAAAAGACAATCTGCGACCAATGAGTCCTTTTTCCTGTTACAGATCTTTTTTTTGGTGACTCATAGCACTGGATGGTAGAACATAGTTGTGCATTAAATCTGAAAATAATTGTAACTTTTAAAACTTCAACAATGCTGGAATTTACTGTATATTAAACAGTCCTTATGAAGTCTTTTTGCAGGTAGTTACATAGATATTTCAGCCAGGTCTCACAGAATTCCGTGAAATGATCACGAACTGTTAACACCGCATTCCGTGGTGGTGGCATGGAATGTGTGAAAATTCCGTGTGGCCACCACGGAAAACAATGCCAATGTAAAGTCAATGAGAAGATGACGTAGCATTAGGAGCGACTATGGTCGCGAGTAGTACGAAAGCCTGAAAATCTGCGTAAGGAGGTTGGTTGGGGTGGTGGATGGGTCAACACAGGACTTTTACCCTGGAGACCGGTAATCGTGTCCTGTGTGTCAAGTTTAAAGTCGCTTTCTTCTTTTCTTAAACCCATCTGTACCGTTCTTCCCGCGTGTCACGGAACCGTAAGCCCACCCACGACCCTTTCCTAAACTTAAGGGGCCGTGTTTATGTCATCACGGAATGTTTTGCAATTCCGTGAAACTGCCACAGATTTTGAATTAAGGGGCCGTGTTCATTTCACGGAGTTCTGTGAGATCAGACTGCTATATTTAGTTCAAGTGTAACATGGAAGACAGGTCATCCAAAGCAGTGCTAGTTTTGCACTGCAACTGCATATGCAATGTAATAAACCAATCCTCCTGTTTGCGTCTGAACATAGACATTACGGTTACGCTTCTATTTAAATCAATTCAGCTGTTTACACAACTTGCGTTCTTGTACTCACATTTTACACAGTAAATACGAGTCAAAGAGGGTTTTTTATTGTATTTTTTATTGTGTCCGGAAAAGTAATAATTGTGTATTGGTCTTTGAGCGCTGCCAAAATGCAGGTGACCTACACTCAGTACTGTGCCTGAACGCATCCTGTGTAGACACAGATAATACATTATAGCTGCTTCTTTGCTAACATGCTCCTGTGTAGACATGGTGTATATATTATCTATTTAATGTGCCAGAAATTCATGTGGTTATTGAAAGGCACAACTATTTGAGCAACTACTCTGCCTTCAGTTTTAAAAGACTTGCTTAAGTTTGAATAATTACATAAGTTGCAGTTTTTCAAGTTTAAAAAAGATGACAATGATTCCCCTGAATGAAGGACTGCCCCTTAAGTCACAGGTTAGTGACTTCAGTGCTTTGGTTCATTGCAGTTCTGTCTTCCTTCTACTGAAACACAACAGTTAGGCCAGGGTGTAGCAGGAAATAAAAAATAATTCAGTAACATCCCAGTCATGAGGACAAAGGACATTCATTTTATGTAGGCCCCTTTTTTATAATATGAAGTAGAGCAGAGTTTAAAATTAAGGTCTAATACAAAAACTGTTTTAAAATAAGCATTCAACAAATGTAAATTATTGGCATTGGTTTTATGTCACAATAGAGAATAAATTATCATCATTTTCTAGCTTGCAAATTAAATATTTAGCCAGATGCCAGGATGCCCCCTGGGCGCCTCCCTAGGCATGTCCAGCTGGGAGGAGACCTCGGGGAAGACCCAGGACTAGGTGGAGGGATTACATCTCCAACCTGGCCTGGGAACGCCTCGGGATCCCCCAGTCAGAGCTGGTTAATGTGGCTCGGGAAAGGGAAATTTGGGGTCCCCTGCTGGACCTGCTCCCCCCACAACCCGACAACGGATAAGCGGAAGACGATGGATGGATTCTAATTGGATTATATAGCACCCATAACACCCAGTGAAAGTGAACAAGCAGAATATGAAAAATACAGAATTGTCCCAGATTATTGGTCCATCTCAACCAATAGTGGCAAAGGTTGGTGATGACATAATTCAACCATGTCACCTGGAACGTGCTGTAGATGTTGAATATATGGCTGTCGAGTGGACGAGAGCTGATCTGAAACCCAGATACATCCATGTAATACGAGACAGTGTGGAGCTTTTGATTGACCAGAATCCGCCGGCGGCCTTGCTTCTGCTTCCTCCCCGCCCTCCTCGCTTGCTGTGGCCGACAAAAATCCCACGGGCGCCTGCTGGTCTGGTGGATGTCCTCCGGAGGACCGGTCATCAGGCCCGTCGCGACAAGGCAAGCAAACCAAGCAATTGCTTGGGGCCCCGAGCTGGCCTGGGCCCCCAAGACAACGACTGGTTAAGAATAAAATCCAACGACAAACTGTGAGCGCCCCTTTGATAGTCAATGCAGTAAAGTACAATGACACTGTTATCGGGATCCCCCTCAAGGGGCCCCTCTCGTGATCTCTGCTGCCGGCAAAATACAAAACCTCCTCGGTGGGCAGTCATCATGAAACAGAATTATGCTTCAGGAAGCCAGAAAAGGAAGAAGAGAAAAGAAGAGGATAAGAAAAAACAAGATAGTGGTAAGTGATAAATTACACTGGATAAAATAGCTCTACTTGTCTTGGTGTAATTTTGCAGCAGGTAGGCTAGCAACAATATGTTTATGTTAGCTAACGTTACCTGTAACCTGCCTGACGGCAAATGCTGCTTGTAACGAACAGTTAGTGCAACTTTTTTTTCTAACTGACGGAATATGGTTACATACTACTGTAATATGTTTTTAAACGGGATAAGGAAGACGCAGATCTGTTCCAGAATCACTGTTTATCGTATTTAATGACATGACATTGCTTTGTAATAGGTTTTTATGAAAGTGGCATAACGTTAACATGCTATACTAACTATTCTACCGTGATAATCTATTTACCAAATGGGGGTTAGGAAACCACACAATATATTCCGTGCATCAAACATTAGCTTGGGATGTTTTTAAGCATTATTAACTAGGGATGAGCGAGTACAGCATTATCTGTATCTGTATCTGTTAACCATATGAATTATCTGTATCTGTACTCAGACTGGGCGGGGCCTAACTCTGAAGTGGGCGGGGTTTAACTCGGAAGTGGGTTGGGTTGTCTTGAAATGGGCGGGACTTTAACCCAAGCCCCCAGGAGGAGCGCCGAGTCTATATGCCACCATGGGCTTAGCGGATAGGGGTGGTACTGCACTCCATGGCCCAGAAAGACTTTACATGGCGAAAGAAACGTCTATATTTCAGCGAATAATTTCTTTCACTTACCAGTCCGAACATTTAAAGGTTCCTTGTTTAAAATGTCATGTTTTTAACATTTTTAACATTCACTAGTAGCGAATACAGAATTATTAAATTTGAAATGATGAACGCGCATAATGGACGCGAGCAGACCCGCGGGACTGCGCCCGCCCACGTACATGACTGTTCTCCCGAGGTCATGTAGCTAGTTGTAATAAATAATAGCGCTAGCTGATGGTTGTAATTCACCATGTGTTATATGAATACGTCCATGGTATTATTTTATGAAGTTATGATACATCCGAGGGATGTGTGTGTGCTGTAAAGCCTGTTACATGGATGTAATGTCATTAGCGTTTCCCAAACTGGCGGGGCTATCGGCTAGCTAGGGTGCTAGCTATATGCCTACACAACGTTACTACAGACATAGCGATTACATTGCCTTGGTTCTCTCTTATGATACATCCGAGGGCTGTATGCTGTAAAGCTTGTAACGTGGATGAAGGATGAAGCCATGGATGAGCTTTGTTCACAAAACTGCAGGCTAACTGCTAGCGCTAGCTAGTTAGTAGCTAGCTAGCTAGCTAGTAGCACGACGTAATTATTAAATCTCCTTGGTTGTCTAGCTAAATACATCTATCGTTTATTTAGCTAAGCATGTAAGCGATCGGGAACAACGAAGACACAATGTTTAACGTTATTGAATGTTTTAGACAATAAAAATGGCGAGTTTATGAGTTCGCCACTTGTAAGAGACACGAGAGAGAAGCTCATGAACGAGCATGTTGTTACCGGTTGCTAAGACAACGCAAACAAATTGTTGCTAG
Source organism: Gymnocephalus cernua (assembly GCA_023631565.1). Taxonomy (NCBI): domain Eukaryota; kingdom Metazoa; phylum Chordata; class Actinopteri; order Perciformes; family Percidae; genus Gymnocephalus; species Gymnocephalus cernua. The sequence goes on along the minus strand of CM042439.1, from coordinate 27,887,632 downwards.
AGCGCGTGTCCATCGTGACGTCATGGGCCAAGAATGCGGAAAATCCGAGCTCCATGTTGTCTTAATGCGCTTTTGAGCACTCTCATTGGAACGTACGGGGCTTCCCACCGAACACTGTATCCAGTTCTCTTAATACATCCATGCTTTAACCGGTATGTTATTTTAAGCATGCAATTGATATGGGTTGATCAGAAATTGTTATATTTATTGCTGATTAGAAAACTATTTACATGACAGCATCAGCATTGAGCTTCAGATCAATGGTTTTGATCACGATAACAAACTATAGAACAAGTTTTGCAACAATGAATACAACACATGCGGTTGCAATTATGAAGTAAAATGTAACGAACAAGAGTTTTCATACTCAACATAACTTTCTTTTTTTAACTTAAATTTTTTTATGGTCAGTGTGATTTTTTTTAATTTCCACACCAGGTATGTGTGTGTGTGTGTGTGTGTGTGTGTGTGTGTGTGTGTGTGTGTGTGTGTGTGTGTGTGTGTGAGTAAGAGAGAGAGAGAGAGAGAGAGAAAGAGAGAGAGGGGGGCTGGGGGGACTGACGGTTTAAAAAAGAAAACAAATCTCCGACTATCAGAGACGCACTACAAACCCCATGTTTACCAGAACTCTACTGATTAATAAGTAAGTACTACAAACCGGAGTAAAAAACAAACCTGAAGCTGAAGAGACCCTAAACGTTAACGGAAAAGACCCGCAAACCTGAGTGACTGAGAGAGAGAGAGAGAGAGAGAGAGAGAGAGAGAGAGAGAGAGAGAGAGAGAGAGAGAGAGAGAGAGAGAGAGAGAGAGAGAGAGAGAGAGAGAGAGAGAGAGAGAGAGCTGTTCTCTTCTCAGTGTTCTGTGTGTGAGTGAGCAGAGCAGGAGGGGAGGGGCGCTGTGACAGAACGCAGACACAGTCAGCTACCGAATGAGGATTTTTATTCAATCCGAGCACAGATATTGAGTCGTATTACTCGTACAATACTCGTACTCGGCAAAAGTGCTTTATCCATACCGGATACTCGTTTCAGCCGAGTATCCGGCTCAACTCTATTATTAACCCTTAACAAAGTGTTAGGAATATCTGGTCCGTCTTTCTATGTAGTGTTTATAGATGTTTTAAAAATGGTTTCTTAAAGGTTTACAAAAAATGATTAATCATTACCCAATACCTAATATATTATATGATAGATATAATGTGTGTTACAATAAACTGTTAATTTACAGCACTACTAATAATTAGTAAACATTTAATTATAATTTCATTGTTTGTTAACAGTAAAAAGACTGTTTGCTAACAGTTAAATGACAATTACCTAATTAATTAATTAACTATCAATTTACCATCTATTAATGATTGTTATTATAAAGTGTTACCATCTTTTCTTTCTCCCTCAAGCTGCTTTGCTTAAACTTCTCAGCCATCAGGCTCTTCCTAAGGATACCTCCACTGATGAAGGTAGAGTGAATTTCTCTCATTGAGCTGAGCTGTTAATAGTGACCTCTTTCAATATGCTAACAGTGAAATGGTAAAACGTACTTCACAGGTAATTTCAGATTTTCTTTTTCAATTATTTTCCCAGCTACACCATCAACTTCATCTTTGACATCAACAGATGCATCACTTCTCAGTGCACAAGGTACCACAACAAGCTCTATAATTGTAGCTGATGTCCTGCACAGCCCAGAGTTTAAACTGAGTGTGTGCAAATCACTATTGAATTCCCACCAACCTGTGTAAATACCAGCAGGGCGGGGGGTTGGGGAGCCTCCATGTCCATTTTGCTTGGGGCCCCCAAATTCCTTCAAACGGCCCTGCCGGTCATTCCTTCGCAGCGAAACATTTTAGTTTATTTCCCCCTCAAGGTAATTGAGAGCTGTAGTGGTTATGAGCATATTAGTGACTACATGGAAACGGGCAGAATTATGTCTGTGTCTTGTTCAGTAAAATAGTGTTACAGAAGACTCACTGTAGTCTCGTGCTGAAGTCCCGTATGATTGTTGTCGGCCGCGCCAAGCAAGGAGGGCAGGGAGGAAGCAGAAGCAAGGCCGCTGGTCGGAAACTACCACACCGATCCCCACAGCCAAGACTCCTCCTCTCCAACGCCAGATGGATCACACACAAAATGGATATATATCCATATATATGCTGCAAATACACATGGGACTGCTGCATGATGATCATTACCGAAGCCTGACTGTACACACTCGGTCAGAGGACAGCTAGCTAGCAGCTAACAGGGTAGGTGAATGTTGAAAACGCATCTTGTTGTCATGTAAGGGCACGGTTCATGTTACACAGACATTTTAATTGCATTTTGTGTCTGTTAAGATACACAAAGGCACAATTTATCTCATGCCCCCATAACTGCCGTTTTAGCTAAGTGGAAGCTGTGGGCATTAGCTGCAGCAGCTCCGTGTTGCTAGCACCGATTTAGCTCATTTTTTTTTTCTATAGACAGGTCTCACTGAGTCTGGAGCTCCATCCAGAGGTTAGTAAGCAGTGTTGTGGCCGCCTTTAAGAGCTTAATGTTGGTCAATAATCACAAGATTTTATTAATAATTTATTATTATTTAATTCTTTTATTTATTACAGTTCTACTTATCCCCCCTCCATCCATCCCATCTCTCTGTGTCACTCAAACATCATTATTATCACACTTCAAAGTAAATTGAGTGTTTTTCTCAGTGTGCTCTGAACTCAGTGCATCTCTAGCGTGACTTTCAATCAAGTAAGCAGACAAGGTAGTTCAGAAGATGTCATCATTCCTTCCTCATTAGCTCCCAGTAGCCTGGCCTGCCTTTCTCGTTATATCAGCTGGAAAACTTAATTTTGAAAGTTTAGGAGGCTGAGCAGGGAGTGAGCGTGAAGCAGGGGCTCAGTCCTTTGTCTTAATATAGTGGAAGAAGTCAGCATGTACCATCTTTAAAGCGCATTCAGGAGAGCTCAGTATAACACTGTCTCTTCCAGGCTTGGAGCACGCCCCCTTCTGCACACACCAGCAGGTATGACTCACTCTTCACCTGTGGCAGGCGAACCTGGAGGACAGACAATCAGGACAGAAAAAGGTTATTATTTTGGATTAGATTAACTGATATACAAGATTGATTCATTAAAACAATAGTTTAAAGCAAATCTGTTTCATTGTGGCTGATGGTGGAGCTATGCTGAGAATTGCCTGGTTACCAAACTCCATGATAAAGGTGTAAGTAAATGTGCACACTCACACACATACACACACACACACACACACACACGCACACACACTCCTAAGAGGAGGCCTAATCATGCAAAGTGAAACCATCTGCATGGCTGCATTGCTTTATTATGCAAGTTTCTTCCTTAGATTTTCAGATATCTACTTAATGTTGTAGGCGTTTTTGAAGGTTCAAATAAATAGTAATGATCAACAATAAAGACCACCAAAAATGTCACTAGGTGCACTTTTACTTTCCATTTTATGTACATTTAATTTATTAAATGTCCGAGACAAGTATTGCACTTTTTAATCTATTACCTTTGATCAACATTTTATGTACAAAACCATTTATCAGTTTATAGAATATGATGGATTGTTATTAGTTAGTTAACTTTATTTATCCACGCGGGGAAATTAAGTTATCTTCGCAGCCAGGTAATTAAACACAGTTGTCATGATACAATACAAATGCACTTAAGTGCTCTAAGCGATGTTGGGTCACATCACTTCTTGTTGACGTTTGTATTGTCAAACAAAACGGAGGCTAGCCAGTTGTCGTGGTCTAAGACAGCTCTAGTGATAGTGAGGAGATGTTTGCTGCTGTATGTGACAAAAAATGTTATAGCCTAAGAAACACGTGAAATCGCTTGGAGCATATAAAATAGAGGGATACAAATACAACTACAGTGGGACTGCATAATAAATAAGGTGCGGAGAGGACACAAGACAAATATATTAAGTTGTTTGTACACAATATACCCGTCCATTCCAACACAGCTCTACAACCAGCATGTTGTCATGGCAACCACCAGCATGCAGTTGTTGCATCAGGTGACCAATTAATAAGTTAGAGGAGAAGGAATCACACTTAAAAACTTAAAAAGGAGGGATACAAATACAAGTAATCTGTACTGTTGAGGTAATGGAGAATAATAGTGGTCATCTAATAGAGGCAGATGAGTTACAGAGTTTAATGGCAGCAGGCAGGAATGATTTCCTATAGCGTTCCTTTGAGCAACGGGGTTGAATGAAATGATTATATTCACCTGCCAAGATTTTGCATCAAGATTAGTTACACCCTGCAAAATTAAAATGCTGCATACACAGTAATGCCCATTGCACATACTATATATTTTTGCATTCTGCACTCAACCCATTCAGCCTCATTTTTCTTATGCTAAACAGCTATTTTGTATATATTTGTTTCTGTTTCTGTATTTGTTTATTTCTTATTTATGTTTAATATGTTTGTTTATGTATGCACAATTCACCGAGGCAAATTCCACGTAGGTATAACTTACTGTGGCAATAAACCCTTTGTTGATTCTAATTCTGAACACTGAGAAGAGACAAATACTCTATAAGTAAACACAGACAGCAGATGTTTTTCTGCATGAGTACTTTTACTTTATATATATATATATATATATAGTAGTGCTGTCAGTTAAACGGTGTTAACGCAAACCCATTTTAACGGTGTCAATTCTTTTATCGCCAGATTAACGTTCTTTTTGGCCTAGGAAACTATTTTTTTCACATGCTGTTTCAACAACTAGTAACGTTAGAAAAACTACAACACCACACCGGATCTAGCTAGACTGGAAACAAAAGGCATGCCGCCGACACTTGTTTGGGCTTGCGAGCCGGCCAGAGAGTAGTAGGCTAATGTTACGTTTTGAGAGGATGGTGAGCGCGAGACGCCGAAATGGACACGGCTTACACACGAGTCTTCGTCTGATGAAGAGGAGGACAGTATTGAGTGATGTCTGGAGCGCTACAAGGTTGTCATGGATGACTGTCACCAGGAATTGTGGTCCACACATGAAGGGGCACACAGTGAAATGGCCATCCTTGCACGCAAGTACTTAGCAACACGGGCCACATCAGTACCTTCTGAAAGGTTGTTTTCACTGTCTGTGTTGGACAAAAGAAGCGAGCTTCCCTGTTGTCTGAAAATGTCAACAGGCTTGTCTGTCTAACCCTAACTGGCTCAAAGCAAAGAAGTAGTAGGCTTACCTTTTATTGGTAACCGTTACTGTTCATTCTTTCTGAAATAAGAGGCTGGGTTGATGAGCCTCTGGTGAATAAAGACCAGTGGCCTGACTGCTATGTTCAAAGCAAACTTGAGAAGAAGAAAGTATTAAGCCATGGTTTAACTGCACTATAGGCTGAGTAGAATAGATAAAAATGTGTGAATAATTGTGAGTTAAAGGCGAACTCCGGCCAATTTTTACGTTAATCTTGCTAAATATAACTATGCGAGACTGTCTATAGCAAAAACAGTTAGCGCAACAGCAGCTACATAGACGGAGCTGCTGCAGCTAATGCCCACCGCTCCCACTTAGCTAAACGGCAGTTATGGGGGCATAAGCTAAATAGTGCCTTTGTGTATCTTAACAGGACACAAAATGCAATTAAAATGTCTGTGTAACATGAACAGGGCCCTTACATGACAACAAGATGCGTTTTCAACATTCACCTACCCTGTTAGCTGCTAGCTAGCTAGCTGTCATCTGGGACGAGAGAGTGTTCAGTCAGGCTTCAGTAATAATCATCATGCAGCAGTCCGGTGTGTATTTGTGGCATATATATGGATATATATGATATATATCCATTTTGTGTGCAATCCATCTGGCGTTGGAGAGTAGTATTGTAACTGTTTTTGCTATAGACAGGTCTCGCATAGTTATATTTAGCAAGATTAACGTAAAAATTGGCCGGAGTTGTTCTTTAACTATGACATTAATGCGATTAATCGCGATTAAATATTTTAATCGTTTGACAGCACTAATATATATATATATATATATATATATATATATTTCTTAGTAGGCATCATTTTACTTAAGTAAAGCTTTGAATGCAACACTGTAGAGTTTCTATATTGTCTTTCTATATTATCTAAATAAGTAAAAAAACAGAATACTTATACCACTGATTAAATAATCTCCCACATGCAACTACAAAACATATCAATGGCATACACATGTTAGTATTGCATTCAAAACTGCACATCAGTTGAATCCTAAATGACAGATTTGAGCATTTTGAGCATTTTGCCCGTACCCTGTGGAACAGGAGCAAGTGGCGGTGTAGAGGAATCACCAGGGGGTAATGACAGGCTGGGGGCACTCTCTCCCTCTGTAACACATACAAGTCATAGCAGTGAACAGCTTTGAAGAAACATAAATGATATATAGGTTTGGCTATTGCTTTGGCATTTCATGTGATCCAGAATACTCTCTGCCTGCCCATTAGCAAGCCTGGCATTAGTTGCTTGTGGAACAACGGCAGAGCTTCTGCAAATGAATTGATAATAAACATGCTGTTTTAAAAGTGTTTTTGTTTTCCATGTCAGTCAGAGAAAGAGATTATGAAAGTGTATTAAAGATAGGCTTACATCCCCTGGTGCGTCCACACAGTAGGCAGGCAGAGCAAGAGTTGCTGTGATTGGAGGAGAGAGAGGAACATCAGAGCCCATGATGTGTGGCAGCGCTGCTGCAGGCATTCAGCCTTTGGGTGCACTGCTGGCCAGCAAGATTTGTTATAACGCAAAGATAAAGAACATAACAAAAATAGTACACATTTCTGATGATGAAAGAGATGAAGTATGAAAGGAGGGAGAGAAGAAGCAATGGAGAAAGCAGTGACTGGAGTGAAATAAGCCATTGACTGGGTTTGTATCATCACAGAAAGGTACTTGCTTTTTGTCCACATGGTTGGAATTGTGGTCATTCATAACTGTCATCCATTAGTCCAGTAGCAGGAAAACCCTCATTACTGCCACTTTAAAAAGCTCATCACACTGTACTAAATAACAAGTTTCCAAGTTCCTGGATACCAAGGCTATTCTTAGAGTGGGTATTTATCACCATGTTCTGAATGTGGTTTCCAGTATAAGCATATGCTGCCAGGACTGTGCAGCACTGTGTTTATTCAGAGTGGCTCATATTGTCTGAAACTCATTCCACTTCCTACTTATGTTGTTCTTAAGAGAGGACTGCGTGATAAGTTAATGTTACTATAATACCAGGGGTCTGTTTCAGGAAGGAGGTTTAACAAACTCTGAGTCTAACCCTGATGTCTGAGTTGATTTACCCTGAGATGTGAAACTGAGTTTTTGGTTCCAGAACAGCTGATATGAGTTGGTTCAATCAACTCAGAGAAGGTTCACGTGCGTGCAACACCACAATAAAAAGGCAGCATGAATGGAGCCATGATACTACGATTCACCATGGCAACAACCACAAACAAACGGGTCGGCGGAAATACTCATGCGCACATATGTGAGTTTGAACATGTATTTTGTTAAAAGAGCAACACAGCGGCTGCTGCAAAAGAGAGAGAATTTGCGTGGGAGAAAATTGCTGCTAGAGTAAATGCGTATATTCCAATATAATGTATATCATATTTAATCATAAGTATAGCCTAATATTACTAGTGAAATGGTATCGAAAATCTAAAAAGTCCTAGGCCTACTAATCCCATTCTGAGGCTGCAGCACTATCATTAACATAATTATAATTCATAATCTTTTATTTCAAATGGTTTACATCATTCACCTGCAATACTTTGGAACTCCTTTTATAATGGCTCTTACTGGTTTGTGTCCAGGGAACACTACAAATGTTTAAAGCACGTTTCAGAGCGATCTCTTCTGACGGCGCTTTACTGAAATGCTCCACATACCCAAGGTTGTAAAGAAAACTGTATGTACTGTGTGTATGTGACACAAATAATGTGCTGGGATGTAGAGCATGTCCATGATGGGTGACGTTAGTGATATGTGGACGGATAAGGTTATGTAGGATACATAACTGATAGACTGGGAAGAAAAACGATACCGCTCAAATAGTTATCTGGAAATGAAAATGCGTCGGGGCCTCAATATCATCTCCAGGCTATGTTTAACTAACGAAGTAGGCTAATAGACTACAGTTTCTTCATCAACGGGATCGTCGACAAAAGGAAATGCCATGTTTTGAGACAAAAAAATGTTTTAAAGTCTGCTTAACAGTTAATAAACCAACCCTGTTTTTTATTCATGCCGATATAACAAACTGCGCTAAAATGCGCCTGATACAGACTGAATGAATGAATGAGGAAATGAAGAGCGCTGTGTCAGAGGGAGGAGCGTTAATTCTCTTCATACATCCATGGGGAGGAGTCTGAGAGAAACTCAAGGTTTCTTGAAGAAAACTTGCTCCCGACCAGATAAGGTTCACAGGCTCAGTTACCATAGTAACTGACTCTGAGGTTAAGTTACCTCTCTTTCTGAAACAGAGTTTCCCTCATCTCAGGGTTAACTAACTCAGAGTTTGCACTAAACCTGCTTTCTGAAACGGACCCCAGGCATTCTTAAAACAGCCTTAGAAGATTGTTTTCAACCAACTGCGTACATTTCAACAAAATGAAAACAAAAGCCACATGTCTACCTCTATGGCTACATTCAGACTGCAGGCAAAAGTGGCACAAATTATTTTGGGGTCAAGTGACCAGGTCAGACTTCTTTAGAAGTAATGTGAACACTCTAGCCCAGATCTGTTTTTTTCAAATCAGATTCAGGCCACTTCCATATGTGGTCCTGAATCAGACCCAGATCTGATTTCTTACAATGCGGCCGCAGTGTGAACAACCAAGGCGGATTTGATGCGACTTTTACCTCAATTACCTCGCTGCGCCCTCTCTCCCCGCGGGGAGCCCCCTGCTCCCGGTGCGGCTGTTGCCAGGGATCGGCTCACATAAAAGGCGTCAGGGGTCTGCGGCGATGTCGGCAACCCACCCAACCCGTCCTGAAACACAGATCTAGGGTCGACCTGTGGCGTAAGGGCCAGTGTGCGCTGGCTGAATTGGGATCCCGGTCCCTCGGGGTCGGGCGCACCACCGGCTGGTCTTGCCCACACCGTCAGGGAGGAGAAAATATGGTGAACTATGCCTGGGCAGGGCGAAGCCAGAGGAAACTCTGGTGGAGACCTGTAGCGGTCCTGACGTGTAAATCGGTCGTCCAGTCACACAGACCTCTGTAGTGAATTTGCAGCCATAACCCCACCAAATGCCAAAATAACCAATTTGTCTCTCTTTCTCTTCATTCTTCTCCTCCTCAGCACCTGCTCATTAATGTTACGGCTGCCATTACACAAACATTTTGAAATAAAAGTGAAAATGCTTACTTCCTCCATAACCTCCCTAACTTTAGTGCAACAGCGTGCTGCGTCTGATGTCATTGTTATTGTCTTTTTGCGCTTGCGGGTCAGTTCGAAACCACAAACAGTTCACACTGGAATCTGATATAGGCCACATTTTAAAAGGTAATGTGAACAGCCAAAGAAATCTGAGCAAGAAATCCGAATTAGGCATTAAAACTTGCGGTGTAGCTTATATGGCCTTGACTTTTAAAGTTCCATTGCATTTCATCAACAGCTGCATGGATATGTGGTAGTTGTTTCAGTAAAACACCCCTATGATTATACAATGCATCTCTCCTTGTTCTTACACAAGGTTAATGTTTAATTGTAAACTGTCCCTGTTTAAATAAAATTACATTACATGATTAAATGAAATAGAAGATAAGATGAAGGCATGATAAGGAAGCAGGGTGTTGATCCCTTGCCTGTCTCCTTGGAGGCTTTCCAGTCCTGCATCTCCCTCTTCAGTCTCTCCATTTCTTTCTCCAGCTCACAGTAACTCCTCTCAGCTTCTTGTAAACGTCTGGTGGAAAAAGAAGGAAACACTATGACTTTTTCAAATTTCATCGTCTTACTAGGCTGGGAAGATGTAATGTCACTGCATTATTTAAAGTTTAGGTAAGGGTTCAACTGCGCGTCGGATGGTTCGCCATCGTTCAATAATACCTGACAATGGACACCTCGATGGGCATTAACCCATTTATACCATGGTCACTTATATTATACCATGGTCGCTTATAATATAATATACATTCTTTTTAAACATAAATTCATATTTTAACACGTTTTACGATCAAAATCTAAAGTTTTTCCAAACAATAACTGTTTCCCTGGCTACGCCTGAGGGTTTAACTAATACCTGGAGCAATCATTCCCACCCCATAAGATTCTTATGCAATGCAAACGTTATTCCCTGCTCCAGGGAATAGAACGGACCTTAGCAACGGGAGATAGAGGGGTTATAGTCCGCTCAGCTTGTAGAACCCTTCAACTCAGCTACAAGCCAGAAAGCTAATGCTATGCTAGCAAGATCCAAAGTCAATAACATTGTGTACAGTTGGCAATCAGTAAACATTATTGTTTAACATCAAGACAAGCTAGCTATCCAGCCATATCATTTTCCCCAAAACAATATAATGACTTTTACGAACAATTTTATCCAACGATTTTTAAGTGTAACGTTACTGTCGGCCACAGCCTGAAGTAGCGACCTGAACAGTGAACGAGATGTGAGATAACGTTATTCGCTGTGAAACAAAGTCAGTTCAGAGGAGCAGTGTAAGTTACTTCTGCAGCTTGTGTGTTAGCGCCATCCTGTGGTGTTCAGAGGACGAGACACTGAAGCACCACACAGTGTTGGAAATGACAGATTCACATTTCCTTTTTGTTTTAATGTAGCACATTCATTTAGAACAGTAAACAGTCAGTTTCACTGGAACTACTTTAGTAGGTGTCCTATAAAACACTTTTTTATGGACACCTTGCAGCCAATCAGAATCGAGTATTCACCCAGACCATGGTATACAAGATATATAATTCACATACTTTTCCCAGTTGAGGAATATTCAAGTTGGATCTCGTGTACACAGACCCAGATAATGTTACAAAGATCACAGTTTTGTCTTTGGTTTACTGCAGTGCATTTTAATCCTTGCCTCCACAACTTCTCACATCATGTCAAGGCTTTTAACTGGATCCAGGAAATACACAACCCAGTCTCATGGCACATGGTGAAATATTCACGTAATTTAATCTGTTGATTTGTGTACATGGACAAGATTTTCCCATGTTTTTGTGATGCTCAGCACGTTTTTCAAACTAATGCACAGTGTCACTTGTGGTGTACCTCAAGGATCGGTTCTCGGATCATTGTTATTTTTAATCTATATTAATGATCTATGTAACATATCAAACAAATTGTATAAGATTTTATTTGCTGATGACACAACTATTTTTTATTCACAAATACCCGGATGAAATAGTGACAGTTAATTGATTGGTTTAACTGTAACAAATGATCTCTTAATATTAAGAAGTCATGTTATGTTTTCTTTGGTGTTCGACCAGGAAATGCTGATCAGTCTTCAAATATACATATAAACAATACTACTATAGATAGAGTTCAGTGTACAAGATTTCTTGGTGTACAACTTGATGAGTCTTTCTTGAAAAAGCAAATTAGCACAGTCACAACTAAAAAAGTAAAAAAGTGTTGGAATCTTAGGAAAAGTCTGTTCCATGATAAACACAGAGGTTGACATGCTTTTATATTATTCTTTGGTTTATCCTTACATATACTACTGTAACTCTGTATGGGGAAGTACTCATCCCACTAAACTTGTCCCCGTTTTTCGTCTTCAGAAAAGGGCATTATGAGTGATCTGTGTGCATAAAAATCATTCTCATCATTCGGACAGCGATCAGCGGCTCTTTATCGCTTCAATGTACATATTAAATGAGTGATTTTGCACCAGCAACCGTGGAAATTGCTCACTTTTCCAGTAAGTTATGCACCGTAATAACGTGTACCCAATCCGCGGGGTAGCATAGTAATTACCGATTTGCAAGTCTGAAAGAAAATATACATAATATAGTGATGTTGATATTAATTTGTCACACATGATATTGATGTATATAATAAAAATAACAATGAAAAAATACCATTTTATGTAAAGCACTTTGAATTGCCTTGTTGCAGAAATGTGCAAACCTATTGCCTTAATAACCTCACAGTCCAGTGTTTAGAAATACAGCCAAAGTCAAATTACACCAAATTTGCATTTGGTGTAATTTGACATTTACTGTTGTGAAAAACAAACAATAAACTATTTATAAAGAGGAGCATTTTACCTTTTTTCATACATTATTTAAAGACACAATATTCTAGTTTTGCAGTTGATAAACATAATAGCTACAGACAAAAGGGAAAAGAAACATAACCATAATGTGTGGAATTATTTGTTTGTTTTTTAAATAAATTACTTTTTTGAAATTACAATTTGGGGTAACATAATTATTATATTCAGAAGATTTTCCTCATATCAATCACCATGGTTATATCTAGCTTGTAGCCATCCAAAAATGTGTAGCTTTTATTGAGGCATTGGAAAAGACTTTAGGTTTTCTTAAGGAAGAAGGGACTAGTTTTAGGAAACATTTAGATTGTTGGTAAGGTTTTTGTTCACAGAGTAAGATATAGTCATGTATATATCTTTGTATATGTGTACATATACACCATGTGTTTTGGCATTTTTGGCCCACTGCTATCCTCAGCCTACACAAAGACACAAGTTCTTTTGCCTATTTTGCTGAAATAGAGATCTTTGTGCAATAGTGACGATAGTGATGATAGCTGACGATCTCATCCAACCATTTCAAAAACTGAGGAAATTCAATTCAAATTTATTTATAGTATCAAATCATAACAAGAGTTATCTCAAGACACTTTACAGATAATGTAGGTCTAGACCACAATCTAAAATTTACAAAGACCCAACAATTCCAGTAATTATTTCCCCAAGAGCAAGAATTAGTGTGACATTGGCGAGGAAAAACTCTCTTTTAGGTAGAAACCTCAGACAGACCCAGGCTCTTGGTAGGTGGTGTCTGACGGTGCCGGTTGGGGGTATGATGAACAGTGGCAATTAAAGTCACAATAAAGATAATGGAACTATTACTACAAATAGTAGTTGTAGTAGTTCATGGCGTAGCAGGACACTGCAGGGCGTGGTCAAGACATGGGTCAGTGGGTATCAGTGGTCATTAATGATGAACCAATCAATCGGGTCTGCTCCTATGTACCATGGCATTAATTTGGATAACACCTTTGGCTGGAAGGCCGTGTTGAAAGTGTGTGTTCTCATTTACAGCAGAGATTATACTTTTTACGCAAATGAAATACTTTAGTTTATGTTATACCATGCTATATTACAGAGCAATGAGTATATTCAGGTATTGGATGTCAGAAAGGTAGCAATATCTCAAAACATTTACTTAAAGCTTGCTTGTCACCTTCATGGAAACCAGTCTCTCCGAGCAAGCACAGAGAATATTGTCTCATCTGTCTCATGTATATTCTCCATGCCATATCCATATGAGCTTTTACTCTCTGGCAGAAGATATACTGTAGGGTACCCCAATGTAAACTTAATTTTTTTAAACTAATTTGGACCTACTTCAATTAAAACTTTAAATAATGTTGCTTGAGCTGCAGGGAATGTGCAATAGCTGTATGATATGATGAAAGGGTTGTGTATAGTTTGTTCTTATCACTGTATGTGAAATATGTGCAATATATGTAAATTGTGGTTGTCATGTGCTTCATGTTGCTCTGTTTATATGTTGTTTTTTATTGTAAGTACTATGACAGCTGTATGATAAGTCAATATATCAAGTGTTATGTGTGAAGCATTTGAGCCCAAGGTAAATATCCCTCTGGGGACAATAAAGTAGGCTATCGCCTGCAAAGTGTTCTCCATGAAATTAAAAAATTGATACTTTGTCATATGACTAAACCAAACACATCATTGGAAGGGTTTTAACCTGGAGAGTAACATATGTCAGTCTGAAGATGATACATCACTACTGCTTTGAAATATGGACCTCTGAACCTTCAGTATTGTATTGCATTCCAGCTTATGTAATATGCTTATGTAATATTTTTATGAAATAATAGACCCCAGGAAGAGTAGTTTCATTTTAGATTGCTGCTGCCCACCGGCCGATCGAGCAAACAGTACATAATACAAATACATGAAACAGTACTTTATTTTTAGTGTTATCTTTATTGTATAAAGATAACTGAGCGGCGCTACGTTGGAGTTTACCCCGGTGGACGAGAGGGTCGCCTCCCTACGCCTGCGGGTTGTGGGGGGGGGGAACTCTGTCTGTTGTTTGTGCACATGCACCAAACAAAAGTTCGGAGTATTCGGCCTTCTTGGATACCTTGAATGGAGTCCTGTATGGGGCTCCGGTGGGGGACTCCATAGTTCTGCTGGGGGACTTTAACGCGCACGTTAGGAATGATGGAGACACATGGAGAAGCGTGATTGGGAGGAACGGCCTCCCTGATCTAAACCAGAGTGGTTGTTTGTTGTTGGACTTCTGTGCTAGTCATGGATTGTCTATAACAAACACCATGTTCGAACATAGGGATGCTCATAAGTGTACTTGGTACCAGAGCACCCTAGGCCGAAGGTCAATGATCGAGTTTATAATCGTTTCATCTGATCTGAGGCCGTATGTTTTGGACACTCGGGTGAAGAGAGGGGCGGAGCTGTCAACCGATCACCATCTGGTGGTGAGTTGGGTCGGGAGGTGGGGGAAGACTCTGGACAGACCTGGTAAGCCCAAACGGGTAGTGCGGGTAAATTGGGAACGTCTGGAGGAGGCCCCTGTCCGACAGACTTTCAACTCACACCTCCGGCGGAGCTTTTCGTGCATCCCTGTGGAGGCTGGGGGCATTGAACCTGAGTGGACAATGTTCAAAGTTGCTGTGGTCTTAGGTGCCTCAAGGGGCGGTAACACACAAACACTGTGGTGGACACCGGTGGTCAGGGAAGCCGTCCGACTGAAGAAGGAGTCTTTCCGGGATATGTTATCCCAGAGGACTCCGGAGGCAGTTGCAAGGTGCTGAAGGGCCCAAAAGACTGCACCCTCTGCCGTGAAAGAGGCAAAGCAGCGGGTGTGGGAGAAGTTTAGAGAAGACACGGAGAAGGACTTTCGGTCTGCACCAAGGCGCTTCTGGAAAACCTCAGGAGGGGGAAGCGGGGAACCATCCAAGCTGTGTACAGTAAGGATGGGACGTTGTTGACCTCAACTGAGGAGGTAATAGAGCAGTGGAAGGAGCACTTTGCGGAACTCCTAAATCCAGCTAATACGCCATCTATGTTAGAAGCAGAACTGGAGGATGACGGGGGATTGTCGTCAATTTCCCTGGTGGAAGTCGCTGAGGTAACAACGACAATAGTAGCAAAGCCCAGGGGATTGATGAGATCCGTCCAGAAATGCTGAAAGCTCTGGGTGTGGAGGGGCTGTCTTGGTTGACACACCTCTTCAACATTGTGTGGAAGTCTGGGACGGTGCCTAAGGAGTGGCAGACCGTGGTGGTTCCCCCGTTCAAAAAGGGGGACCAGAGGGTGTGTGCCAATTATAGGGGTATCACACTTCTCAGCCTCCCTGGTAAAGTCTACTCCAAGGTGCTGGAAAGGAGGGTTCGGCCGATAGTCGAACCTCAGGTTGAAGAGGAACAATGCGGATTCCGACCTGGTTGTGGAACAACAGATCCTGTTTGTAGTATTTAAGGACAGGATATCGAGGTATCAATGGAGCGGGAGATTGGTCGGAGAATCGGCACAGCGGGGACGGTATTACATTCAATTTATCGCACCGTTGTGACGAAAAGAGAGCTGAGCCAGAAGGCAAAGCTCTCGATCTATCGGTCAGTTTTTGTTCCTACCCTCACCTATGGTCAAGAACAAGTGGCTGAGATGGGTTTCCTCAGGCTGGCGTCTCCCATAGAGATAGGGTGAGAAGCACAGTCATCCGTGAGGAGCTCGGAGCCGCTGCTCCTTTGCGTCGAAAGGAGCCAGTTGAGGTGGTTCGGGCATCTGGTAAGGATGCCCCCTGGGTGCCTCCCTAGGGAGGTGTTCCAGGCACGTCCAGCTGGGAGGAGGCCTCGGGGAAGACCCAGGACTAGGTGGAGGGATTATATCTCCAACCTGGCCTGGGAACTCCTCGGGATCCCCCAGTCGGAGCTGGTTAATGTGGCTCGGGAAAGGAAAGTTTGGGGTCCTCTGCTGGAGCTGCTCCTTCCGCGACCCGACACCGGAGATAAGCGGACGAAGATGGATGGATGGTTATTACGATGCATGCTATATATCAGAGATCTCTGAGCTAGAGTCCAAGTCAAGTCTCAAGTCTTTGAGCTTGAGTCCAAGTCAAGTCTCAAGTCTTTGAGCCTGAGTCCAAGTCAAGTCTCAAGTCTCTGGGCAAGAGCCCAAGTCAAGTCTCAAGTCTCTTAATAAGTAATAAGTAAATAAATAATAAGTGTTGCATCACGTACGCACACACACACACACACACACACACACACACACACACACACACACAATAACAGCAGGGCCTGACAGGATGAGGACAGAGTGAAGGTACACAGGACCTAAAATTTCCACACTTTTAAAAACTTTTTTTCACCACTTTTTAAAAACACCATACAAGGGTTAAACAAACGCTCATTTATATTTCATAAGGAGGACAGTCGGAGTTAACCTCCCGTAATGTTAGCTCGTAGCTAAACCAAGAAGCAAGCTAACGGTAACATTAGATGGTCAATGCTGAGCTAACGTTAAACATGTTTACTGACCTGTCAGGATGCGTTTTCAGATGCCTGATAAAATTAGATGTGGTTGAGCCAGAATCTTTTATCTTGAGACCGCATATTTTGCATTGAGCGCTTCTTTTGTTTGGCCCATCGTTTTGGAAGTTTTTAAACCCAAAGCTTATGATGAATGGCACAGCAGCGGCCGGTGCAGTCAACATGTGTTCTCTGTCCTCTAATGTGTGGCCGCGCGCAGCAGATACGTAGTACGGTACGTCGTGGGCAGGTTACAGGTAACAGAGGGAGCGGAATAACAGCGAAACAGACGTTTCCTAAAAATAAACATTGTTCACGAGTCCCGCAGCTCGAGTCCAAGTCGAGTCTGAAGTCTTTCGAGGACGAGTCTCAAGTCGAGTTTGAAGTCACTGTGTGTGGTTCCCCCGTTAAGTTGCACTTGAGTCCAAGTCTCAAACTCGAGTCCCCATCGCTGCTATATATATATATATATATATATATATATATATATATATATATATATATATATATATATATATATATATATATATACCATGATAACATCTTGTGAATAAATGTTAATTAATGCAGTAAGTCCTAAAAATACCAATAATAGCAAAGGGGTACAGCTTCTCAGCTGCAGTCTGACAGAAAAAAACGTAATGTGGACATGAAAGATGCTTCAAATTGAAATACATTAGTTTAAAAAACATGCTGAGTGTCACAGGAAAATCATGTCCGTGTACACAAATCAATAGATTAAATTACCCGAATATTTTACGAAACTGCTGTGGGACTGGGTTGAAATACAAGCATATCACTTTCATTTAAGTTGCCCTCAATGTCTAATTCTAAAATTAATTTTAACATTCTATTGTTAACTTAAAGGGTAACTTCAGTTTTTCAACCAGGACCCCATTTTCCTATGTGTTTGTGTGTAAGTAAATAATGGGAACAACAATCTTTGCAATTGGTCCAGCAACCAGGAACTGGGCTGCAATGTAACCCTATAGGGCAAATGTGCCTCGTCAATTTTGTCTACTAAAAGTAATATTTGTGCCACTGACAGTCTCAGGTTATTAAGTGTCACAATAACATTCTGGAAAGGACCCCTACCGAGACAGACACAGGAAATGCCTCCTTGTTTAACCAGAACAGCTCAGAAATCGATATCGTTTAATCCACCAAACTCTGTTAAAAAAAACACCATACTTTTAACGTGTATGAAGCCAACATATGTTCACCTGTAAACTGTTTTTATTCACAAACTTTCTATGGTTTCTGTGGTTCCATCTCAGAGCAGCGTGGTCAAGCTGCCCGGTGCGTCCCATACAGGTGCTAAACGGTGCCTTTTGCGTCAGTATTTGACGCTGAGAGCCACTGACTATACGTCAGTATTTGGAGTTGGGAGTGAGAATGGGTTGGTGTAATAAGCAGTTGGGACTTCCCGGGAGTTGTAGTGGACCCTATCAGGAACAACAGCAGGGCTTCTCGGTTGCAAGAAGCATAAGAACATGAGCATGTCAAAGCTCGTCATCCAAAGAAAGACAATGAAGCCTACTGTGATATGTAAAAGTAATGTAAAGTAAGTAATGTAATTGGTACTCAGCATGGGCCCGCCCCAACTAATGAAGTCCATGGATTGGTAAAAGATGGTATTAGTGTCAATTGATACCTCAGTAAGTCTTCATCGAGTCCTGCTATTTGATCAGCCTTCTCCTCCTCAGTGGTAGTGTGGGTGGATGCAGTAGGACCTTGCTCCAGAGTGAGCGGGAGCTCCAGCAATGCAGGCAGGTAATCTGGTACAGTGTCTGTGAGCTGCCACCGCTGGCTCTGGATTAAAACCATGGGTAGATCAGGCCCAGCACAACAAGAAAAACACACTGAACAACATTTGTAATCATTATATGAAATACACAACTGTCTTATAAATGCTGCATATACAGTACATTGAGCCACCTAGAATTTTTGGCTGGCCTGTGATGGTGCCCAGGCAGATTTGTGGTGGATCCCCAAATGGGCCTTCCTGGGTCCTTGGCTGAAATTAGATCATAGTGTACACAGGACGGACTGAAGCAGTTTACTGCACCTAAAATTAGCTGAGCGAGTGTGCTTCCACAGAACATACATTTAATGATTATAATCATATCATAAGGTCATAAAAATATTATGCTGAATGTTTCTGTAAATGCATAATATATAGGAGGTAGTGATGGCCAAATGAAGCTTTGTGAAGCTTCACTAGGCCATCACTAATAGGTAGTGAGCTGATTATAACTTCTGTTATGTCCATAAAAGCTCTAAGAACTGCATTAAAATGAAAGCAAAAATAAATGATATTGAGTAAGAAATAACTGCGTGTGCGGCACTCATCTGAGCAGCTAACTTTACCTGCAGCGAAGCACGATCATTCAGATTTCATCAAGGATCAAATTGTGGTTGCTGGTTATTGTATTAGTTAACTTTGACATATTTACCGTTGATAAAATTGTCTTTTATAAATGTAGTGTAACACAATTAACATAACAGCTCAAATAACTATACAACACAAAGATATGTGTTTACATGGACATAGGTATCCTGGTTATGAGGCTTAAGTGTGGTCGAACGAGCAAAGAGAGAGCAGGTCTTTCCATTCATTTTGAATAGATGTAGTGTTTAGGCTGCAGCGGTGGGGGCCACAGGGGGGAGCCGAAAAAAAACTGCAGCAGCCAAAAGTTGCAAGCAATTCAACTTTTGGAGAATCACAACCCAAAGTCATCCTGCGGTAACCTGACTCCGCCAGATGGCCACCTGAGTTGGTGATAGACGGGCCAGATCAACCAATCAGATCAGCAAAGCGTATGACGTACCAACAGAGCAACAACAAAGCCAGGCTCCCCCTGCTGCTGCAGGCAAAGCATAGCTCGATAGCTCAGCAAGCAAGCAACATGTCGGTAAAGGATATTTGCCGTTGAGAATTTACGAATACAAGGCCCCATTTTTTTTCCAAAAGAAGGATCCAAGAGAAAAAAGCATTAGCGAGTGGCTTACAGAATTATGGCTACCGCTGTCTGAAAATGTGTTTAGATCAGGTCAGATTTGCATGCGTTGCTTCCGCTTGCTGAGCCTCGTGAGACCATCCTGATCTTGCGAGCTCCTTGTCCCGTCACACCTAAACCTGCCTCAAAACCAATGCTGATTGGTCGGTCGTTTGGTGAATGAATGGTGAAATTTTCTCTGTCTCAAGATGCCAGACTGATCTGCGAGTGGAAAACTGGAGCTCACGGGATCACGATGGTCTCACAAGGCTAACCCTGCAGTGGCCAATCATGGACCCAGCGACCAAACTTGCGTCCCATACAGGAAACAGGAAACATCACTGCCTCTATCGCTGCCACAAGAAAGTTTTAAAACACCAAACACTGGAGTTTGTGGAACAGCTGTTTCCCCAGTCCCTCCGTCTCTTTTCTTTCTCTCTTTCTTCGTGAAATGAAACTGCCTTCAAGTGCAGTCGGAAATGTTGATTTATAAACGATCAGACGGAAAACAACAAATGTAAAAATATAAAGTCTACTTTTGTTACATTGGGGGGTTAAATAACACAACAGGAAGTCACACAAATTTATTTATTTGCCATTTCGGTGACACTCCCATCGCCCATTCAGTGTCATCCACAGGTCTCCCTGCTCCAAGACTCATTTTCCATTTGGTGGAATGGTGTAGCCATACAAACAAGTTTTTCACTCAGTGTTAACATACAGTATAGCCCAATTAGTGAAGAGCTGAAACAAGCTGATGCACAATATACATACAAGATACTGTATGTTGTGGAGCTCATTTTAATGACTTTATATACTGCTGGGTGGCTTAAAGCTTTAGTGCGTAACTATTTTATATTTAAAAAAATTGCAAAATTGTGGTGTGGTGCAGTAGCCTGTTGCAGCAGATCCTGATGTGTATGTGTATTTTGTGTGTTTTTTAGTTACTTTTTGGTCTTTAGGTTTATTTGTTTTTTTTGGTCACTTAGAACATCTGTGTTAAAATGGCTTCTGTCAACTTCAGAACTTTTCTCTTAGGTAAGAAGAAGGGAGGGGGGGTTGCACTGTATGTGAGTGAGAAGTGGTGAAATCCCGGACATGTGCATGTGAAAGAGGGTCTCAGTAAGTTTACGTCTGCTATAAGGCATGTTCCCACCGGATAGTACTTGTACTTTTCAAGGGAAAAGTACACTTCTAAGCAGTTCTAAGAACTACTCTCGCCCAAAATCTTTTTTTTCCATTTGCATTCCCTCCGGCCAGGTAGCCACAAGGAGTGGTAGGAGGGGTAAGGGAGTGCACCGCAACGGTCTTTATAACATCGTCACTAGAGCTTAGCGCCACAAACAACAACAGAGCAGCATGATGGAGGAGAACATCAGAATGTTCCTGTTGTGTCTTGCTGGGATCCTCATAAGGAGTTTGAACGGCGGCGTTTAAAGACTAGGCTGGAGTACATAACAGAGAAACACAGACAATAAACAAAAACATTTGCATTTGCACTGGCCAAGTGACCACAGGGACTGGTAGGAGGGGTAAGGGAGTGATGCAAGCACAGCAAAGGTCTTAATTAAAATCAGAAGAGAAATACGCCAAACTATATACTAAAGCTAATGTCTAAATCTATGTCATAATTTAAACAAGTCTCCCGAAGAGAAACGGGTATCTCTCTCTCTGCCTGTGGCCGTGTGTGTGTGTGTGTGTGTGTGTGTGTGTGTGTGTGTGTGTGTGTGTGTGTGTGTGTGTGTGTGCGTGCGTGCGTGCGTGCGTGCGTGCGTGCGTGCGTGCGTGCGTGCGTGCGTGTGTGTGCGTGCGTGTGTGACGGCGGACCAGGCGCTTGTGAAGTTTAACAGCAAAAAGGCAGTTAACCACAGGTTCCCGTTGATCTTATGATGGACATGTGTTGTGATATTTAAACAAACAATCCCTCAACGGCGAAATAAAAGCCTCTTATTTACGAGACTGGTCTGAGAGACCTCCAGATTACAGCCGGGCGTCCCAGGATGACAGGCCGACCAGCGAGCAAGAGATCCCGGCCACCACCAGCGAGCAGGCCCGTCACTTTATGGAGATTCTCAACTCCGAAAACTTTGAAGCAAATTGTCAATTCGGCAACGATTTTTGAAAGACTGCCTATATTCGAAATCTAAACAGTTCATTTCTCACCTAAAACGTTATATATAATTAAATATAAATATATTAACTGCCACACTAGAGACAATAAAACTTTGGACTGGGAGGAGGTGGACTCAGGACGCTGAGGAGCAGTGTTGGGAGTAATGGCGTTTAAGTATAACGGCGTTACTAACGCAGTTATTTTTTCAGTAACGGAGTAATCTAATTAATTACTTTTCTCATTGTTGCAACGCCGTTATCGTGACTGAGAATGTAAAGTGGCGCGTTACTAGAATTTGGTTGAATGAAGCGCGAGGTGTCGGCTTTGGCTACACATCAGCTGCCTGGAGAAAGCAGAGACTACTGTACTTAAAGGGACAGTATGTACTTTATTTTATTTATTCATTGAAGCTTCTGTTTACAGGTGTGTGGTGATGTGCAATGTGCTATAGGTGCCAAAAAAAAATCTATGTTTGGTACTGCCAATTTTTTTTGTTTTGTCATGGTTCATGTGTGTAATAAACATTACACTTGATGAGAAAAAAATCGTGGCAGAGAATCGTGATATCAATTCTAAGCAAAAACAATCGTGATTCATATTTTTCCCTGAATCGTGCAGCTCTACTACCTACCACTAAACACAAGACAGCAACAATGGTGACGAGCCAGGGAAATTCAAAGGTAGCGTTCTGGAACTGGAAGTACCGGCACTACTTCTCACTCATTGAAATTAAAGACAAGAATGTTTATGTAACGTGCACGCTATGCCCAGGAAAAAAGACTTCATTCATGTCTGCCTCAATCAACTCGAATCTTATCAACACACGCTAACATGACACTTGTTGCTGCTGCTTATACCAACCCCATAATAACCCCGAGCCCAAATGCAGCTAGCATGAGCTCCAGCGAAGGAAGCGGAGACGCAACGCTCGATTTTTCGGGTCAGCAACAGGAGACCAAGGCCGAGCTGAACACATTGATTGCAAGGTATGTTGGTGAAAACATGCCCCCCCCCCCCCCCCCCCCCCGTCCACTGTGGAGTCTGAATCATTAAGAGCTATCCTTGCATATCATATGGCAGACTGCAATCTATTGAGTTCAGATAAATACCAAATGTTCTAAAATACTGTATCTAGTGTTTTTATTCTTCAATCAGTTAACTTAATATAAACATCTTTGATGTTAAAAATGTTATAGAACGTAATAGCGTTATAGAACATAAAAAATAACGTCACAGTTACTTTGATGAGTAACTAATTACTTTTACAATGTGGTAACTGAGTTACTAACTCAATTACTTTTTGGGATAAGTAATTTGTAACTGTAACTAATTACTTTTTTAAAGTAAGATGACCAACACTGCTGAGGAGGCACTGCAGGACTGTTTTGAGATGTGCTCTATGAGCCACATGAGGAGAACCTGACAGACTGCATCACAGAGTACATCACATTCTGTGAAAACATCACCATGCTCTCCCGGATTGCTTTCCAAATCACAAACCATGGATCACCAGTGACCTAAAGGTTCTTCTGAATGAGAAGTAGTAAGCTTTTAGGTCATGGGACAGACAGGAGCTGAGGAAAGTACAGCACGAACTGCGGGAGAAACTGAGGGAGTGTAAAGACTACAGGAGGAAGCTGGAGGCCAGACTACAACAGAACAATGTGAGGGAGGTATGTACGGGGATGAAAGAGATCACGGGTGTGGAGGTAGAAGAAGACAGACACCAGGCAGCCGTGATAGAGTAAATTAGCTAAACTGTTACTTTAAAGGTGCCCTGCCATACAAAACCGTTTTTACTTGTATTTTTTGAAATATGTTAGGTCCATATGTGTTTGTGCTACCTCCTATGTCAGCTCTAGCCACTGAAAAGAAATAAGCGGAGAAATCAAGCCAATTACAAAAGCTGGTCATGGCGATGTGCCCATTGCACCCAACTCCCCCACCACTGCAGCACATCTCATCTCCCCCCTCAGACACTTCAATTTCATGTATATTCTGTGTGTGTGCTGTGTGTCTGATATTTTTCTGCTGTAGGATAAAAAAAGCGTCTATCTAATCTATTAAATTTAGATTATTGATACAAAATATGCACCACACTTTAGTAAATAGTCTAACTACTCCAACTAAAGCTCTATATTGTATTGAACAATGTAGTAAATAATGTAGTAATGTAGTGGAGTAAAACGTTTTGTCTCTGAGATTAGTAGTAGTATTACTAGTATTAAAATGGAAATACAGTACAAAAGTAAAGTACAAGTACCCTGAACATTGTGCTTACAGTACATTACATTCAGGGTTTATACTGTTTAAATACTATACTGTACTGTAAGTTTGGGAAATAGTCTGTGCAAACCATGGTGTTAAACAACAAGTCATAATTCTTCAGTGTACTTCACGTTTGTTCATGTGTTTTCGTGAAGGACGATCAATCTCCTGGTGAGACCCTGCAATTGAATGAATATGCAGTGGAATCTAGATACGCACTTTCAAGAAATAAAAGGATGGGGGAGACTCCCAGTGGCTAGGCCAAAAGGCAGGTTGGGAGGGGAAATTCTAGGTGGATGTATCTGTAAGGTAACTGTTGCAACCTGACCAAATGACAAATGGAAGTTCTAAAATGCAGACTTCAAGTTGATAATGTCTCACCAGTTTCTCTAGTGTGTAAAGATTCTCACAGTCCCTTAGCCTTGTGTGGTCAATCTTCATCATGATGTCTTGACTGCGGTCGATGGCACCTGTCTGACTATAAAAGAGAGACCAATTAAACAATGCCCAGGTGACATAATAAAAAAGACAGTTAGAGTTCTTAGATGTAAATAAAGCATAAACAATGAATTTAAGTTTACCAGGTAGCGGTGTAAGAGTATCCAACAAAAGCCAAGTGCACTCCCATTGGAGCTCTGTCCATTACGTCAGACAGCGTCTCCTACAGAACACAACAGATACCAGTAACCACCAGAAGTTACCCGGCTTGCCGGCAGCATTCATGCGACACTGAGGCTAAATACTATAAAGTTCACAAACGTGAAGGGAGAGTCTGTGGGATTACAAACCTCTCTGGCTCTGTACAGAGACACAGCACCTCTGCTCAGCCTAGGTGACAAAATGGTTAGGCCTTTTTATTGGTTATCAACCTCCAAGTAACTCAAATATTTAAAAAAAAAAAAAAAAACATAGACTTGAATTGTTAATAAACACTTCAGGTTGTGTTTTACGCCCGTGAGACAGGGCTGAGATGCAAGCCTGACGGAGCAGATGCAGACAGCAGCAAAGATTAAAATGACAGCCTGTTGTGTTACACGTGCAAGTACAAAATGCGTCTGATGAGTGTTACAGTACAAATACTTTGTTACTCTACTTAAGTAGAATTTTCACGTTTACATCATTATTTATATTTCCGGAAACTTTTACTCCACTACATTTTCAAAATAAAATGTATACTTTTACTCCACTTCATTTCCCCTAAGCATCTTAGTTACTCGTTACTACAAAATAAAATCAGAAGAAATTTGTTACACTCAGGTTTGGCGAATCATTGCTCCTAAATTGCCAAGATTGCACCCTCCATTCCAGTTGGTGACCTAATGCCTGTTTGTTGCCAAGCGGCAAAAAAAAATAAAACATAGGCCAAAACTAAAGAAGAAGAGGAGGAAGCCTAGTGACCGATAGTGTCATGGAAGCACCTGGTGCAGGCTCTGCCGCCATGGTAACAGACGATGACCACCCCAACGACAGTAGTGATGAAGATATCGTTACACACCTTTGGCCATAAAGTTCAAGACGGCTACATACAATTTCTGGGGTTTCTTCCATCCCCTATAGACAAGTGAGGACTATTAACGAAGTTGCTCACAGTTCTTAAATATTACATTTTATTTCAGGCACAACGTGCATGACATGGAAAGTAAGATTCTCAAAAGACATTACCATTTCACTGAGACAGTCATCCAGAATGTCAAAGTTGGAGGTGTCAGTTGAATTAAATACTTCAGGCAGGAAGGGGGCAGGGAGTTTATGCAGGGAACCCCAGTCTAGTCCACAGAAGAAGGGATGGCTCCTGAAGTCACTAGAGCCTGTCCTCCCCAGACGGACTTCCCTTTCACAGATGAGCCCAGTGATGAAGGATCGAGCCCTGTCTGAAATCTCAGGGCCAGAAGGCGGGAACTGAAAATACTCCTGGGGATTAAAAAATAGGACAATTCTTTAAATGTCTGGGGTTTTCCAATACTGCTAAAACCACTACCATAAACATATGTATGCCAGTGTTTCACGTGACCTTCGAATTCTGAAAGACATTGTCAGTGTGTTTTCACACCTGAAAGTGGATGATCTTGGCATATGTTTCAGAGATGGACTCTGCGTAGAAGGGCGTGGTCCCCAGCATCATCTCATAAGCACAGATACCCAGAGCCCACCAGTCACATTCAGAACCATAACCTCCGCCTCCTTCTACTGCCTTTAAAATTTCTGGAGACAAGTAGTCAGGGGTTCCGACTGCTAGGGATGAGTGAACCTGAAATAAAATTTGTAGGCTGATGGATTTATAAGAACATAAAAAGGGGTATTTGAAAGGTCAGGACTTGTATTTCTAATGTTCACTTGTCTGTTTGTTTTGTTTTTATTTTTTCCCTCTCAAAAAGTATCCTCTTAAGACTTGGTAAACCCAGCCTGATCTGTTGGCGATTTGATTTCGCCCTGCAGCTCAGGCTGGAAACCTGTACGTTTATCTATCCTGCTTCCACTGAAGCACAGCACTTCATGGCAGCAGCCCGTTGATGTCGCTGCTATGTCACCCAGATCATTGGTCTGATTGGTTGAAGGACTATCCAATTGCGTACAGAGTCATTTAAACTATGCCTGTTGATCGCGCCTCTTGTGCAGAGAAAATACAGAGCACACTCCCCAGACTAATGTTCAATCTTAAAAGATTGAGCTTGGTCTGGTGATAGCCAGACTAGTATCTTCTGTCACCTCTCACCATCCCATCCTCTTGGAGCCTCAGACAGGAACCAAAGTCACCAAGTCTGATGTGCCCATCAGCTGTCAGCAGGATGTTGTCAGGTTTGATGTCTCTGTGGAAGAACATCAGATTTCAATAATCAGATGCAACATATCATACGTAGGTTGTTTTCAGTGTTTTCTATCCATATCACAGTTACATGAAGGTTTGTGTGGTGAGCTTTGTTGGGCTTATTACTCAGAAAAGTCATACTTGAACCATTTGAAAAGCAATGGTAATACTAAAGTTACAAGTTTGCCAAACTGACGTGAAACTGAAACTGTACGTGTCCGCAGTCTGAAACTAACATATAAATGAAAACAGTACGAGCACCATTTTTCAAAGAGTAGAATTGTCTACCTGTGTACATAACCCAGTCTGTGGACAGAGTCAATGGCCATGACCATCTCAGCTAAGTAGAATTTAGCCATGTCCTCAGGGATCCAGTCTCCAAACTTACTGAGCAGAGTCAGCAGGTCCCCCCCTACATAGTAATCCATCACCAGGTACTGAGGGAGGAGGGGGGGATGGGTAAGGAAAATGGCAGATCTTCTGAAATTTTAGTTAAATACAGCATATGCTATAGACTAGCAGGAAATATTTGTACAAAACATTTACTTGACATAATTGACTGGCAGTGTTCATACGCACTAGATAGTTGTCATCCTGAAAGGAATAGTGCAACTCTGTGATCCAACGTCTATCACCCTTCAGTAAAACCTCCCTCTCCTCCTGGTAACATGCTGTCTATGTAAGACACAAACACAAAGACAACTGGATAAAAAGCCACAAGTAGAAAGAAAGATGGAGCCACAAACAACTGAAGGGCAATCAGCTTATATCAAAGAGCACATGCCTCAATTTGACTTTCCTTTTTTCTTCCATCTTAGCCCAGCATTTGCAATAAGAAAACCTTCTACCTCCTACCATTTGCGTTGTCTTTTTGTTTCTGAATAATGAGCACAGGTTTGTGTGGGTGTACCTCTCCTCGCCTCAGCATGTCCCATTTATTCATAATCTTCAAAGCGTACACTTGTTGTGTGCTTCGCATCCTTGCCACAGCAACCTGAAACAGCGATGACTTGTGTAGTGAGGCCTGATAGACTGATTGATTTTAGTAATGATTAATAAAACACTAACAGCACTGCACAGCAGTCATTGCATACATTAAAAATCACAGAAATAAAATCAATGAAGCCTGAAGGCTTATTTCCATTGTGGTCTTCTGGAAAAACACACCACAAGATTAAACAGCACATCAACAAGACAACAGGTGCAGACAATACAATCAACATATAAATAGCAGACGGGGGGTTAGTTATGTCAACATGCTCTTTCTTTGGTAACACATTATTTGAAGGGGTGTGCATAAGACTGACATGATGACACAGTCATAATTATGACATGTCACCTGTCATGAACATGGAGTCTTTATAAATGTTCATGACTGTTCTCATTAACTGCCATTCACTAAATTATGACACTTTTACAGCAATGGTAGTATTGTTCGAGATGTTTGTGTTATGAGAACTTGACAAAAAGCAAGACAGTATAACCTACATAACATAACAACATAAAAGTCATAGCATGTCATGGCAGGCCTAAATATCAAACTTTAAGAAACTATTTAGCTTTATGTGTTAACATTACAATAAACTGTCATTAGTGGTTGGTTTTTACATTGGCTGTTGAGACCATTATAATTGTGTCATGAATATTTTTTCTTGACCTCAAGTAAACTGAAACAATTTGGACAGTTTGCAACGTTAACTTTGCATTAAAAGTGTCATAATTTGCTGAATGACACTGAAGGACAACAGTCATGAACATTCAAAAAGACTCCTTCATGTCCATTATCAGTCTTATGAACACCCTTATCAATTAAAGTGTTAGCCTTTCATTCTCAGTCATAAAAAGATCAAAATTAGAAATGAAATTGAATATGGTACATGGTACTGAGTCGCATTTTGCGACCATTTGAGTATTTTTTACAACTACTGTGCGACCTGCAAATTTGATGACTTTTTAATTTTTTTATTTTATGTTAAAAAAAGGAGGAGAGAGCAAGTCTGCTAGAGTTGTCCAATGTGTGTGAGACGGGGAGGGTCCTTGAGTGATAAGTCAACTGCATAACACTGTGATCTACACTTGTGTCTCGCTTTCATGGCGTCACACTCATCGTCCACACATACTGTTGCACAGCGCTGTTGTTACCATGTTTCCATAAAAATCAAGGAGTTGCAGTCCATAATACATTTATGAGTGGTGATCCGCAGCTGAAATTCATCCATTTTGTTTGCTAAAGACAGTACATTGGTGAGGAAAATGCTGCGTAGTAATAACCGATAAATAGTTAGCCTTAGCCTAACGTTAGCCATCCTCTCTTCATCTCACTTTTTTTACGGTCTAAACCGGCTTGCGTGCACCTCCGGTCGGCGGAGTTGTGTTGAAAGACCTCGACAGTGTTGTATTCTGTCTCGTCACAAAAAAAACGGGATTTTATTTCAACACCACAACTGCATGATATCAATTAATTGCCCGTGCATTCACTGATTTAGTTACATTTATACATCAATGCTAATGTCAGCTCCAGCATTTGCTACACGCTGCGGTACTGCTCTCTCACTTGGGTGAGAGAGGTAGAGATGTGAGAGCAGAGAGTGGAGACTGCTTCTATGAAAAAAAAATACATATAGGCTGCTAAATGTATAGCTATTTACTTCATAAAAAGAAATAGTGCTTGTGTGTCATGAGCTCATCTCTCTCTGGTTCCCTCATCACTCAATATTTCCCACACTGGGTGTTAGATAGTAAGACACTCGCCTTTCCAAGGAAGTTTAATCACCTAAGATATGATTGCTATTTCAGTGTTAACACAAAAAAGACAGAGTGGAGGGAGTGAGAGTCAGCATGAAGCAATATTACAGTACATTGACAGTAATAATACTTTGTTAAGCACCATTTCATTAAAATGTGACTGTGAACTAAAATAAGACAGCAGATTGTAGTTTCTGTATTTATTACCAAAGCATTTATCAGTAATACAGTTAAAATAGGGGAAATGTGAAAAATTGCCTTGCAGGTCGATTTAAATTTTTTTATTTAATTAGGGGCTAAAGTGCTGCTAGTAAAAAAAGTTAGTGTAGAGCCCTGCTACTTTGTAACCATTTATTTAAAGGGTAATTTGTTTGCTTTTAACCTTGACCCTATTTTCCCATGCAGTGGTGTCTACAATAAGTAACTAATGTGAACAAGAATCTTGAAAATTGTCAAGTATTGAGCGAGAATGCTGTAACCGGCAGCCGTGAACCAGGCTGCAATGTAATCAAATGTCCATCATCAATTTCCGTCCACTAAAAGTGTTGTTTCTGCCACTGACAGGCTCAGATTACTATTCTAAGTGTTTGACAACATTATGAGGAGGATCCCTACAGAGATGGACCTTTTTTGTTGAAGAGATTGCCAGAGTCAAATTCCTTGTTTGTCTACGCAAACATGGCCAATAAAGCTGATTTAGATTCTGAGTAAGATCCTGTTTGTTTAACCAAAAACAGCTCCAAATCACTATCGCCAATTCACCAAACTCCATTTAATTTTATAATACTTTTAGCATGTAAAGAGCCAGCATTATGTTCACATGTAAATGGCTGAATTAAACGTTTATTTCAACCAAACTAGAGTGGTGATTGTTGGAACCAGGAGTAGATGAACCAAGACATTTTTTGATAGTTAGATTTTTTTTTCTGTCAACTTTGAATGAGGTGTATTTTACAATGATACAATTTCAGTTTATTTAAATGGAGTCTGTTGGGTTTGGCAATAACAGGGATATTTCATGTTAAACAAAAAGCGCTATCGTCGCTGTTTTCTCGCTTTTTGCTCACAGGTTTCTCTATAGAGCTCCCCCTACAGCTTCGTAATAGATAAAACTGCTGACTCCTCGCTCGGTCATCTCTGGTGTTTCCTCTTTCTCTGTTCCTCCGACAATGATTTCTGCTTCTTTTTTGCCAGCTCAGCCATGACGATAGTGTGAAAAACTCCATCGCTACCTTGTTAGCCGGTTCCTGAATGGGCGTATGTGTGCAGTGCTGTGAAGCAATTCATTACATTGCGAGACCTGATATCACGCCAGCCAAAAGTTGCAAGGGTGGTTTTTCCGCTCACAGGCGCTAGGGGGAAGCGAGACGACCACCATTCAACCCGAAAAAATAATATATATAATATCATAATATAACCATTCCAATGGCTCCAAAGCTGTTCAGTTAAGGTAAATTAAGCTGACAAAACTGCATAGTTCACTTTTAAGGCCACTTTAAACATGCTCTGTCAAACACCAAGTTTCAGATTTGTGGGCAGATTATTAAACTGTGCTGTTGCACTGTAGACAAGCTACCGCTTGTAACATGATATGATGATGGTAAAAATGATTATCTCCTAGTTGTGAAGTACTTTGGTAGCATGTTTGTTTTTTTTGGTACCAAGTGAGCAACATCTTTATATAATGTGTATATATATGTATATGTATATGTATATATATATATATATATATGGTTCTTTTTTCCACCGTAACCCAGTTAGGATTTTAAAAGCAGGATCGAGATGAGTATGTGGCTGAACTTTTAATCAAGCTCTTATGAAATAATTTTGAGCCTTTTGAAGTGTTGTGATAATCCTGTATACCAGGAGGTGGCAGTGAAGAGAGAGTGTGAAGAATTGCTCTGTCCAGGAAGATGGCTTTTCTGGCTAAAAACTTAATTCTTTGATTTATCTTGGGCTTTTAGAGCCATATTATCACATGATAAAAACCGGATGATTAAGAATTTTATATACCAATTTTTGAATATGGTATAAAGTGCAGTTCCAATGTAGTCAGCTCGAGTTACAAATTATTAACAAAACACTACGCTCATTAAAAGAGAATTTGTTATTCCCTATAATTCCATCTCACCTCACTGAATGTGCCTCGGCCGATGACCTTCAGGATGTTAAAGTCTTCTCTTTTGATTCGAGTCCTTCTCACCTTTCTCACCAGGGGCTCAGCTGTGATTCGAGGAGCAAAGAGAGAGATTGTGAACGTGCCTGTACCCACAATTGAGGTCACCTAGGTCCAGACCTCAGTATTTTCTCTATGGTGTAGGCTAAAAAGTCATGAAATAATTTGTAAAAATAACTTGGCTTTGGTGTCAAAGACATTGTAGCCTACACGGAAAGATTATTGATTGCATGTGTGTTGGTGGGGCGGTGGTGGTGGTTGGTGGGGGCCGGGGGTTCCAATTCCATTCATCCCCCATTCATCTGCAGAATTGCTCCTGTGGGGTTGCACTACGTTAAACAGTGGCTATCCATCATGATAGGTCAGACCCTCGATGATGCGGATACCAAGGTACTTGAAGCTGTCCACCCTCTCCACCGAGGACCCGTTGATAGTAAGAGGGCGTGGTATTTCCTTCCCTGCTTCTTCCCAAAGTCCTCTATCATATCTTTAAGGCAGATTTATGCTTCTGCGATGGCTTTACGCAGAGCCTTCGCCGTAGCCTACATCACTGGCCTAAGGTTTATACCTGTGCTTTGGTGTCTGCGTCATTCTAGCGTATCTCTTTAAGAGAATAGCATTGCAGGCATGTGTGTATGTGTGGGAAGGATGTTGTAGAGCGAGTAAAAGAGATTGACGGGGATTAGCTTCAGAGCGAGTACCGACTCTAGAGGCGTAGTGGGAGAAACAAAGTGACTCCCCTGTGCTTTCTGACCATGGTCGTAGGGCTGTAGCAGGAAAACATAGCCTTCTCCTTGATTTCATGTTGTTTATGGAGAAGAAGAACCAGGAAATGAGTAGGGTGAAAGGCAATGCTACCAAGTGGACACATCACAGTTGTCTGTGTTGCCGCGACGTGTAGTTGCATTTTTTGAGAGGTGCATGTCAGACTACGGCGTAGGGTTCGGCCTAGGGTCCAGCATACGGTCCATAAATTGGTCTTTAGTCTTGACTGATTTATGATGAGAAGTTTGTTGTTCTTCTCCAGTTGAGATAGGGTGGTGTGGAGGATGTGTGTCTTCTGTTGATCGGTTGGGACAGTAGGGAAACTGCAATGGGTCCACTGTGCTGGGTAGTGAAGAGCAAATGTAATCCTTGACCAATCGTTCAAAGCATGTCATCACTACAGAGGTAAATGTCACCAGGTGGTAGTCATTCAGGCAGGCTGGTTTGGTTTGCTTGGGCATAGGTGTCATGACATATAATAACACTTATCTACAAGTTTTTTATCATATAGCTTTTTCTTCATTTAACCCTTGTATTGTCCTTCTGGCTCAAAAAGTTGTCAATTGCCGCTATTTCAAAACGTTTTTGTCTCTTCAACATTTTTTTTCTCTACATTTTTGTAGCATTTTTCAACATTTTCTGCGCTTTTTTCCCCACTACCACCAGTATACATTAACAACAATTTATTACCACAATTTTTACACTCATTTTTGGAAATTATGGTCAATAAACCTCTTGTAGCCAGATATGAAATTATATCTAGCTTAAAAAAACAGAAAGTATGAATTATTTTGACTAATATTTAAGATCAGAGGATGTTAATGGATAATCAAAGTTATGTCAGAATAATGCTATCAAATTAAATAAAACACCCAAAATTCAATAAAAGTAGTGAACTGATCCCTAAATTTGACTTGTGAAGAGAGTTTCATGGAACCTTTTGTGTTACTTTTGGGCAATTTGCTTGAAAGAAACCCAAATGTTCTGATATAGAAACTTTGAAATTTGACCTGAAGACAACAGGAGGGTTAAGATAAAATACACTAAGCCTCTTTAAAACTCCAGGAGAAAACCTCAAACATGGTTGAATTCCATCATATACTGTACCCTAAATTTCTCTTTAATAAGATAGGCTTCCTAAACTTCTCTCATTTCTAAGTAACTCCCCTCAACCCCTGGACAAAGAAACATTTGCTTTGGTTACTTCATTGGGCTTTCTGTAACCCACGCAAAACCTGTCTGCTTTGCCATCCTGGGCAGCCAACACCAGTGGTGAGCTGCAGGCACCATCACATGGCTCAACCACCCCAATTTGCAGCATATAGTCAACCTCCTCCTGGACTATGGAGGACGGTAACGATAAGCGTGCTGTTTTATAGGGATGGCATTGCCAACGTTGACGATGTGCATTGCTCATGGGGAAAGAGTCAACCAAATGAATCACATCCTGCCTCTGCACTTCTGTCAAATGCTGCAAGTCTTCCTCAAGCACAGCTCGAGCCTGAGTATTATAAAATCTGGCACCCACAATGTCTTGAAGAGAAGAGGATATATCTTGCATATTGTTGTTTTACAAATTAAATCCATTGATATCAGTGACGTTGGCGGTGGTGTCCTGGAACATGCTCCAGACTGTGCTGTGTAGTGCACCATGTGGTTACCTCACACGTCAATGGAGGCATGCGCCATAGTTTGTTTACAATCTTTGATCAAGATGGCCGCATGGTTGCTCTTCCTGTATATGGGTAGTGTTCACTGAGGCAGAAAATTGAAAGACTCCATCAATCAAAGTTCAGCTCAGCAGGGAAGAGACAAGGGACAAGATGAGGAGACTGAGAGAAAAAGAAAGAGAAAAGGTGATGGAGAAGAGAGAGGAAGAGAAGGTACTGCCCACTGTGCCCAGGAAAGGATTAGCATGATGAACCACAAACAAAAACCAACCTGATGCATTTCGAACAATGGCATAACCACAGAGATACAGGCCAAGATGTTCTTTGGTAATTACCAGGGATGCACTGAATCCAGGATTCGGCTTCGGGTTCAGCCGAATATTGGGCTTTTTTGATGGGGTTCGGTTCCTGCCGAACCTTAGAATTTTTTTCTACCGAACCAAACCCTACGCTTGCACTACGTTGACATAATGACGGCGCCGTTGATTACGGGAAGGTGTTTACGTAGGTGGACAGTTCAATGCAGTAGGCTGTGAGTAAGTGAAAATGGAACTCGTGAGCAGAAAAAGTGTTGTTTGGCAGTTCTTGTAGTCAAAAGAAGTCGATTCAAGTCGAGCTACATGTTCAATTTTCAATGTCGATTTGTCTTGTGGTGGCAAGGACCCTAAACAATACACAACATCGCCGCTGTTAAAACATTTGCGTATGAAACATCCGAAAGAATACGAGTTGTGCATGAAGGAATCTACAGACAGCAGCCAAAATGCAGCAACTTCAGGTACGGCAAAGGAAGGACAGTCACGGCTAAAAACTTGTGTTAACCAGACGACCATTACCAGCTTAGCTAGCCCTACACCTGGGGGTAGCCTACTTTATGGGATTATAAATCTAAAAGGCTAATACTTTGGATATTGATTGGATCTTGAGATAGTCAAAATAGTTTTTCCCACTTGTCTTCCCGGCATAATATTGCCTATTCTTTTTTATTTTTTTTTACAGTTAAAATAAAATAAAATGAAAAATACACTGCTGTGAACATTGTTTACTTCATTAATGTGTTTACTGTGTTAATGGACTGAGGATGGGAGTACGATTCGGTATTCGGTTTTGGATTCGGCCAAACCCCACAAATCTGGATTCGGTGCATCCTTACAGTGGAACATAGGCTCAATTTAACAATAGAAAAACCTAGCATACTTCTGTAATTATATAGTAGTATTGTAAAAATATATTATTGTATAACACAATTTGCTTACGGTTATGTACAGTGGTTGAGACACATTTTTATAATTCAAATAAAAATAATACAAACACAAATATAAAATAAAGGTGTGTATACTAAATTATTTGTATATATCTTGGCAGGAGAGACGAGAGAGGAGTACAAGACAGGCAGTGTATAGAGGGTGAGAGAGATGGTCATGATTAGATTTCACTAGTGTACAGGGATGTAGTGGAGGCTAAACGCACGTAAACGCCGTTTACGCACCTCCCAAAATTCGGAAATAGCGTTTACCCACCTCCAAAGTGCGTTTATCCACCTCTAAATTGTGTTTATCCACCTCTAAATAGCCTATAGTTCCTAAGCCATTTTAAATTAAGCTTATGTCGTTTTAGTTTCATATTTTTCATTATTAGTTTCATAGATTGTTAAACCTAAAACGAAGTCTTTCATATTGCGCTGCTTACTGTCAGTGTTGACCAATCTCTTGCGGTGTTTGTTTGTTATAGCCCACAACGTTGCCTTCCAGGCACTAGGATTAGGCAACAGTTATAGGTGCCTTGAATTAAGTCAATGGTCGCAGCGCTGCCTTGAAGTCAACGTTGGGGGCTTAAAACACCATCGAGCATCTCTTACGTAGGAAGCAGCAGACTGCATCAAGATTCATCAGTTCTCTTAATACATCCATGGTCACTAGCCCAAACTAGCCTACATGTCTCATGTAATAAATTGTAAAAATAGATGTCCGGCAATTTTTTAAGCGCCGTCAAGACAGCAGCCCTCCTCCTGATGCCAGCAAACGGCCTCGGCTACAAGCCCACAGTGAGTGAGCTCGAAAAACAGTACTAAACTTCATGTTTTTTAGGTTAATTTGGTTCACAGTAGATTCATGCCACTGACTCAACAAGTCACCTCTACCTTTTCCCATTAGCCCATGTTACAAGTAAAATTCAGGATACATTATCAGATAAATAACTGGATGTAATTATGCATTCTCTGACATTTAAACCACTGGAAGTTTGTGACAACAAGCTCTCTTTGCTAGTCACCTAGCTAGTTAATGTTATCGCTATAGCCGTTCGCGGTTTTGCGGGTACGGTAAACGTTTCTATGGAAACGGCGAGTTGAACCAATCAACTCGCCGACTATGGGTAGTGTAGTTTTTCTCCATAAGATTGCGGCTAAAAACATGTTTTTCTAGTAACAAGGTTGATTTCATACAGACCTCTAGCTTCTACAGGAGCAGAAACAAAATGAGACATTTGAGGATGTCATCCTGGGCTTTTGGGAAACACTGATCCACATTTTTCTGACATATTATAGACCAAACAACTAATCTATTAATCGAGAAAATATTCAACAGATTAATCGACTATGAAAATAATCCCAAATCCCTAATCATTATGTACAAGTGCATTGCATTGGCAGCCCTGGATATAAGCCTCCCTCTCTATCTCTTAAATATGTTTGTTCTCTCTGTTTTGTCATTTAGTAAACTTTATAGATTTCAACCCTATTATTCCTTCTCGAGTCTCTTTAACAAGAGCTTAGATTAATGTATGAATTGAATAGTGATTGTGTGACCTATGATGAGGAAACAACCAGTGATACCCTTGGTAGTACCATCAAATGATAGCCTATAGCGATGTCATCAGGATACACATACACCGGTAGGCAGTGGCCCACCTTAAAAGGTGACCACGTCGTGGTCCACCAGAATTTATAGTTTACCCACCTCTTTTTTTACCACTACACCTCTGCTAGTGTATATATTGTCTTTTTGTCTATCATGGTGTATCCTTTTCTGTGTTGATTTGTTGATGTCTTTTGTCAATGTCATTTCAAATAAGGACAACCCCTTAATGATCTTTTGAGTCAACATAAAGGTTGAATGAATGAATGAATATTGCCTTCGTGGATTACTCAGTACAACATTAAACCTGATTCTCATGTTTTACTGCTTGACAATTCACAAACATACAATCTGCTGCTCTGTGTCCTTTCAGCTCAACAGAAGAGTATCTTGGCCAATAAGGGAGTGTCTCTTCAACAGAGTAAAAAATAGTAGATATATATTTATATGCTGTGGGAAGTTTTCCAGTCCTTTATTTTTATTTTCATTACCCACCTCCTCACACACAGAGGAATTCAGGAGAGACCAACTTTAGGCACACACACACTGTCGCCTCAGACCTAAAAGTTTCCTGAAGGAACAGAACAATCCTATAACAATAATTCTTTATCTACTGAAAACAGATACTGTCGCCCTGGGTCAGTAGACTGAGCCAGCCATGTGACAGAAACAGACACGGAAGCTTGTGACTGTGGCCACATAGAAATAGATGATGATGTCATTCAGATCACTGACCTTCTTACAATTACACTACATTACCGTATAAATAATTTAGTCTCATTTGACGGCTGTGCCAACAGGATGAAATAACTCCAGTGCTCTTCTGTACAGTGTCACTGAAGAATTTTCAAGAGTCGGCACGAAAAAAAGGGGGAGAGAATCCACAGAGCCTTGAGCACATTGGACAAGGCAAGGTGCTAGCTGCTAAAAGTAAACTGTCAAAAGGAAAAGCATTATATGTTTACATGTATTAATCAGAACATATACAATAATCACAATCAGCAGGGGGAGGCGCGTAGAAACAACTGTTTACACCGCTTAAACAGCTGTTTCAACATCGTTATTCTGGGAGCTCGCGACTCGAAAAGGTTAAGAACCACTGCTATAGATTATGGAGAGAACAACTGAATATACAATATCTGCATGGTGGGTATTTGTGTTCCGCCTGCTTGTGCTGCCATGACAGGACGACAATAGGAGAGCATAAACTGAAAAGGGGCAGTGTAGCCTGATTAAAATATGGGTGAGGCTATTTGCACCCCTGGTACAATTAGCAGGGTATGCTATTCGTACCCTGGTGCAATTAGAAGTGCTATTTGCACCCCTTGTACAATTAGTAGTGTATGCAATTTGTAACCCGGTGCAATTAAAAATGAATGCTATTCGTACCCCGGTCCACACAGCAATATGTTCTATTAATACTCAGTCTGGTACAAATATAAACAGAGGTGGGTAGAGTAGCCAAACATTGTACTCAAGTATAAGTACTGTTACTTCAGAATAATATGACTCAAGTAAAAGTAAAAAGTAGTCATCCAAATAATTACTTGAGTAAAAGTAAAAAAGTGCTTGTTGAAAAAATTTCTCAAGTACTGAGTAACTGTTGAGTTACGTCTGATTTATTTTTTATTTTTATCACATCAAATTTGGATATATATATATTTATATATAAATATATATATATATATATATATATATATATATATATTGTTTAAAATGTTTAAAACATATGTAACCTAAAAGACAAACATTCGCCTATCAGCAGCAACAAAAAAAACGAATTTAGGAAACTTACCGCTACATGTTTCCTCAAGTTAGATGTTGAGTTTTTGTTTTGGTAGACACAGAAGACACGACATAATGTAGCTGCTGTTTGGCACTTTTACTAAGGTAAACATGCTTTCAATATGAGGCCAGTATGGGGCGCCGATTATAAACGGCTGGTTACACTTTTTTAGCTGATACATTTTCAACTTTTAGCTCACTTTCCTCACATTTGAGACAGAAATTATTTATATATATATATATATATATATATATATATATATATATATATATATATATATATATATATATATATATATATATATTATATCTAAATCTAAATGTTAAATGTTAAATCTAAATATTATATCTAAATCTAAATGTTAAATATATATCTAAATCTTAAATCTAAATGTTATATCTAAATGTGTCGCCAGGTGTAGAGCTAAATATTTAGAAAATATTCAAATCCCCGAGGAAACCACGCCCACTGCAGTGGCTTCAAATCGCGCTGCGATCCTGCAGAGCAACAGCGGGACATTTTTAACCATTTTCACCATCTTATTCATCATTAAAGTCACTTCTGATAACGTTTTAGGCGAGAAATGAACTGTTTAGATTTCGAATATAGGCAGTCTTCTGAAAATCGATGCCGAATGGACAATTTGCTTCAAAGTTTTCGGAGTTGACAAGCTCCATAATGTGACGGGAGACAGCTGGTGGCGGCCGGGGAATGGTGTTCTCCAGGCGGCCTGATATCCTGAGACGCCCCAGTGTAAGATGGACCGCGGTCTCGTAAATAAGAGGCTTTTATTTCGCCGTTGACGTACCGTTTGTTTAAATATCACAACACATGTCCATCATAAGATTAACGGGAATGTGTGGTTAACTGCCTTTTTGGCGTTAAACTCCACAATTAACTAACCCTATTCCATGGATCCAGGATACTATGCATCCTGATAAAGTTCCCTTGGCCTTTAGAATTAAAATAGCCCCACATCATCACATACCCTTCACCATACGTTCCCGTAGCGGAAGTCTCTCTCTCTCTAAAATATTAAAATGAGGCGTACACGGGGGGATAAAGACAATGACGCGTAGAATACCAAAGAAGTAAAAAGAAAAGTAACGAGCTCATTGTAGCCTAATGTAGCGGAGTAAGAGTATGGTTTCTTCTTCACAAATCTACTCAAGTAAAAGTAAAAAGTATAGTGATTTAAAACTACTCCTAGAAGTATAATTTTTTCAAAAACTTACTCAAGTAAATGTAACGGAGTAAATGTAACTCGTTACTACCCACCTCTGAATATAAATGTATGCTATTTGCACCCCTGTGCATTTACCTTGGCATATATTTATACACAGTTATCCATATGACTCATGTATTACACCTTTTTGGAATATTATCGTTGCAGTGTCCAATATTTCGCACACTTCATAGAAACGCTGATACACTTGCACAGGTCGCGATATTTTATTTTTTTACAGGATGGTAGGGAAAGACTCATGAATATTCATTAGGGAACTCATCACTGATTGGCTCGCCCTGACATTCTTACCCTAACCATAACCAATCTCACTCCTCTTGCCTAAACCTAACCAACCCAACCAGTAGGCAACGAGTACTAGCCATTCAGGGATGAGTCCCATAATGAATATTCATGAGTCTTCCCCCACCACCCTGACTTGAGCAATGGCAAGCAAATTATCCAATCCAAAATGAAAAAGAAACAAGATGTCCTCACTGGGGAAATCAAACCCAGGGCTGTGTCTCATTCCGCATACTTTAGAATTATTTTGTTAGAATATAGTGTAAGACCTCAGAGGTCAATCTGACATTGCTCACTCTCTGTTTCTCCGGGTCATGAAGAAGTCACAAAGAAGCCATCCGGTCTTCCGAGTGATAAGACACCATTAAAAGTACAGATGAAAACTTAAATCATAAATCATAAACCCTCTTCAAAGATACAGGACTAATTAAAAAGCGAAACTATCTGATCAAAGGAAAGCAGAGAGTGATAGCAATGGTTTCTGAGTGGTGAGAAAATGTGATGCAGATTGGAGTGTGGCCTTGGCTTCCCTCAACTCACAGGCCTACAGAAAGTGCACAGACGCACCTGATTGGTGAAACATCTAAAACTTTGTAATCTGTGTATACATTTGATAAATAGAATGCAACCATAAAGTATTCCAATAGTAAACAAACTGTATGGCCTTGGGTTGAGGAAAAGCCAATGTATTTTTGCAGAGAGAGTGACATCGTGAAAGGAGCCGAAAAGGACTGGGCAGCAGCAGGGGTCAAGAAGACCTGGACAACATCCAAGAAGATAACAGCATGGACAGGGATGGACCAGGGGACTGGAAAAGAGTATAAGAATGTGTAGTTTGAAGTTTGCCTGGAGACACTTTGTCTGTTGCTAGGGTTAGCAATAGGCTGATTTTGTCTTGAAGGAAATGATCCTTGTGCACAAGTTTTGTATCTGCAATATCATTCACTAAAGCATGTTATATTTTTATGAACGAATCCTGAGTTTTATTTCTGCTCCACCAGACAATGAACACGTAAGTTAGAGAAACAGGGTAAAGTGACCTTAAATTGGAGTCAGATTTAGGCTCTGGCCGTTTGGGCCGGACCAGAATAAGTCAACAGGTCACATTTATTCCTTCAATACTTTGGTCAGTACACTGCTAATGTGCACTGACCACTTACTGCCGTAGTGCCCACTTTCGATGGTTAGTATGATCCCAAATGGAACACCCTGTCAACTGTCAATCAAAAAAACAGACAGATTCAGCAACTGTGTATCCTATTTCTCGCTTAAAATGTTTTCAGAAACACGTTTCGGTGAACTATTTTCATAAAATTCGAGATTGTATTCCAAACGAGCCGCCATCTGGCCGCCATTAAGCTTGGTTGTGAAATCCGCGAGAGCTAGACGCACGTGACGCGTCCCTCCCCTTTCCGCTTTGTAGTCAAGATGGCGCAGGTTTAGTTTGCGTAGCGTCCATCGTTCCACACTGAACTTTTGGACCATTTTTTTACTTTCAGTGCACTGACTTTTTCCGTTATCTACACAATATACTTACAACTAAGTGTTTGAAGTGTGCAACTACGCGGTTTGAGACACAGCCTATGAGTATTATTTTCTTTACATAGCAGAACAGTATGAACATTTTTTTCTTGCATTGCAGAACAGTATGAATATTTTTTTTTCAATTTGCACAGTTCACATGTTGATCCTGTATCATATTCATCTCAAAGTCTGTTAACCACTGAGGTGGGTTTCTGACTCTGGTGGTGCGTCTAAGGCCTGGTTCCTGCCCAACATGTACATTCTCGGTCACAGTGAGTCCATCCAGTATAGTCTCATTGTTCTCACTGATGCAAGCTAGAGCTTCCTTTGGGAAACGCACCAGCTTTGAGGCATTCCATTTCCAATCATCACTGAGAAGGTAAGTACTTGGTCCGGCCTTCTTTACGACTGTCAGAGGTTCTGTGTATTTGGATGACCCCTTGTAGACAGGTTCCGAGCTCTGGACTTGCACAGCATCATTCACTTGGGAGGTTGGCACTTTTGCTACTCGCTTTCTGTCTGTATACTCCTTACTGTTTTGTTGATTGTGTCTCACAGTTTCACTCTCTCTCTCTCTCTCTCTCTCTCTCAGAAACTTTGCAAACTCATGGGAAGTAAACTGACATCCATTGTCAGAGACCAGGCAGGTCGGATTTCCTTCACGACCGAACACTGTAGCTAAAAACGGGTAATCACCTCTGTTGTGACTGTAGAGGTGAATGCAACTTCTGGCCATTTACTTTAATAGTCTATGAGAGTGATGGCATAACGACAGTCCCATGTAGCACGTTCGAAAGGACCGGTTATGTCAATGGTCACCTTTTCCCATGGTCCATCTGGTTTGACAGGTGTAAGTGGTGCAGGTGCAGTCTTCACTGTTTTGTCATTGTATTGGCATGACACACATGAAGCTCTTACTCTGTACATCTTTGTCCATTTCTGGCCACTAATACAGTTCTTGCAGTCTCTGTTTAGTGCGTACCACTCCCTGGTGCCCCTCATGTGCCAAGTCTACCACTGTGGATCACAGTGATGTAGGCACAATCGAACGGTCAGTACCTCTCATGACTCAAGTGTTTTGTCTACATCCAGTTCGTCTCGTACATTGAAGTATGAGGCTAGCTCATTTGGTACATTATTTCTGACATAACTCTGTACGCAATTGGATAGTCCTTCAATCAATCAGACCAACGATCTGGGTGACGTACTTTGCAGAGTGAGGCAGAGCGAAAGCCAGTCGGTAGTAAAAAAAACCAAAAAAAAAAAAAATTCCGGTCAGTAGTAAGGCAAACACATCCTTCTTAGGATCTGTAGGAATTGTTCCAGGGCAACTTTCTGTTCTGTTTTCAGAGAAAACTTGCCTTTGAAATCTTTTAAAACGGCAGCAACAGCGGCAGCAACGGCGGCAGCAACGGCGGCAGCAACGGCGGCAGCAACGGCGGCAACAGCGGCAGCAACAGCGGCAACGAGTTGCTGCGCTGGCCATCATGTTGAATGTAAACAAAAAGCTGCTTGCCTTCGCTTCTCTATCGTCATCGTGTTAAACCCACCAATAGCGGGTGGATAAGCCAGTTTGTGATTGGTTCCCGCAAATGTGTGACTGAAGCAGGATAGATAAGCTGCAGCTGTTTTGCAGCAGCACCATGGCTTATCTCCGGTGCTCAGCACCTCCCAAGACGATTGTGATTGGTTTAGAAATGCCATTAAACCAGAGCACGTTTTCCTCCCATCCCCGAATGCTATGTGGAGTAGCCAGACTCTCCTCCAGCGCACTTTGGAGGGGGGTCTGGCAAAGCGAGACTACTAGCATGTTGACAATATCAAATATTAATTTGAATAAAGTATCAGTATCAGTAACGTTATTAAGGGTTGTTGGGGACTGCTTTGCATGTCTGCGTAACCGGAATGGTTATGGCGTGTGTGTTGCAATCCTTGGGCTCTACGAGAGTCTGGCGGTTTGTGCATGTGTACATAGTTGTGTTGTGTAATTCACGATTTGTTTCTGATACAGTACGATGAGATGCTCTTACTGCGTGCATTCCCCTTAATTTGTGTTTGTCTTTTTATTTCTGGGTCTTTTTTTTGTACTGCTCTGTATTTCAAGTGTTATACAAATTACAACCCCAAATCAGAAAAAGTTGGGACAGTATGGAAAACACAAATAAAAAAAGAAAGTAGTGATTACTAAATGTACTTTGACTTGTATTTTATTGCAGACAATACAACAGCACATAATTTAATGTGTTCCTCATGATTTTTGTTGGGTTTTTTTTTTCAGAAAAACAAAATTCCTATTTTGGTTCTTGCAACACATTTCAAAAAAAGTTGGAACAGTAAAGCATTTACCACTTTGTAATGTTGCCATTC
This sequence comes from Gymnocephalus cernua, assembly GCA_023631565.1. Lineage (NCBI taxonomy): Eukaryota > Metazoa > Chordata > Actinopteri > Perciformes > Percidae > Gymnocephalus > Gymnocephalus cernua. Next base: position 27,843,291 of record CM042439.1, on the reverse strand, counting down.
CTTTTCACAACACTTAAAAGACCTTTAGGGACTGAAGACACCAAGTGATGAAGTGTTTCAGGTGTAATTTTGTCCCATTCTTGCTGCAAACACGTCTTAAGGTGGGCAACAGTACGGGGGCTTCGTTGTCACATTTTGCGCTTCAAAATGCGCCACACATTCTCTATTGGAGACAGGTCGGGACTGCAGGCAGGCCTCTTCCTCCGCAGCCAGGACTTTGTAATGTGTGCAGAATGTGATTTTGCATTATCTTGTTGAAATATGCATGGACGTCCCTGGAAAAGATGTCTTCTTGAAGGCAGCATATTGTGCTCCAAAATCTGTACTTTTCAGCATTAATGGTGCCATCACAGAAGTGCAAGTTATCTTTGCCAAGGGCACTGACACAACCCCATACCATGACAGACCCTGGCTTTTGGACTTGTTGCTGGTAACAGTCTGGATGATCCTTTTCTTCTTTGGTCCGGAGCACACGGCGTCCATTTCTCCCAAAAAATACCTGAAATACTGATTCATCTGACCACAGTACACGTTTCCACTGTGTGATGGTCCATCTCAGATGCCTCCAAGCCCAGAGAAGTCGATGGCGCTTCTGGACACTGTTAACATAGGGCTTCCTTTTGGCACAGTACAGTTTTAACTGCCATTTGTAACTACGTATTGTGGTACTTGACAAAGGTTTGCCAAAGTAGTCCTGAGCCCATGTGGTGATATCGCTTATAGATGAATGACGATTCTTGATGCAGTGCCGCCTGAGGGATCGGAGATCACGGTTGTTCAGCTTAGGCTTGCGCCCTTGTCCTTTACGCACTGAAATTCCTCCTCATTCCTTGAATCTTTTAATTATGTTATGCACTGTTGAAGGTAAAATAAGCAAATGTCTTCCTATCTTTCTTTAAGGAAAATTGTTTTTAAACATTTCAGTAATCTTCTCACGTATTTGTTGGAAAACTGGCGATCCTCGGCCCATCTTTGCTCCTGACGGACTAGACCTTTCTTGGATGCTGCTTTTGTACCAAATCATAATTACAATCACCTGTTGACATCACCTGTTTCAAATCACATCATTATTTAACCAATGTACCTGATTACTAGCCCTAAATTGCTCTTGTCCCAACCTTTTTTGGAATGTGTTGCAGGTCTGAATGACAGGAAAGGATTTATATTTACAAATGAAATTAACCTGACCAGACAAAACATGAAATATTTTGTGTTCACATTGTCTGCAATGACATACAAGTCAAAGTACATTTAGAATTCACTACTTTCTTTTTTTATTTGTGTTTTTCATACTGTCCCAACTTTTTCTGATTTGGGGTTGTAGATGGCCAACTTGAATATTATCAGCTGGAATGTTAGAGGTTTAAAGTGCCCATATTATGGAAGAAAATTGGGATTTGGGTTGTTACTTTGTGTCTCTGGTGCTTCCACACGCATACAAACTTGGAAAAAAAACCATCCATGTTGTTTTGAGTGAGATACGGTTTCTGAATGTGTCCTGCCTTCAGTCTCCAGGTGAGCTGTTAAAAATCGGCAGGGCTTTTTACGTCACTAGCCGAAACGACGGGTTAACCGTAGCATGCTAGCTCATTCTCAATGGCAAAACACTGCTACAACACACACTAGTTCACCATAATCTACAAAAGAACGACTTACATGTCCCTGTCCTGCAGGTATTCCATGCAAAGTTGGAAGTGTGCCCTCGTTTAGAAGAAGTCTCCCTGCTAATCCTGCCTTGTAACTGACTGAAGTTAGAGAAACAAACAGCTATCTGGTGTGAGCCTGACATAGCTACTGAGCATGTGCAACTCACTACATAGATGGTAAATAAGTATGATGTCTCACTCTGTTGCTAAAACAGAGAGCTGAACACAGGCGGAAAAGAGGAGCTGCAGCAATGTGCAGTACAACAAAAATATGGTGTTTTTTGAAAATTAAACCATGTAAACCTTCTGGTACAACATCAAAATACAATTATGAACCTGAAAATTAGCATAATATGGGTGCTTTAAACTTTCCCATTAAACGCACTCGCTACTAGAATTTCTCTGATGTAAACAAGTATCGATGCATTGAATTGATTTAGGAATCGCACCTGACAGAAAATAACGTATAGCGGTCCCAAAACAAACACTACAAAGTTATAGCTCACTCGTGCGCCTCTTCCAAGTCAAGTGGTGTGTTAATTCTTGCAGTAAGAAAATTACAATATGTTTATTTTTATTTCTTTTATATTTATTTCTTTTATATTTATTTATTTTTTTATTTTTATTTTTCTGGGGAATACTTACTAGCTAATTTTGACATTGTAACTGCTATCTTTCTTCTCCTTCACCATCTTGCTTTTATCTCTCATGAGCTATGTATAGTGTCATACTGTAGTTTGTGCTGTGTATGTTCAAAGTAAATGGGACTGTAAATGTAACATTTCAATATTTTCTAATAAACAATTGTTGATCACAAAAAAATATTAGAGTCAAAGGTTTTTACAGAGGGCACTTTGGATATCTCTTTTTTATCACTCCTGTGAAAAGGCTTCCTTTCTCCCTTTTCACTGGGCCCTGTTCCCAAAATGAATATTGTTTGGTATGTGCTTAATCCTTAATTTTAGTGTAATGTTTTAGGTTATTGTTTTAGTTTATTTGTTACTTTATTATTTGACATAGGCCTGTTCTGCAGGTTTTAAGGGTTCATAGTATTTTGCCATGGTTCTGCCTGTGATGTTGGGGGTAGATCAGCTGCTCACCAGCTTATTCAGGGAGAGTGCATGCAGGTTTGCCTCATTAGGTCCTTTCTGTAGGGAGGGGCTGGGCAATCCTAAGGTGTAGAACAATAGTTCTGCAGTAAATTACATGTTTATAATATTTGTGGTGCCTATTGTTGTGGGTGCACATATGTATAAATAGTAATGTCAGCAGTAACTGATCTATCGAATTGTAATGACGTTTTGAGAAAGTAAGTGTTAATGTTGCTTGGTCAGGTTAGCTCACCTATAATCACCTGTGCAGGTGGTAGGGTCCAATTAGGGTCGGCCGAGTTAAAATGGCTTCAGGAGAAGAAAGACGAGACTTGGCAGCTTACTCTGAGGTTGCCGGTTTGTGTGTTTGCTGTTATTGTGTCTCAGTTAATTTTTTTTTTTGTATTTTGGTTTGAGTATGTTTTGGTGTTTTTTGTTAATAAAGATTCCTGAAGGATTTTTGACAACCTCTGGTCCGTCTGGTTTTATTTTCTAAAAAAGCTTGTAAAACATCAACCCTATTGTCCACAGTCAATCTATGGACATCGTTTTTTCAGGAAAAACTGGGCTGTTAGAATATGTGTGCTGCAGTGAGGTAACTTGAATGTTAAACAAGGTTGTAGGACCTTAAACATAAATAAATAAATAAAACGGAACATTAATTTCACAGATCGATTAAAGCTAAGCCAATCTCCTGTCTAAAACACTTCTCATATGTCTTGGGAGTCAAACTGTGAAGAAATTAACATCACATACAGTTGACAAAATATCTAAATTTTTTCAGAAAACATCCAGACGCTTTTGCCCTGGGGTCTGTTTCACAAAGGTAGAATTTATAAATCCAGGATAACCGATAAAGAGAGACTTGACCTAGTCTAATCTGTGCAGCCTGGCTCGGTGCGTTTCACGACGGCCAAGCCAGGCTGAGGAGGAGAGACTAGGTCGAGCCGGGCTGAAGTAATTCGGATAGATGCGCGTTCACGGCTTTCCTTAACAGACCGCGAGGTCGATCACAGATTTACTGATGCTACAATGGAGAATATGCTTTGTTCATACTTTATACAGAGTGACCAGCAGCTTCTTGTAGAAGTATGATAACATGAAACACATTATTTGTAAAAAAAGAAACACGGCCGCTGTAATGAAACAGCGAGAGACAGCCTGGTAGACGATCGCGGACCGACTGAATGCATAGCAGCCTAAATATAGACATTAACTGACCACTGCTCTGAGTTAAGACCGTCATAATCATACCATTCAAGGATTAGGCTACTAATACTTTGCACAAATTAACTCTTTGTCTTAAAAGTAAGCAGAAGATAATGTTTGTTAAAATATGTTCATTATGTCCTCAGTTGTATAATAATGTAATGCAGTACTGTTCTGTATTGTGCATAAGCCACAAGGAGGCACTAAGGTGCTGGCTAAAGAGGACGCGTTTGCATTACTGTTTTGTTTGTCCCAAATGTTTTACCGTATTGAAAATGAACTGGTGACTGGGTTGAACCATGAGAACGATGTGTGTCGGCAGCAGCTCGTGAAATAAATATGCTGAAAACGGCTAAAGATGGCTCATCGCTATCGTCTACTCTTTTCCTCCGAATGCAACGTTAGCTGCAAGAATATAAGCAACATAACTCAACAGGTTATGGGCCCAGGAGTCGTTCGGAAGATAAGTTCGTTATTTTCCACCGTTTAGAAAGTCGCAACGGACCGCGTGCTAAACGGACTACTGGAAAAGAAAAAGAGTAAGTAAGCTAACATGGCGGAACAACGAAGGAGGTTGCCTCGACTGACGTTCGACGGAGATGAGACTAAGTATGAGCTTTGGGAGACCAAAATGTTGGGACATTTTCATTTATCAGGGCTAAAGGACACGGTGCTGAGAGAACCGGAGTCAGAAGCCGAAAGAGCGGCAGATGGAGAGAAAAACGCGGACGCGTATGCTGAGTTAATTCTACTTTTAGACGACAAAAGTCTATCGTTAGTTATGAGAGATGCACCCAACGATGGAAGAAAAGCTTTGGAAATATTGAGAGAGTATTATGCAGGGAGGGGAAAGCGCCGTATAATCAACTTGTACACCACGTTGACATCGCTTCAGAAAGCAAATGATGAAAGTGTAATGGACTATATCATCAGAGCAGAAACCGCCATCACAGCACTGCGCAACGCGGGTGAAACGTTAGGAGACGGACTGCTAGTTGCTATGGCCTTAAAGGGATTGCCTGAAAGTTTTAAGCCATTTGCAATACATGTGGCACATGCAGACGATAAAATCACGTTTGCAGAATTCAAGACTAAACTACGTAGTTTTGAAGAGACAGAAAAGATAAAAGCAGCTGATTCGAGAGACAGTGTGATGAAGACTCAAGGGAAAACCGGATGGCGGCCCGCCAAGACGAGCGCACGTGGCTGGATAAAGGAAGACACAGAGTTAGTGTGTTTCAAGTGTGGCACCAAAGGCCACAGAGCAAGAGAATGTCGACAGAAAACCTGGTGTAGCCACTGCAGAAGTGACACACACAAAGACGCCACATGTAGGCGTAGGGACAAGGACAGTAAGAGCAAAAAGGATGGTGCGAATAAAGCCTCAGAAGAAGCCGAGGACTACGTGTTCAAGATGAGAGACGGAGGGACCGATACCCAGCGACGGCCACCATGCAACATCCAGGAGAAGGGTCTGATGGTGGACACGGGGGCTACCTCTCATATCATCACGGACATAACCATGTTCAAGAGCTTTGACTGTGCGTTCAGGCCAGAAACGCACAGTGTCGAGCTGGCAGACGGCACCAGGTGCAGTGGGATCGCTCAGCGGAGGGGAAATGCTGAGGTTTCCCTCATCGACAGCGGAGGACAGCGACGCAAGGCGGTGCTGAAAGACGCTTTGTTTGTACCGTCGTACCCCCAAAGCATCTTCTCTGTGAAGGCAGCGACCACCAGTGGGGCTACGGTTGTCTTTAAAGAAGATAAAGACGCCCTGATAACCAAAGACGGTACCAGGTTCAACATTCACGTATACGGCAGGTTGTATTTTTTGCACACTGAAGCTGACTCTACTGATAAGTGTAACACATGTCACGACATACAGACATGGCACGAGATATTGGGCCACTGTAACTATGACGATGTTCTTAAGTTGCAGAACGTTGTTGAAGGTATGCAGATCAAGGGCAAAACAGGCAGACCCGAGCAAGAGTGTGAGGTGTGTATTCAGGGAAAATTTGCCCAAACCAGAAATAGGAACCCTGATACCAGAGCAAAGGCTCCCTTACAGATGGTACACACAGATCTTGCAGGTCCAGTAGCCACAGAGTCAATAGATGGTTACAAGTATGTGCAGTCATTCACTGATGATTACTCAAGCGCAGTATTTGTATATTTTCTAAAGAAGAAAAGTGACACCGTACAGGCTACGGAAAAGTTCCTAGCAGATATATCCCCTTACGGGAAAGTGAAGTGCATCAGATCCGATAACAGAACGGAGTTTACATGTGGTGATTTTCAAGCGCTATTGAGGAAAAACAATATCAGACATGAAACGTCAGCTCCGTATTCCCCACACCAAAACGGAACTGCAGAGAGGGGTTGGCGTACTCTTTTTGAGATGGGAAGATGTATGATAGTTGAAAGTGTACTACCAAAGCAGCTATGGCCCTACGCAGTACAAACAGCAGCTATGGTACGCAACCGGTGCTTAAACAGGCGTACTGGGCAGACTCCTTATGAGTTGTTGACAGACAAGAAGCCAAATGTATCTAAGATGCAAAAGTTTGGTTCTGTATGCTACACTTACAAACAGGAAAAGGGAAAACTTGATTCCAGATGTGACATGGGGCGTTTTGTAGGTTACGATAAGAACAGCCCAGCTTATTTGGTGTATTATCCAGATACAAACAAAGTTCAAAAACACAGGCTAGTGAAGTTTGTGAGCAAGTCAGCTGTGGAAAGACAGACACAGACAGATGAGCCAGATCCAAGCAACGATTATGACAGTGGGAGACCCCTGACTAACGAGACCACACAGAGTAGGAGTACAGGAAATGCTCCAGAACCAAATGTACGGAGTAGAAGTGCTCATAGTGACAGTCAAGGGGCAGAAACAGGGTCTAGTGACCATAATCAAGCACAACAGAGTGTGACGAATGATGACCCCGAGAGTAGGAGGTATCCAGCTAGAGAAAGAAGAACACCGAGTTACTTAGATGACTTTGTAACTGAAGACAGTGATAGCGACGGGGTTCATATCACGGTAGACTATTGCTGCAGAGCTGTGTGTGGCATTCCACAGACTTATGGGGGAGCAATGGGGTCAGCTAACTCAAAAGAATGGGTAAAAGCAATGGATGAGGAAATCCAGTCCCTGAACGAGAACAAAACTTTTACCCCGACAACACTACCAATAAGCAAGAAAACAGTGGGGGGTAGATGGGTTTACTCCATAAAGACTGATGTAGACGGAAAAGACAAATATAAAGCAAGGTTTGTAGCTAAGGGTTACAGCCAGAAACTGGGAGTAGACTATGGGGAGACGTTTTCACCCACTGCAGACTTGACGAGTGTGAGGGTTGTGCTACAGAAAGCAGCACAGGAGAATTTACTCTTACACCAAATGGACGTGAAAACAGCGTATTTACACGCTCCCATAGACTATGAGATCTACATATATCCCCCAGAGGGCTATCAAGAGAAAGAGGGTATAGTTTATAAGCTAGAGAAATCGCTTTATGGTCTAAAACAATCCGGACGAAACTGGAATAGGGTTCTGCATGATTGCCTAACTGAGGATGGTTTTACACAAAACCCAGCCGACCACTGTGTCTATGCCAAAGAGTCAAAAGAAGGAAAGGTGATCATAATCATATGGGTCGATGATCTGATCATTGCAGCGAGCAATAAGGAGAGACTGAAAAATGTGAAAGAGATGCTTGCAGAAAAGTTTAAAATGAAAGATCTTGGCAAACTAAAACATTTTCTGGGTATCGATTTTAGTCAGTCAGATGGGTGTGTAAAAATGTCACAGGAAAAGTACATTAACAAGATACTACAGCGTTTTAATATGCAAGATTGTAGACCAAGAGAAACACCCTGTGAGCAAAAGCTAGAGTATACTGAGGGTGCAGTAAAGATGGAAGATGTCAGGATGTACAGAGAGGCTGTTGGAAGTCTTATATATCTGACTGTTTGCACCAGACCAGATTTAAGCTTTGTTGTGAGCAGGTTGTCACAATTCTTTGCTGAGCCTACAGAGGAACAGTGGGTCACTGTGAAGCATGTACTTAGGTATCTCAAAGGCACAGCAGAAAAAGGGTTACGTTTTAGGAGAAACAACAGTGAGAAACTAGGTATACAGGCCTACAGTGATGCCGACTGGGCGGCTGATACCAGTGATAGGCGCAGTACCACTGGATACTGTGTGAGCCTTAGTCAGAACAGTTCTCTGATCTCGTGGAAGACTAGAAAGCAGCCTACTGTTGCGCTATCCACATGCGAGGCAGAATATATGGCACTGGCATCAACCATACAAGAGTGTCTATACCTAGAACAGTTACTGGGAGGTATAGATGACTACAAGTACACACAAACTGTAGTACACGAGGACAATCAGGGAACAATCGCTCTCGCCAAAAACCCTGTAAACAGACGAAGATGTAAACATATTGACATAAAGTATCACTTTATCAGGTCTACTGTGAATGAGGGAAGAGTGACTTTGATGTATTGTTCTACTGATAACATGATTGCTGATGTAATGACCAAACCTGTAAATAAGTTGAAACTGAAGAAGTTTGCAGGTGCTCTTTATGTGTATGACAGGAGTCCACATTCATTCTGTTTTTGTTGTGTTTTTTTTTGCTGAGAGTATAGCAATCTGAGTACAAGTGGGGGTGTTAAAATATGTTCATTATGTCCTCAGTTGTATAATAATTAGGGCTGTCAAATGATTAAAATTTTTAATCAAATTAATCAGAATTTTCAGTGGATTAATCATAATTAATCACTATTTGCAATTACACCTGAATCCTAACCATTTTTTTTCTGAAATGCATACCAAAAGATACTAGTGCTGTCAATTAAAATATTTAATCGCATTAATGTCATAGTTAACTCGCTATTAATCGCAATTAATCGCACATTTTTATCTATTCCAAATGTCCCTTGATTTCTTTTTGTCCCATTATATTTTCTCATTTTAATTCTCTTATCAGCATGGAAAAGTAGATTGGCTTGCTTTGTGACTGTTTTTTTATTGAAAACAACATTGTCATATACGTTATGTTCAATTTCACACTAACATTCACACTTGGAGCTAATAATCTGTCACATAATGTAACGCTGTTACCTCGATTTTCCATTGCAGGTAGTACTGCAGATAGTCCTGCAGATAGTACTACAGGTAGTACTACAGGTAGTACTGCCTCATGCCTGAGGCGAGCGTGGCTGGTCCTACTGTCTATGGGCTCATAGCAACTGGTTTCCCGTGACTCATTTCCTGGTTCTCGTTCTCGTTCATAACCAACGTAAAATCAAGGAGAGGGTTTTCCTGCTCCAGGTTTCCCACCGTGGTCAGAAAGAACAGAGGAGACACTTTGTTTCTCTCACTGACTGTAGAGTCACTACTCGCTCGCTCTGAAGATAATCGCCGTCACGAGCCTACAAGCTACGCGGCTAGCAAGCTAAAACCGGCCGAGGCTTGTGTCTGTTTTGTTTGCGGTCTGCGAAATTACAAGACCCGCCCTTCAATCACTACTATTGGCCAGGCGTCGAAGGTAACGTAACTCCATTTGTTCAGGTCCTATCCCCTGACCAATCCACTATCCTCACCACTCGCGGTGAAATGCCTAAACCAAACCAATCAGTTGCTTCGTAGGGCGGGACATGGCGTGGCCATAGACAGTTAAAGAAGTGGACTAACAGATCCCGTTGCTCTCTCTATGCGTTACTCGTGCGTTAAAAAAATTATCGGCATTAAAATGGGTTTGCGTTAACGCCGTTAATAACGCGTTAAACTGACAGCCCTAATAATAATGTAATGCAGTACTGTTCTGTATTGTGCATAAGCCACAAGGAGGCACTAAGGTGCTGGCTAAAGAGGACGCGTTTGCATTACTGTTTTGTTTGTCCCAAATGTTTTACCGTATTGAAAAAGAACTGGTGACTGGGTTGAACCATGAGAACGATGTGTGTCGGCAGCAGCTCGTGAAATAAATATGCTGAAAACGGCTAAAGATGGCTCATCGCTATAGTCTACTCTTTTCCTCTGAATGCAACGTTAGCTGCAAGAATATAAGCAACATAACTCAACAATGTTACTCAGGAAATTTACCATGAAGATCCATTTTCTACAACGCTACAATATGATGCGTACATATCTCTTTCACTCTGTTTCTCCCTCTCTCTCATGGGCTAAAATATACATTTAATAGCCTAAGTCATGTTAACTTCCACTGCTTGCTTTTAATGCAAAGTGTACAACTGATCGTTTTTGCAAATGACAAGTAACTCATTGAATGGTTAAGAGCAGTAGTTCGTAAATGTATATGTTTAGACTATCGGTCCGCTATTATCTGTTTATTTTTTTATTTTTTATAGAGGCCGAGTTTCCTTCTTTACATATTATATGCTTTGCTCCCTCGTATATACAGAGATAGAAAAGAAAGACACTGAAGAAATTGGACTCTAAAATCTAGAAACTATAAAGATAATTAAGTGATAAATATAATACACACTGTAAACATGAATGTAACAGAGTATATTCATCAGTTATTGCCCCCCAGCAAAATATGAGGTCAAAAAACATTGGGGTGTCCTCTCCCTGTTGTTACATGAATGTGCAGTAGCCCACACCACTATATATAGTTACTGGTCCAATGAACTAAGACTAATTAAGGAGGATTGTACAATTAGGATAGGTTTTTATAATTGTACAATCCTCCCAAATTATAGTCCCAGTTTACTGGACAACACAACTCGTGTGCTAAGAATGCCATTTTATTGAATCCTTTATTGTTAAAGAATACAAAAAAATGAATCAACTAAAATAATTGAAGGTGCATTGGTCCACTATAGAAACACACATGTACAGCACTTTATATATTGCCCTTAGTATCTGACTTCATTTAAAACACATTTGGCAACTTTATCAGCCTTTTCTAATTATCTCAATAACTGCTGTAATATATTCATCAAACTTCTAACAACAATATAAACAGCAGTCTTCATACACCAATATAACAGTAACAATGACTGTCACATGAACAATTATAAAAAAATAATGGTCACAACTTTAAATAATAACAGTACTTAAATGAACAGCAATATGCACCTGTTGTATTTTAATGCAGGCTGATAATAATAAGGTAAAACCACTGCTGAGTGAACAGAAAAGGCTCCAGGATTAATAAATCCTGGCTGTTAGCCTGGTCAGGAGCAGGCTAGCTGTACAGAATGAATCTCCATGGTAACTTAGGTGCCTCTGCTTTTGTGAAACCGAGTCAAGGCTAAATTGAGCCAGGATAACTGGGAAATCCCGGCTTAATCCCTTATCTTGGTTTAGTGAAATAGCCCTCTGATGACGTGCACTTATGCACTGTAAAAAAAAAAAAAGTTATTTAATTTACTGTAAAATGTTACTTTTTTCCGTTTTTTCTACATTAAGTGTTAATGCCATAAAAATACGGAAAAATACTTTTATTTAAAAAAAAAAAGACATTAAATAAAGGTTGTAGTCTGTAAATTGATATGAGATAATATAGTTGTTTAACAGGATAATTTGAGCTTGAAAGTTAAATTACATTGAATTTTATGTAAAAAGACAAAGAATAACCATAATTTTACTGAGTGTGAAATTGAGGCATCTTTCTGTTTTTTTACAGTTAAACCTTAAATTTAATGTAAAGAAACGTTAAAAAAACAATTGTGAAAAAACGGTAAAAAGTCTGGCAGCAAAAGTTGCCAAACACTTACCGTGAAATGACAGTCAAAAACCTTACGTTATTCTACAAAGAACTTCTTTTTAAAATACAGATATTTAAAAATACAGATACTGTACATTTTCTGTATTTTCACAGTCCAACTATTGTAAAATTAAAAAGAATTGTAATCATAAAACATATTTAGAATGTTAAACAAATGTATAAATCTGTACAAACACTGAAAAATATTGCAGAATACCTTAAAATTACATAATTTGAATGAAAACTGCTGTTTTCATACTGTTTTCTTTGGTAAATTCACAAGATTATCCAATCCATCCACAAGAACTCCCTGTCAAAGTACAGATTTCTGGATGTAAAACACACAGAAATCATGTCAAATGAATGTAACATTACCCTCTTTTTACAGCCCATTAATAGTATCTTAAAAGCTTTAGGCATTTATTTTATATGATTATAAGAGTCAACCTAAACTGCAAGCCTTGATGTACATGATGTCTGTTTTAGTCCAAGTCTGTGATATGCTCATCACTATATAATCATGGTTTGGTCTGGCGAATGAGTTGACAAAAGAATCGTGCAGCCACAGTCACAATACCGTCTTGTATTGCAGAGGTAGGTTGCGTGTCAAAATCTGCTGCGCTTTGTTTTCTTTGAAAATTGTGTTGTGAGCTTTCACTATTCAGGGCCTCAAAGCTAATACGATATTAAGTAAGCTGTTTAGTGCCGTTTTTACGATTAAATATAAGTTTCAACGATGCTTTGTTAAAGATCCAATATTATGCTCATTTTCAGGTTCATAATTGTATTTTAAGGTGGTACCAGAATAGGTTTACATGGTTTAATTTTCAAAAAACACCATATTATTGTTGTACTGCACAGCTCTCTCTCACTGCTGCAGCTCCTCTTTTCACCTTGTGTTCAGGTCTCTGTTTTACCTACAGAGTGAGGCATCTTTTCTTCTGTACTATCTTGGATTGCACATGCACATGTGCAGTAGCTCAGATCGTAAGTCATGTCAGTTAGCTCCATAGACAGTAAAAGAAAGGTTGTTTCTTCAACTTTGGTCAGTTACAAGGCAGGATTAGCTGGGATACTTCTAAACGAGAGCGCACATGTAAGTACTTCTTTTGTAGATTATGGTGAACTTGTGTGTGTGTGTGTGTTGTAGCAGTGTTTTGCCATTGAGAACAAGGTAGCATGCTAGCGCTAGCATGCTAACCGTTGTGTTTAGCCAGCTCGTTTCGGTTAAAGCCGTGCAGATTTTGAACAGCTCACCCGGAGACTGAAGGCAGGACACATTCAGAAACCCGTATCTCACTCAAAACAACATGGATGGATTTTTTTCAAAGTTTGTAGCCGTGTGGAAGCACCAGAGACACAAAATAACACCCCAAATCCCAGACAAAATGATTTTTTCATAATATGGGCACTTTAACTGCTTTTCTTTTCGCGCCATTTTCGCTGCAATGTAAATAACGGAGGCTCTGCAGCCCAGCTTGGGTATGAAAATTCTGTTATTTAATGTTTAGGAGCTGAGGTGCAGATAAAAGGAAACAGTAGACCAGAAGCCAATTACTGTGATGTCTTCTGCAGACTCTTTTTGTTATCTGTGCAGTCACCCAAACCCACGTACTGTTTAACTTTGCCCACTGAAACTGTTGAAAAGTATAAAACGTTGGTTCTCATGTTTGTCACATAGGCTATATTGTTATAATTCAAGTAAGGTTTTCCTTGTATACTCTAATTTCTCCTGTTGACTAGCAATGCGCATATTAAGAGTTGTGTGAGATGCTATACTGTGATGTGATGTTTGTGTATGTATGGTAGAAAATGAGATCACCCTTACAATACCTGTCTGTCTATGGCGTTATTTTTTAGTCAAAAGTTATGAGCGTGTAACACATGCTCACGAGCACATTATGTTATTTCACACGCGCAAAAATGAACCTTCAGCTGGCATGATAAAAGTACTCGCGCACAAATTCAACAACCGAGAGGTGTAGGTAGCTGCGAGCGAGCGCCTTACTCTGCTTGTACAGTGGAATCCTGCTCGCGCGCAGCGGGCTTCTGCTCGCGGAGTGCTGTTTTGCTCGCGGAGTGGATTTCTGCTCGTTCAGCTGATTTCTGCTCGCTCGAGTACATGACTTTTGACAATTTGGGGGCGGAAACCAAGGAGGGCACTGACCCTCTTATGATTGGTCACTTTCACACAGGGACATCCTTGATTGACAGCTCTCATTACAGGAAGCACGGAGTCAAAGTATCTGACGGAGTTCAGTCATTCAGTTAACACTGCACAGTGGACGGAATGGCGGCGACACCTGAAGATGTAGGCGTAAGTGTGTTTGACAGTGTTATAGCCATTTAATCTGAAATTTGTTGAGAATAAACTCATTAAATATTGAGAATAAAGTCGTTGTGTTTCGAGAAAAAACTCATTAAATATTGAGAAAAAAACTCGAAATACAACGACTTTATTCTCAATATTTAATGAGTTTATTCTCAACAAATTTCAGATTAAATGGCTATAACACTGTCAAACACACAGCCCCCACCATATCATCAATATCACTTACGCCTACATCTTCAGGTGTCGCCGCCATTCCGTCCACTGTGCAGTGTTAACTGAATGACTGAACTCCGTCAGATACTTTGACTCCGTGCTTCCTGTAATGAGAGCTGTCAATCAAGGATGTCCCTGTGTGAAAGTGACCAATCATAAGAGGGTCAGTGCCCTCCTTGGTTTCCGCCCCCAAATTGTCAAAAGTCATGTACTCGAGCGAGCAGAAATCAGCTGAACGAGCAGAAATCCACTCCGCGAGCAAAACAGCACTCCGCGAGCAGAAGCCCGCTGCGCGCGAGCAGGATTCCACTGTACAAGCAGAGTAAGGCGCTCGCTCGCAGCTACCTACACCTCTCGGTTGTTGAATTTGTGCGCGAGTACTTTTATCATGCCAGCTGAAGGTTCATTTTTGCGCGTGTGAAATAACATAATGTGCTCGTGATCATGTCTTACACGCTCACAACTTTTGACTAAAAAATGACGCCATATCTGTCTGTCTGTCTGTACTGTATTGTTGAGGAGCAACTTTGAAGTTTTCATTTCCAATTAAATACAATATCGTGACAAGGAACTTGAGAGTACCTTAACTTTTTTGTTGTTGTAAACAGCAGAGCTCAGCCATGGAGACGGAAATGAGAGGTACGAAGACTAAGTTGTTCACATATGCAAGTATATAATGTATAACAACTAAAACTAACCATTCATTTTCCATAGCCGTGAGGACATCCATTATCCACATGGCACAGCGGATGGACGCATTTATCAATACTAGTTAAGTAGTTGTACATTTTTATTCCCAACTTGTATATATTTTAAATATTTGTTCTTGTATTCTATCCTATTATTATTTTATGTGTTTTGTATCCTATTATTTCATGTATATTCTGTATGTGTGCTGTGTGTCTGATATTTTGCTGCTGTGACACTATCTATCTTACATTACATGTCATTTAGCTGACGCTTTTATCCAAAGCAATTTACAATTGCTATATATCAGAGGTCACACATCTCTGGAGCAACTAGGGGTTAAGTGTCTTGCTCAGGGATGCATTGGTTGATGTATCACAGTGGGAATTGAACCCGGATCTTCCACACCAAAGGCATGTGTCATATCCACTGCGACACCACCAACCATCTATCTATCAAAGACACCTGCAGGACCAGGAGGGTGGTAAATGAACATACAATGAAATAGGTAAATAGAAACGAAACACAGACAGCTGCACAATAGCTATAGACCTCCACCACATCATGCCATTTGAGGCATCCCAGCCATCCATGTTCTCTCTGGTGAAAAGCTTGTTAAGAATATAAGATTTGTTAGAGATTGAACAAGCATTGAGCAAGGCAATCCGGAATGATGATGATAGGCCGGTGTCACGAACGGTACTGCCAGCTCTGTGTTCCTGTCAGCATGTCGCCAGGACAGAGAAGGTTCACATTAAACAGGTTCGAAGAGCAGAGAGTGATACAGGAAAGCGTTACTACCCACATCCTGGAGGGCACATTCTCCGCTATGTGGCCAGAGCACCCCCGTCCAGGAGAGTTGCCTCATCCTAACCTGAACCTGCCAGTACTCAGGTGAGGCGGGAGGATGCACAAACGGGGGTGGACAAGTTTGTCTGTAACTCTCCCAGTTTTCAAATAGTCTTTCCATTGATAATCTGATGTCCAACAACGTTCATCAATCATAAGTCCGACCAGCGGGGACACAGTCGTTAAGATAGGGCTGACGAGTACAAACAGAAAAAGTCAACACAAATGTGATGCAGCAGCGGCCAGGCCAAACACAGGCCCCACTTTTCATTACTCAGTCACAGCAAGTAACATTACACAAGGAGAGTGCAACCCAGCCCCCCGTACTTGCATTTCTATTCACATACCGATTAGTTTCGGTATTGCGGGAGGACCTAAGTCACACTGGACTATGCCATAGAGAAACCAGATAAAATGCCATGTAGCTTCAAGCATAATTCATTTTTGAGACAAGCTTTGCATTTTTTTGGAAGATAGATGCGAACGGCGATGTCTGTGCTCCACACACTCGGCACAGTAAAACCTTTGTGAGTAAAAGGCCAATACTTTATCAATACTTACTTAACATTCAACAGGCATAAATGTGTAGAAAGAGATATTTAAATCTGCTTTGTTTGCATGCAGTCTCTCTGCTAATAGCGAATCTTTACAAACAAGCTGAAACAAAAGCTTTCTGTATGCAGTCTGAAACTCTCTTAGTTTGCACAAATCTTAAAATCTGGCAAATTATTGTAAACTAAACCATCCTCTCTCTACCAGCAGTATATCCACATGGCTAATTATTATACTGTACATGCCAGGTCAGTAGGCAAAATGTAATGGGTCCACTGTGCTTGGTAGTGAAGAGCAGATATAATCCTTGACCAATCGTTCAAAGCATTTTATCAATAAAGAGGTGAGTGTCAGTCAGGCAGGCTGGTCTTGTTTTCTTGGGCACAGGAATGATGATGGACTTCTTGAAGCATGTAAGTATGACAGACTGAACCAGTGACAGGTTGAATATCATTGTAAATACCTGTGCAAGTTGTCAGACCATAGCTTGAGAACCCGCCCACTGATACCTTCTGGTCCTGCTGCTTTCTTGGTGTTCCTGACGCCATGCTCAGAAAGAAAGAGGTGTACCCACTCATCAGTTAACCAAACAGTTAAGTGTTTTTCTCAAGTACCTTGGTGTCCACATCACCGAGGGTCTGACATGGGTGCTGTAAACTGCATAAATGATCCCCTCAAATGCTGAGGAATTTTTACTCCTGCATCATCGAAAGCATCCTGACATGGAGCATCACTGCCTCGTACGGAAACAGCGCTGAACAACAGGACAGCACGGCCCTGCAAAGAGTGGTTCATTCTGCTGAACATACAAACCCCAATTCCAATGAAGTTGGGACGTTGTGTAAAACGTAAATAAAAACAGAATACAATAATTTGCAAATCCTTTTCAACCTACCGTAAAACTTCAAATAATAGCCCGGGCTTCTACTACCCAAATCGCCAAAATGGACCGGCTTGTATTTGAGACAGGCGTCTATAAGAGACAGGCCTTTAATTGACAATAGGAGGTTACCACATTATATATATATTTTTTAATTCGTATTATGTAAGGGATAATGTAGAGCGAGGCGGTTGTTATAGCGAATACAACCCCGACAGGGTGATCACCCTGTCTTGAATCAGCCTGAAGTCCATGCGTCCATAGCAACGTAAACTCTGTATCTGTTAAGCTAATGCAACCCTTCATCTATTACTCACCACCACCTTACGGGCTGTGGTAGTAACCGTATATGTTATGGGGTGCTGCCGTGGTGGTCAAATTACCCAGCTGCTGTTTTAATCACTGCAGGAATTGACCTGACATTAGCTGACGCGTTGTAGTGAGCTAGCGGCTATCGGCTGCTCGTATTTATATTAAACTGAACATTTCTGTTGACGGTGAAGTGAGACGAGGAAATGGCTACATGTCCTCATTCATCTCGTTTCCTTTTTGCACAGCCGTTGCATGTTGACACACCTAAACGTGCAATGTAAGCTAACTAATTAGCGTTGTTGTCCCTGCGTAGCGATCATAGACCGTATATAAATATGTAGCGATATGCGCTCACCAGATCTGCTGTCATTGCTTGAATTGGAGGACAGAAATTGCTCGACGGCGTTTCTCCACTTTTTGCCACAGCTGGTAAATTATCCGACTTCTTTCAGCGGATTGATTGATAGCTGTCCTCCGGAGTGAACAGAACTGCGTCCATAGCAACGCTATTCTTTTGCATGGCAACGGTGTGTTATGCATGTCTCGCCGCTGCTTCTCACGAATTTTGTTCGGCAAATTTGACAACTGTCAGCTTAAATGTCAAATCATACTTTTATCTTTTTGTCTCCATGGTGGTATTGAGAGAATTAAGAAAAACGGAAGACTAAAAGAAAGTTTGTTATGTTGCCATAGCGATGAGTCGTTTATGAACGGTTGCGTCTGTCATGTGAAATCAAATCAAAACATAGAACAAACGATCTGACGGGTTTTAAAAGATCAAATACAACCCGACACGAAGAAAAAAAAAACAAAAAAAAAAAACAGACCCGGCCTCTATTTGAGACCGGCCTTTATTTACCCAAATCTGTTGTCACACCAGGCGTTTAAAAAGAGACAGGCGTCTATTTGGGACTCGGCTATTATTTGAAGTTTTACGGTATATTCAATTGACTACACTACAAAGACAAGATATTTAATGTTTAAACTGATAAACCTTGTTTTTTTTACATTACATATTCTTTTAACAACAGTCAAGCATTTGGGAACTGCAGACATTTATTGTTGAAGCTTTGTAGGTGAAATTCTTTCCCATTCTTATTTGATGTACAATTTCAGTTGCTTAACAGTCCGGGTCTCCGTTGTCGTTGCCCGCACTCTTTTACTAGGAAGCCACACTGTTGTAACACGAGCAAAACGTGGTTTGCTGAAATAAGAAAGGACGTCCCTGAAAAAATATTTGCTTGGATGATAGCATATGTTGCTCCAAAACCTGTATGTACCTTTCAGCATTAATGTCTTCACAGATGTGCAAGTTAACCATGCCAGGTGCTCTAACACACCTCCATACCATCACAGATGCTGGCTTTTGATCTTTGCACTGATAACAATCTGGATGCTCCTTTTCCTCTTTTGCCCGGAGGACATGACGTCCATGATTTCCAAAAACAATTTGAAATGTGGACTCATCAGACCGCAGCACACTCTTCCACTTTGTGTCCAACTCAGATGAGCTTGGGCCCAGAGATGCCGACAGCGTTTCTGGGTGTTGTTGATATATGGCTTTTGCTTTTCATGGTAAAGTTTTAACTTGCACTTGTAGATGTAGCGACAAACTGTGTTAACTGACAATGGTTTTCCGAAATGTTCCTGAGCCCACGTGGTAATATCCTTGACATAATGATGTCGGTTTTTAATGCAGTGCCGCCTGAGGGATCGAAGGTTATGGGCATTCAATGTTTTTGGCCTTGCCGCTTATGTGCAGAGATCTCTCCTGATTCTCTGAATCTTTTGATGACATTATGGACTGTAGATCCAATCCAATCCACTTTATTTATATAGCACAATTTTAACAAACACAAGGTTCCCAAAGTGCTGCACAAAAAGATAAAACAAAATAAATAGATAACACAATAGAAGCAAATAAAATAAAATAAATAAATGGCAGTGCCAGCACAAGGTAAAAATATGCAAGTATACACAATAAGGTCAACACTCTACATGGTGTCAAAAGCCAAAGAGGTGGGTTTTAAGAAGAGTTTTAAAATGAGACAGAGAAGTGGCCTGTCTAATGTGCAGAGGCAGTCCATTCCAAAGTTTTGGAGCTGCAATGGCAAACGCTCGATCCCCTCTGAGCTTAATAGGAGAACTCCGGCCAATTTTTACGTTAATCTTGATAAATATAACTATGCGAGACCTGTCTATAGCAAAAACAGTTAGCGCAACAGCAGCTACCTAGACGGAGCTGCTGCAGCTAATGCCCACCGCTCCCTCTTAGCCAGAGGTGTAGTGGTAAAAAAAGAGGTGGGTAAACTATAAATTCTGGTGGACCACGACGTGGTCACCTTTTAAGGTGGACCACTGCCTACCGGTGTATGTGTATCCTGATGACATCGCTATAGGCTATCATTTGATGGTACTACCAAGGGTATCACTGGTTGTTTCCTCATCATAGGTCACACAATCACTATTCAATTCATACATTAATCTAAGCTCTTGTTAAAGAGACTCAAGAAGGAATAATAGGGTTGAAATCTATAAAGTTTACTAAATGACAAAACAGAGAGAACAAACATATTTAAGAGAGATAGAGAGGGAGGCTTATATCCAGGGCTGCCAATGCAATGCACTTGTACATAATGATTAGGGATTTGGGATTATTTTCATAGTCGATTATTCTGTTGAATATTTTCTCGATTAATAGATTAGTTGTTTGGTCTACAATATGTCAGAAAAATGTGGATCAGTGTTTCCCAAAAGCCCAGGATGACATCCTCAAATGTCTCATTTTGTTTCTGCTCCTGTAGAAGCTAGAGGTCTGTATGAAATCAACCTTGTTACTAGAAAAACTTGTTTTTAGCCGCAATCTTATGGAGAAAAACTACACTACCCACAGTCCTAAGCTTAACAGCGACGCCTCTGATTGGTTCAACTCGCCGTTTCCATAGAAACGTTTACCGTACCCGCAAAACCGCGAACGGCGATAACATTAACTAGCTAGGTGACTAGCAAAGAGAGCTTGTTGTCACAAACTTCCAGTGGTTTAAATGTCAGAGAATGCATAATTACATCCAGTTATTTATGTGATGAGAGGCAGAGAATGGTGGACCCAAATGCAGAGTCAGGCAGGCAGGAGATGGTTTGAACAGAAGGGTTTATTAAGGCAAAAGGCGGGGTTCAAACCAAACAAAAGAGGATCCAAAAAACAGAAGGCAAACACAAGGAGTCGTGAGGCCGCAGGGGAAAAAACGAGGAATCCAAACGGGCAAAAACAAAAGTCCAGAGTAAAACAAAAATAGAAGAGCAGGATAACCAAAAACCAAGGGAACACAGACTAGAGACTCACAGGGCTAAACTCACAAGGAAAAATGCACAGGAACAAGCCAAAGTGGGACTGGGAGGGTAGGACACGGAAGCAAAATGATCAGACGAAGGACAAAGGAAACTCAGGGGCTAAATAAACTGGTTAACGAGGAAACAAGAGGCAGGTGACACAAGTGCTGGGGAACAGGTGGCAAACATCAGGTAATCACACAGGCGGGAAAACACAGGAAGTAAAATTAGACATAAGGGGAGACAGACAACCTTTCAAAACAAAACAGAGAACATGAAATGAACTAAATACAGAAACTTGACAACACTAGACAAAAACCACAGAACATAAACGAAGGGTAAATACAGAAAAAGCGAAATACACACAACCACGACAGAACCCCCTCCTCAAGGGACGGATTCCAGACGTCCCTAAAAAAAAGAAACAAACAGAAAACTACCCAAGGAGGGCGAGAGTCCGGAGGAGGAAAAAGGGCGACTGGGGCATAGGGAACAGAGAGCCCTAGGGGCACAGGGCACTGGGGACACGGGGCACTGGGAACACGGGGCACTAGGGACACAGGGAACTGGGGACAAAGGGGACAGAGAGCACTAGGGACACAGGGCACAGAGGGCACTAGGGACATAGGGCACTGGGGACACGGGGCACTAGGGACACAGGGAACTGGGGACAAAGGGGACAGAGAGCACTAGGGACACAGGGCACAGAGGGCACTAGGGACACAGGGCACTGGGGACACGGGGCACTAGGGACACAGGGGTCACAGGAAACGAAGGGCGCTGGGGCACAGGAAACGAAGGGCGCTGGGGCACAGGGAGCAAAGGGCGCTGGGGCACAGGAAACGAAGGGCGCTGGGGCACAGGGAGCAAAGGGCGCTGGGGCACAGGGAGCAAAGGGCGCTGGGGACTCAGGGACTGGGAACTGGGGAGTGAGGACACACGGGACTGGACAGACTTGGACGAGACAGACGCAGACAAAGACGAAACAGACTCAGACTGGACACATGCAGACACAGATTCAGACAGAACAGACGCGGATGGGACTGACGCAGACGGGACAAACATAGAAGGGACTGACTTGGACTTAGGGGCAGGGAAGGTAACAGGGACGCGGACCGTGAGGGGGACAGAGACGGGCACTTTGACATAGACAAGGACGGGCACGGTGACATAGACAAAGACGGGCACGGTTACAGGGACGGGAACGAGCACGGTGACAGGAACGGAGATGGGCACGGTGACGGGGATGGAGACGGGCACGGTGATGGGGCTTGAGACGGGCACGGTGATGGGGACGGAGACGGGACAGACAGGTTGGGTTTGGGGACGCCGGAGCCCGGCAAGGTACGAGGGGGAAAAGGCATGGTCCGGTTAGGGAAGCCGGACACCAGTTCGGGGGAGCGGTTAGCTAGCCGGGGGTCTGGGAGGCCGCTAACCGACCGGGGAACGGGGAGGCCGCTAACCGGCCGGGGAACGGGGAGGCCGCTAACCGGCCGGGGAAGAGGGAGACCGATAGCCGGCCGGGGAAGGGGAAGACCGATAGCCGGCCGGGACTTGGGGGGCTTTGGGGAACCGCTAGCCGGCCGGGGAAAGGGGAGACCGCTAGCCGGCCGGGGATGGGGGGGGACCGCTAGCCGGCCGGGACTCGGGGGGCTCTGGGAGACCGCTAGCCGGCCGGGGAAGGGGGAGGCCGCTAGCCGGCCGGGGAAGGGGGGGGCCGCTAGCCGGCCGGGGAAGGGGGGGGCCGCTACCCGGCCGGGACTCAGGGGGGCCGCTACACGGCCGGGACTCAGGGGGCTCTGGGGGGCCACTACATGGCCGGGACTCAGGGGGCTCTGGGGGGCCGCTACACGGCCGGGACTCAGGGGGCCCTGGGGGGCCGCTACACGGCCGGGACTCAGGGGGCTCTGGGGGACCGCTACACGGCCGGGACTCAGGGGGCTCTGGGGGACCGCTACACGGCCGGGACTCTAGGAATTCTGGGGGGCCGCCACACGGCCGGGACTCTAGGAATTCTGGGGGGCCGCCACACGGCCGGGACTCAGGGGGCTCTGGGGAGCCGCCACACGGCCGGGACTCAGGGGGCTCTGGGGGGCCGCTACACGGCCGGGACTCAGGGGACCCGGAGGCCGGCAAAGCCTCCAGGACAGTCTCTGGGGCATTGACCAACGGCAAAGTCTCTGGGGCATTGCCCGACGGCAAAGTCTCCGGAGCGCTGACCGACGGCAAAGTCTCCGGAGCGCTGACCGACGGCAAAGTCTCTGGAGCGCTGACCCACGGCAGAGTCTCTGAGGTGCTGACCAACGGCAAAGTCTCTGAGGTGCTGACCAACGGCAAAGTCTCTGAGGCGCCGGAGACCGGCGTAGACTCAGGGAGAACGGTCAGCATAAACTCGGGGAGAACGGTCAGCGTAGACTCTGGCAGAACGGTCAGCGTAGACTCTGGCAGAACGGCCAGCGTAGACTCTGGCAGAACGGCCAGCGTAGACTCTGGCAGAACGGTCAGCGTAGACTCTGGCAGAACGGTCAGCGTAGACTCTGGCAGAACGGTCAGCGTAGACTCTGGCAGAACGGTCAGCGTAGACTCTGGCAGAACGGTCAGCGTAGACTCTGGCAGAACGGTCAGCGTAGACTCCGGCAGAACGGTCAGCGTAGACTCCGGGAGAACGGTCAGCGTAGGCTCTGGACTGCTAGACGTCAGTGGAGATTCTGGGACACAGATCAGCTCAGGCTCGGGGTCACTGGACAACAAGGGCTCAGGTCCGCTGGACAGCTCGGGCTCAGGTCCGCTGGACAGAGGATGAAGCTGGGAATGGCGTCGGGACCGATTGCGGCCACGTCCCCTCTTGCGACCATGTTTGACACTGGTCAACTCAGGCTCGGGGACAGAAGGGTTGCACGTCAGCTCAGGAACAGAAGGGTTGCACGTCAGCTCGGGGTTAAGGGAGCTGCACGTCAGCCCAGGGTCAGGAGAGCTGCTCGTCAGCCCAGGGTCAGGGGAGCGGCACGCCAGCCCGGGAACAGAAGGGTTGCACGTCAGCTCGGGAACAAAAGGGTTGCAGGGAAGGTCAAACTCCCTGGCAGTCGCCTGCCAGCGAACCTCCATAATGTGTTTGGCCAAGGCGGGGTTCCGCTCATGGAGCCCGCGTAACATCCCCAGCAACTGCTTCCCGTCATTGTCCATGGGATGAAAAAAAGGGCTGAACCTCACTGCTGCTGGGTCCATGTTGGTCTGATCATTCTGTGATGAGAGGCAGAGAATGGTGGACCCAAATGCAGAGTCAGGCAGGCAGGAGATGGTTTGAACAGAAGGGTTTATTAAGGCAAAAGGCGGGGTTTAAACCAAACAAAAGAGGATCCAAAAAACAGAAGGCAAACACAAGGAGTCGTGAGGCCGCAGGGGAAAAAACGAGGAATCCAAACGGGCAAAAACAAAAGTCCAGAGTAAAACAAAAATAGAAGAGCAGGATAACCAAAAACCAAGGGAACACAGACTAGAGACTCACAGGGCTAAACTCACAAGGAAAAATGCACAGGAACAAGCCAAAGTGGGACTGGGAGGGTAGGACACGGAAGCAAAATGATCAGACGAAGGACAAAGGAAACTCAGGGGCTAAATAAACTAGTTAACGAGGAAACAAGAGGCAGGTGACACAAGGGCTGGGGAACAGGTGGCAAACATCAGGTAATCACACAGGCATGAATCTACTGTGAACCAAATTACCCTAAAAAACATGAAGTTTAGTACTGTTTTTCGAGCTCACTCTTTTTGGGCTTGTAGCCGAGGCCGTTTGCTTGCATCAGGAGGAGGGCTGCTGTCTTGACGCCGCTTAAAAAATTGCCGGACATCTATTTTTACAATTTATTACATGAGACATGTAGGCTAGTTTGGGCTAGTGACCATGGATGTATTAAGAGAACTGATGAGTCTTGATGCAGTCATAGACAGTATATAAAATGCAGTCTGCTGCTTCCTGCTGGCTACGCAAGAGATGCTCGATGGTGTTTTAAGCCCCCAACGTTGACTTCAAGGCAGCGCTGCGACCGTTGACTTAGTTCAAGGCACTGTTGCCTAATCCTAGTGCCTTCCAGGCATCGCTGCATGGAAGGCGACGTTGTGGGCTTTACAAACACCGCAAGAGATTGGTCAACACTGAGAGTAAGCAGCGCAATATGAAAGACTTCGTCTTAGGTTTAACAATCTATGAAACTAATAATGAAAAATATGAAACTAAAACGACATAAGCTTAATTTAAAATGTCTTAGGAACTATAGGCTATTTAGAGGTGGATACACACAATTTAGAGGTGAATAAACGCACTTTGGAGGTGGGTAAACGCTATTTCTGAATTTTGGGAGGTGCGTAAACGGCGTTTACGTGCGTTTAGCCTCCACTACATCCCTGCTCTTAGCTAAACGGCAGTTATGGGGGCATACATTAAATAGTGCCTTTGTGTATCTTAACAGACACACAATGCAATTAAAATGTCTGTGTAACATGAACAGGGCCCTTACATGACAACAAGATGCATTTTCAACATGCACCTACCCTGTTAGCTACTAGCTAGCTAGCTGTCGTCTGGGACGAGAGAGTGTTCAGTCAGGCTTCAGTAATAATCATCATGCACCAGTCCCGTGTGTAATTGTAGCATATATGTGGATGATATATATCCATTTTGTGTGTGATCCATCTGGCGCTGGAGAGTAGTATTCTCTGCTATGGGGATCGTTGTGGTAATTTTCCGACTGGCGGCCGTGCTTCTGCTTCCTGCCCGCCGTCCTCGCTTGCCGCGGCGGACAACAATCACAGGAGCGGCCGCTGGTCTGGAGGATGTCCTCTGGAGGACCCGGTGATGCCTTCAGCCACTCTCCCCCAAAATCTTTTTTTCCATTTGCATTCCACTGGCCAGGTGGCCACAGGGACTGGTAGGAGGGGTAAGGGAGTGATGCAAGCACAGCAACGGTCTTAATTAAAATCAGAAAAGAAATACGCCAAATAAAAGTATGAATATATACTAAATCTAATGTAGCCTATGTCATAATTTAAACAAGTCTCCCGAAGGTCTCTCTCTCTGCGTGCGACGGCGGACCAGGCGTTTGTGGAGTTTAACGCCAAAAAGGCAGTTAACCACATGTTCTCGTTAATCTTATGATGGACATGTGTTGTGATATTTAAACAAACAATCCCTCAACGGTGGAATAAAAGCCTCCTACGAGACCGGTCTGAGAGACCGGCAACTTACAGGGGGGCGTCCCAGCATGATGGCCAGCTAGCGAGCAAGTGATCCCGGGCCGCCACCAGCTGGCTGTCCGTCACTTTATGGAGCTTCTCAACTCCGAAAACTTTGAAGCAAATTGTCAATTTGGCAACGATTTTCGGAAGACTGCCTATATTCGAAATCTAAACAGTTCATTTCTCGCGTAAAACGTTGTTAGAAGTGACTTTAATGATGAATAAGATGGTGAAAATTGTTAAAAATGTCCCGCTGTTGCTCTCTCAAGCGCAAACCAGTACAGAAGACATCACTCAGTCATAGAGGGACACACCCCAAAACTAACTATAGACATTCTGATAGGTAAGCTCACGGGCCATAGGCGATGGGGCCACGTGCGTCACTCCTAATTTGGATCAATCAGCAGCCATGTAACCTGCGATTAGAGTGATTGACAGAAAACAATATGACCTTTTCAGCTCATCATTAACGTGAATATGAGAGGCCCCTGAACATGGGAGGCCCCTAGGCTTCAGCCCAGGTAAGCCCGTGCATTAAAGCGGCCTTGGCTACAGTGTAGCGTGAAGAGCGGAGATGTTCACAAGAAGCTTGGAGTAACGTAACTATGGAGAATATCGAAGATATTGAACATATGGAAGAGGCTTTTGAGTTTGATGGTCGTCCTTATTTATTCGAACCCGACTATACAGACAAAGAACTGGCCTCACAAGAGTTGGAAAGAACCAGACAGACAGACAGAGGGGCAACAGGCAGATGAAGCAGCTGCTCCAAGATCACGCATTTCGGGCAACTGGTGGTGTTCGTGTGGGTGTTGTGCCGCGAAGGCATCACCGGTCCTCCGAAGGACATCCTCCAGACTAGCGGGCACTCACGTGATTGTTGTCGGCAGAGAATACTACTCTCCAACGCCAGATGGATCGCACACAAAATGGATATATATCATATATATGCTACAAATACACACGGGACTGCTGCATGATGATTATTACTGAAGCCTGACTGAACTTTCTCTCGTCCCAGATGACAGCTAGCTAGCTGGCAGCTAACAGGGTAGGTGGATGTTGAAATGCATATTGTTGTCATGTAAGGGCCCTGTTCATGTTACACAGACATTTTAATTGCATTTTGTGTCTGTTAAGATACACAAAAGGTACCATTTAATTTATGCCCCCATAACTGCTGTTTAGCTAAGTGGGAGCGGTGAGCATTAGCTGCAGCAGCTCCGTCTAGGTAGCTGCTGTTGCGCTAATTGTTTTTGCTATAGACAGGTCTTGCATATTTATATTTAGCAAGATTAAAGGAACACGCCGACTTATTGGGACATTAGCTTATTCACCGTAACCCCGACAGTTAGACAAGTCGATACATACCCTTCTCATCTCCGTGCGTGTTGTAACTCTGTCTGACGGCTCCACCATTAGCTTAGCCTAGCACAGATCTTGGAGGTAACCGGCTCCAACTAGCCTACTGCTCCGAATAAGTGACAAAATAACGGCAGCATGTTCCTATTTACATGTTGTGCTTTGTATAGTCACAGCGTGTACAAATAACGTCACTTGAGACAGAGCCATCTTCTAACTGTATACAAACTGGGAACTATATTCTCAGAGTGTGAGGAGTGATACGCTGCAGTTCTGAGCAGAGCTGCAAGCATATCACTCCGCCCAAGTAGCTCTCAGCAGAGCTGCAAGCGTATTACTCCGCCCAAGTAGCACTGCTTCCCTTTGTGCAATGTTTTAAAACCAGATTGGAAAATTTCAAGAATATTTTGTAAAAATCTGTATTGCCCTTCACAAACTTGTCCTTTTTTATGAATATTGACCACCACCATCAATTTCAAGTATTCCTATTGGCTTGAAATTTTACATTTGCACTTACATGAACTGGGGTAGACGCTCCATAGCCATGCGCCATCTTGAAATACGGTAGTCCGTAAGGGACATACAGGCTATACTGCTCCGCAGTTCACGCTTTTCACTCAGTGGCACTGACTGTGACGTATGCCAGGGAGGGAGGGGGAGAAGATTGCGACTCACCGCCGGCAGATTTGAAAGCCTGTCGCGTCTATTATCGAGGACATGTAACTGAACTGAATCGAGGAAATTAAAACGACACTGTGACAAAGTTAATATTGTTGTGGCTTTTCCAAGATAGAAAGAGCTGATGAGGAGCAAGGATTTAAAAAGGGACGCCGAAGTTGCCTGCTTTCTTCTCAACAGGTAATTCTGCCTATTTGTGTAAAAGTGTTATAGTTACTTGCTTGGCTAACTATAGCATGGTTGTGCATAACGCTAGAACGACGTCTAGGATACTTTTCCTCGCGTCAATGATGAAAAAGGATTGTCTACCTTACATAACATAATCATATGTGCCGTGATTTCCCTGGCAGACAACTCACGTCATGCAGTTGTAACACAGACTAGCTACTAGAACAGCTGTGTGTAAACGATGGAGACACTAAGAGATAATTTTAGTTTCTTTGACATTATTCATGCTGCTCAGAGAAATATATTAAAAACACAAACCTCCGTTGCTTCTCTCCTATGCTGTAAACATCACCTTACACTATTAATCTGGTACAATATACAGAATAACGATAGCACTGATACTTTACTAACATTGGCTTGCATATGTTTGGGAACCTGATAGCTGATGTTAACAATGAAATGGTACCAAAATAATGTAAAACTATTATTACACTGGAAGGGACACTCACAGACGGTTGTCGGTAATTTCGGGTTCGGCCACCGTAGGAGTTAGAATGCACTCGGAATGGGGGGGTGCTAGAAAGTAATATTCAGTTGGTTGTCATATACAATTTCACCGCTAGATGGGAGCAATTCTTACACAATGTAGCTTTAAATTTTTTTTTTAAAAAGAATCACGGCGGAACAGTATCATCCGGAGACCCTGAGGGCTTCAAATGACCCACAATCTCCTGCACAAAAGGCAGGGTCACAGGCGTGTCGAACACAGCAGAGCAGAGGACAAACACTGAAGGATCAGATGCAGAAGATGAAATAAGTGCTCTGGTAAAAGTGACTTTATCAATGAAATAGTGAAGAAAGTTCTCACACACAGCAGGAGAGGCCTCAATTACAGTCTGTGGTGCATTCAGAGCAGAGTTGATAACTTTAAACAACACGGGGTTTACAACAGTTTAGAAGAACAATATCAGAAAAATATTTACTTTTAGCCTCTTTCACAGTGGATTGGTAATAACGCCAGCAATCCCTCAGTATTTAAAAGACATGCAATTTTTCCACTTTCGCTCATCTTTTCGACAATCCTGTCTGGCCCTGCGGGTTGTTTCATTCAACCAAAGCTTTGATTTAGCTTTCTGCCGACTGGTCTTTAATGGAGCTGCAATGTATATAGCAGTTTGACAGGTGTCGAAACCCTGAGTTAAGAGCCTCTGTATCCTCACACACAGACTCGGGAATGACGCAGATCTGACTGAAAACTGCGGAGAAGTGAGCAGCAGTGGAAGGGTTAATAACTCGACATCTGCGAGCAGCAGTGTGAGGTTTAATTGTGTGACAGCAAACAGCAGCTTAACCCTACAGTCACACATGCTACAAAACAGAGCGACAAAGCGACAGGCTGCCATTCATTTCAATGGGAGTGACCGTTTGCCAGCGACAAGCGGCGTCAAGCTGTCTACAAGCGACGAGCTCGCCGCTGCCACGAGCAAGGCAGGGCCGAAATAGACTGGAAGGCTATTTTATGCAAATGTTAAGCGATGCGACAAAGCAACGGCCAATCAGAGTGAGGGCAGCGTGACGTATGTACGTTGGTTGCTCGAGTCGAAGAAATAATTCAAGATGGCGGAAAATGCTTCAGGACGTCGTATTTCTGAAAATATCTGATAAGTTTGGCATTTTATCTCATATTTGGTTAGTTTTATCGAGAAATACATACTTTTAAATCCAAAATCATCGTTCTTGTGACTTGACAATACCTCTGAAGTGACTTGTAAGACGTGCTTGAAGGTAGCACCGGAGAATTTCTGTTTACTGTTGCCAAGCAACCAGGAGTAGGCTAGGCACGTCCAGGAGCGTCCATCAAGCGAGTGAGTGTCGCTCTATTTTGTAGCATGTGTGACTGTAGGGTAAGAAAGTAGGCCTACAGGCATATGATCCGAGAAAAAAGCGTCACAGACCACCAGGTTAAGAACAGGCAAACCATAAGATAAAACAAGAACAAGTGTGTGACCACGTTCATGTGTAGGCCCAAGTACAGACTGCACGATATTAAAAGAGTCAATGATGTTTAAAAAGTCTCGCGACAAGGGGTTTTCAGGGCAACACACATGAATATTACAATCTCCAACAATAAGGACCCGGTCATATTTGGGCATAATACCAGCCAAGAACACAGAAAAATCTGTTAAAAGTCTCTGTTATATTTGGGAGGCCGGTAGACCACAGAACATGTGAAAATGCCCCAGCTCAAACAAACTGAGTTCAAAGCTGGTGAAGGAGGATGACAGCGATAACTGTTTACATTTAAAGTCACTCTTAAAAACAGTCGCAATTCCTCCTCCATGGCCAGACGTCCGAGGAGAGTTAAAAAAGCCGCACTCATCAGGTAAAAGTTCGGTGACGACACTGGACTCACCAGCACTCAGCCAGATCTCGGAGATAAAGAGGAAATCCAGTTCCCGGGATATGAAGAAATCCTTAAGGATAAATGATTTATTCGGAAGCGATCTGGCATTTACAAAGCAAGACCTGGCAGGTCAGGACGAACAGCTGACAGGGAGGCCTGGCACAGAGGCCGCAGGTTCCCCAGATTTACTCCGCGCCAGCGGAGACGAGGAGAGCAGGGTCCGCGGCGCTGGAACATCACATCCGGGCCCACCACCGTTACCAACCAGGCAGCGACAGGGTCCAGTGAACGTCGAAAGGTACAAAGGCGAGGCCCCACTCCATATCCACCTCGATCAGGACGTACCAATCCAGCCCTCAACCTCACGAGACAGCCACTACGCTTACCCCGACGGCGGTGCAGTTTTCACCGCGTGGGTGGTGCTGGAGTGCGGCAGAGGTATGTCGGAATGTCCGATAGGAAAGGAGGCAGAGTTTTCTGTCCATAATAATCAAAGTTGACAAGATTTTTGGCGGAGATTCTCAGATCTACAAGGGTTACAAGCAACAGAAACACACACAACAGTCGGAGCAGCTGACGGCCCGCCTCACACACTGCCAATCTTGCCAATCAGATGATGAAATCCGTAAATTCCTTGCAATTGTACGTTGAGAAACATTGTTCTTAAACTGTTGGACTATTTGCTCATGCAGTTGTTCACAAAGTGATGAACCTCGATTCATCCTTGCTTGTGAACGACGAGTCTTTAAGGGATGCTCCTTTTATACCCAATCATGACACACCTGTTTCCAATTAACCTGTTCACCTGTGGAAGGTTACAAACAGGTGTTTTTGGAACGTGTTGCAGGCATCAAAAATGAATATTTGCACAAAAACAATACAGTTCATCAGTTTGAACATTAAATATCTTGTCTTTGTAGTGTATTCAATTGAAGATAGGTTGGAAAGGATTTGCACATCGTTGTATTCTATATTGACTTTAGACCAGGCTTTTGTTGGTCACTGGCGCGATCACTTCCCGCTGCCTCAGGATGACAATACGCCAAGAATTCACCTGAACACACGTCCCTGTAAGATCAGCCCGCCCATGGGCGCAAAGATGGGCTCAGGTGCATTTGCTATTTAAACAATGCGGGAAATTGTCAACTGCGTCAGTCTCAGTAAACTAGGAATACAATTGCGCCAGGCTTTGCGCTGCGCGAGGTGCAAGATAGGGGCCCATGATTGGGATTTATTTTTAAATGCTGCTCTTGTGCTTAGGAATCCAGTTCTTGAACTGCTACACAAAATGGGCAAGTCATATTACATTGGAATTAATGGACTCCTTGTGTTTGCCCAGTAATGTAGCTCTTGAACAGCAGAAACACAAACAGTTTTCTTAGTCACACATGATGTTATGTTTGGTGAGTTCTGGGTAATGCATCAGTTGATTGACCTTGATCAGGAAAACCAACAAAGAAACCAAACAAAGTGGTCGCTAAGTAATGTGTACTGTTAGTAACATGTACTGAAACAGGATGAGTAATTTAGGTCAGCATATTAATTAAGAAAAAAATTAGTTGTCAGGAATTCCCCCCCCCCCCCCCCACACACACACACACACACCTTGAAATAAG
The DNA here is from genome assembly GCA_023631565.1 of Gymnocephalus cernua. Lineage (NCBI taxonomy): Eukaryota > Metazoa > Chordata > Actinopteri > Perciformes > Percidae > Gymnocephalus > Gymnocephalus cernua. The sequence goes on along the minus strand of CM042439.1, from coordinate 27,810,979 downwards.
AGGAAGACACTCACCCCATTGCAGGAAGCCAGAGACATACTTCTCCCTTGCAAAGGACGAGGAGTAGAACTCCTGGTAGACGCCCACCAGTAGATCCAACAAGGTCTGGAACCCAACGGGTCCGGTGGTCTGGGGACCCTCGGCCAGGTCAGGTGCACAAAGGCCAGGGCCGGTGGTCTGGGGGCCCTCGGCCAGGTCAGGTGCACAAAGGCCAGGGCCTGTTGACATCGCTCCTGATGGGTAAACGGGCCTGTTTGGTTTAGAACTGCAGTGAAACCCTAGTGTCCATGGTGTATTGGATTCAGTGAGAAGAGCTTCTTCTCCTTCCTCTGGATTTACAATTGCTCGGCTTGGTCTCTTAAGAACCACAGAATCTTATTTATATTAAAGGTCCCATGACATGGTGCTCTTTGGATGCTTTTATATAGACCTTAGTGGTCCCCTAATACTATATCTGAAGTCTCTTTCTCTTTTTTACAGCCACTAGAGCCAGTCACACAATGAGCTTTCCTCAGAATGTGCCATTTTTTTGTCTGTAGCTATTGAGGAGGAGAGAGGGCGGGGCAAGGTGGAGGGTGGGGGTGTGGCCTTGACCAACTGCCACTTTGCTCGTTTGAAAGCCATGATGTCTCTTTCTCATTGGTTGGCCAAATTCTCTGGGCGGGCAAAGCAGAGAAAGCAGAGGTAACCTCGCTTGTTATGACCTCATAACAAGCAAGATTCCAGAACGGCTCATCTGAGCTTTCATTTTCTCAAAGGCAGAGCAGGATACCCAGGGCTCGGTTTACACCTATCACCATTTCAAGCCAATTGGGGACCATAGGCAGGCTGGGGAAACTCATATTAATGTTAAAAAAACTCAAAGTGCCATTTTCATGACATGGGACCTTTAACACCCAACTTTTACTATCCCCACCACAGTAGTTTCTAGTATCTAGTTAACTGTCACGTACATTTGTTTCCTGTGTTGTGTGTGTCCCCTCCTCTGTCTGTCTGTCTCTCCTTATTCTTCTCTCCCCAAAGCTGTGCAGCATCTGTCAAGCCTGCAATATCTCCAGCTCTGACTCCAGACCTTTTTTGGTGTGCGTCTCCCTCTCCCTCTCTCCCTACTCCCTCTATTCAAAGTACTCCAACTTTCTACTACAACAGCAATACCTAAAAGAGAAGCATGTACATATGATGTATGTATGACCTCAAAGAAATCTTTTTTTCTTTTCTGTCCATCACTTGTTAACTGCTGGTTATTTTTCTTCCTCCCCCGTGACAGAAACAGGAAGCACTGACCTGAATCAGTGCTAGCTGTTGCTGTTACAATTCTTCTGCAATTTCTTATTTTGTCAACCATCAAAGGATCTCTTTTAGTTCCCTTGCTTTTTCCCCCCTCTGTCACCCTTCTAGGTCTTCCTCATGTCATGTCTCCCCCACTTACTCTTTCACAAGAATGCAGCAGATTTTTCCTCTCGCCCAGCTCCTGTATTTGCAAATCCTTCACTCTCCGTCTGTCCGTTTACTCTCTCTGTCCCTCTTTCCTCCTCTACTACAGTGTAGCTCTCTGTGTTTGTACTTGTTTAGGGAACTGCCTCCTTCCTCTTCTCTCTTTATAAATACACCACAGCTGCCACACAGTCCCGCCTACTTTCAATCTCTATTTCATAGCTGCATTTTCAACATGTTCATCCAATCTACTTCCGACTTGGTTTCCTGGGTACTCTATGACCTTGGGGTTTAGCTTTTGGAGTATTTGGAGCAATTTGGACAGCACTGGGTATTGGATATTAAAAATATGAATAAGAGCTCATTCTTGGCATGGAGAATAAAGATAGATCAGTCCATATTCTCTGTGCTTGCCTGGAGAGACTCGTTTCTATTCCTCTCCACAACCTTCATTTCAGTCACCTGACAAGCAAGTATTTAATTAGATGTTTTTAGATAGTGCCATGCTTTCTGACATGAATATGCCCTGCCTTGTATAACATAAACCCTCTGATTCACCATGAGTGTCTGCTTTAAATGACAACACACACTTTCAACACAAGCCATCCAGCCAAAGGTGTTGTCCATATTAAAGGACAAATCCGGCGCAAAATGAACCTAGGGGTTAATAACATGTGTAGCCTACCGAGACGACCGTTCTCTGGGATATGTTTTCATACTAATCGAATGTGAACAGTTTTAGCGCAAACTGCTAATTAGCTTATAGTCGTCGGGGCACGGGTAAAGTAAAAAGAAATCACTATTTCTGTAACTAACAAGGCTCAAAATAGCACCACACTTCCACGGTAGCATAATTAGGGTCCCTATATGTAAACCGAAGCACTGAGAACTTTGTAAGTGTACAGACAGTTTATTATAAAGACAGTACTGTTCACATATGCATGCGGGTTTCAATTTCTCTTTACTTTTACCCGTGCTACTACTTTACCTGTGCCCCAACAACTAGCGTTATAAGCTAATTAGCGGTTTGTGCTAAAACTGTTCACATTCGATTAGCATGAAAACATCCCAGAGAACGGTCGACTCGGTACACATATGTTATTAACTCCTAGGTTCATTTTGTGCCGGATTTGTCCTTTAACAGCAAGGTACCAATAGGAGCAGACCCGATTGATTGTGTCATCATGTATGACCTCTGTGTTACGATTCTCAGGTAGGTAAGAAGTGAGGCTTCAGGGAAGGGAGGCGAGGCTTAGACCCAAATGCAGAGTTTCAGATTTTATTAACAAAAAACTCACAACGAAAAGTGTCCAGGAAACTGGCAGAGCAAAAACTTACAAAAGTAGTCCCAAAAACATGCAGGCCAGGAGGACAGGAAACGAGCGGGCACGACCATACAGTATCGAAAACAGAACAGCATACAGCACACAACAGCAAACAGAAACATACAGCAACAGTGTACGATCCGACAAGACACAAAGAAAAAACAGAGACTAAAGTACAAACAAGGGACAGGCTACAGTAGGCTGAGGATAGCAGTGGGCCAAAAATGCCAAAACATATGTTGTATATGTAGACATACCCATACATAGCTATATACATCTTACTCTGAACAAAAACCTTGACAACAATCTGCTTATCCTTTTAATTTCCTGAAAATGCTTCCTAAAACTACTCCCTTCTTAATTTTGAATTTTGTCTCAGTAAAGGCTACAAGGTTAGGATGGCTACAAGCTGTAACCACGGTGATTGATATAAGGATCATCTCCTGAATATAATTAATATAATAATAATATGTTAGGCCTACCATAAATGATTTCAAAAAAGTAATTTATTTAAAAACAACTAATAATGCAGTGTGATGTTAAAGGTACAATATGTAACATTTCTGCATTAAAATGTCTAAAAACAACCATACCTATGTTATGTATTTTTTGAGATGTGTAGTTACACTCTCCCAAATGTTTCCACCAAACTTCAAACCGAGAGAAATCTGTTATTTTATTTTCAGACACGGCACGTTTCCTTTATAGAGAAGACGACTAATCCAATGCTAATTTAGCCAGCTAGCACCGCGGTCTGTCTGCCTGGGATAACAGCTGACAACACAGCCGGGACATGTAGCAATAGCCAGTTACCGTTAGCCCATAGCCAGCCAACAGACAGCCACCATTACAGCAATCCATACAGTATAAGTACTATACAGCACTTAACTCCGATGCCGGGTGCTTACGACGCTAACGGCAGTTTGATGAAGCATCGGGAAACAGACCATATCAGACCCAGACCCGAGTCACAACAGTGGCCATCCATAGCTAGTGTTAGCTGCGTCTCCGTTAGCACTAGCTACCATTGTTCCTGCCGAAAATCTCCTCCCTGCCAAATTTCTCACCTCTTCGCGTTTAGCTGTCTTTACAGTTAGCTAAATTAACCCGACAAGCACCAAAACGAATAGTTAAGATTAAAGAAAAGTGAAGGGGGAGATCGTTCCGGGCAGCTTGGAGATGTTCTGTTGCTGCACATCGGCCGTCCCGGGCCGGAGATTCCCCCGGCAATCCCCACCCACACCTGTCTTTCAGGCTCGTTGAGTAGCTAGCTAGCGTTATAACAAACCCCGTGAAACCATCCAAAAGGTGACAGTGACATGTTAAATATATTGTGATAGTCACTGTGATTTTATCTGCTGGCTAACATTAGCTTGCTGGCTCACTAGCTAGCTAACTGGTCAGCTACCAATACAGATTGAATCAAGAAAAACGTAATTATGTTGGAAAATGCCGCTATGTTATTAGAATGACATGAATAAACGTTACTAAACGTAAAGTGAATACATTTGAATGGGTAGCTAAACTTGTCTGTGAACTATGCATTCTAATCAGCGAAGTTGTTTACAACTCCCATAATTCCACGCAATTTATCAACGTCATCAAAAGTCTGTTTACAATCCATTGTTTTGGTTGAGAGACCCGTAGCGGCAGAAAGTTACATATTGTACGTTTAAATCAAACACCCACACATCGATATGCTCATATTTTTTCCCTTTAGTCTCTTGCTATTAAATGTGTCATAGGTAGGATTGCGAAGATCCAGGACTTAGCCATAACATTTGAACATCAACAACTTCTCAGTCCCTCCCTCCTTTCCACTAAAGCCCTAAACGGTCTCCTAAGCTCTTCCCCCCACAAGGGAGAATGAATGTGTGTGCGTGAGCAGTGATTGACACGCAGTTAGACACCCCCCTGACCCTGATTGGTGCATTTGAACAGAGAGCTGTTTTTGTTTTGGATTTTTGCAAATCGCACTACAGGTTGTAGTAGTGTAGTAGCTGGATTTCTTTTTTTAATTACCTGCTTCATGTAGTTCTACTCGAACATAGGGTCAGTTTCAGCAAATATGACAGAAAGTTAGTTTTATAAGTCTTACCTACTGCACCTTTAACGCTGCAAGCAGTGATGTAAGAGGGACCTTGCACCTCCCCGCACGTTGAAGTTAATGACATCCTGTTTCTTGGCAAAATGGTCAAAACGGCTGCTACGATGAAAACTCAAGCTTTTATTAACTTATCTTTAAGGTCTTTAGATTGCACAGAAAAAAAACTGAAGTCGATTGGGTTAAATCTGCAGGACTTCACCATTCTGTATGAGGAGTTATTGTACAGGAATTCAAAAACTTCCTTTTGAGTTTAGGCTTTATTTGTACCTCTCAACATGTTACATATGCGTTCCAATTTTCTTAGTCTAAGTGAAAGTTAATGGATGGGACTATTAGTTTGAAAACTGTTAGGTGGTGCTATTGAGCCATTTGTTACACCTGAGCACAAAACCCATAAAATATCAGATTTTTCACTAGTCCTGATCCATCCATCCATCATCATCCGCTTATCTGGTGTCGGATCGCGGGGGGAGCAGTTCCAGCAGAGGACCCCAAACTTCCCTTTCCCGAGCCACAGGCCATAGGGTCTTTGAACCATTCTTCGTCTGGCCCCTCACCTGAGACCACTTTGCCATGGAAGACCCTACCAGAAGCACAAAGCTCCAGACAACACAGCCCTTAGGTTCATAGGGACACCCAAACCTCTCCACCACGATAAGGTGATGGTTCCCGGAGTAGTAGTAGGACTAGTCCTGATGTGTTTGCAAATTTTAGTGGAATTCTGAGCATCTTAACACATTCCCCACCATTGACAAGATTTTCTGTCATTTAGAATGGAATGCTTCTCCGCCATTGACGAGAAATTCCAGCAATCCGTGTTTGTGCTATTATATGGTAGGGGGCGCTCTTGCAGATCTTGTGAAAAGTAGTGTAGCACTGCAGTGTCCAAAATCAAGTGAAGAAAAAGATCCACGTAAGGATGGAGGAGGATGGAGTTTACGCTGACTGGCGTGAGCTGACAAAATTTAAAAAGTTATTTTTTGGGCATTTTAGGCCTTTATTCATATAGGACCGCTGAAGACATGAAAGGGGAGAGAGAGGGGGAATGACATGCAGCAAAGGGCCGCAGGGCGGAGTCGAACCTGCAGTTGCTGTGTTGAGGAGTAAACCTCTATATATGGGCGCCCGCTCTACAAGGTGAGCTACCCAGGCGCCCGAGCTGAAAAGTGTATACGGCTGTGCAAGCCTTGGTTGCTAATGGATTCTGACTCAGAAAACTCATTTTTTGATCCATCTTCTGAATCTGAACAGGACGAAGTAGTAAACGAGTCAAATCAGGACACCACGGGTGAGAGAGACGCCGGAGGTGTTGATGTTGAAAGTAGGGAATCCATCTCGCAGATGTGTCCTAACGGTTCATGGTACAAAGGCGTGGTGTAGTTGGTGACCAAGCCCCTGTAAACCATCCAGCTGCAGTTCTTGAACCTGGTAATCCTTTGTGGCGTGAAATGAACTGGCAGCCAGAAATCCTTCCTTTCATTGTCAATGATGCTGCTGTTCGAGTCAGAACAACCAGTTGACTTTATTGAGTTGTTCCTTTCTGATTAACTGATCCAGAACGTTGTTGATCAGACCAACCTGTATGCAGGTTAGAATGGTGCTTCGCCACATGCTAGAATTCATGCATGGAAACCTGTCACAGTTTCAGAAATGAAAACCTTCCTGGGGCTCTTTTTTCTCACTGGCATTATTTGTAAGCCTGAACTTGAAATGTACTGGTTAGAGCCCGACCGATATGGATTTTTGGGGGCCGATGCCGATGCCGATATTAACTTGAAAAGAGCCGATTTATAAGCCGATATTTTGATTTTGAAAATAAACTGGATATTAGACCCATTTCCTACAAACTGCACTTACACAACATTCAATAGCAAAATATCTGCCTGTTCTATGTATGTGGGCTGTATAAACCATTTTCCAGAAGGGATGTTAAAAAAAAAGCCTTAGATTACAGTCTCAATGACTAAACAATTGCACATTTAAAGTATATATTTTTCAATGATCACAAAACAGTCTGGTTTTAAACATTTAACACTTTTATTTACTTCCAGTTGAAGCTGGTTTTAACAGTGTGTACTGTAAATAAATTATAAGTTAAAGTTAAAGTAAAAGAGCTATACCAAACAAATTAAATATTCCACAAAACCATAATAAAATTAAAATAAGTTAAATGTATAGCTACATATACAATAAATAAATATAAAATAAATAAATATTATTTATTTATTTTATATTTCATTTGAGGCATCTGTGGAGAAGTAGTCCCACACTTTGCTGCTACATCGTCCTCTTTTTTCAGCCATCTGTAGGGCAGAAAGAGAGACAGAGAAAGAATAAGCATGTGTATTAATAATATCACCATGTATCATTACTTATGTCATCATTACAATTATAATAATAATAAACAGGGATCTCCTACATAGGCAAAAATGAGAAATATAGAGAAATATTTTTTTGTTTTTATTTGTCAAGCAATAGGTATTACCTATTTATATTTAACAATATTATTACAACATTTTCCTGTTATGTCTGTGAAGCTGCTTTCCCCTAACGTTCCCCTAACGTTGTAACCTTTAGATAACGTTACCCTAACGTTCCCCTAACGTTGTAACCTTTAGATAACGTTACCCTAACGTTCCCCTAACGTTGTAACCTTTAGATAACGTTACCCTAACGTTCCCCTAACGTTGTAACCTTTAGATAACGTTACCTTAACGTTCCCCTAACGTTGTAACCTTTAGATAACGTTACCCTAACGTTCCCCTAACGTTGTAACCTTACACAACTGTCTGTGCATGAGCAGGAATTAATTATTATATATTGGCAGGAATGAATGAACAGGCAAACTTTAACTTGATTAGCGTTAGAATAACGTAACAGTTGTTTTTTCGAGGCACGCTGTACATAACTTCTAGTCATTTACTACACGCGCCCCCTGCCACAGTTACGCGGTCATTATGTGGGAAACACTGCAGATAATTTCGTTTTAGAATAAGTTAAACGCTAACGTTATAGTTATTAACGTTCGCGTTCTTCCACTGATAAACATGGTATTAGTTAGCTTTGTGGCTAATCTAATATAGCAATGCATTAGCGGCTGTAAGTGGAGTTACAGAATATTTAGAAGTGATATTGATAGGACCGTTAGCTAGAACTACCACACCGTTTTTATATACAGAGTATGAACTAAATCTACAATCATTTCACATGACGAACGACAGACTCACCGTCAAAACAGTACATCTCCATGCCGGGTGTAATGCTCGGCCACTGGCTTGGCTGAGACTTTTCTTCTGTAGTGGATTTCTGGCGCTCTTTTCAACTGGGGAGTTGCAGACCGCCCTCTGGTGGGCAAACTATGCAACACAAACTATGCAACACGACCGATATATCGGCCGGCCGATAATATCGGCCGGCCGATATATCGGTCGGGCTCTAGTATTCAGTGCTGGTAATAGGGTAGCCAAAGCGCGTGCTGGTTGGTATATTACGTAGAGATATATACTCAGTATTAGCTAGCTATATCTTTGGGTATATCATAACTGACGTCACACAGTTAAGCAGTATGATAGACTAGAGTTAGTCGTTCAGTTGGATTGTAGTTGTGAGTGGCACCTTTCTTTGTGTGCGTAAATGAGAAGAGTAAGTATATCTGCTGCATTACTCGTGATATTGTATTTCTTTGTTAAACCAGCTGTTATTTCCACTATTTGATGTGGATGAGAGTTAGGAGTTTAAGGGGTTGCTACGCGACCATTGTGCTAATCATATACAAGTTTGTACCATAGACAGTATCGTTCATACACGCCATGGATGTATTAAGAGAACTACACGATAGTTTAGAGCTCCTGCTTAATATGTAACATCGTGTTTAAACATGTTTATACTTTTACTACTTGTTTTAGGAGTGTTCAGTACTTTGTGGTTGAGTAAAGTGGTGTTAAATATTGTTTTCCGTACTACTAGAGGCTTAATAAAAGCATCCAGCCGTTTTGTTAGTTGGAGGCTTTAAAGCGTATCATAGATAACAGGAATTGTTGTCTATGTTACCGGTAATTTAACAGATGAGCGAAAATGTCTGAGAATCCCATATAATATGCATTTGAATCCTTTTTCTCTGCTTAAATTATTGGAGTTTGAGATATATAGCCATATTCCGACTACTGTTTATTTCATGTTTGGTAATATATATTACTGCTTAAGGAAGAATGAGTGTATACATGTGTTTCCTTTATTCATTTGTATTTTGTTTCTCTCTTTATAGAAACCACACTCAAACTCACACAAGAGGAAGAAATACACAGAATAAGAAACATCTCTCAGCTCTTCATGTCATACTCTGGTATATTTGGCTTTGTGAAAGGGACAATTGTATTTAAAAAGTAACTTAGAGATTTTCAGTGGAAGTTTATATCTGTCACTTATATTTATGCTCTGAAATGTTTTTCAAGCTGCAGATTAGATTTAATACCCTTTCAAAATACTTTCGTTTGTCAAAACAATAAAGTTTAACTGTTAAACAAATGTTTTGTGTTGCTTTCTGTCACTATAACCTGTCTTAAAGGATTACATTTTTATAGTCAGGATGTTAAATTGACTCAGTGTTTGACCTTTCTACATGCATATACATCAGACATATCACCTGTGTAACAGTCTTTGTGAATAAACATGTTGCATAACACTTAAGGAGCCTTGCTACTATACTTAAAAATGATCAAACCCTGCTTAGAAATAAAGCACTTCATTCACAGTCAATGAAATGGAAATATAAAGTGTGTATACATAATGCACAGAGCAGCAGATGTTAACTGTCCAGATCATGTCCTCCACCAGCCTAGAGGGTTTATTTTCTACTGAGGATGTGTCAGCTGGTAATGTAGGCTGTCAGGTCACAGAAGTCATCCTGTGGATACTCAGTGCTTGAAGTGGGAAAAAAAAGGTGCCGGTACTCTCTTGCATTGGCAGATCATCATGACATTTGAGATTTCTATAGTGAAAACCAAAACTTGGGAGATATTGCTGGTACAACAATTTATTGTCATTTATTAACTATATAAATGTATGGATTTATTTAAACAAGTTTACATAACTTTAGTGCGTAAGCTATTCAAAAAATCATGTTTTGATTTTAAACATACATGTGGCACAGTGAATCCTTATTAACTATCTATGGATGGCCTAAGCGACTAATTTACATATAGGCTAGTATCAATATTGTTTATTTTTTCCACATATAAGCTGATTTATATTTGCTAATATGTTGGAGCCATGTTAAGAAAAAAAAATTCATTCATTCATCAAAACTATACATTTTAACAATAATTTGGTGCTCAAACAGATGCAAAACAGTCAGTCTCAGTGTGCGTGTGTGACAGAGACAGGGGGAACAGCTTCAGTCCCCTCTCTGTCTGGGCAGCTAGTGACGGGATGCTGCTACATCATGTTTTGCAGCCCAGTTTGTTATCATTAAAAACAAGCCAGCTGTTCGTGGAGCAAAAATACATTATTTGGTCCATTGACCAACAGTCTGGCCATCCGTGTGTTTCGTTACTCACGTTACTGTTGACGTCGGTGTAACGTTAAGGTTGGTAGCGGCCTTTTATATACTGTCTATGGTAGCGGCAGACTCCTCATTAACACCAGCTGTTGCGCTCACATCAACGCTAGCTTGAAGCTCATGAATCGCACTAGCTACCTCCTGATGTTTCTGGTTGGACTTGGACCTCTGTTGACGTGTCTGGCTCTGGCACACGCGTTCTTTTAGTACCTTTCTGAAGCCAGGCGGCTAACATATCGACTTACAAACTCGACACTTATTTTTAGTTTCTAGGTTTTCAGCAGTGAAAAATGTGTTATGGTCAGGCTCACGCTGACAGCTTTTTCAAACTAGCGTCCGTGGAGAAGCGAACTTCTGATTGGGTGGGCGGACTGCTTGCCTTTACGTGATTCGTCAAGATCTAAAATGTAAACACGTAGTGCCCTCTGGGTAGTGTAGTTTATGTAACATTAGGGTCATCTCTCTGGCACTGACGCTTTCTCTGTCAGTGGTAGCGTACCGGCTGCATGCGAGAAGTAGCGGTACGCAAGAAAAAGTGCAGGTACGCTTAAGAGTAAAATGTACAACATCATTTATTGATTCCTTAGCTAGCTAGTTTAACGTGAAAGGCCTACCAAATATATTTACTAGCTTTATAACTGGGCCCACTAATAGTTTACCATCCATCCATCCATCGTCGTCCGCTTATCCGTGGTCGGGTCGCGGGGGGAGCAGCTCCAGAAGGGGACCCCAAACTTCCCTTTCCCGAGCCACATTAACCAGCTCTGACTGGGGGATCCCGAGGCGTTCCCAGGCCAGGTTGGAGATGTAATCCCTCCACCTAGTCCTGGGTCTTCCCCGAGGCCTCCTCCCAGCTGGACGTGCCTGGAACACCTCCCTAGGGAGGCGCCCAGGGGGCATCCTTACCAGATGCCCGAACCACCTCAACTGGCTCCTTTCGACGTGAAGGAGCAGCGGCTCTACTCCGAGCTCCTCACGGATGACTGAGCTTCTCACCCTATCTCTAAGGGAGACGCCAGCCACCCTCCTGAGGAAACCCATTTCGGCCGCTTGTACCCTGGATCTCGTTCTTTCGGTCATGACCCAACCTTCATGACCATAGGTGAGGGTAGGAACGAAAACTGACCGGTAGATCGAGAGCTTTGCCTTCCGGCTCAGCTCTCTTTTCGTCACAACGGTGCGATAAACTGAATGTAATACCGCCCACGCTGCGCCGATTCTCCGACCAATCTCCCGCTCCATTGTCCCCTCACTCGCGAACAAGACCCCAAGGTACTTAAACTCCTTCACTTGGGGTAAGGACTCATTCCCTACCTGGAGAAGGCACTCCATCGGTTTCCTGCTGAGAACCATGGCCTCAGATTTAGAGGTGCTGATCCTCATCCCAGCCACTTCACACTCGGCTGCAAACCGATCCAGTGAGTGCTGAAGGTCACAGGCCGATGATGCCATCAGGACCACATCATCTGCAAAGAGCAGCGATGAGATCCCGAGCCCACCGAACTGCAACCCCTCCCTACCACGACTACGCCTCGATATCCTGTCCATAAATACTACGAACAGGATTGGTGACAAAGCGCAACCCTGGCGGAGGCCAACCCTCACCTGAAACGTGTCCGACTTACTGCCGAGAACCCGGACACAGCTCTCGCTTTGGTCATACAGAGATTGGATGGCCCTGAGAAGGGACCGCCTCACCCCATACTCCCGCAGCACCTCCCACAAAGTCTCCCGGGGGACCCGGTCATATGCCTTCTCCAGATCCACAAAACACATGTAGACTGGATGGGCATACTCCCAGGCTCCCTCCAGGATCCTTGCTAGAGTAAAGAGCTGATCCGTTGTTCCACGACCAGGACGGAATCCGCATTGTTCCTCTTCAACCTGAGGTTCGACTATCGGCCGAACCCTCCTTTCCAGCACCTTGGAGTAGACTTTACCAGGGAGGCTGAGAAGTGTGATACCCCTGTAATTGGTACACACCCTCTGGTCCCCCTTTTTGAAGAGGGGAACCACCACCCCGGTCTGCCACTCCTTTGGCACTGTCCCAGACTTCCACGCAATGTTGAGTAGGCGTGTCAACCAAGACAGCCCCTCCACACCCAGAGCTTTCAACATTTCTGGACGGATCTCATCAATCCCTGGGGCTTTGCCACTGTGGAGTTGTTTGACTACCTCAGTGACCTCCACCAGGGAAATTGACGACAATCCCCCGTCATCCTCCAGCTCTGCCTCTAACAAAGAGGGCGCATCAGCTGGATTTAGGAGTTCCTCAAAGTGCTCCTTCCACCGCCCTATTACCTCCTCAGTTGAGGTCAACAACGTCCCATCCTTACTGTACACAGCTTGGATGGTTCCCCGCTTCCCCCTTCTGAGGTGGCGGACGGTTTTCCAGAAGCGCCTTGGTGCCGACCAAAAGTCCTTCTCCATGTCTTCTCCGAACTTCTCCCACACCCGCTGCTTTGCCTCTTTCACGGCAGAGGCTGCAGTCCTTCGGGCCCTTCGGTACCTTGCAACTGCCTCCGGAGTCCTCTGGGATAACATATCCCGGAAAGACTCCTTCTTCAGTCGGACGGCTTCCCTGACCACCGGTGTCCACCACGGTGTTCGAGGGTTACCGCCCCTTGAGGCACCTAAGACCCTAAGACCACAGCTCCCTGCCGCAGCTTCAGCAATGGAAACTTTGAACATTGTCCACTCAGGTTCAATGCCCCCAGCCTCCACAGGGATGCACGAAAAGCTCCGCCGGAGGTGTGAGTTGAAGGTCTGTCGGACAGGAGCTTCCTCCAGACGTTCCCAATTTACCCGCACCACCCGTTTGGGCTTACCAGGTCTGTCCAGAGTCTTCCCCCACCCCCTGACCCAACTCACCACCAGATGGTGATCAGTTGACAGCTCCGCCCCTCTCTTCACCCGAGTGTCCAAAACATACGGCCTCAAATCAGATGAAACGATTATAAAATCGATCATTGACCTTCGGCCTAGGGTGCTCTGGTACCAAGTACACTTATGAGCATCCCTATGTTCGAACATGGTGTTTGTTATAGACAATCCATGACTAGCACAGAAGTCCAATAACAGACAACCACTCTGGTTTAGATCAGGGAGGCCGTTCCTCCCAATCACGCCTCTCCATGTGTCTCCGTCATTGCCCACATGTGCGTTGAAGTCCCCCAGCAGGACTATGGAGTCCCCCTCCGGAGCCCCATACAGGACTCCATTCAAGGTCTCCAAGAAGGCCGAATACTCTGAACTCTTGTTTGGTGCATATGCACAAACAACAGTCAGAGTTTTCCCCCCAACAACCCGCAGGCGTAGGGAGGCGACCCTCTCGTCCACCGGGGTAAACTCCAACGTTGCGGCGCTCAGCCGGGGACTTGTGAGTATCCCCACACCCGCCTGGCGCCTCACACCCTGGGCAACTCCGGAGAAGAAAAGAGTCCAACCCCTCTCCAGGAGTACGGTTCCAGAACCGAGACTATGCGTAGAGGTAAGCCCCACCAGATCCAACTGGTAGCGCTCCACCTCACGCACAAGTTCCGGCTCCTTCCCCCACAGCGAGGTGACATTCCATGTCCCCAGAGCCAGCCTCTGCTGCCCGGGTCTGGTCCGTCGAGGCCCCTGACCTTCACCGCCACCCGTGTGGCAGCGCACCCGACCCCAGCGGTTCCTCCCACAGGTGGTGGGCCCATGGGCTGGAGAGATAGGTGCCACGTAGCTTTTTCGGGCTGTGCCCGGCCGGGCTCCGTGGCAAACCCGGCCACCAGACGCTCGCTGACGAGCCCTCCCTCTGGGCCTGGCTCCAGACGGGGGCCCCGGGCTTCCTCCGGGCAGGGTCTCTCTATCCCTTCCTCGTTTTTTCATAGGGTCTTTTGAACCATTCTTCGTCTGGCCCCTCACCTGAGACCACTTTGCCATGGGAGACCCTACCAGGAGCACAAAGCTCCAGACAACACAGCCCTCAGGTTCATAGGGACACCCAAACCTCTCCACCACGATAAGGTGATGGTTCCCGGAGAGGACTAATAGTCTACGCAGCGCTTAATAATATTTCAGACTCAGACTGCAAATTCCATACAAAGACCAGGCGAGTTGATGTTATAAGGCTGATTAACAAGCTAGCTAAGTTAGCATCGCTGTTTGCAGTTAGCACGCTCTAAAAAGTTGCAAGGTGTCAATGCCACCATAACACAAATAAACACATTGAATAAATGTACAGTAAATGCACTGCAACAATGATGTTGAAACAAAGTCCTAATAATGTCACTTACCCAGAGGAATTTCAAGTAGACTGTGCCATAGCCGATTGTGCCAAACTTGACCGTCTCTTGTCTGAAACATTTTACTGTAATTCACAGTGTACTTCTTCATGTATTAACTGCAGTTGTCATCTCTACGTGTTGTATTACTGCCAACTACTGGAGACTGCTGGGATTGTCACTTAACACCGCCATCTCCTGGAGACTGCTGGGATCGTCACTGGAGACACGAATCGATTTTGTCCACAAAACGGCGCGGAAAAACAGTCTCAAAAGATCCATAAGTATAGAAGGAGTTTTACTAATATATATTCAATTCCATTTTACTTACAGATACAGATCTCTCTGCATTTATTTGTAAATTTTACTTACAGATACG
The DNA here is from genome assembly GCA_023631565.1 of Gymnocephalus cernua. Classification (NCBI taxonomy): domain Eukaryota; kingdom Metazoa; phylum Chordata; class Actinopteri; order Perciformes; family Percidae; genus Gymnocephalus; species Gymnocephalus cernua. The sequence continues at coordinate 27,795,918 of CM042439.1, read as the reverse complement.
GATCTCTCTGCATTTATTTGTGCATTGTTTTTCACGAGTTACAAATGGTTATGATACTGTTTTAGCACCATACAAACGCATCGCAGTTAATGCATGAATAAGTCGTCAGCATTCTTATGAAGAGCAGCTCTATTAAGATTCACGTAAAAGCATCAAGGCATCATCACGGCCCGTCACGTGGCTGGCACGTATAAATATGATACCTGATACAATTTAATTTCAATGTCTGTAAGTATCAGTCCTAATGCAAAACAGTGCCGGCATTTTGGCTATAATGTTTCTATGACATGCAAAAACCAGTTCATCGCAATCATTCATCAACAGTGACCCATATTTTGACTAGCATTCTGACTATCACAGTCATTTTTCAAGCATCTTAGCGTGACTGTGTTTGCTTGCAATTACTTATACACATGCATATAACTGGTGATGGTGGTTGTGGCTCACGTCTACCTCGCTGGTCACCTCATGATTATAATTGTCTTTTGGTCATAGTTGACCTTGGCATCTTTTACATACGCTGTCATATTAATTATTACGATTTGCTAGCAATTTGTTATAGCTTATTATGGCTATTGATCATATTTATGCATTCAGCAACTACTTCACATAATAGTATTCTGATATTACTATATTCATAATATGGTAAGCGTACGCTGTCAAATTCATCATAGTCTCCTAAATGCTTCATTTTCCTTGCTTCCGATTTCCTTCATATACAATGCATTCTGCTTTTCCTGTCTTCTAGTCCTGGTGTCCTATTCCTCGCAATCCGAGAGGGGGGTTCATCATTACAACCTGGCAGCTCGTCACTCACTGTATCGGGGTAAGCGGTGTCACACGTTGCGTCATGGTCTAACATGACCTTTTACACTGCATCATGGTCCAATTGACCTAATACATATATCATGGTCCAGTGAGCTCCTACATGCATGGCTATTGTGACTTCATTCATTGCATCATGGTCCACATGTTCTAATTTATTTCAACATAGTCTAACATGTCTTCCCTATCATATCAACCTAATTAATATAACATTCATTTATTTTGCCATGGATTTCTTCTGTCTAACTTTCTATTCTTGCTAGAAATCTTCTGCTGCCAGTAAGGTAAGTAACAGACACGCATATAGTATAATATATGCATGTATAATATTCCGCTCCGCTTCCACTGTAGGGAGACTTATTTGCAGAGAAGAACGGATGACAAAACGGGAGAGGCACAGTGTGGTTAGCCAGCTCTCACTGTCGTCTGTCTTCCCGGCGGGGAGTGAAGCAGAGGTATCGTAGGCTACGCTGCTCGAGCAAATGCTGCTCGAGCAAATGCTGTTTGTTGTGGGTATCATAGCAACGTTATCCACTTTTTGTACTGCGTGCACAGTACGTACGTTGTCCTTGGCTGACGGCTATAGTCCTGCGGTATGTTAGAAGTGCTGTTTTTTGGTCAAGACTACGACGAGGCGACTCCACAGACGGCTGTCGTCCACTAGTCCCCGGCCGTTGGCTTGGTGTGTCAGGGCTTTTACGAGAGCTACCATCTTCCTCTATTCCGACGCACATTATGCAAATCAATGTATTTTTGTAAACCCTGCCCTACAACTTATTCATGCACATATTCCATCGCAACTCATTCATGCACTGATCTATCGAGACCCATTCACGCACTTTGTCTATTGTGAACCCATGACACCCATCACGACCCATTCATGCACACAGTCTATCAGACCCAAATTTATTCACTGTGAGCCCATGCGCACCCATAGCTTGTGACCTCATTACGTTATTTTATAAGTTGGTAATTTTCTTTTTTTGCTATGCATTATTTCTTAATTCTCACGTCACTTATTCAACTAGATTGCTGCTAGTATGGTAATAACTAGATATACTGTGTTTTTTAATTTTCTTTTAAGATAATTTTTTTGTGCTTTTCCTCCTTTAATGGACAGGACAGCTAGTAGAGAAAATAAGATGACGTCATGATGGGAATTCAATGATGTCACGATCGGGTCAAATCGCCAAAAAGACTATCTTTTATCATTGTTGTGCACGCGTCAATAAATAATTGTTCACTCAAAATGAGGTCTCTCCTTATTGAAATGAAGCTTAGCATAAGTTCAGCCAGGAAGACCATCTTATGTTACTCACTCATTAGCATTCACCGCCCTCTCCTCCTGCTTCACATTACCAGGCTAAGCTAAGGGAGGTTGTAGGCTATGGTGAACAGGTGGTGTTTCAGGAGTTTTTTAAAAAATGTCCAGGGATGTAGCATTTCGGATATCTGCAGGGAGGGTGTTCCAGAGGAATGGGGCTGCAACACTAAAGGCTCTGTCTCCAAAGGTAGAGAGTATGGTATGGGGAATGGAGAGCAGGCCAGCGTGGTCCAGCTTGAGGTCCTGCTATGCCCTGCACTGCTACTATTAAGCCGCCTACACATCATCTGTGGTAAAACCACTCTGCACTTGGGTGAGGGAAAATGGTGCCGAACGCTGCGCCTCGTTGCTGCTAACCTTTCAAAGTGCAACCAATTCCAGAAGCAATGATGTTGTATACTTGCGCTGCACTTTGCCTCTCTGCTCTCTTCCCTAGCTCGCAGTTTTACCGTGGATCATGTGTTGGAAGCTTTATTACTAGTGATAGTTCTATTATCTTTACTGTTACTATAATAACCGTCTTTTATACCCACTGCTATAATTATGTTTTTCTTTCTCCCCAAACCAGTCAAGGCACATACCCGCCTACCAATAGCCAGGGTCTGCCTTACAATTCTCCCTTCTAAAAGGACGTTTTTCCTCGCCACTGTCGCACCAAAAGTTTGCTCTCAGGGGGAATTGTTGGGCCTTTGTAAATTAAAGTGTGGTCTAGATGTACTCTATCTGTAAAGTGTCCTGAGATAACTTCTGTTATTTTCTGACACTATAAATAAAATGGAATTGATATCCAAGATTGGGTTTGCTTTAAGATCGGAGAGGATCAGCTGCCAGGGTTCACACTTGCACTGAGTCCTGGCAACACATCACCCCACACCTTCACTGGTTCACTGTCAAGATCCTGTTCCTCAACTACAAATCACTTCATGCACTCGCCCCCAGTACTTATACGACCTCCATTACCTCCAATCCTTGGACATGGGTCTACAACCCACACCAACCCTCTGGACTTTGCAGGATGTCAAATTAATTTTTGTTTAGGGTTTCCTGTTTACATTTTAATATACAAACCTCATGTGTCATGTATTGCTTTACTTCCTCTCTTTTGTCCCTCCTTTGTGATTGTCTGCCCCACCCTGATTTGTTTCACCTGTGTCTAATCACCCTGATCTCCTCGTATATTTAGGGGTCCAAGCCCGAGTCTGGAAGAAACGACGGTAGCAAAAGCTACGCCGTTCGCACAGCAGGGCTGTGGAACCCTATTGTTTTTCTAATGATTTTCCATTATTCTTCTCCGCGTAAAACTCCAGCTACAGCCTAAACTGTACATGGTGGGCGGGTGCCATTTTCAGAACTGGTCCAAAACTCCGGAAGGACCTCAGGCACAACAATTGACCCACTTCCACCACTAGGTGGTGCTATAGCAGAAAAAATCGCGTTTGGCCCTTTAACTTCCAAACCGTACATCGCACATTAAAAATACACATATCCACGTGTTCCCTGGATCTAACTGAATCTCTTGATATAGACTATTATGCGTGAAAAATCATGATTTATCAAAAACCTACTTTTTCGAACTCCTCCTAGACCGATCTGCACGAAACTTTGCAGGTAGCACCTCCAGACCGACCTGACAAAAAGTTGCAAAAATAATTTTTATAGGATACAAATAGCGCATATTATGCACAAACAAATTTGTGTAGCTAACTATGAAAACACCAACTTTGCCATATCTCGGCCAAAATAAAGGCTATCACCCAGGCAAAATGAAAGCTATGAACGCGAAACTTTAGATTATTGTTTGCCATGACACTCTGAGGCTCCCTAACAAATTTCTACGAAGATTACCCACTAGGGAGGGCTACAAGTGCCAAAAGTGTATATCTCATGAACGGCTCACCCTATTTTTACGAAATGTTGAGGGTACCATCTAGGACCACTCCTGAGGCCACGCCTACAGTGGGGTATGGATTTGTAAAAGTGGGCATGGCCTATGGGACCCAGGTTTGGATTCACCACTTACACTAATGTGAGCAACTTCAAATTTACAGTGTAGATGTGAAATGGTGCATGGACCTTACATACCACAAATTACACACATGGACCACTAGGTGGCTCTATAATGACATAAAACGTGTTTTAGCGTATAACTCCCACAGTCCATATAACACATTAGAAAGCCCTATATGCACGTGTTCCTTGAATCAATCTGAATCCGATTATATAGGCCACGCCCATTTTCACTAAGAAGTTGTTTTCGCAGTATCACGCAATGCGCAAAACTAACTTTTTCTATCTCCTCCTAGGTCGGGCGAGCTATTGGCACGAAACTTGGTAGGTGGCATCTCCAGATGGACCTTACCTAAAGTTATCAATTATTTTGTTTAAAATTATGCAAAAATGGCCCCATTGCATCATCACATATTAAGGAAACATGCTAAGTTACAGTTGTATCTTTTGTGACAGCAAAGCTAATGCCAGTATGTTCTCCTTTTGAAATTTTCGTTCCGTCACGGAATGTCTGTTTTCTGTTTTGACCTGTGTGTTGGTGTCAACTGCCCAGTTTGACAGCCAGGCCGGCTTGCCAGATATACCTGTAAAAACGTAAACCCAGCACGCTACAGCTGGGGTCCGTTTCAGGTAGGAGGTTCAACAAACTCTGAGTCTAAGCCTGACCTCTGAGTTGATTTATCCTGAGATGGGAAACTCTGAGTTTTCGGTTTCACAACAGCTGATTTGAGTAGGTTGACTCAGGGTTACGTGCGTGCACCAAAGACAGCATGAATGGAGCCATGATACTACGATTCACCATGGTAACAACCACAAACAAACGGGTCGGCAGAAATACTCATGCGCACATATGCGAGTTTGAACATGTATTACCTTTAAAAAGCAACACAGCGGCTGCTGCAAAAGAGAGAGAATTTGCGTTGGAGAAAATTGCTGCTAGAGTAAATGCGTATATTCCAATATAATGTATATCATATTTAATCATAAGTATAGCTAATATGACTGAAAATCTATTTCATTTAGGTGCAATACTGCGGGCAAAAAAGTCCTAGGCCTACTAATACCATTCTGAGGCTGCAGCACCATCATTAACAGAATTATAATTCATAATCTTTTATTTCAAAGGGTTTAAATCATTCACCTGCAATAGCCTACTGTGGAACTCCTTTTTAATGGCTCTGACTGGTTTGTGTCCAGGGAACACTAAAAATGTTTAAAGTCTTTACTTTCACTGACCCGTATACGGGACACTCACGTTCAAAGTGGACGCTGCTTAAACTTTGTTATAAATTTGACGCATTAAATCTTCAAAATATATGGGTCATGTAGCACATCGATTGAAAGCTTAGACTGTCAGGATTTAATTAAGCCCAAACACAAAGCATAAGATGATTTATAGCAGTTATACATCATTTCAGAGCGATCTCTTCTGACGGCGCTTTAGTAAAATGCTCCGCATCACCAAGGTTGTAGAGAAAACTGTAATGCAACACAAATAATGTGCTGGGATGTAGAGCATGTCCACGATGGGTGACGTTAGTGATATGAGGACGGATAAGGTTATGTAGCTTTCATAACTGATAGACTGGGAACAAAAACCATACTGCTCAAATAGGAAGTTATCTGGAAATTAAAATGCGTCAATATCATCTTCCGACGTATGTTTAACTCCCTGCCATATCATCAACGGGATCGTCGATAAAAGCCATGTTTTGAGAAAAAACAATGTTTTATAGTCTGCCTAACAGTTAAAACAACAATGTTTTATTTTATTCATGCAGATATAACAAACTGTGCTAAAATGTGCCTGATACAGACTGAATGAATGAATGAGGAAATGAAAGAGCGCTGAGTCAGAGGGAGGAGCATTAATTCTCTTCATACATCCATGGGGAGGAGTCTGTCAGAAACTCGAGGTTTCTTGAAGAAAACCTGCTCCCGACCAGGTTAGGTTCATAGGCTCAGTTACCATAGTAACTGACTCTGAGGTTAAGTTACCTCTCTTTCTGAAACAGAAAACCCAGAGTTTCCCTCATCTCAGGCTTGACAAACTCAGAGTTTCCACTAATCCTCCTACCTGAAACAGACCTCTGTGATGTTAGTACAGCCATGAAAGCAGCAAACAAAGGAACGGGATCAACGGAGATAGATTCTACCCAACCTAAAAAAAAAACGGCATGTTTCTAACAGTTGCGTGACCTGAGACGTAACAAACCCCAGGTAAATATTGGAGATGAAAAATGGAGAGCCCAAAAGGATGCCAATTTGGCTAATTTCCTCCTGAACAGGTAAGCATTAGCTTCAGGCTAATTTATCATGTCTACAAGGACAGGCATTTTATGTCATTTCAACATTTATGTACTCACATTAAATTATTAGGGCTGTCAATCTATTAAAAAATGTAATCTAATTACTCTGTGATTAATTCAATTAATCCCATACATAATTTTTGCTGTGAAAGTATTTTAAATATCTCAATTCAAATGAATCAATGAATAATCAGCATTAGTGACATTAAAGTTAAAAAACTCTTTTTATTATTATTTTCACTGTTCAAATAATGACCATAACAATCAACAATATGACCTAATATGCTGAGGAAATAAATTCAAAAGTGCTTCAGGAATAGGGTTATTTCACTAGTAAATTGCTATTGAACGAGAAAAACATCCAGCAGATGGGGAAATGGTATTTTACAATAACTATGAATGTACCACGAGTAATTCTAAGCCGAGAAAGTGTGTCTGTCCAACGGATGGAGAGGACAGTGAGGTTTGAGGTTTGTAGCTGTTCCTACTGTAATTCTAAGATGAGGAAGTGTGTCTAAGTTTTTTATCTTTTCACAGACTGTCTGTGTAATGTGCTACTGTTTTTAGCAAATATGACAAAAAAGTTGTTTTTCATCTAAACAAATTACCTACTGAACCTTCAAATGTGTAGAACTGTCTAACTACATGTGCAGCCTTTCAACATACTGTATTTGGGCCCATTTAGGAATCATATATATATATATATATATATATATATATATATATATATATATTAGTGGTGGGCCGTTATCGGCGTTAACGTGCTGCATTAACGTGAGACTCTTATTGGGCGATACAAAAAATATCGCCGTTAATCTATTCTCAAAGTTGGGTTGGGAGCTGGGTCTATAGGCTACTACGCAAGCTATGATGACTTTCACCTTGATATTTTAGCGCGGATGTATACAGCCTACTGACTGTAAAACAGTTCAAAATGAATGTCTAACTGAATAAACTGTAACAGTGTTTCCCACACAGACTAATGTGCGGCGGTGCGCCTCACAATCAACACCGCCCGCCGCACTTGGGTTTATTCATTTTTTTTAACGCTATTTAAAACATGCAGCTATTCGTTCAGCAGCATTTCCTTCCCTGCTCTTCTCCATCTCTCTGTCACTTGCATCTGCCAGTGTGTTAATGTCAGAGTCCGGACCCGACTCTTAGCAAACAAGCGATTTCACCCGCTTTAGAAAGTTAACTAGTCATAGTTAGTTTGCGATGCATTCAGTGCATTTTGGAAACAGGAGATGAGCCCCTGGTCTAATGCGCCACCTGGCTTGAGAAACCCATTCTCAAAGACTTACTTTTAGTCATTATTTGGGTAGCACACATATTCTGAATGCCTTCGGCAGAATTCAAATGAGCCATTTTAATCTACAACCCCAAATCAGAAAAAGTTGGGACAGTATGGAAAACACAAATAAAAAAAGAAAGAAGTGATTTCTAAATGTACTTTGACTTGTATTTCATTGCAGACAATACAACAGCACATAATTTAATGTGTTCCTCATGATTTTTATTGTTTTTTTTTTCAAAAAAAACAAAATTCCTATTTTGGTTCTTGCAACACATTTCAAAAAAAGTTGGAACAGTAAAGCATTTACCACTTTGAAATGTTGCCATTCCTTTTTACAACACTTAAAAGACGTTTAGGGACTGAAGACACCAAGTGATGAAGTGTTTCAGGTGTAATTTTGTCCCATTCTTGCTGCAAACAAGTCTTAAGGTGGGCAACAGTACGGGGTCTTCGTTGTTGCATTTTGCGCTTCAAAATGCGCCACACATTCTCTATTGGAGACAGGTCGGGACTGCAGGCAGGCCAGTCAAGTACCCGTATCCTCTTCCTCCACAGCCAGGACTTTGTAAGGTCTTGTACGCACTGAAATTCCTCCTCATTCCTTGAATCTTTTAATTATGTTATGCACGGTTGAAGGTGAAATAAGCAAATGTCTTCCTATCTTTCTTTGAGGAACATTGTTTTTAAACATTTCAATAATTTTCTCATGTAGTTGTTGGCAAACTGGCGATCCTCGGCCCATCTTTGCTCCTAAAGGACTAGACCTTTCTTGGATGCTGCTTTTGTACCAAATCGTAATTACAATCACCTGTTGACATCACCTGTTTCAAATCACATCATTATTTAACCAATTTACCTGATTACTAGCCCTAAATTGCTCCTGTCCCAACCTTTTTTGGAATGTGTTGCAGGTCTGAATGACAGGAAAGGATGTATATTTACAAATGAAATTAAGTTGACCAGACAAAACATGAAATATTTTGTGTTCACATTGTCTGCAATGAAATACAAGTCAAAGTACATTTAGAAATCACTGCTTTCTTTTTTTATTCGTGTTTTTCATACTGTCCCAACTTTTTCTGATTTGGGGTTGTAGATTAATTGAGATTAATTCGAAGATTACAGTGAGATTAATCTAGATTTAAAAAATTAATCTATGCCCACCACTAATATATATATATATATATATATATATATATATATATATATATATATATATATATATATATATATCTTAACCCATGTCAGTAAAGTAAGTATTTTTCTCTGAAATAAAATTTATTTAAAATAGCTATAAAATCCAAATGATGTGAACACTTTATACTTTAAACATCTTATGTATAATGCTACTATATCCCTCCTGTTTGAGGCATGAAAAACTCATGACTCAAACACATATATAAATAATATAAATAATGTTTAGTGGTTTCTCCATTAACACTGTCCTGTGTTACACAGAAATACCTGTATAAAAGCAACAAAAGTTAAAACAATCACCAAAATAAAACGTTTTCAACATCATGTTAATAGTTTAAACAATTTTGTCATATAGTAACTCAAAATGCAAACAAAGTCTATAGTGCAGTTCTGCTGAAAACTCACTGGAGTACAATATTAAACGCTGATAGAATGGAATCTCTATAAACCTGAATCAGTTTCAATATTGTCTTTAACCAATAAACTCAGATAAACCCAACAAAAACTATGTTGTTTATCCTATTGTTATCATGATCGCAACACAAAGTAATACTAATTGCTGTCTAGTATTAGCATAGTCACAAATTAAGCTAAGCACTGAGTGCTGCAATCTGTTTATCCAATTTGTATCTTGAAATCATATCACATTGTACAATCTATGACAAGAACGTGTATCAAAATCAACATTGCTGAAACTAAATTCGAAATCCAAATGTCTCTTTCCTTTGGGTGTGTGTGTGTGTGTGTGTGTGTGTGTGTGTGTGTGTGTGTGTGTGTGTGTGTGTGTGTGTGTGTGTGTGTGTGTGTGTGTGTGTGTGTGTGTGTGTGTGTGTGTAGGAAAACCCCCACCTTGGCTGCTTCTCTGAGCTTCTGTAAGAAAAAGAAAACAACACACTCCTCCTTTTTGCATTGTAACACTGCTATTCAACGCCTCTAAGAAAATGTTGCCTCATAGTTTGGAAAACGGAAAATGTTGAAAGCAATGCTGTCAGCCAATTAAATGGTTTTAGCAACTAATCATTTTAATTGATTTGTAGGTCTATTTGATAGACAGCTCTATAACGATAATACAGTAATAAACATGTTTTATGTAACAAATCCCAATTTGTCTTACCCCAAAAAGTATGTCAGATTACAACAATATCTAAATGTTTTTTGACAAAAACTAAAATGTTCTCTCAATCTAAAAAAAATCTTTGTGTGCACACAGTTTATCAAAATATGGTTAAAAAATGACTCAAACATCAAATAAGGAGTTAAAAACAAAAACCGTACGGTTACATCGATCGCTTCCTGTTTAGTGGGTACTGTGTTATAGAGGCCGGTAGTCGGAGCGCTGTTTGATGACCACAATTTTCACTCAACCCCACATCAAATGATCATATGTGAGTGTTGCTCAGATTTAACGCGGTACCTGAGGCAAAAATGGTGAAACATCAATTGGAAAACCATTACTTTTATCCTGCAAAAGTGTGTTAGACACAGACTTCACCCAAAGGCCCAGACACGCGCTGTGGTGAAAATTTTCTTTATAACAATCCGTCCAGTCAGTCAGTCAGTCTAGTAAGTCATAGAAACGTCCTGATTCTGTCTCCTGATCTGTAGGAGACAAAGATAAACAAATATGAGACAGTTGAGTGAGAGAGTCTGAAAAAACTTTGTTTATCAGTCAAGTTTTTAGTCATACTGCACATTTGTTTTTATGCCAGTAGACAAGAACACTCACGCTCATCCTTTAAAAACTTCCTGATTTCTTCCAAAAAAACTCTTCTGCTTCAGCTGGGACAAAAATGAAAACAAAAAAAGAACTGTGTAATTGTTGTGGCTTCATGTGTACCTCTGCAGGCAACAACTTACTTTTCCTCAGCCAGGAGGTTAACAGGCTGGCAAAGAGAAACGCTTGAAATTTAAACACAAGTGTGCATTTAGTATAATGCATTTAGAATAATCAGTCAAAGAATGATTTTTATCAAGACGCACAACTGGAAACATGGATACAACCCCAATTCCAAAATAGACACATTCAGTTTCTGCCTGTAAGTTTACAACTCATACTTTGTAGGAAGCAAAACATTTGCCTTTTTCTATCTGGTTTCAGGATCGTTAAGGATCAGTAATACACAAAAAAAAAAAAATTATAAGAGTGGTTCATTTTTCCTAGGATAATCATTCCTCTAGCACTTCCAGAGAGGAAAAAAACAACCACTAGTCTATCAGAAAAACGTTCTGATTTGTAGTTCATTTTTACCTAAAAATAGAATTAGTAAACCCAATTTACCCAATAAGGAAATGTACAGTGAGCTTTTGTGTTAATTCTTATAAAACTCTAATAATTAAATGTATAACACCAGTGTCAAATATAAAAATGAAGTAGGCCTACTATAACTATACGCAATTAGGCATTTTTTATAGGCTCTAAGAAGATCAGTATGTTGATTAAACCTGTCTATAACAATCTTTTTACCCTATCAATTTGTCCCTAGTAGCAAACCAAAAAACTGTGTATCAGTGCAAAAGCATTTCTTCATTGCATGAAGCTGTGTGTGTGTCTTTGAGTGTGTCTGTGTTACCGTCCTCAATCAGCTTTGAGACTCAGTCAGTCAGAGTGTTTTTCTCCCTCTGAGATGGTTTGCTTTTTTCTTCAGGCAGTTACATACCCAATGTCCAAAGTCCTTGCAGTACCAACAGTGATCTGGGTTGTAGGGCTCATCATTTTGTCCACGGTACCCTCCTCGGCCTCCTCTGGCCTGGGGCGACCACGCTCTTTGTGGCCGCGGCCTTTTTCGGATCCGCGCTCCATATGTTGCCCACCAGCCTGTTGTTAACATGCAGACATACGCTTCAAACATGGTTTTGTCAAGTCTCTTACTTTGTTTGTTCTTTCTTTGGTCCTGTTGTTCCTTTCCACCTGATGCAGTGTGGACTGCTGTGGCGGTTCTGTCCGGTAGTTGGGTCTGAGGTTTTGGACGGCGGTGCACAGAATATCTGTCCTCTTTGTGCCCTCTTTTTCCCAGCTCATCTTTCCTGGTTGTATAGGACTGGAAAACTCTGATGAGGAGGTTATAAGTGTATATGTGTTATAGCATTATTTCCCTGTATCTACTTTCTGCTTCTTTCATCCATACATTGAAACATTCACAATCCTTCTTAATTTAGTTTAAAACCTATTGTTTCAATCATTTTTCTTTGTTTCAGCTTTCTCTCTGCACTTTCCATATCCTGTTTCAGCATTCTTAATTTTACAACACTAAGTGACCCATTTTCTGGAAAACCATAATTTTTTGAGCAATCAAGCAGGTATTTCAAACAACCTCGTCAATATTTTCTTTCCATTCCCCCCACTATCGGGCCTGAAGGCTCTAGTGACTTTGAACCTTTGTTCACCATTTTGAGAGAAATAAAAGGTTGAAGTAGCTGCTTACTTACGATCGGGACCGTCGTCCCAAAAGCTCTGTTTTATTGGTAAAACTGAGTAAAAAAACCTAGACCTGTGCGTCCCTTTGCCAAGAGGAAAACGCGTCTTCAAACCGTTTTAAGTCAACAAACTGAGTAAAATCCTGGACAGTGTCTTCTCTGTCCCTGAAGCTATAGGAGAAAAAAAGAAATGTCCTAAACAGTGCGTCTCTAGCCCAAATATAAATCTAAATCTAAATATTCCGGAATAGAGCTGTTTTCTTTTGTTTAACAGTGACCTCCCTAGTCCCTCCAATACTCAGAAGCAGAGCTGTTAATTGTCACTCCGTTCGTGGGGGAAACTCAGGAAATTTGTCCGTCTCTTGCCTGAAATGCCGCCTGAAATAGTCCTATACCTGATTATTGAATGGTTAAAATCACCCCTTCAATAAACAAAAAGCCCCTGCAATAGCAAAACAAAAAACCCCAGTTTCAAATTACTCAAATCCAACTCAGTCTTTGTTTCATCTCTTCATCAATCAATAATGATGTTCTTTACAATTATGATCGTTCAATTTGTTTTTAAGGTTTGTTTCAAAATATTGAATTCCAATTAAATCCGTTAAAATTTGATCTTACCCGTGTTGGTTGAAATTGTTTTCCGTTCGTTTGGAATGGAGTGGAACAGTCGAGAGTCTCTCCACGTCCTGACCTCTTTCTCTCAAGAAAACCCTTTTTATGGTCGAGGTTAGAGGCAGGAGATTAATCTCCTGGTTCGCGAGACTTCAGGGCCCAGAGAGATCTCTCCCTGTGTCCATCCATCCCACTTCTGACACCAACTTGTTGTGGAAATTATTCTTAATAGCACAATAAAAGGTTAAAGTGAAACAAACGAAGACTATTGAGCAGAAACCAAAGTCTGGTTGTTGAGTATTTATTCTCATTTGCAAATGGAGAACACCGTAACACATGTACCTCGATACAAGTGAAAGAGCGTCACACAGAAAAAACCAACATACAGGAAAGAACAAATGGTGACCGCCTTCCTTCCCCCCCCCCCCTCATGCATCTTGCAAAAACCCAGTTACACAAAACACACTGGAGAGGTCAGGTCATACCTTTTGGCCCAGTTTATCCCAAGACATAACACCTTCGCAGTCTCAGCTGCCGGGGGAAAACAAAACTGGTTTAGAGACACTGTAGGATGTTGTTTACGGCGCCTTATCTTAACTTGTTCAGACGTAAAGACCTCGCGAAAAAGACACTGTCTTCAGTCTCATCAAAGTTTAGTTTTAGCTGTTCATCTGTTAGAAACCATTTTCTAAGTTAACACATACAATAAACAGATTAAAATAATAGAAGAATGTGCTTTAAAAGTCATTTTGCCATCACAGTATTAAAAAATAGAAAACATTACACTTCATAGGGTATTGTATTCATAATACAAGGTATGGGCTGGGTCTGGACTGACTTGCTGTTTGGTCTGGATACAGATACAGTCTTTGAGAAGCCCTGGTATAAATACAGCAGCAAGCTTTGGGACAAACTTACTTCTCATTGGCAGAAACAGGAATTGGTGACTTATGAGCACTTAACTCCAGGAACAACCTTTACATCTCAGTATTAATTTATTTATGAAAATACATTTGGTTATTTGGGAGGTTGTCAGAAAAGGTATACAGAAAGAAAAATAAATGACTTCATACAAGAAACTATAGGAGATGAATGCTGAAAAAGAACAAATGATTATTCAGAATTGCTTTTACGTGAATTGTGATTGTACAGCAATGACAAAATTAAGCAGCATATGTATGAACAGACTGGAAACACATTCATTAAACATTGACATTTTTACAGTTATTAAAATTGCTTCAGTAAACTGCTTCAATTTTATATTTTAAGCAAGTTGGAGTAACCGTTTGAATTCAGCTTTTCTTAGCCAGGCATTTGTAACATTATGGGAAAACTGTTTTTGTACATCCAAGAAGTGCAGTGACTGACAATTGTGAATGAAATGTGCCAGTACAGAAACACTTTATGACAATTGGCTGATAAAGACAAATGAGACTGAAGTACACATGTTCTATATGTCCACATGACACTAGTCATCTATGTTGTGGCAGGTGTAAAAATACTTGTAACACTATCTGTATTTTTTAAAGCAGTAACTGCAACAAAGTGGCATAAATGGCTTCAAAGTTTTATTTCTGTTTTCTTACACAAAAAGCAATGACTCCAGTTTGTGTGTGCATGGTGGACTGGAAACTGCTTTGGTGCAGAACTGAGGCCAGTGGTGAGCCCTCAGGTGGGACGATGAAAGTGCATATCTGTCATTTAAAAATGTTTCTGTTCAAACGAATTTGGCAGAGGAGGCATCATCAGCAACAGTGCATATTGCTAATATGTCATAAAGCAGTTAATTTAAATGCCTGTACAAAAACAATTCTTAACTACAAGAATTTTAGGTACCATAAGTGCCTTATGAAAACACACTGTAGTAGAGCTGAAACTGTGTCAACCACCTAATTGATTAACAGAAATGGGCAACCATTTGATCATTTACTGATTAAAATGTTTTGTTAGTCCTCTCAAATTAGAAACCTACAGTCTGATCACAGATATTTTCCAGCTCATTTTGTGATCTTTCTCAGAGCTTTACACTGTAGTTGTAAGGCTAGATATTGAAATCCAAACTTTAGACAAGATCGTGTTTTGATTGACAAAGAACACAGACCTTAACTGATTACAGCTGCACATCTTATGGTATTTGGCATTTCACCTTCTCAACCAACTAAGAAAAGATCTTTGTATCTTGAAATGTTCTGGTGTGACGAATGAAGGCTCCTCCTCAAAATATCCGTCCCAAGAGAACATTACAGGAATTGTGTTTCAAGGCTGGGAATGCCAACAACAGATAAGTAAATTACTTTTTGCAGCTACATTTTAGTGTTTTTACTTGGTTCATATGGTACTGGGCATATGAAACCCCCAAATTACAGTTTCAACAAGGTCCACTGTCTACAGTACCAGCATAAAGGATACTTTACAATGTGCTGATTGATGATGGCAAAAATGAGTGGACATATTGATTAACACTAGCCTTGTGCTTTTTACATTTAGCAACTTGATTTTCAAATTATTTCACACACAAGGATTGTAGATTTATGAAGTGGAGAAAAAACACCATTCATTTTGGCTGATGAGTTTAAGTAGTGGTCTAAGTCCTCATTCCTATATACTGTAACAGTGCATTCCTTATTTAGTTCCTCTGATGAAAGTGACATAATACTAATGACCCTCTGCAATAATATCAGTTAGCTGACCATTCTTAGCTTCTTTGGTCCAACATTTGTGGTCAGTGAACATCTTATCTAACTATATTAACCTTGCTGGAAATGTAATATTTAACAACAAAAGTAAAACAAAAGCATTTGATTTAGCAAAGGCCCAGTCATTCTGGAATTGTGGCTTGATTTAAAACCTGTCACCACCGTATCACTCCATTAAACTCACTCACTTAATTCAATTTCTGAAAAAGCATGACCCGCTATTTTAAAATAATGAGTGTCTCAAAATATTGTCACTTATTTTCAACCAAATTCTTAATAAATCAGTACTAAAAAAATGTATTACCTTTGGTCAAAAGCATGAGATGTCGACCTGAGATGCTACGTCTGAAATCTAATGGACGACATTCAGTCATTTACTATGCATAGTGTTAAAGTGCTCATATTATGCTAATTTTCAAGTTCATAATTGTATTATGAGGTTGTACCAGAATAGGTTTACATGGTTTATCTTCAAAAAACATCATATTTTTGTTGTACTGCACATTGCTGCAGCTCCTCTTTTCACCCTGTGTGTTGAGCTCTCTGTTTTAGCTTTAGAGTGAGACATCTCACTTCTGTTCCATCTTTGTTGGGAGTCGCACATGTGCAGTAGCTAGGTAAGGACTACTAGCCAGTCAGAAGCAGAGTATGAGGGCGTGCCCTGCTAGCAGCTAGGCGAGCATTATAACGTGTTACAAAGTGACGCATGTTCATCACGGAAGTAAAACCTGGACTACAACAGAGCTGTTTGGAGCAGTTTGTGAACAGTGTTTTCTGTTGGAGATGGTAAGTCCCTTTGGGGGGGACTTTGGGCTTTTTCACTTTGTAAACCTATAACATGCACAAAAAAATAATATATTTTACACAATAAAGGAAAGGGGAAAAGCCAAAAAGCATAATATGAGCACTTTAAGTAATGCAAAAGTGTCCTAGCCTGATAACTTATCAAAATGATACTTAATGGAAGAGCAGAATTAGTCGATTGTTGCATACATTTCATGTTCACATCCAAACCGACAACTTCAAATCAAACCAGTTAAGTTAATCAAAGTCAGTTAAATGGTGCCTGCAAATACTTTTCATTGTTTGATTTGAGCAACAAGTGGGATGGATGGTACAGTAATACAAATACCTGTAATTTAAAATATTCACAATACAGTGTGCATATGTCAATTTTATGACATGATGTGCATCATAGTAAAAGATACATCCCCTCCATCTTGTTCTTTAAGCATGGGAGGTGAAATGCTGAAAGACTTTAAGAGCCTCTGCTATTAGATTGACCCCAACCAGTGGGGTCAGGGAGGCAGCCAACCATACTGTCTGACTCTCACTCCCCTCTTGTGGCTGAGGCCCAACACAGTCATGTAGTGGGAACCATGTTTCTAAAAACACCAGTCCTTCTAGAAAAACATAGTTTTTTTGTGATTGTTGCGGCAAAAATCCTTGATTATGCGGCACGTTTTCTTAAAAAATGCGATGGAAAATGCGGGATATTTATCCAATTTTATGCAATGAAATTGCGGGAACTTGCAAAAATTACGGAAACTTGCAAAAACTGCGGTTTGATGAAACAGAGAAAAAAAAGTGATTCCCCCAACACCCTGATCTCACTAGGCGAAATTACGTCACTTCATAACGTTCCCATGGCAACAGGGGGAAATGGCTGCTCTTGTGTGAAGTCAACGCAATATTTTTCAACTTTTTGCTAAGATATGTGACTTTTTTGCAACAAAAATGCCGGGATTATGAAATCATGCAAGGCCCGCATATATAAATCGGCAATTTATGCGGCGAAAGTGCGGCATATTTGAAAAAATACGGCCCCCGCATAAATATAGACTTTAGCTGATTATGCATGAATTATGCGATCGCATAATCGCGTTTTTCTGGAGGGACTGAAACACAAAAGAATGTTCTTCATGATACCCTCACAATCAGCCATTAGCCTGTTTGGATCTAGTGCAACCTGCATGATGTTTCAGTAATCACTTGTGGGGACTGTGCATGTTTACTGACCTATGCAGCACTTTGACTTTAGGTGGCCAAGGCTTCAAGAAGTAAGTTTGCTAGAATTATCCTATTTTTGAAATTGTTGAACCCTTTTCTGCCAATCAAATTAAAGATATAGTTTTTTAGAATAGCACACAATCTCAGTTGTTTGTAGTTCTTCCAAGGGTATTTTCAAATGCATTTCTGTTGCAATTAAAAGCAGATGTCACTGTTATATTTACTGCCAGTTACATTACAGTACATATAACAGTCTGTAAATATACAATAAATATAACATGGCAGTAAATATAACAAACTCTGCTTACTCCATCTTCCAGCACAAGCATAACAGAAGAAGGATACATTTTAGGGCAACATATGTTAGGACAATTCAATAACAAAAAAAAAAGCTCATCAGATTTAGCGGTTTTACTCAGGGAGCTTTGTGTGCTTGAAATCAACAAGCCACAAAGGTTCGCAAACACTAAAAGCCCCAAATCCTGGTACTAGTAGCCCAGGGCTACTAAGAAGCTAGGTACTTTGCACAAAACGTGGAGCAAAACAAGTCTATTAAAAAGGCAACATCCTATCTGACTAATTCATTGGCTCTGGAAATCTAACTACAGTTTTTTTTTTTATAAATCAATACACATAAATACAATACCTAATGTCAGACATTTTAACGTAATATAGCAAAGAAACACACTCTTAAAAAATAAGTAGTGCAATAATGCAACAAAAATTTAGCCAATACATTTGGTCCAACCGGCCTCCACCAACACTATGGGAATTTACAGATCTCTATCACATGTCTAAGTAACAAGCTGCTTCCTCTTACAACTAAACCAGGTGTTTTTCATCATTAATAATTTGCTTGAACATAGGAAAGGAAGAAAAAGGCAAATGCTGAGCTTCGCAAACATTCCCAAATGTGCGGATATGCCATTGGTGCTGCAGTAACTAATGTGCCCCCCCTGGTCAAAAAGTAGTGCATTTAAACAAAGCTGTCATACAACAGTGACAAAAAGAGAAATCCTTCACCTCAACTTAAAAAGTTGAAAATAAAACTGTATGTATGTGATATGTATGCTCCATGTTTTGAATTTTAACAGGAAGATTTTAGCTTTAAGGTTTTCCCACTTCTTCTATCTCAATGTTAACTGTGATGAGCATACATAGAGATTTAAAAAAAAGATTATGTCTAACCTCATGATTAATAACTTCCATTTAACCATCACTGTGAACAAAAAAGCCTAAAAAGCGTCTTACAAAGTTGCATCAAAAAAATAAATATGAGACAATGAACTTTAAAATGTTAAAGCTCCACTTCATATTAACACATGCATTTAGGAAACTGCAAAAGCTGAGATGAGACTTCTGCTTTTTGCTTCTGATTTCTGGGTTTTCCTTAGATAGTCCTTCCTTCATTCCTTTACTGGAAGGAATGAAGGAAATGTGTAAAAACTCCAGTCAGGCTTAAAGTGAATGCACATGTAAACATAAGTGTATGAATATGTCTCTTGGTGTGGGTCAGTTAAATACAGACAGAGCTTCAGGTTGAGGATGAGCCTGGATAATTGTTGCTGTGTTTGTATGATGGAGCTGCCCTCCTATCACTTGTTAGAATGATGTTTTTTCCAGAGGTCATGGGTCAGATGAGGATCTCCACCATGTCGCTGTCCACGTCGTGTTGGGTTGGGTGGGCTGGAGGAGGGGCCTGTTGCTGTGGGTGGGACTGGATTGGGAGCCTCCGCTCCAGGGTGCTGCTGTGAAAAATTGGCACATCTACACAGAGATGACAAAAAACATAAAAATCTTGTAAACCTCTAAATATAGGTTGACCTGTATCTGTTATACAGCACAGAAAAAAATGTCCTTGGAAATGTTAGGCGGGGACCATATCACCTACTGTCACGTCTAGTCTGTGTCAAGTTTCCTTGTTTAGTTGGTTTCATGTTTTCTGTTGGTTTTCCCATTTCCTGTTTTATTTTGAAGTCTCTCAGTTCCCTTATGTATTGTCTTGTTTTACTTCCTGTCTTTTGCAGCAATGTGCTAACCCACGGTTATGTTCACCAGCTAACGTTAAATTTGGCTGTATAGATAGTAGATAGAGAATAGATAGATAATCTAATGCTAATTTAGCCAGCTATCCCACCCTGTATTTTCTGCCTTACTCCCTCAGGGCTCGACATTAAGGCTACTTTTTTTGTAGGGCAAGTGGAAGAGAAATGTACTTGCCCCACTGGACAAGTTAAAACTCAAACAAAATAAAATGCCATGTTACTTCACGTTATGTGCCACTCATTATGTCAATTTTACCGATTTTATTTTACTGATTTGAAACAAATACATGTTTTTCCCCACAATCCGTCGAACCAGCATCCAACTCAGAATGCTTTGATTGGCCAATCAGGAGTCGGTCCAAATAATAATCGCCCGCAGTTTAAACATACATTTTTACCTGCCTCAGAAGAACAGTGGTGGAGACTGGAGTGGAGAGTGATGTTTCTATAGGCTCCGCAGCCCGGCCAAGTGCCAGGGAAAGCACCAAGGACAATTAATCTTACAGCAACAGCACCATACGAGTTAAAAAAGGAAAGAAAATGTGTGAACAGCTGGAGAGATGAATTTGACTGGGTGCGTTATGAAGAAGGAGTAATGTTCTGCTGCGTCTGCCGGGGGCAACCCAACTTGGCTGACAAGTAGGCCTAGGCCTAAGTGACATTAGCTAGTGTCGGCAGCAACATTTGTATTGATAAAATGTCTGTAGTTAAATATCAGCTAATATTCAACTGTAAAGTATCTACACCTTTTAAAGGATCCCTTGGTAAAGCCTCTTTCAAACCAGCTTTCAACGGTTTGTACGAATTCTACATTAGCAAAAAAAAAAAAACTAAAATTATAAAATGATAAATCTTTACCCGGACAAGTGACTTTTGTGCATGTTAGGAGATGTTAGGTGTTAGGCGGGGACCATATCACCTATTGTCACGTCTAGTCTGTGTCAAGTTTCCTTGTTTAGTTGGATTCATGTTTTCTGTTGGTTTTCCCATTTCCTGTTTTATTTTGAAGTCTCTCTGTTCCCTTATGTGTTGTCTTGTTTTACTTCCTGTCTTTTGGTTTTCCCGCCTTTGTGATTGTCTGATTTCTTTCACCTGTTCATCTGCCCTTGTGTCACCTGCTCCTTGTTATCCCTCGTTTACATGCGTATTTAGTCTCTGTGCTTTCTTGTTCTGTGAAACCAACAAAACTTGACACAGACTAGACGTGACACCTACAATTTATATCACAATAAAGTGTCACATTTATGTCAATGATGATTCATGTTGGGTGGGCTTAATTCTAATGCATTTGATTTATTACACCATAACCAGTCAAACATTATAGACCTCTGGGTCGTTATGTCTAAAAAAGATACTCCGCGTGCGCCAGGCAAAACTGCCATCATAATAGCAATCCGCCATGGATCAAGTGCGCCTGCTCTTAAAGGGAATGTGAGACGACGCTCTGATTGGTTTATTGCACGTTACGACCAAACCACACCTAGCTACTTCAGACCAACCCACTTTAGATTTGCATCGGGCGCAAGACTCATTTATCCCGCCAGTATAATAGCAACAGCGCCTGAGATCCGCTCACAAAACTACTTGCGTTTTGCGTTTGATACTTGCGTTTCAGATCGTTAAAATAGGGCCAAACATGACATTCGAATAGTGGACATTTTCCACTGACATTTTATTGACTACACGATTAATTGAGAAAATAGTCAACACATTGACTGATACTGAAAATTTGTTAGTTTATGCTATTTAGCATTGGGATCAATTGCTGAACTTACATTGGAGGTGGTCAACGACTCTTGTGAGACACAAACCACACTTTGGGAAAAGAACGACTTTTGTCTGACTGCTACAAGATACTACCCTCCAACTGAGCCATATTGTGGGTGTGATCAGAGCCTTCAGCCATATTCCAGCTCATGTCTAACAGTGAGTGTAAGTTGACCTGCTATGCGGTCCGGAATGTAGACTGGGCTGGGGCTGGACAGGCGAGCGGGCAGCGTCATGCTCTGCAGGGCTGGAGTGCTGGGCTTGCTGGTGTCCTGACTCTGTCCCTTCTCAGTCTGCGTGCAGCTGTCCCTGCTGCCTGTCTTTGAGTGGCCTGTGGTCATTGGGGTGGAAGGAAGCACCGGAGAGGGGGATGATGAGATTGACTCTGTCCTGAGAGACTCTGTGCGAAACTCGGAACCCAGCAGAACCCCTGGAGGATGAGAAGAGAGCAATCATTACTGACAAACACAGTAGCACTGTAGCTAAAAGTGATTGCTTATCCCCAGTTCACACCCATAGAACCTAGGTGGAACCAAACAATATTTAGTCTTTTAGTCAAGGTGTAGGAGCATTTCTTACAGTTGCTGTTCTTCAAAGTGTCACACTAAATACTCTGTAAGGACTGTGAGTTCTTACCCAGGCTGCCCTTCCAGCTGGTGTCCTTGCGTTCTTCGGTGATGGGCGAGCTACTGAGGCCCAGGCTGTGAGGGAGTAGTCCTGAACCGCTGGAGCCAGTGTTGGAAATAGACATAAGTGACTTGGAGGGCCTCATAGCAGATGGCGCATCGGTCTTGATAGGCTCCTTCCTGGAGCGCTGGTGAAGCACCTTGATCATAGCGTCTTTCTCTATGATCTGGGCATGGAGATTCTTTATCCTGGATTAGGCAGAACAAGAGAGAGGACCAGAGTGAAGCCTAAGAGCTACTTCAGTTAATTTGGTCAAAATCAAAAAATGATGTATTATCTGACCAAAGGACTACCTTTTGAAAATTAGCCAGCTGGTTAACCCATTTAAAGAATTTAATTAATGTGCATTGTCCAATTTCCCCGGTGGAAGTCAATGAGGTAGTCAAATCAGAATCAGAAAATACTTTATTGCCTTGGTATTTGGTGCTTGCATAAACATATTACACATTAATATGAAATAGGGGTATATATAATAGGGGTCTGGGGCCTTGTAAATGACGCTGACTGCAGAGGGGAGAAGTTCAAACAGCTTGTGACCTCGTTTGCCAGGTGCAGGTCGTTGATGGAGTTGTTGGTCTCGGGTTTGTAGTTGTGGGTTTTTTTGGTCCTATCTTCATCTTCAAAGTGACAGGGGCATGGACTGATATAGTTATTGCTTCTATATTTCATTAATTAGTTCTAGGTATTTCTGTTCCTGGTATCAAAAACGTATCCAATCGTGTGGCTGCCATGCACTGGAGACATAAAGGTATAATCCTTTTTCTGGGGTGTATCTAGCGCCAGATATCTTCCCATCCCAGTTCACTCATCATGGCATGAAGAGTTAATGATTTGTAAATCTTGGTGTTCTCATCCTTAACGTTAACTATTTCAAACTCCAGAAAGTAAAACTCTGTGTCATTCAACTAATGAAATCATTGACATCCACGGTTGATAACATCACTGGCTCTTTTCCTCGTCTCCCATCCGCGGTGCTCCATCTGTGGTGGGACAGCTCGCTTTTCATTCGGTCCCTCTCATCCACACAAACCTGGAGCCCTACTACCTGTAGTGTCAGGAGAGCCTCTATGAGCGTCGGGTAGGTCTTCTCACCATCTTCAGCGAAGATCCTTAGCTGAGCTGGGTAGATGCATTTGTAATCCCGCACCTGTGTTCTCCTCTTTTGCGACACGGTGGAGTAGTTGTGTTCGAAAAATATCAGTGCTGCTTTGTAGAGGATCTGCCTTTGGTTCCATGCTTGTCTCAGAATAGCATCTTTCACTGAATAATCTATAAACTTGACAATTGGAGCTCTCGGAGCAGCAGTAGGCTTCTTTGGCTTAGCTGTTAAGGATCATGGGCTCTCTCTATTTGTACATTCACTCCAGGCATCCGTTGAAGAACTGATTGAATTAGTTCCTTTACAAAAGCCTTTACATCCTTTCCTTTGCTTCCTTCGGGCACTCTGTAAATTCTTAGGTTATTCCGTCTTGATCTGTTCTGCAGGTCTTCACACCTGGCCATCAGGTCCATCTCTCTGTCCAGTAAATACCGTATTTCTCTCTCATGTCTCCTCTCGGTATCTTCTGTTGCACTAATACGCCCTTCTACCTCTACGGTTCTTTTTTCAAGTTTAGTTATTTCACCTTTCAGCTCTACGTTGACCATGCTAATGCTTGGTAGGGAACGTTATCAGGTTACAACATCGTTCAACATGCTCATTAATTTATTTTAAGTATAATTGTTTTGACCAAGGTAACGTTAAACAGCAATGTGCTAACCCACGATTATGTTCGCCAGCTAACGTTAAATTTGGCTGTATAGATAGTAGATAGAGAATAGATAGATAATCTAATGCTAATTTAGCCAGCTATCCCACCCTGTATTTTCTGCCTTACTCCCTCAGGGCTCGACATTAAGGCTACTTTTTTTGTAGGGCAAGTGGAAGAGAAATGTACTTGCCCCACTGGACAAGTTAAAACTCAAACAAAATAAAATGCCATGTTACTTCACGTTATGTGCCACTCATGTCAATTTTACCGATTTTATTTTACTGATTTGAAACAAATACATGTTTTTCCCCACAATCCGTCAAACCAGCATCCAACTCAAAATACTTTGATTGGCCAATCAGGAGTCAGTCCAAATAATTATCGCCCGCAGTTTAAACATACATTTTTACCTGCCTCAGAAGAACAGTGGTGGAGACTGGAGTGGAGAGTGATGTTTCTATAGGCTCCGCAGCCCGGCCAAGTGCCAGGGAAAGCACCAAGAACAATTAATCTTACAGCAACAGCACCATACGAGTTAAAAAAGGAAAGAAAATGTGTGAACAGCTGGAGAGATGAATTTGACTGGGTGGGTATGAAGAAGGAGTAATGTTCTGCTGCGTCTGCCGGGGGCAACCCAACTTGGCTGACAAGTAGGCCTAGGCCTAAGTGACATTAGCTAGTGTCGGCAGCAACATTTGTATCGATAAAATGTCTGTAGTTAAATATCAACTAATATTCAACTGTGAAGTAGCTACACCTTTTAAAGGATCCCTTGGTAAAGCCTCTTTCAAACCAGCTTTCAACGGTTTGTACAAATTCTGCATTAGCAAAAAAAAAAAAAAAAACTAAAATTATAAAATGATAAATTTTTAGTGACTTTTGTGCATGGACAAGTAAAATGTAAATGTACATTCCAAAGGACAAGTTCCTCAAAAAGTTAATGCCGAGGCAGGCAAAATTGTATCTTTTTAGTTAGTAGTTGCTGAGGCTCAGATATCCATGGGGCACAGGAGGCGGGACCAGGGCTCAACATAAAAAAAAATCCCCACTGGCCCCCGGGGCCAGTAGATCAGAGTTTTGCTGGCCCCTTCTAAATTTTTACTGGCCCTGAAAGAAATATCGTAGGTGTGATTGGCAAAGGACAAAAAAGCAGGAAAATATACGCCGCACCTACCATGAAGCTTCAGAAAATGGTTATAACCCAGCTAGCCACTGTCACTGTATGTTGTGCCATTAGCAGTAAAGCTAGACCAGGGTCATCAACTACATTTTTCCAAGGGCCAGAATTTTTTTAAGTTGACACTCTGGCCGGACTTTCAAATAAAGAAAATAAAATGTATTTATACCTAATAAGCATATTCTTGTTTGATATTTCACTTTCTTACTAAATTAATGCTATGTATTAGTATAAGAAGACTCCTAAAAAAACATGGAAAATCCATAACGATAACTAGATAGGCTACTTAACTAGAAAAAGTTCCCGGATTAGAGGGCAGTTCACTGAGTGATGATTAAAGTCTTTGATTACTGAAACGTTGTTGTAGTATGCAGCGTCCTGATTGGTGGAAAATGTTTGCAGAAAGAAAGGCCTGTTGTCAGGTAAACATGTCACAGTCAGAGAGCCTGAAGTGAAAACAGCAGCTTTAATGATGAATGGACTGATAAGCAGGCTAGCATTCATCGTGTATGCCTTATTTGAAATAAGACAATGCTGTTGCAAAAGAATACAACCGGCAACATCATCAAGAATGAAAAACGCGGACGTAACGATCACGTAATTCACGTGCATATTAAGTAGCCACATGTATATGTTTTGGTCTTATGATACATCCACAGGTTACTGCTCCAGCGGAGAGGACGGTTCGTTAAGACAGCAGCTAAGTTTACAAGAGTTTGTCCAAAGTTCAAGATAAACATTTAGACTACAAACTGACATTTTTCATTTTAGCTTGTTTGTAAATAGTCGCTAATAGCAGAGTAGAGCTGTGTTTGCACAGCGAGTGGACAGAGCAGACTGAAACATGTTGATACCTGTAGAACAGGTAGGTGGGTATTGATAAGTATTGACTTTTTAATCATGGAGGTTTTATTGTAGGCTACTTACAGTAACGACTGTAGCGTTAGTTCATCTGCGCCAGCGGCAGTAGGCTAAATAATCCTCGGTATAGTTTCCAGTCAGTTATGTGCTGCGTGAAGTAACGCGCACACCTCGGCTCTGCCGTGTGTGAGTGTGTGTGTGTGTGTGTGTGTGTGTGTGTGTGTGAGAGTGTGTGTGTGCGCAGCGCGGACATCGCTGTTCACAATCCGTCTATCTTCTAAAATGCAACGCTTGTATCAAATGAATTGTGTTTGAAGCTGCGTGGCATTTTGTTGGTTTGGCTGGTCAGCTTTTGTTGGAAATTGCCGGCAAACGAAACCGTCGGCCTACATGCCGTGATCGCCTTTCTCCACCCAGGTGTAGCTGCTGTGTTTTCCACTAAGAATGCCCTCTTTCTCACATTAGCTTCATAGTTCTTTGACATTTTAACTAACGTTATAAATTACGTGAGGTGAAAATGTGAAATGTTAGTTAACATTCACAAGCTTCGCGCCACTCAGTATGACGTTTGCTGAAGCAGACGGAGACACTGTCACTGGCCCGTGTGGGCCAGTAACTGGCCAATCAACTAGCCCGACATACTCTTTTACTGGCCCCGGGCCATCGGGCCATGGCTTATGTCGAGCCCTGGGCGGGACGCACGGATCCATCTCCCCAGGAACAAATGCTGAATCGGGTGGGTAAACTCAAGTGATAAGTAATTGATCCCTTGGATGATTTGTAGGCTATTATGTGAACAAGGTGTACCTGGTCCACCAAACACTGGGCCGTCTTAGCTGTCTTAATTCTGCACATATTGCTGTTACTGTAGTCCTATTTACTATTTCATTATTTCATCCATGTGTGGCACAGCGGATCACCTGCCGTGGAGACGCTGGCCTCACTAACATCTCCTCCTCCGAGTCGGATCTCCCTCGTGCTGGGCTCAGTTTCACTGAGCGTACTAACACTTAGAAAATAAATTGCATTACATCAGTGAGTTCAAACTGTTTATCGTGCGTAATTTGGACTGACACTGAGATGCATGTTCAAGGTCCATTTTAAAGCTTTTTCCAACACCTTACAACACCGTAAAATACATACCAATATATTGTCAAAATTATTATTTAGTGTTTTTATCACATTAAAAGAGATAATGCTAAAAACAACCAAAATTGTGTTTCCTAATAGCAGAAGGATCAGATATTTAAGCAAAACACAAGTTTTATTTTTCAAAATGTATCACTGTCAGTAGACTTTGCTTGCTGTCTAACCTGCCTGAGTCGATGTAAAAACTGAGCACTGAGTGGGATGATTTGAGCTTAATGACATGTAGCTGGGTCATTCTTTGTCAAATCAGAATAAATCCAGGAAAACAGTTGCTGCACCCTCTTAGATTTTGCTCAAAGTTTATGCTACCCTTAATGTCTGTCTTTTCACACTTTTTTCCAAATCTAGGGCATGCCGTACAAACTTGTAATGGTTC
This sequence comes from Gymnocephalus cernua, assembly GCA_023631565.1. Lineage (NCBI taxonomy): Eukaryota > Metazoa > Chordata > Actinopteri > Perciformes > Percidae > Gymnocephalus > Gymnocephalus cernua. The sequence continues at coordinate 27,768,414 of CM042439.1, read as the reverse complement.
ACTCATATTGACATGTTTGTCTTCCACCCTACAAAGTTTGGGTTGCCTATGAATAATACTTTTCATTATATTAATGTCCAAATATTGCTTCCCAGATAATGTGATTTTCAGGCTGTAAAACTGAAGTAATTTCAAGGGCTAAAAATATGAAGACATACTGTAGGATTTGAACAGAAATATTTTACAGGCCTTGGTTTTGGGACACATTCTTGATATAGACAAGGTTTGAACAACATCTGAGACAACAACCTGTAATTCCATTTTAACCCAGAAGAGTCTGACATCTTACTGTAGGCTACTTTTTATGACACTCCATCTGACACTATTTCTGTTCAGCAATCAATGATTGTTGTTATGCACTGGGCTAACGTTTACAGGTTTTAACTTTCGGGTAGTTAACGTTACAGTTACTGTGATGTAACTTTGGCTATGTTCACTGCATATTCAACAAATGAACGTGCCATGCAATACTAACATTACATTATCACACCATGTACTCTCAGGCTGTGTCTCAAATCGCCTACTTGCACACTTCACACACTTAGTTTTAAGTATATAGTGTAGATAACGAAAAAGTCAGTGCACTGAAAGTACCCGGATGACCCCCTAAAAAAAGTCAAAAAGTTCAGTGTAGAACGATGGACACTACGCACACTAAACCTGCGCCATCTTGACTACAAAGCGGAAAGGGGAGGGACCAGGGACGTCGACCGGCAGCTGATTGGACGAACGCGTCACGTGCATATTAGCTCTCGCAGATTTTACATCCGAGCTTAATGGCGGCCAGATGGCGGCTCGTTTGGAATACGATCTCGAATTTTACGAAAATAGTTCACCGAAACGTGTTTCTGAAGACATTTTAAGCGAGAAATAGGCCATGCAGTAGCTGAATCTGTCTTCATTTCAGATCAACTAAGGTCAGTTTAGAAGATTTTCATCAGATTTTGAGAGGCGGCGAGCCGAGCCGACCGCTCGTCATTTCCGGTAAGTGCTTTATCATAAGTGTTCCATTTGGGACAATACTAACCATCGACAGTGGGCACTACGGCAGTAAGTGGTCAGTGTACATTAGCAGTGTACTGACCGAAGTAGGCGGTTTGAGACACAGCCTAAGTCACTTAGCCTGCAAAGTCCTAGCTAGCAGTTACTAGCGTAGCTAAACAAATAGGCACTAACTGGCGCTAACGTGTACAGTAGGCTACTTCAGTTGGCTTACTTGAAACTTACTTCATGTGACTCGGCAGCGCAGACTCGCCCATTGTGAAAAGCTGCACGTCTTTTTTGCAGACTTTACAAGAGGCAACTCGTGGGGTTTGTCCTTGTTTAATCCATAATTTGTATTTTTCATCTTCCAGCCAACGTTCACTGAAATGACAACCTGCCGGCAGCGATATTACGAAACCCACTATGGTCACGCCAAGATCCGCCCTTCAATAGCATTTATTGGCCAGGCATCCATGCTTACGCAAGGTAACGTAACTCCATTTGTACAGGTCCTATCCCCTGACCAATCGGCTATCCTAACCTTAACCACTCGAGGTGAAATGCCTAACCAATCGCGCTGCTTCGTAGGGCGGGACTTCGCGTGGTGGCAGATCGCAGCAGGTTTCATTTTAGGCTCGCCAACATTTTATTTCTCCATTTAATAAACAAACTATTCAGTCAGATAGGTATTTGTTGTGAAATAAATACAGTTACAATTTCAAGCATTTTCAAGCATTTTATCCAAAATGTAAGCACTTTTCAAACCTTGAAAACACATAAAAATTCAAGCATTTTCAAGGATTTAAAGCACTCACGAACCCTGAAGTTAACCATCGCAAAGTGTTGTGCTAATGCTGGGAACAGGCAAATTGTATCTTTATAGTTGTATCCATATGATGTGACAGACTTAGGTTAATATAGTGGCTGGGCACCGCCACTACATTAACCTAAGTCTGGGTGACAACCGGCTTTTTTACGCAAGTCGGTTCAACCGGACGGTTGTTGGTTGGCGAACCGAGTCTATAGATTCGGTTACCGGTTCACGTGCCTGTGGCGGCGGTGGGAATTATACATAACTACCAAGATAACATATGGCGTGTATTTATGTGATATCCATCGGTAATGTAGCCTGTGAATTTGTTAAGATGCACGAGAAATAGAGGTTTCTGGGATCGGCTGACAACTCAAACTTGCCGAGAACCTTTAGACAACCGTTTGATTACATAGACTCGTGCATTAGGCACGGTTACGGTCTCGGTCAGTAGCCTGGTGCGCGCCGCGGTCTCTCCTCGAGACAGCCTGCCTACCATAATACATTTAACTTAACATAACTACCGAAATAACATGACGTGTATTTGTATGTGATATCCATCGGTAATGTAGCCTATGAATTTCTATGTACACAATCATCTAAGATGCACGAGAAATAAAGGTTTCTGGGATCAAACTTGCCGAGAACCGTTAGACAACCGTTTGATTACATAGACTCGTGCGGTTGTTAACGGTTACGTTCGGTCTCAGCAGTAGCCTGGTGCCCGCCCCGGTCTGCTCGTTACAGCTTAACTTAACATAACTAAGATAACATGATGTGTATTTGTATGTGATGTACTTCCCAATCAATAATGTGTGAATTGCCGAACACAATCACCTAAGATGCACCAGAAACAAGGCTTGGTTAATAACTCCAACTTGCAGCGAACCTAGACACCCGTTTGATTATAGACTCGAGCGGTTGTTAACGGTTACGTTCGGTCTCGGTCAGTAGCCTGGTGCGCGGTCTCTACAACTCTCTTAACAACTCTTTTGGTCCAATGAATTGTGCTGCTGGCTCGATTCTACCACAACTCCAGTGGAGGCGCTAATGAGGTAAAAAACAGGAGTGAGTCGGTTCATTGACGTATGACACTCGATTCTCCCGGCTCAGTGACACGAATCCGGTTAATAACCGGCTCTTCGGTCAGTTCGTCATCACTAGTGTATTGCATCATTTCTGGTTTTCTCGTGTTGTGTTACGGAAGCTTGTTTGCTGCTCCAGCAAAAACTTACTCAACTCTGCTTTATTGTCTAAATTTAGCAGCTATTTGTCTGGTTTGCATTTCAATTACACCAGTTATACTCAAGCACTATAGTTCTCTACTCTTACAGCGACTTCCTCGCTGATCTCACAAGTGTTAAAACGCTGTTAGCTCTTTTAGCTTAGCCATTAGCTATGGCTAATTCCTCTCCTCCTAGTGATAAAGATACATGTAATAAATTTAGTTTATTCGTTGCTCTGGAGGCGAGGCTTAGTGAGTGTGAGCCACGGCTCCGCACCATGGAATAAAAATTGTATGCTTCTGTAGCTAGCCAGCTTAGCGTAGCTGGTGCTGGTCAACATACTGTAGCTTCTGTTAGCAGTCCGCCGGCAGACCCCGTGCAGCCGGGCGAGTGGGTGACTGTTCAAAAGAGGCGTAGCGCTAGCTCTAAACTGGGGAATGCACATGACGGTGGTCTCTCTAAACCGGAGCATCTGCGCCTTTCTAACAGGTTCTCCCCACTCAGTGATACACCTGCTGAGAAGCCAGCTCTGGTTATTGGGAGCTCTATAGTACTGCGAAACGTGAGGTTGGCGACTCAGAAAAACAGCTGCGGTCATGTGCGTCCCCGGGGCCAGAGCGGGCGATATAGAATCTTATCTAAAGCTGCTGGCTAAAAATAACCGTAAATACAGCCGGATCATACTCCACGTAGGTGGTAATGATACCCGATTATGTAAATTGGAGATCACTAAAATTAATGTTGAGTCACTTTGTGCATATGCAGAGACAATGTCGGACTCAGTAGTCTTCTCTGGACCCCTGCCAAACCTGATCAGCGATGACATGTAGAGCCGCATGTCATCCTTCCACCGCTGGTTGTCAGGGTGGTGCCCAGCTAATAATGTGGGCTACATAGATAACTGGTGGGTGTTCTGGGGAAAGCCTAGTCTGATTAGGAAATTCATCCCACTTTGGACGGAGCCGATCTCATATCAAAAAATATGACCAAGTCTATTTTCGGTCATAAACCATGACAACCCAAGTTTGATATTAGTAATCAGAGGTGCAGTGCTACTCGCTCCTTTGTGCCTCCGTGAGAGAAGTCGCCCTCTCATAGTCTAGTAACCATGGTGTCTGTCCCCCGACTCAGATTGGTTAAATCAAAGATTAATAAAAGAGGAGCGTTACCCAGGGTACCCCCAGTATCTTCCAACTTAAATTCAAGGCTTTTTAAGACCTTTTTAATACCATTTCAAATGAAATTCAATGCCAACTTGGTACCCATTCCGACAAAACTATGAGGGGAAAATGTCAAATCTGTATACATTTTAAACCCTAGAAAATACTTATGTACAAGTAGGCTACTTGAATTAAATAAAACGTTTTATTTAAATTATCAGTCATATTTAATACAATTTATTGGATTATAATATATATATATATATAATATTACACTGCATAATGAGCACTTTTACTTACTTTTGGTACTTTAAGTATATTTTGATAATACTTTTGTACTATTACTTAAGGAAGATGGTGAATGCAGGACTTGTAACTGACAAGTAATTTGTAACTCTACAACACTTTGTTCTACTTTTACTGCAATACATGATGTGAGTAAGTCTTCCACCTCTGAAAATCACCAACAACAGTTGTGCATAAATACCTGCAGCAGTGTTTAACACTGAAAACACTCAGCTCAGTTCAGCGTTTCCTTGCAGCTCTGCTACAGTAGCAGATAACCTTTAACGTTACCTGCCGGTCACATCGTCTCTAATCAGTCCGCTCACAGTGACGTCCTGCACGGATCAACAAATGTTAGGCCGATTACACACTGCAGTCTCGTGAGCGTGTCAGCCGCGTGGCGTGTCCGTTTTTATTTCGGCTCCCATGTTATCAGGTTAGAGCTTACACACTGCGTGAGACACGCGTCTCAGGTGCGGCTCGAACCAATGCCTATTGTTCACGCAAGACGCGAGCGTGTTGAAAGCGTTTCCAGGCGAAATAGAATAGGAAAATATGTTATATGTCATTTAGACACAATGCATATTAATAAATGACATCTTGATGTTTGAAAGTCTCTAGGTTTTGACATCAATGTAGATATAATGTAATAAACATTTCAGAGAAAAGATTTTCCAATATTGCACCTGTCATACAGAACAAAATATTCTGTAACATATTTTGCAGTCAATACTGCTTACCGCTTTAATCAAATCAGTAGGCTATATATAAATGGTAGGATAGGCTACAATAACGTAACATTTACCCATTTTTCAGAGTTTGAATCTGTTGGTGCTATATGTCCCGAGATCAGCCCTTCCTGTACCTAGCAGCAGGAGCAGCGCCAGCGGCGTGTCAGATACGCTTCTGGTGTGTAGATCCACGCTGCCGCCACGCTTCTGAGACGCAACAATAACGCCACGCTTGCGAGACGCTTGCAGTGTGTAATCGGCCTTAGAGTCCAACGGCTGCTCGCTCTGTTTGTCATAAGACTCACACCGAGCAGAATAATGTGCACAAAGCCAATCTTTGCAGATGTTACCGCTCTGTGTTTGGCTAGCTAATACGCCGTTAGCCTGTTAGCTTGAGCTTTGTCTGAAGGCGCCGAGCAGCCAGCCAGGCTCCGTCACACACCAAGACATTCCGCACATCCTTCGCTCAGTTTAACCGCTAACCCCTCCAGTACCGGTCAGAGAGGCGTGTTTACTTTGTGTCTCGGTCCTCCGGTGCGTCCAGCGACGGGCTCCGGTCAGTTATTAAATTAGTCTACATTAGTAACCGTTAATGTTGTTACGGTATGAACTTAATCCTAGGAAAGGCAAAGAAATATAAGACCTTTGTAATGAAATCCAAGACTTTGTATACAAAATTCAAGGCTTTTAAGGCCTTAATTTGAGATTATCAAATGTAAGACTTTTTCAATGCTTTTAAGACCCCGCGGGTACCCTGTTAACCTAATAGGAATTAAAACAACCACTGCAACGATATGAGAAATGAGAAAATTAAATGTGGACTATTAAATATTAGATCTCTGTCTTCTAAAGCAGTACTAGTTAACAATTTGATATCAGATAATCAAATTGATCTATTTTGTCTTACCAAAACCTGGCTGTGCAATGAAGAATATGTTAGTTTAAAGATGCCATATTCTGCTCATTTCAGGTTCATAATTGTATTTTAAGGTTGTACCAGAATAGGTTTACATGGTTTAATTTTCAAAAAACACCATATTTTTGTTGAACAGCACAGCTCTCTCTCACTGCTGCAGCTCCTCTTTTCACCTTGTGTTCAGGTCTCTGTTTTAGCTACAGAGTGAGACATCTTTCTTCTGTACTCTTTGATTCCACTAGCTCAGATCGTAGATCATGTCAGTTAGCTCCATAGACAGTAAAAGAAAGGTTGTTTCTCCAACTTTGGTCAGTTACAAGGCAGGATTAGCCAGGAGACTTCTTCTAAAGGAGGGCGCACATGTAAGTACTTCTTTTGGAGATTATGGTGAACTTGTGTGTGTTGTAGCAACGGTTGTAACAGTTGTGTTTAGCCCGTCGTTTTGACTAGTTACGTAACAAGCCGTGCAGATTTTGAACAGCTCACCCAGAGACTGAAGGCAGGACACATTCAGAAACCCGTATCTCACTCAGAACAGCATTGATAGATTTTTTTCCAAGTTTGTATGCGTGTGGAAGCACCAGAGAAACAAAATAACGCCCTAAATCCCAGAAAAAGTGATTTTTTCATAATATGGGCACTTTAAATGAAGCCACTCCTCCCAGTCATATTAATACTCAAAATCCTAAAGGGTCAGGCCGAGGAGGGGGAGTTGCAGCCATATTTGATTCAAATCTGTTAATTAATCCTAAACCTAAACTAAATTATAACTCGTTTGAAAGCCTTATTTTTAATCTTAAACATCCAACATGGAAAATAGTACAGCCAATTATATTTGTTGTTGTTTACCGAGCTCCAGAGGGCTATTTCACAAAACCAAGATAAGGGATTAAGCCAGGATTTCCCAGTTATCCTGGCTCAATTTAGCCTTGACTCGGTTTCACAAAAGCAGAGGCACCTACGTTACCATGGATATTTATTCTGTGCAGCTAGCGTGCTCCTGACCAGGCTAACAGCCAGGATTTATTAATCCTGGAGCCTTTTCTGTTCACTCAGCTGTGGTTTTACCTTATTATTATCAGCCTGCATTAAAGTACAACAGGTGCATATTGCTGTTCATTTAAGTACTGTTATTGTTTAAAGTTGTGACCATTATTTCGTTATAATTATTCATGTGACAGACATTGTTACTGTTATATTGCCGTATGAAGACTGCTGTTTATATTGTTGTTTGATATATAAGTTTGATGAATATATTACAGCAGTTGTTGAGATAATTAGAAAAGGCTGATAAAGTTGCCAAATGTGTTTTAAATGAAGTCAGATACTAAGGTCAATATATAAAGTGCTGAACAAGTGTGTTTCTATAGTGGACCAATGCACCTTAAGTTATTTTAGTTGATTAATTTTTTTGTATTCTTTAACAATAAAGGATTCAATAAAATGGCAATCTTATGACACATTTTGTGTTGTCCAGTAAACTGGGTCTATAATGTGGGAGAATTGTACAATTATAAAAACCTATCCTAATTGTACAATCCTCCTTAATTATAGTCTTAGTTCACTGAACCAGTAACTATCTAGTGGTGTAGGCTACTGTACATTCATGTAACAACAGGGAGAGGACAACCCAAAAACGAACACTTGTACACTTTGCATTAAAAGCAAGCAGTGGAAGTTAATATGACTTATGAATTTTATATTTTAGCCCATGAGAGAGAGGGAGAAACAGAGTGAAAGAGATATGTACGCATCATATTCTAGTGTTATAAAAAATGGATCTTCATGGTAAATTTCCTTTCCTTCTGCTTACTTTTAAGACAAAGAGTTAATTTGTGTAAATGATTAGTAGCCTAATCCTTGAATGGTATGATTATGACGGTCTTAATTCAGACCAGTGGTCAGTTAATGTCTATATTTAGGCTGCTTACGCATTCAGTCGGTTTCTTTTTTTTTCTTTTTTACAAATGTGTTCGACGTTATCATACTTCTACAAGACGCTGCTGCTCACTCTGTATAAAGTATGAACAAAGCATATTCTCCATTGTAGCATCAATAAATCTGTGATCGACCTCGCGGTCTGTTAAGGAAAGCCAACGCGCATCTATACGAATATTACTTCAGCCCAGCTCGACCTAGTCGCTCCTCCTCAGCCTGGCTTGGCCGTCGTGAAACACACCAAGCCAGGCTGCACAGATTAGACTAGGTCAAGTCTCGTTTTATCAGTTATCCTGGATTTATATATTCTACTTTTTATCTGAATTCTCAGAGTTTTTATCAGGTATGGTCCTAAAATCAGACAAAATAATTATTGTAGGTGATTTTAATATCCATGTGGACATTGACAATGACAGCCGTAGTACTGCTTTCAACTCACTATTAGATTCAATTGGTTTCAGTCAGAGTGTGCATAAGGCCACTCACTGTTTTAACCACACCCTCGACCTTGTGCTGCATAAGGCATCAAAATTGAAGATTTAATAGAATTCCTGCAGAATCCTTTATTATCAGACCATTTCTTAATAACTTTCGAATTCTTACTACCCGACTTTACAAAATTAAATAAAAGCTTCTACACTAGATGCCTATCTGACAGTGCTATAGCAAAATTTAAGGAAAATATTCCAACAGCATTTAACTCAATGCCGTGCTTTAATATAACAGAGGACCTTTTTGTTAACTTCAGTCCCTCCCAAATTGATAATTTTGTAGACAGTGCTACGGCCTGCCTACGGACGACTTTAGACTCTGTTGCTCCTCTCAAAAAGAAGACAAGGAAGCAAAGGAAACTAACACCTTGGTATAACTCCCAAACTCGCAAACTAAAACAAACCTTGCGAAAACTTGAAAGTAAATGGCGTTCCACCAAACTGGAAGAATCTCGTTTAGATTGGAAAGACAGTCTGAAAACCTATAGGAAGGCCCTCAGAAATGCCAGATCAGACTATTACTCATCAACAATAGAAGAAAATAAGAACAACCCAAGGTTTCTTTTCAGCACTGTAGCCAGGCTAACAGACAGTCACAGCTCTATTGATCCATCTATTCCTATAGCTCTGAGTAGTGACGGCTTCATGAGCTTCTTTGATGATAAAATTATAACAATTAGAGATAAAATTAATCATCTTTTGCCCTCAATTTCTAACGGTTCACCTTTTAACACATGACTGCTAGGAGGAACGACAAGACCTGACATATACTTAGACTGCTTTTACCCTATAAACCTTCAACAATTAATGTTAAAGGTCTCTTCAGCCAAGCCTTCTACCTGTCTCTTAGATCCCATCCCAACAAAGCTACTTAAAGTGCCCATATTATGAAAAAAACACTTTCTGGGATTTGGGGTGTTATTTTGTGTCTCTGGTGCTTCCACACGGCCACAAACTTTGAAATAAATCTATCAATGCTGTTCTGAGTGAGATACGGGTTTCTGAATGTGTCCTGCCTTCAGTCTCTGGGTGAGCTGTTCAAAATCTGCAGGGCTTGTTATGTAACTAGCCGAAACGACGGGCTAAACACAACTGCATGCTAGCGCTAGCGTTAGCATGCTAGCTCGTTCTCAATGGCAAAGCACTGCTACAGCACACACAAGTTCACCATAATCTACAAAAGAAGTACTTACATGTGCGCCCTCCTTTAGAAGAAGTCTCCTGGCTAATCCTGCCTTGTAACTGACCAAAGTTGGAGAAACAACCTTTCTTTTACTGTCTATGGAGCTAACTGACATGATCTACCATCTGAGCTACTGAGCATGTGCGAGTGGAATCAAAGAGTACAGAAGAAAAGATGATTCACTCTGTAGCTAAAACAGAGACCTGAACACAAGGTGAAAAGAGGAGCTGCAGCAGTGAGAGAGAGCTGTGCAGTACAACAAAAATATGGTGTTTTTTGAAAATTAAACCATGTAAACCTATTCTGGTACCACCTTAAAATACAATTATGAACCTGAAAATGAGCAGAATATGGCATCTTTAAAGAATTGCTACCAATGGTTAATACTGTGTTAATGTTAATACTTCATTACTAGATGATGATTAATATATCTTTACTAACAGGTTATGTACCACAGTCATTTAAAGTAGCTGTGATAAAACCTCTTCTAAAAAAAAAATTCTCGATCCTGAAGTCCTAGCCAACTATAGACCTATATCTAATCTTCCCTTCCTCTCCAAAATCCTTAAGAAGGTAGTTGCTAATCAGTTATGTGATTTTCTACATAGCAATAGTTTATTTAAGGACTTTCAGTCAGGATTCAGAATGCATCATAGCACACAGACGGCACTGGTGAAAATTACTAACAACCTTCTAACTGTTTCAGACTTACAAGATCTTAGTGCTGCTTTCGACACTATTGACCATACCATCCTGTTACAGAGACTGGAACACTTAGTTGGCATTAGAGGAATCGCACTACGCTGGTTTAAGTCCTATTTATTTGATCAATCTCAATTTGTTAATATTAATGATAAATCCTCCAGGTACTCTAAAGTTAACCATGGCATTCCACAAGGACCAATTCTATTTACTTTATATATGCTTCCCCTAGGCAATATCATTAGGAAACATTCAATTAACTTTCATTGTTATGCGGATGACACCAAACTATACCTATCAATTAAGCCAGACGAAACCAGTCAGTTAACTAAACTCCAAGCATGCATTAAAGATATAAAAGCATGGATGACCTACAATTTTCTGACGTTAAACTGAGACAAAACTGAGGTGATTGTGCTGGGTCCTAAACATCTCCGAACCTCATTATCCAAAGATATAGTTACTCTGGATGGTATTGCCCTGGGCTCCAGCACTACTGTCAGAAATCTAGGAGTTATTTTTGATCAGGATATATCCTTTAACGCCCACTTAAAACAAACAGCCTTTTTTCACCTTCGTAACATTGCCAAAATTAGGAACATTCTATCTCAAAATGATGCTGCAAAACTAGTCCATGCATTTGTTACTTCCAGGCTGGACTACTGTAATTCCTTACTATCAGGATGCTCAAATAAAACCCTTAAGACTCTCCAGCTGATCCAGAACGCTGCAGCACGTGTTCTCATGTACCTTATTGTCCCACTAGAGCACTGCGCTCCCAGAATGCAGAGTTACTTGTGATTCCTAGAGTCTCTAAAAGTAGAATGGGAGCCAGAGCCTTTAGCTATCAGGCTCCTCTCCTGTGGAACCAGCTCCCAGTCTGTGTCCGGGGGGGCAGATACTGTCACCACATTTAAGAGTACACTTAAAACTCTCCTCTTCGATAAAGCGTATAGTTATGGAGTGAGGAGTTGCAGCGTCCGCCTAACCCGGCCAACCTGCTTCTCTTCATAGTCGTTAGATTCATCTGCCATATAATCAATGACATAATCAAAGTAGAGGGAGGCCGGCCGATACAACCCGATCCGGGTGGGGAGAGTTCATAGCCCGACCAGGCACCTCTCTTTAACCTGTCTCTCTTAGTTATGCTGTTTTAGTTTCAGACTGCCGGGGGACTTCCTTTGACACACTGACCCATTTCTGTGCATCCATGTCCAAGAAATGCGTGTTACTAACCTAGCTCTGGGAGCTTGCTCCCCGGAGTCTTTGTTTCTTTTCACCCAGGATGATGTCCCGGGATTAGGGTTGCACAGGGCCGGATTGGGACTCATTTTCAGCCCTGGAGTTTCATGCCTTAGACCGGCCCACTTTAGTTCACGACTAAAGGCTTAATTCATATTACTTTTATCCTATTCCCTTTAAATCGTGAGCTTTGTATATTCACTATTGTTTGATTAAAAACATAATGGGTCACTAGTAACACTTGGGCATAGAAAGTTGTTATATTGTAACTAATGTGATCACTGCAAAAAAAAATGCTTTTCTTACTTAGTATTTTTGTCTCGTTTCCAGTCCAAATATCTAAAAGAAACATCAAGATGCAATTTACTAAACAAGTATGAAAAAAACACCTCAAAATTAAGTGATGTTTGCTTAAAACAAGCTACATTATCTGTCAAAAATAATTGTTTTAGATTTAGCTTGTTTTAAGCAACAAGAAAAAAACAAAATCACTTCATTTTTAGTTTTTTTTCAGAAAACGACATAATTTCACTTGTCTAGTAAATGTATCTTGAATTAAGAATATTTAGATATTTGAACTGGAAACAAGTAAGATAAGCATTTTTTCATTGATAACGTTTGCTTATTCACACATTATGGTACATCAGCAGCTTACCTGTGTCTCACAGTGAGAGCATTAGTCTCTTCACACCTGGGTCTGTTTCTGACACTAAATGACATGATTTACATTTATTTCTCACCACAAATATCCCCTTTTTACAAAGCTTTCAAATCAAGTCAAGTCAGTTTCATTAATGATTCATTATTATTAATGTATAATAATCTCAGGACATGTTTCATTGAGCAGGGCTCTGGTGTGGTGGGCTCCTGACTGGAGCTCGGTAACGTTACCGGGCCTCGCTGCTCGTCACTGTTAGCAGCAAACCGGACTAGAGGCGGCTGCTGCTCAACAGCTACAAGAAAAACGTTTGATACATGAACGGTGGTTTGCAGACAACGTTGTTTTGCACGGTCGCAAGCATCTTGCACTGCTCCTAACTACCTTAACGTTAGCTTACTTACCGGCCTCGTCGTCTTCATTTGTTTTTTTGAGGAAAAATGTGCTCAGCTTAAATGATTTGGCCGCGTCACTTTCCAAAGCTTTCTTCTTTTTTATTCTGGCCTTTTCAGCGCCGCCTTTGCGCTTTCTGTTATCTGACTTTTTTATTTTGAGCAACTTGCAAGGTGCCGTGTCGGGGGGGGGGGGAGTCAAAAGATAATCACGTCATCATTAACCTGCAGGCTGCACTCTGCGAGAAAATATTAAATAAAAAAGAGTGGGACTGCGATAAAATAATGAATAAAAAGAGTGGGGCTGCTGTGAGTGCAGGCAGCCATAGGGACAGCATCCATATTTCAACCCAGTGCCATGACAACAACGGCCCTCGTGGCCAAAAAAATAGACCGGCCCAATGGGAATGTTCCCGGTGCTCCCGATTAGCCAATCCGGGCCTGGGGTTGCACCAAAATCATGGTTCCAGCTGTGGCCGGGATTCTGCCACAATTCCCTGCTATACCATGCTGCCCCCTGCTACACTCCTTCAACCACAATTTCACAATTCTGTTTCATTATCTGTTCTGTGACTGTTATTGCCCCCATCCAGCTGCATCAGCTACCACCTACCAAGAGCCTGGGTCTGTCCCAGGTTTCTTCCTAAAAGGGAGTTTTTCCTTGCCACTGTTGCATTGATGCTTGCTCTTGGGGGAATTCCTGGAATGTTGGGAATTGTTGGGTTTTTTGTAAATTATAGAGTGTGGTCTAGACCTACTCTATCTGTAAAGTGTCTTGAGATAACTCCTGTTATGATTTGATACTATAAATAAAATTGAATTGAATTGAATTGAATATGTCACCAGGTCCGAGGGCTAGAGGGATGTATTAAGTAGACCCCATAAAGTTATCCTACAACTGATGTTGATACTGTACTGTATGGATGGTAGCTACAGGACATGCTTTGAATTCATAAGATTGTTAGGGACAGATCAGATGGCCAGAGACTTGAGACTTGACTTGGATTCGTGGCAAAAGACTTGAGACTTGACTTGAACTTGCCCCTCAAAGACTTGAGACTCGACTTGCCGGGTGATAATGATGCTAACAGCAGTAGGGATGGGCATGATTAATCGACGATCGACAATTGATCATTAAGAATTTCGTCGATCACGTTAATTTGTCATCGATTAAACTAATGCAGGTTGCGTTGTGTAGTGTGATTGCAGCAATGAAATGATTTCCAGTGTGTCAGCAGCAATTAAACATTTTACCACCCGGGGGCGCCAGAGGCTGCTCAGTTAGCTGCGAGTTACGTTTTGATTCAAAGTAAACATGAAGAGGTCACGGCGAAGTGTAGCGTGGCTTAGTTCACTGCAAACACTGCGACACCGTGTAGAAGTACAACACGGCCACGACTCAAATGGTGTACCACTTAAACAAAGTGCATCCGCTGGTTAATGTCGGTGGCGGTGCGTCCTGCTCTCAGTCTCAACCTAGCATATTACCATTACCCAGATATACATATGTTATCATCAAGCCATTACCTATGTTAGTACATATTATGTTATTACATATGTATATACCTCCTCAAATCTGGTAAATACTTGGCAAATCAAAGTCAAAGAAATAAAGAAAAATCAAGTGTGCTGTTTTTATGCTCCCTAATACTACCCTGTGAAATTGGCCAGAGTGAAACAAGAGCTTTTCTGCCTTATATGGTCTGCTCATGAATATTTAGATGCTGTGCGCTGATTGGTTGCACAGCACACACACAGACACAGTGTTGCACACACACACACACACACACACACAGTTACCGATAGTACAGACATGCCCGGGCGTGAGCGGCAGCTGCAGTCTCTTTTAAACGCCTGGTGTGACAACAGATTTGGGTAAATAAAGGCCGGTCTCAAATAGAGGCCTGGTCTGTTTTTTTGTTTTTTTGTTGTTTTTCGTGTCGGGTTGTATTTGATCTTTTAAAACCCGTCAGATCGTTTGTTCTATGTTTTGATTTGATTTCACGTGACAGACGCAACCGTTCATAAACGACTCATCACTATGGCAACATAACAAACAGGTTAACGAACTTTCTTTTAGTCTTCAGCTTTTCTTAATTCTCTCAATACCACCACGGAGACAAAAAGAAAAAAGTATGATTTGACATTTAAGCTGACAGTTGTCAAATTTGCCGAACAAAATTCGGGAGAAGCAGCGGCGAGACATTTCTCGACTGATCCTGAGAGAGTGCGAGAATGGTGTAAACATAAAGCAGAACTGCGACGTCTGTCCGAGGAAGACGACAAAAGCGCCAGACTGCGAGGTGGAGGGAGGAAGAAGGTGGTAGATATAGTTCTGCCCATTGCTGTCACATCGTTACTTTTTTTATGCTGCCAATAGCCAAAGACAATTCTTACATTAAATGATTTGTTAAACACATTCGAATTAATAGATAAATAGATAAAAATGTGCGATTAATTGCGAGTTAACTATGACATTAATGCGATTAAATATTTTAATTGCTTGACAGCACTAGTATCTTTTGGTATGCATTTCAGAAAAAAATGGTTAGGATTCAGGTGTAATTGCAAATAGGGATTAATCATGATTAATCCACTGAAAATTCTGATTAATTTGATTAAAAATTTTAATCATTTGACAGCCCTAATATATATATATATATATATATATATATATACACATATATATACATACACATATATATATATATATATATACACACATATATATACATACACATATATATATACACATATATATATACACACACATATACATATTATATATATATATATATATATATATATATATATATATATATATATATATATATATATATATATATATATTAGGGCTGTCAAATGATTAAAATTTTTAATCAAATTAATCCGAATTTTCAGTGGATTAATCACTATTTGCAATTACACCTGAATCCTAACCATTTTTTTTCTGAAATGCATACCAAAAGATACTAGTGCTGTCAAGCAATTAAAATATATATAATATGTACTTTATATGTGTGTGTATGTATGTATGTATGTGTATATATATACAGTATATACACACATATACATACATACACATATATATATATATATATATATATATATATATATATGTGTATATATATATATATATATATATAGAGTTGTATTCGCTATAACAACCGCCTCGCTCTACAATATGCCTTACATACAGTATATATCATATGATAACCTTCCCAGGTTAAAGTAATATTTACCAAGCTGTTATTTGACTCCATGCATTTATATTAATATGCCCAGGTCACAGGGAGGCTGCATGTACGTGAAAAGTGCTTTACCTGCTTTCCATGTCCAAACATCGCCGATTGGCCATGAGAATCTCCTCTTCTTCCTTCTGGATTCGAGCCTCCACTGACGTGTCATAGCTGCTGCTGGGAGAATGGCTTATCACTGCTGCAGATGTATCCCTGTAAAACAGGACGGAGCCTCCATTAAGGTCTTTTCAGAGGGAAGCAATTGACGTGTCTGGTAATTCATTTTCAATAAGAGGTGAGTGGGCAGGTAGGGGGGCGCGGGCAGCTTGACAGGCGGAGCAACGGTTGCGGTCGTGCTCGTCACACGCTGTAAGAGTTGAATTGTGCTTAGTGAATGAGAGACTGATTCTTGCTGTTTGCAAGTTTCCCTAGTAAGTAAATAACTGTTTAGAAAATGGTTATCAGGACATAAACAGGAACGTTAGAGTTTTTGCATGTCAGAGCATTGGCACAAGATTGGATGCTAACACTTTATGATAATCATCACTAATAAATTATAAATTAATAGTTAATTAAACTTCAGTTTATAGTATTTTACTGTTAACAATGAAATGATGATTTATGTTTACTCATTATTAGTAATGCTATAATTTGTTATTTTATCATTAGTTTAGTGTAATATAAAATAAAGCGTTTATAAATTTAGATCGTTAATACTTTGTCAGTAGTTAATAATTATGTAAACCATGTATAAACATTATTTGGATGGTATTATAAAGTTGCAATTAATGCTTATTAGAATTAGTTAATGATTAATAAGTGGTTTATAAAGCATCAAGTTACATTAATTTGGCCTCATTAAATCTTTTTTTGGCGATCTATAAAAGAGATGATTGTTTGATTATATATTTTTTTCAAACAATTATTGTTAACAGAAAATGTTTAGATTCATTTGAGATTATTTTGGGTTTGTTGATTTTGTTTTCAATATCAATAGCGTCAGGTAGTAATCACAAAACACATCACACGAGAGGGAAGTCCTGAGCCGAGTCGAAAGTTCCCGGATTTGCTTCTGCTACATCCATGTGGAAAAGATGCCAACTTAACAAGCGCAGTTAAAGCTGACAAGCGTGCGCACGGATGAAATGGAGTATAAAACAAAAAAACTAAAAGCTGAAAACTTAAGAGCAGGGTGCATCGGTGTGCAGGAGACTTCAGAGACACTATGAATTATGTGTTGTTTTGTTTCTGGTGGTTCTAAAGCGCAAATGATAGAAACTATTAATTTAAGACAGGGGTGTGAAGTTAACCGAGTTTTGTTTATTGTTTAATGACCCTATGCTCTTGTTTATCATACTTTAATATTAATGTGAAATGGCGATGATGTTGAAGAGTTTTGTGGCAACGTGGTTGCTTATTTTGATTCATTTTGTTAAGGCTTGTTTGTTGGAGTAATGTTGCAGAAAGATATTTACATTATTATGGTATTAAATGTATGAACATTATTTAACATTGGTCAGTAGGCTAATGTAGTTGTAAATTATTTACATTTAACATTTAAATTATAGACATTTTTAAATTATAGACACTTAGAATATTAATCTGAGCCTGTTAGTGGCAAAACGAGCACTTTTGCGAAGGTGAATACAAGCTGGACAATTGCCCTATTAACTTACATTGTAGCTTGCTTCGCTGCTGCCAACTGCAGTGATCTTGCTTAATACTGGACCAATTTCAAAGATTGTTCCCTGACGTGCTGACGTTCACGGTAAGCATATTGCCTCACTTCCGGTGTTCTCGTGTTGTGTTACGGACGCTAGTTTGCTGCTCCAGCAAAACGTACTCAACTCTACTTTATTGTCTAATTTAGCCTGGTTTGCATTTAAACACCAGTTATACTTAAGCACTTATAGTTATCTTCTCTTACAGCGACTGCCTCGCTGATGTCACAATTGTTAAAACGCTGTTAGCTACTTTTGCTTAGCCATTAGCAATGGCTATTTCCTCTCCCTCTCCTGCTCTCTCTTGCTCTGTGTGTCAGATGTTTAGCTATTCCTCTGCCTCCTTTAGTGATAATGACACATAATAAATGTAGTTTATTCGCTGCTCTGGAGGTGAGGCTTAGTGAGTTTGAGGCACGGCTCTGCACCATGGAATAAAAATTGTATGCTTCCATAGCTAGCCAGCACTCCGTAGCTGGTGCGGGCCAACATATTGTAGCTTCTAATGAAAAAGAGAGGGTTCTCTCCGCTTCTGTAATCCACAACAATCCGGTGCAACCAGGGCAGGACAAAACAGTGCAGAGAAAAAGAATCGCCGGTGCAGCACAGATGTCTTCTTACTTAACAGTGACTAAGGTTTCGATGCAAAGTTACATCTTCATCAGAGTCCTGTACTGTAGCTTCTGTTAGTAGTCCCCCGGCAGACCCCGAGTAGCCGGGCGAGTGGGTGACTGTCTGAGAGAAGCATAGCGCTAGCTCTAAACTGGGGAATGCACATGACGGCGGTCGCTCTAAACGGGAGCGTCTGCGCCTTTCTAACAGTTTCTCCCCACTCAGTGATACATCTGCTGAGAAGCCAGCTCTGGTTATTGGGAGCTCTATATTGCGAAATGTGACGGCTAAAAAACGGCTCCAAGAAAAGCAACTGCGGTCATGTGCGTCCTTGGGGCCAGAGCGGGCGATATAGAATCTTATCTAAAGCTGCTGGCTAAAAATAACAGTAAATACCAGACATGGGGGACTCAAGTCACATGACTTGACTCGAGTTAGACTCGAGTCACAAATTTTAGGACTTGAGACTTGCTTGATAAACATTCATAAAAGACTCAACTTGACTTTGACTTGACATTCATGACTTGAGACTTGACTTAGACTTGAGTCAAATGACTTGAAATGACTTGATTTTCTGTTTAATAAATATATATTTTCCCCCTCTGATATTGAGGAGGAGTTAACGTTACGATTTTAGTGCTGTTGCATGCGCGGGAGCCCGTTGTTATGGTGACGCGCCACACGGCGGCAGACCTGCAGTAAACGAGACTGGCTACGGCTGTTACTTAACGTCATGGATTCCTCTGCACCGAAAATAATAAAGTTTGGCTATAAGGATTACACGTCTGACCAGGCAAAGAAGAAACGAACGGCAGTTTGCAAGGTCTGCTGTACAAAAAAATCCGACGTCAACCACCACCACGGCGAATTTCATCAGACACTTCAAATCGGGAGAGATTCAGGTTCCAGTCCCCATATTCAGCTGAACCACTATTTGGACGCTTGGGATGAACAGAACTCCCTTCAGTTTTGGGCCATGAATAAGCACACCCTCCCCCCTTTGTTCAAGGTGGCGGTAAGAGCGAATACAGCTAGGCACACTGTATACATACACACAACAAACAGCTCTCTCTCTCTCTCTCTCTCACACACACACACACATGCAGACACACGCAGTTGTGCAGATGAAGTATGTGAATGAAGCTAGGCACACATACACACACACACACACACACTGCACTCACACACACCACATGCACACATTCACTCACCAATATTAATAACCTTTCATTCACTCTCTCTCTCAAACACGCACACATTCACTCACAAATACACTGACAAATATTAACATATAGCCTACTATTCAATCTCTCCAAATTATGCAAAGGTGGTGGGATTCAGCTACTCTTAAAGAATATGTTTTTTTTAGGTTAAATGTGTTTCTGTCCCATAAAAGTGAGGCATGTTTGAAGAATATTATTTGACTTAGAAACCATTATACTTGAATTGTTTGAATGAATTTCATGATTTGATGTCATGTTTGAGGCATATTGATATTTTTGTTGGCCTAATATCAGTTTTAGGCTGTGCTTTTTTAAATCTTTATACATTTAAACTGTTCAGATATATGTGGCTTGGACGCAATGTCTTTTGAATATTGAGTAGGAAAAAATGCAAATAAAACTCCAGCAGTTATAACCACTGTCTTTAGCTTGTTTAAAAATGGAAACTTTTGTATGACTTGACTTGACTTGCTTGACCAAGGCTATGACTTGACTTGCTTGATTGTCACACAAAATGACTTGGACTTGCTTGAGACTTGAAGGTTAAGACTTGAGACTTGCTTGTGACTTGCCCATGTGTGACTTACTCCCATCTCTGGTAAATACAGTCAGATCATACTTCACGTAGGTGGTAATGATACCCGATTACACAAATCTGAGATCACTAAAATTAATGTTGAGTCACTTTGTGCATATGCAAAGACAATGTCGGACTGAGTAGTCTTCTCTGGACCCCTGCCAAATCTGATCAGCGATGACATGTACAGCCACACGTCATCCTTCCACCGCTAGTTGTCAGGGTGGTGCCCAGCTAATAATGTGGGCTACATAGATAACTGGTGGGTGTTCTGGGGAAAGCCTAGTCTGATTAGGAGAGACGGCATTCATCCCACTTTGGACGGAGCCGCTCTCATATCAAAAAATATGACCGAGTCTAATTTCTAAGGATGCCGAAAACGGCCATGAATGGTTATCTCGTGATAACGACTTATTCATTCGTTATCTCGATATAACAAAGTTTGTTTTATTGAGATAACAAATTCATTATTTTGTTATCTCGACATAACAAAGATCGTTTTATTGAGATAACGAATTAATTAATAATGTTCTACCTCCCCTTCTCCAGTCGAACACTTTGAAAAAGACCTCTATATCCGCTTATAGAGACCCTTCTCCGGGTTAAATTGAAGGCTGTTTTAGTGGGATTTTTTCCAAGTATTTGACCGGAGAAGAAGAGGGAGAAATGGCAGACCTCTATCTGCTTATGGAGCACTTTCCCCGGGGTAAATTGAGGGTGGTTTAGTGGAATTTTTTCCAAGTATTTGACTGGAGAAGAGGAGGAAGAAACGGCAGACCTCTATCCGCTTATGGAGCACCTTCCCCGGGGTAAATTGAAGGGTGGTTTAGTGGGATTTTTTCAAAGTATTCGACCGGAGAAGGGGAGGGAGAACATTATTAATTAATTTGTTATCTCGATAAAAAAAAACTGTGTTATATCGAGATAACTATTTAATAAGTTGTCATCACAAGATAACAGTGCATATAAAAAACAAAACCCATGGCCGTTCTCGGCTTCCGTAATTTTCGGTCATAAACCATGACAACCCAAGTTTGATATTAGCTCCTCTGTGCCTCCGTTAGAGAAGTCGCCCTCTCATAGCTCTAATAACCACGGTGTCTGTCCCCCGACTCAGATCGGTTAAATCAAAGATTAATATAAGAGGAGCTACACTTAACAACCTAATTGGAATTAAAACAACATCTGCAATGATAGAACAGAATTGGAAAATTAGATTAAGACTATTAAATATTAGATCTCCGTCTTCTAAAGCAGTACTAGTAAACGATTTGATATCAGATAATCAAATTGATCTATTCTGTCTTACCGAAATCTGGCTTTGCAATGAAGAATATGTTAGTTTAAATGAAGCCACTCCCAGTCATAATAATACTCAAATTCCTAGAGGATCAGGCCGAGGAGGGGGAGTTGCAGCCATATTTGTTTACCGAGCTCCAGGTCCTTATTCTGAATTTTTATCTGAATTCTCTGAGTTTTTACCATGTTTAGTTCTAAAATCAAACAAAGTACTTGTTGTAGGTGATTTTAATATTCACATGGACGTTGACAGCAATAGCCTTAGTATTGGGGTACGGCCTGCCTACGGACGACTTTAGACTCTGTTGCCCCCCTCAAAAAGAAGACGAAGCTAAGGAAACTACCACCTTGGTATAACTCCCAAACTCGCAAATTAAAACAAATCTCGCAAAAACTTGAAAGTAAATGTTCCACCAAACTGGAAGAATCTCGTTTAGATTGGCAAGAAAGTCTGAAAACCTATAGGAAGGCCCTCAGAAATGCAAGATCAGACTAGTACTCATCACTAATAGAAGAAAATAAGAACAACCCAAGGTTTCTTTTCAGCACGGTAGCCAGACTGACAGACAGTCACAGCTCTATTGATCCATCTACTCCTATAGCTCTGAGTAGTGACGACTTCATGAGCTTCTTTAATGATAAAATTATAACAATTGGAGATAAAATTCATCACATTTTTCCCTCAACTTCTAACGGTTCACCTTTAAACGCAGGACTGCTAGAAAGAACGACAAGACCTGACATATACTTAGACTGCTTTTACGCTATAAACCTTCAGCAATTAATGTTAAAGGTCTCTTCAGCTAAGCCGTCTACCGGTCTCTAAGACCACATCCCAACGAGGCTACTTAAAGAAGAGTTACCCATGGTTAACACTTCACTGCTAGGACTGCTAGAAAGAACGACAAGACCTGACATATACTTAGACTGCTTTTACCCTATAAACCTTCAACAATTAATGTTAAAGGTCTCTTCAGCTAAGCCGTCTACCGGTCTCTAAGACCCCATCCCAACGAGGCTACTTAAAGAAGCGTTACCCATGGTTAACACTTCACTACTAGATATGATTAATATGTCTTTATTAACAGGTTATGTACCGCAGTCATTTAAAGTAGCTGTGATAAAACCTCTTCTGAAAAAAAAACACCCTAGATCCTGAGGTCTAACTATAGACCGATATCTAATCTCCCCTTCTTCTCCAAAATCCTTGAGAAGGTAGTAGCTAATCAGTTATGTGATTTTCTACATAGCAATAGCTTAGTTGAGGACTTTCAGTCAGGATTTAGAATGCATCATAGCACTGAGACGGCACTGGTGAAAATTATTAATGACCTTCTAACGGCTTCAGACAAAGGACTTGTACTTGTCTTACTAGATCTTAGTGCTGCCTTTGACACTATTGACCATACCATCCTGTTGCAGAGACTGGAACACTTAGTTGGCATTAAAGGAATCGCACTGAGCTGGTTTAAGTCCTGTTTATCTGATCGATCTCAATTTGTTAATGTTAACGATAAATCCTCCAGGTACTCTAAAGTTAACCATGGCGTTCCACAAGGCTCAGTGCTTGGACCAATTCTATTCACCTTGTATATGCTTCCCCTAGGCAATATTATTAGGAAACATTCAATTAACTTCCATTGTTATGCAGATGACACCCAACTATAGCCAGACGAAACCAGTCAGTTAACTAAACTCCAAGCATGCATCAAAGATATAAAAGCATGGATGACTTACAATTTTCTGATGTTATTAAACTCAGACAAAACTGAGGTGACTGTGTTGGGCCCTAAACACCTCCGAACCTCATTATCTAAAGATATAGCTACTCTGGATGGTATTGCACTGGCCTCCAGCACTACTGTCAGAAATCTAGGAGTTATTATTGATCAGGATGTATCCTTTAACACCCACTTAAAACAAACCTCAAGAACAGCCTTTTTTCACTTTCATAACATTGCCAAAATTAGGAACATCCTTGACAGGTTGACATTTCAGCATTGAGGGTTTTCAGAGGCATGTTGTTTAGAGACAACCTGCTTGCATGAGAAACTGGTGCTCACTTTTAAGAGTTTATCTGTCAAAGGACCTGTTAAAAAGGGGAGATGAGATGAAGTGAAGGAGACACGATTTGGCTCTAAACTAAACTAAAGATGTAAATTCCAAAGCGGTTTGACTGGCGTTTTGAATTGTTAAAAAGGCTGTTGCCCGGATCAAAATCTAACCTGTGAAAAAGTGTCGGCCGACACAAAAATAGTTGAAAGAGTGTAAGATTGTGAGAGTGTTCGAGTTAAGCTGCTGTTGTTGTCGTTGCTGATACGACATAGAAAAAACGCATTGATACACAATAAGAGAGATTGTGTGATTGTTTAAGCTACTGCTCTTGATGATACGGCAAGATGAAGTTGAGAGGCCTTTTGGGGATGAATGTGCGCAGTTGTTATCGGAAGGCTTGGGTGTCATCTGATTAAAATATAATAATTGTCGCGGGACTTCTTTGTGATCTATAATATAGTATGCAAAGTCGAGGGTGAATGATAAAATGCACAAAGGATTACAGGTTTGCTGTGTGAAGTAAGCTGGCTGTTGGGTAAACTTTGGAGCAGGATGCTTTGTGTTATGACGATACGCAGAGTTGGTATAAATGTGTTAAGGCCAAGATTGAAGCTGCGGAGTACGCAGAGAGAAGTCGGGTCGACGAGTCCCTGGACAGATGAAGAGTTAAATGGTTGAAGTTTTGGATGTTTGTTGCTTAGTTACACAGGTTTAATAGAATAATTTAGAAGTTGAATTTGATGGGGGGGATAGAGCCGGTAAACAATTAAAAAACGAACCAGTCTCAAAAAATGACTCAATTTGACGATTTTGGATCAGGTGAAGTTTTGTGTATTTGTTGGTGAGTTATTGTCGAAATTTGTGTTCTTTGTTTCGTGTCTGCAATTTGAAATGTTGAGCGTTAACATTGGAAAACAGAACAAGATTTACCGCGGAAACAAAATTTGTTTTGGATTTATTGAAAATTAATCTAAAACATCTAATCTAATCTAAATTTTGGGAGCTTTTGAGTTCGCAATAGTCCACAAATGTTCGAAAAGGTAAAATAAGGAAAGAAAAACGCTTACTTAAACATTTCATGGTGGCTCAGGCAACAGGAGAGCCAGGGGGAGAGGTAGGTGCTGCAGCCACTTGCCCTCTGACCCTTCACCCAGCAAGAGCTATGAAAAAAAAAAACATGCAGGAGTCGAGCTAGACTGAAATCCATAAGAAAATGGCATAAAAGAGAGAGATGAATAGATAGAGCGATAAAAGTTTAAGCTATAGAGCATTTTAGGACAATAGATTTTAATTTAGGATGACACGCGACAAAATGATTAGCTCGTAATATAAGTTAGGTAGTCTCTAAGTAGATATAACTACATGCGTAACAAAAGAGTAAGAAAAAGAGAAATGAAAATGTGTCTGATGTGGTTGATGTGTTGGAGTTTATGTGTTAAATGTGTGATTGATGCATCAGGATAAGAGTGACTTGTTGAATGAAATAACGTTTTTTTTTGGAAATTGTGTCTCTGTGTGGCTGGCCATGCGTCCATGTGTTCATATGTCCATGTGCATGTGTATATACAGACTCAGGTCTGTGTGTAACAAGCAGAAGTTGAGAATAGAGTGTGTCTGTGAGAAGATATTTTTAGGAAATGCTTCTCGGCATGTCTTCTCTGCATGGAGAAGGGACAGCAACCCAGAGGAGAAAGACAGGGCAAGACGACTAATCGATGGAACGAGGGTAAATATGTCATGAAACATCTAGAGAAATGGCATAAGTAGTTAAATTTCCTGTCATGATTGGTGTCAGGAGCCCAGACACGAGACTGATCACCTTGATGGGTGGGCTCCAGGACATCATGGCTGCCATCCTAAAGAGTCGGGTCACTTGATTTGAGTGGTGAGCCATCTAAAATGATTTTACGTGGGAAAAATTATTCAAAATTCTATAACTGTATAGGGGTTCTAATTTTGCTAAGGTTCCCCACTGTCACATGTGGTCACTCATCGCAACATGGGAGACATTTGTGAGAATGGGAAACAGAATGAGTAAATCAGATTTGTGTGAAGAACAGAGCAAGCAGACTTGGTTTGAATGTTATTTTCAGGAAAACTAAGAATGGTGATGTTGCTGTGAAATTATTAAGAATTGTGAAAAAAACTAATAATTGAAATTGGGTTTTAGTTAAGGTATAGGCACGCCCGCCGATAGGGGGGGACAAACGGGTCTGTTGTCCCGGGCCCAGGATAGGGGGGGGGGGCCCAGAACTGGGCCCTCATTAAATTATGGAATAATTAAAAAAAATGTTTTAAAATAGGCATATTTGTGGAAAAAAATATGTAATATTTGACTTGTATAAAGCTTTTTATTTGTTTTCTTCCTAATTGTCCTTAAAATAGTGGTCAAGAACCCCCCCCACCCCCAACACAAAAATGGTTTGGCCACTGATCAAAACTTGATGTTGTCAGTAGATTTGAAGTTCGGTACGCTCAAAATGTCCGGTCAGCACAAGTCCGGTGCTCAGAAAAGGAAAGAAAAGAGAAGAAGAAAATAGAGGCCTTAGAGATTTTCTAAACAAATATTTAAAAAAAGGTGGTGACGGTGAAGCTGGAACTAGTGAAGTCAATGTAGAGCAAGGTAAGAAACAGCGCAGCCAACGTTTACGAGCCTTGTAACGTAACCTAACAGCCCAGCTCTAATGTCAACGTCCGTTAGCTTGTAGAAAGCCTGACACAACACGTTGTCTTGGACAGAAACAGTTGAGTTTGGTAGCTCCGACAGAGAGGATGAGACAGAGAGGAGAGAGATCCAGCTGCAGTCAGGTGACAGAGAGAGTGATGCGGGAGGGGCCCACCGCCCCGCAACGGAGGGACAGAGTCAGGTTACCGGTGAGAGAGAAGAGAGAGAGAGAGAGAGAGAGTCACAGTGATGCGGTAGGGGCCCGCTGCCCTGTCAGAGAGTCTGAGCAGGATGGATCAGAGACTGATCACACACCTAATTTCAGCGATCCTGCATTATGGCCAACTAGAATGACCGACTCTGATAGAGTGAACCTCGTACGTGTGATGGCAAAACGAATGCCTTTCTCAGAGAGGGCAAAGGAATTGCCAGCAGATGCAGAGGGCAGGGAATTCCCAAACTATTTGACATATTCCACATCCCACAATGGAAGGGAAAAAATCGATAGGGACTGGATAATATATAGCAGCTCAAAAAAGGCCTTATTTTGCCTACTATGCTTGCTGTTCTCCTTTGAAGTAGAGAAAAAGTCAACTAGTGCATTAAATTCCACAGATGGGATGAAAATATGGAATATAAAATACAGAAAGCTTTATGAGAGATTTTTTTTAATAAAAAACTACTTGCGCTCTAACATGTCACAGGAGAGGCTCAATGGTTTGGCAATGCTCTCCATAGAGCGTCAACTTGCCAAGAAACTGGACTTTAAAGACATCATAGATGATTTTGCCACAAGGAAAGTTCGGCGCATGGCATTTGGAGTTCAAATCTAAACATGTCACACCAGCAGTACCCTAAAATACAATGGTAAATATTCATTTATTTCCTGCTAGAGTCAGAATTCCAATACATATGAAGAGTGTATTTGGCAACAGCTTGTGTAGTTTGTTAATGTTACCCGTTATTGTCAATGCCTGTCACTTGTCTTTTGCAGAGAAAGGTGTGAGGAGAGGAGAGGAAGAGCAGAGGAGAGGAAGAGGAGAGGAACATGAGAGGGAGAGCAGAGGAGAGGAACATGAGAGGAAGGGCAGAGGAGAGGAACAGGAGAGGAAGAGCAGAGGAGAGGAACATGAGAGGAAGAGCAGAGGAGAGGGAGAGTAGAGGAGAGGAACAGCAGAGGAGAGGAAGAGCAAGGGAAAAGGAGAGATCTGGGCACGGGGGGGGGGCGATCTTAGATTATCTTGTCCCGGGCCCAGGCAAGACTGTCAGCTGGCCTGGGTATAGGCCTACAAGTTCAGTTGAAAATGATTAACTGCTTAAGTTCTCAGTTGATGGACAGCTGTTGGAATCTTTTCCAAGTTTCAAAACTGTGAGAACTTTTCTACAAGGGTAATTTTAGTATGATAAGTCAATATTTTTACTCAGGATATGTTTTTGTAGCACATTTTGAAGCAATCATGTCATCTTTATATCAGAGGTTAGAACATAAAGAGAATCAAGAAACTAAAACGACTAGGATTACAGTACAAATAATGCTTCTTGGGAGAGTTGTGTTTTGTGATTCAGTGCCTCAGTGATGTCAGAAGTCCATCTCACTCCCCAGAGCTGCAGGACCAAGAGACAAGCTGAACCAGAACAACGACCAGAGGATTAAGACTAGTGGGCTCAACCACTAGCAGTCCAATTCGACAAATGCTGAACTCAGTATTCAGTGCTATCGACGACAGGCTCTCTCAGATTTTCAACTCTGTAGGTTGAAAGGGAGATCCAGATGGTTTTCGGGGCATGATCAGGGACTGACATGAAGGAAGTAATGTCCCAAAGTCCACATAGTACTTTGGTGAAACATTCCCAGATGAACTGAACTAAAGTGAAGCTTGAGTATTTCAGCCGGACGTTGCCGGAACGCAGAAGAAACTCTGAAGGGACAATTGATGGACGGTCAGCAGACGGGTCAGCGAAGGAAGGGGGGAGAACGGAATGGATCTGACTCCACTGACGCAGGAGAATGAGGTACTGCATTGACCAGTACATATTTTGACAATACACATACTCTAGAGAGGTAGTTGTTTTTACTGTTAATCATTTTTACTTTCAATAATAGGGTTATGCCCAGGTGAAAACACCTATTTCAGTGTTCTATTTTAGTGCATCGACAAAATAGACAATTTTGAACATGTTTTATGATTCAGTGTTACCTAGATAATTTATTGGGAAGTGATCTTAGGTACAAATTTAAATTGAAAATAATCTAGAGCATTAGTCAACTAGTTTTGAATGAAGTTTATAAATTTAACTTTTACACAAAAGAAGGAATGTGTATCACAAGAATAAAAGACAAGACCATTTTCAATCACAGATATATTTGTTCATATTAAAAGTTTTTAGTGTTTTTAGTTTATTTATAGTGTATTAGTAATCTGTCCATGTCTTTTCTTTCTAAGTACAGATTCGCGAAAGGAAATCAGTTATTCCAGTCCAATGATGGATCAACATTTTTTTGTAACGTACATAAAAGTTTAGAAATTTGATTTGAAAATCATTATTTTGCATAAGTTGTAGTGCTGTTAAGGTAGGGTTAAAAGGTAACACGACTTACACTGACTCTAGAGTGTAGCTGTGGAATTCATTGAAATTTTGATAGCGATTGCAATTTTGACTTATTGATTACACAAACATGTAATGGAGAGGAACGATTGTTTTCCACATTATATGTGCAAGTAGATTTGGTTTGTCTTGTGGTCAGAATGCAAAATGAAAAGGTGTTAAATCTGAAAGGTTTAAGATAATCTTCACAATAAAGGTCCAAATTTCAATATGTATATGTGAGAAATCAAGAAATCAGTAGTGACTAAAATACAGGGGTCTATTTTACAATGTGGCAAAGTGGCTGCATTGATTCATGCTATTATTATTGTATATTTGATAGCATATTGCTGTGTGTCATGTGATTTTTAAGTTTCTGTCAAGTTTGTACAGGAATGATAAATAGAGGAGAAAAAGGGGGGAGTGTGGATATAAGTTCTCTCTCGTTTGAATATTTGCTACTACCACTAAGATCTGACATCAACAGTGCCAGTAGACCTAGAGACAGTAACTATGACATCAGAGACAAAGTCAAAGTAGAGGGAAGGGTGAAGAGAAATTTCACTATTCCACTCTAAATTTCACTCTAAGTAACTATGCTGTTTTACTTTTGAGGTGATCGCAGGAGGAGTATTCAGGTTGACTCTACGGCGACTACGAAAGAGTGTGAAGACTAAGAAATCCATTCACCAGCTTTGTGTCACGTTGGTGATTTGATTCACATCACTATAAGGGTTAACATCAAGTAATGATAAGTATCCAATGGGACTAGTAAGGGTCAACATCTGATATAGAAGTAACTTAATGTAAAAGGGTTAAGATCATGTAAGGAAGGATGAAGGACAAGTTTTTTAGAGCCATGCTATCATGACAAAAATATTTTGTGATCGCCCCAAAGATTTCGGCTGGCAGCATTTTCTAATGAGGGGATCGCAGAGGAATTTTTCCTGGCCAAGAAAACAGCCACCAGGTTTTTGCCTCTGCCACGATTAGCATTGTTATTCCATGTCATCTGCAATTGATGTATTTTTGATGAATCATCATTCAAAATGTATTCCATGTGTCCATCTTGTTGCATATCAAAGTGTATTGAATGATAAACTGTATATCAGCCAGGATTTAAAAAACGGAGGATCTGATAGGTTGACATTTCAGCATTCAGGGTTTTCAGAGGCATGTTGTTTAGAGACAACCTGCTTGCATGAGAAACTGGAGCCTGAAATGTGCAAAGCTATTACGAGTCTCGACCATACAAGGTTTGGAGGCTATTTTGTGTGAGCTGAAGAAATAGTTTCACCTATGTCAGCACAAACCAACATGTATAAAGAACTGTTCACTTTCATGTTAAGTCAGACACTATGGAATACACACATCTTGCGTGTGTATAGATGGTTGCCTCCTTTGTTCAATCTTGAATAAAGAATCAAATTAATCTCAAATGATGTCACTCCTCGTTTGTGACAAATGGTCTCCTTATCACTTCACTTCTAATCATTATTTTATTACAATCCTGTCTCAAAACGACGCTGAAAAACTAGTCCATGTATTTGTTACTTCCAAGCTGGACTATAATGTAATATATAATGTAATTCCTTATTATCAGGATTCTCAAATAAGTCCATTAAGACTCCAGCTGATCCAGAATGCTGCAGCGCGTGTTCTGACAAGAACTAAGAAAAGAGATCATATTTCTCCTGTATTAGCTTCTCTGCATTGGCTTCCTGTAAAATTCAGAATTGAATTTAAAATCCTTCTCCTGACCTACAAAGCTCTAAACGGTCAAGCGCCATCATATCTTGAAGAGCTCATAGTACCTTATTGTCCCAGTAGAGCATTGCGCTCCCAGAATGCCGAGTTACTTGTGGTTCCTAGAATCTCTAAAAGTAGAATGGGAGCCAGAGCCTTTAGCTATCAGGCTCCTCTCCTGTGGAGACCGGGGATCGTGTCCCGCGTGTCACGTTTCCTAAACCCAACCGTCGCTTTCTTCTTTTGCTAAACCCAACTGTCCCGTTGTTGTCCCGCATGTCATGGAAACGTAAGCCCACCCACAACCTTTTCCTTAACTTAAGGGGCCGTGTTCATTTCACAGAATTCTTCCGTAGGCCCATCACGGAATTTTCGGCAATTCCGTGAAACTGCCACAGATGTTGAGTTAAGGGGCCTTGTTAATTTCTGTGAGATCAGGTTGGTACATTTATTACATTAAGTATTAACCTTAACGTTTGCACAGTAATTTACATATGGTAATACCAGTAAACTCGCGGGAGCAGGCGGTTTTAACGTGGGACAGCGGCTGGGAGCGGGCGGTCCAAAAATAGACAGCGGGTCCCAGAATTGCAGGCGGTGCAGGCGGGACTGGACACACAAGGTGCAGGAACAGGCAGGAGCAGAACACACACACTGCGGGAGCGGGCAGGAGCGAGATTAAGAAAACAGTCCCAGGCAGGGCTCTAGTCCCCACCATCTACCTGTATCTCTACTTTTAAGTAGTATTTTTACAGTTACCAAATAACATGATTTTAGTTTTGCTCGAGTTTTTTTTTTTATATTTTTGAACATACAGAACAGACAAATACAATTGAACAAGAACACCCCCCACCCTCTGCGGTCTCGAGGAAAACAAACAAAAAACTAAAATCACACCTTGCCTCCTCTAATTCTTGTGATGCTGAGTTCAGTTTTGCTTAAATTTTAAAGATAATTTGTTTCTGTCAAACCGCCTTTTTAATTTGCACATATCTGAAGTAATAGTATCCAGTAGCTCCTTTATAAATTTCTCCTAGAACCTAGGAGAACTATTTGTTTCATCTGCAAATAATACTTATTTTAATAGTTTGTAAATATCATTTATAAAAAGAAGAAACAATTTTGGACCCAATACTGACTCCTGGAGGATGCCATAGGCAATGTCCAAGCATGATGATAAATAGTCCCCCAACTTCACTAGCTAGCCCGCTAGGGGTCTCTCAATCAAAACAATGGACGTAAACACAGACTTTTGATGACGTCGTGAAGTGGCATTATGGGAGTTGTAGTTTTCATTTTTAACACAACTGCCGATTAAAATATATCTGTTCACGGATGGGTTTATCCATTACAGTTTTCCATTACGGCCGGCGGGAAGTGAGGCAGAAAAACCAGGGTGGGATAGCTGGCTAAATTAGCATTAGATTTGTCTATTTATACAGCTAACGTTAACGCTAGCTGGCGAACGTAATCGTGGGTTAGCCCAGTGTTGTTTAACGTTAACTTTACCTTGATCAAAACAATTATACTTAAAATAACTTCACAGGATGGCGCCAACACACACGCTACAAGAAGTAAGTTATACTTCCCCTCTGGACTGACTTTTGTTTCACAGAGAATAACGTTATCTCACAACCCGTTCACTGTTCAGGTCGATACTTCAGGCTGCGGCCGACAGTAACGTTACACATCGCGGATCAATTTGTTCGTAAAAGTTGTTATATTGTTTTGGGGAAAATGACATGACTGGTAGCTAGCTTGTCTTGTTGTTCAACATACTGTCAAATTATTTTTACTGATTGCCAACTGTACACAATGTTATTGACTTTGAATCTTGCTAGCATAGCGTTAGCTTTCTGGCTCGTAGCTGAGCTGAAGGGTTTATCACATGAGCGAACTATTAATATCTCTGGTTGTTAAGGGTAGCAAGTCGTATCTAAGGTTTTCCTATTTCCTGGAGGAGTGAACAACGTTTGCATTGCATAAGAACCTGATGGATGGGAATGATTGTTCCAGGTATTAGTCAAACCGTCAGGCGTAACCAGGGAAACAGAGTTATTGTTTGTTATTGTTCACGCCTCGCCGTTGTCCATTAATACCTGACAATGGACACCTTGTCGGGCATTAACCCTTACATAAGATCTCTGCTATATTACTGTGTTGTAAGTGGCATGTAATCAATGACAAAATGATGCTGTGTGGCAGAAAGCAAGCTGTATTACGGTTACTGAGTATTAATCTATCTGTGACATTTTATGATTTACGATTACTGTTGAACGTGTCATCTTGGTGCCCGTGTTTTGACGGAAGTTAGAGTAACTAGAGGGGTCAAAGGTTTTATGACGCCACTGACAGGCGACTAAATGAAATGACCCGTGTCATTAAAATAAAATAACATATTTCTCTGGGTTTGAACGTTGTTTGGGATAGTGTAAGTACACAACTCCACAAAATATATAACATGGGTATAGTCGTTTTTAGACATTTTAATGCAGAAATGTTACATGTTGTACCTTTTTTAAGTAAGTTTTCACCCAGTGCAATACTAACCCCCTGATCCCAGACCGTTCCAGTTTATTGGTTTTTATTTCATGATTGATTGTGTCGAAAGCTTTTTTAAGATCTATGAAGAATCCAACTGCATACTGTTTGTGATATATAGTATTTGTAATCTCCTTAATTGAATCAATTAATGCCAATGATATTGAGCTGTTTGATCTGAATAGAATGTCAATAACTGTCATGCACATGTACCTCTGAGTGGCGACAGAGGCAGCGGCATCCAGGGCAAATTGCCTCATCACGCTCTCCTCCAAATACTTCTGCTCCCATTTGGTCATGTCGGCCTCCAGAGCCAGGATCCGCTCCTCCTTCTCCCTGAGGTGCTCCATCAGCGCTGTGGCGTTGTACTCTGATGGGACTGCACCACTGCTTTGAGTGCCTCCCTGACGCTGGGAGGGTTGAAAGAGACAAGAGGGGAAGCAGAAAGAACAAGGGAGAAAGAACATAGGAGGAGAATTCTGTCATTTGTTGATTCAAAATTAAATGTTATTAGCTGTGATAACTTCCAAATGTCATTTAAATGGTAGTAATGTCGTAGTAGTAATCATTCAATTGTAAAAAGATAACAGGACTCCTCAAGGAACCTGACCTCAAGGAAATCTACTGTTTTAAATGTTGTTCATGTGCTTTTTAGTCTATAATTAAAATGGCTTTTATTGGGGGAACCTACAGTATTGCAGTATCTGTAGTTTTAACACTTTAGTGTACACATTGCAACGATGGAACAGCAATCAATAGTGGAGCAATACACAAAACCAAGGGATTTTAAGAATGACAAAAATAGAAAACACAATAATAATAATAATTTTAATAAAATTTTTAAAAATTTAAATTTAAAAAAAATTTAATAAAATCTTTTAGTCACAAGGGTCCACCGAGTCTATATCCAAGTTTTCGTGCAGACTGGACTCACGGCCCAGGAGGAGTTAGACAAAGTAGGTTTCCCATATATTGTGATGTGGCTAATTAATAAAAACAAATTCTAACAGTGCCATCTAAGGGCCCATTCACTCTAAATTTGGCATGGATTCTCAAGCCCCTATGCGGAACAACTGTGTTATGTTTGGTGGCAATCGGAATACATCTTGGTAAGATACGCAACTTCCTGTTTCGACAGCCCCCTACAGGAAGTTGGTCCTCTGTAATTTGTGCATTGTGTTAGCTGTCAAAATTCTTTTGATAACTTTTTGTCATGAGGGTCTACGGAGCCCCTAAGGGGACATGAGCAACAACAAAAAAAACAAAAAAAGTTTAGTTTCGTGTGCTCACACAAAACTTTCATGTGCTCACACGAAACTTTCACGTGCTCACCTGAAACTTTCATGTGCTCACGCAAAACCCAAAAAAGTTTCAGAAAAGAACTACTCAACTCAAAGATGAGTTGGAAACATTCCTTAAAAGCCGAAATATACCAGACAATATCATAATTAAACTGAAAGATGACGAGGTAAGTTATCTCGCTGTAAATTCATTGTATGCTATTGTTCAATGTTAACTTTAGACTATTGCCAATAGTTAGTCTACTGTTAAATTTAGACTGTTAGTGTTAGCAATACTAACTAGCTAGCATATTTTTGCTAGCTCTCCCTGGTAACGTTAAGATAATGTTAGCCTGTGCTGGCTTAATTTTTTTAATCTTTTTGCCTTTTTCTATGAATTTTTCAGATCGACGTGAATGTCATAGCTTTAATGGCAGATGGGCAGCTGGGTCAATATATCAATAGATATGGAGACCGACTTGCTCTTCGTCAAAGTTCTTTGCCGACAAAATGCTCGAACAACAGTGACAGTGAAGTCAGCTCTGATGCACAGGGTTCGAGAAAAAATAGAAGAACCTCCGCCAAAAGCGACACAGCTGTACGTAGACCTGTCGGCAATAGATATGCAGTGAAAGACACATGGCGGGTCGAAATGGGATGGCTTCACTTTCAGAAGGGCGAGTATCACCAGGTCCGAACAAAAGGTGGAGGTAGAACACGGCACCTGTCTGTGCAGAAAACGTGGGTGAGCTGCTAGAGATAGGCAAAGATTTATTTTTCCCAGATGGACACTCAGCCAAAGGACCTATTGGGAAGTTCGATTTTGACATCCGTGATTTCAGTCAGAAGTCACTACCTCATGATTGCACCATAAACCAGCTGTATGAGAGGACCAAGCTGCAAATGCTGCACATTTACACGTGCTCCCAAGCACATTCTTGTGGCAAGCATTTAACAAAAAATGGATGAATTGGAATTGAATGGAAACTTGATTTATGTCTGTGTACTCGGTATGTCTGTGTTTATGCATTAGATTACTACATGTAGGCAGTGTATGCAAAGCTGTCTGGCCGTCCAGCCATCTATCTGCTATTGTAATCTCAACTCACAATGAGGTTAGAAAGAGTGTGCCTTGGTTGCAGATTTCTGCAGAACAAAACAAGGAGACATCATCACAAGAGGAGTGAAACTACTACCCAGAGAAATCTTCTGATTCAGATGAGGCACCTACTGAGTGTGCACGAAACTCAGTGAAAGAAACTCATGAAAGAGTAAGCTCCAGTAGATATTAGCCTAATACATTTTTACTGACCCAATCTGAGATATGTTGTGCTGCCCCAATCACATTCTGTGTCAGAGATGGAACTTTTTTCTCCCATAAAGACATATTATGTTATGGTAGACATGGAAGCTTAAATCAGATCATGCGTTAAGTAAGCTTAGGTAATAATTGTGTTTGTTCTGTTTCTTTTGCTTGATTACCATCAGACAGGGCAACCAGCCAGGTTTAAATACAATTTCGTATGTAAGGGATAATGCATTGTCCACCGGTCGGACAATACATTATCCCACTTATTATACGGCTACTTACCAAAAGTAGCCGTATAATAAGCGCTGCGCGTCAGGGAGTTCTTTGCCTCCCTCTCGTCCATTAATTCCGTTTAACAGGACACCTTGGCGGCCGTCATCCCTTACTTAATAGCCTACCTACCTGCCAATCAGAAAAGAGTATTTCTTCTCTCTTCATCATTTTTGCTGTATGATAAACTGAATGTCAACATGGATTGTCAGTCATTAATTCATTTTCAGTCAACAACTTAACTTATTTAATCAATCAATAATCTCACCTAATTGTTTATTATTATTATTTTTGTTTTTAAATTGCAGCACTCTACACTGAACGATGGACCTGCATCATCAAACAGTCTTACAGCATCACCAGATCAGTCTGAAAAAGAAGTCCTGTATGTGGAATTAAGACGAGTAAACATAGTTCATGATGTCCTTAATGTCTTCATGGAACCGAGAGTACTGAATTATAATCTGAAAATGGAGTTTATAAATGAGAAAGCTGTGGACAGTGATGGTGTGTCAAGAGAGGTGTATTCGCCTTCTGGGAACACTTCTTGGAACAGTGTGAGGGGGAAGAAGAGAGAGTTCCCAGACTACGACCAGACTATTCTGAGAAGGAATGGAAAGCAGTTGGAAGAGTCTGGTTGAAAGGATACTTGGATTACAGCATCATGCCTATCAGACTGTCACGAGCTTTTGTTCTTGCCTGCTGCCAAGGAGTCAGCTCAGTGGATGAAGAACTCTTGATGACGTCCTTTGCCAGATTGCTGTCAGTGACTGAGAGACAATCCATTGAAAAAGCAATGCAGGGCAGCGTGGATGAGAGTGATGAGGAGGAATTGCTCGACCTCTTCTCACGAATGGGCGCACACTGCCTGCCCTGTAAAAATAACGGGCTACCATTGTAACAATGGCACACAAAGCTCTTCTTCAAGAGCCAAAATGTATTATTGATTCACACTGCTTTGCCAACTCCCATAACCAAAGGCCGCCTAATGGAGCTCTATGAGTCTAAGAGACCAACCAACAGGAAAGTGGCACAGATAATTAAACCGTCAAATGAAAGCTTAAGTACACAGGAGCAGGCAGCCCTCAACCACCTACTACGATATGTCAGAAGCATTGACCAAAAGAAGCTAGAAACCTTTTTGTGCTTCTGCCAGAGATGGGGACTCGAGTTTGAGACTCGGACTCGAGTGTGACTTAAGTCGCACACACAGTGACTTCAGACTCGACTTCAGACTCGTCCTCGAAAGACTTCAGACTCGAGCTGCGGGACTCGTGAACAATGTTTATTTTTAGGAAACGTCTGATGAGCTCGCTGTTATTCCGCTCCCTGCGTTAACTATAACCTGCCCACGACGTAACGTACTACGTACCTGCTGCACGCGGCCACACATTAGAGGACAGTGAACACACATGTCGACTGGACCGGCCGCTGCTGTGCCATTCATCATAAGCTTTGGGTAAAAAAACTTCCAAAACGACGGCCCAAACCAAAGAAGCGCTCAATGCAAAATATGCGGTCTCAAGATAAAAGATTCTGGCTCAACCACATCTAATTTTATCAGACATCTGAAAACGCATCCTGATAGGTCAGTAAACATGTTTAACGTTAGCTCAGCATTGACCATCTAATGTTACCGTTAGCTTGCTTCTTGGTGTAGCTACGAGCTAACGTTACGGGAGGTTAACTCCGACTGTCTTCCTTATGAAATATGTATGGTGTTTTCAAAAAGTGGGGAAAAAAACTTTTTAAAAGTGTGGAAATTTTAGTACCTTTACTCTGTCTGTGTGTGTGTGTCTGTGTGTGTTAATTATAACCAGAGACTTATTATAATAAAGAGACTTGAGACTTGACTTGGGCTCTAGCCCAGAGACTTGAGACTTGACTTTGACTCGAGCTCAGAGACTTGTGAGCATCTCTGGCTTCTGCACAGGGTCCACTGTGCTGTGCCAAGACAAAATTGAAGTAACTTTTAATAAACTGTGTGGTTTACGTCGCAGACCTGTTGCACACACTTGTGGAGCACTACTTGAGTTACCATGCACCTACAGCACATACCCTGAATTTATAACAGAATTTGACTGTGTACTGTCTGGTGATTGTTTCACAAAGGATATTGTGTAGACATCTCACAGAAACTGTAATGCAGCCTGTTTAATTTGCATATTTAAGATGCAGAGGTAAACAACACAGAGTAGCTCACTTGTAATCAGAAGGTAAATGGTATCTTGTTTTTCCAAAGTAATATTGTCAAATGTAATGACAAACAAATGAGACAAATGAAGTTTACGATAAACAGCTGCTGTGAGGGTGAAAATTTGATTGTCACAGATAAATATATAGACACTATTTTAAAAATGTGAAAACATCTAGTGCTAAAACAATTAGTTGATTAATTGATCTATCTTTAAATTGTTTGGGTTGTTTATCCAGCCAAAACGTTCATTGCTTCCAGTTTTTCTAATGTGAAGATTTGCTTCTTTTTTCTGTTTGATATTACTGTAAATTCACTCCTTTTGAATTTTGGGTGAGTTGGTCGGTCAAAACAAAACATTTGAAGGAGTCACTTGGACTCTGAGTGGTCGTGATGGCCATTTGGTAATGCTAATTTCTGAGCATGTTTGCTCAGATGAACTTTTAATTTGGTACTAATTGTAGGCAAAATATAAGTGTCCTTGAAAGAAAAGTTCCATCAAACCCAAGTACATCATTTATTTGTTGTTGGAAGCTTTAATATCAAATTTGTTGAGTTATTTTTCTATGTTAAGGTAACCTGCTCCAGAAAGGTTTGTTGTCCTGTTGGGTTGTTGTAATAGATAAAAGAAAAGTAAAACTTTTACTTATTTTTTTATTGAGCATAAATGTTTGTTATGTAAAGTACTGACACATGAGTTTTTGCAGATTTGCATTTAGCAGTTAAATACACTACATACTTGCTGTTCATGAGAACGTTTGGACAGTGATGGTGTCCAGAAAGGTCTGCTGTCCTGTGTACTTGTTGTAATAGATGTAATTAAGCATAAATGTTTGCTAGGTTATATTTATTTTATGCCTTTTCAGGGAAGCTATTATAACTGTACAATACTGCAGAATATCACATTTCACACGTTCATTTGTTTTACATTTTGGCAAATGGCAAATACCAATGGCTGTTTTTGTTGAAGCCTCACATGGTAAACATACTCAAAATGTCCAAAATATTGTTAAATGAAAATTACAACTTCCTCATTCATGTCATACGCTTCATTTCTTTGCTGTGCTTGTGTCAATATTCCCCTGTTCATGACTGATATGAGGGCAAAGCAAAATATCCTACATTAACAAGATTCATAATACACATAACAGACAAATTAACAGTGTCAGTAGGCTATCATTTACATGCTGACTAGAGAATGTTGACATGTTTTGTGTAGATGGAATTAGAGAGTGGATTTGATTTCATTTCTCAAGTGCAGATACAAATCCAATGCTTGATAAGCATCAGTCGGAAGATGCAATTGTGACTCAACCATCAGGAAATTGCAGATGTTGTAGATGTCTGTGTCACATGGCACTGTTGGTCAAAATGTGCAGCTACTCTGACAAAGCTGTAAATCGGCTCTTTCCACTGGGGAAATGCAGTCGTCAGTTCTGTGGCGTTCAAGGAACATGTACATGACTCTGGGTCGACCACTGGGCACTCTGTTATTCTTTGATGGTCTGATGGGCGTAAATCTGATCTAACAGTAGGGGGGGACAATAAACATCAAATTTCTGAAGAGCAATTTTTGAAGGGGACACAAATAATACAGCCACAATTATACTCGTATAGAGGATATGTGTACACAGAGGAAAGCCTTAATACTATCATTAGTGTAGCATGGAGCAATATTCTTTTTTAAAACTAGTGTTCGACTGATTTTTTAGTACCGATACCAATATTTTTACATCAGCCTTAGCCGATGTCCGATACAGGCTGCCGATTTTATTGAGCCGATATTTGGAGCCGATACTGCTTTTGCTCTCTCAATTTTCTACATAAAATAAAATGAGCATGTCTAAGGCTAATATGCCGCCTAATATGCAAAGACTACACACTAGTAGGTCTAAACAAAAATGTAAAAGCAGCTGCCAGATTTGTCAACCACAGAACATAAATCAGCAGAGGAAAATAACGTGATGTCAGATGCACATTAAGCAACAAATTGTTCAAGTTTCTGTTCTAAACTGCATCAACGTTAAAAGGTATGAATATTCAACCACATATAAAACATATCTCAAAGTTTTAAAAAGCAGCACTCTCATATTATTGCTGTGATGCGTGTCACGCATACACACACACACCACGGTGCACTTATGTCTGACGCGTGTGTCCAAACATCAGCCAGCTGGTCGCTGAATACTCCCAAAAATACCACGGAACAATGTGCACGTATGTCTGGTACATGATAAACGTTAACACAAATTAATATTCAACTGCGTATAAAATATCTGTCATCATTATGCTCTTCTTGAGCGGGGGGTGGGGGGCTGCGCTCTGACTGCGATGGCAACTCCGCCCAGCTTTCTTGTGTGTGTGCTCTGGACGCCGTGGTGTCAGCCGGTGAATCAAACTCCCAAAAATAGCACGGTAACACGTCGTCATTACTTAATCCTATGACCAATGTTCGTAACGGCTAGGTGTATGGCAATATTTCAGCTACGTCAAACAGTTAAAAGATACTTTGAAAGTTTAAAACTCACCGTTGTCTTACAGAGTTCCAGCAGTCTGCTAGTGGGGGAGGGGCAGAGCATGGTCTGACTGCATGTGAACGGGAGACCGTCCCTAGCAACACAGAGCTGCCTTTGTGGATGCCTGACTGTAAATAATGCCGGGAAAATCGGCGAACGCAGCAGCAGCGTATCGGCCGATGCAAATACACGTAAAAAACGTAAATATCGGCCCGATATATCGGCCAGCCGATGAATCGGCCAGCCGATGAATCGGTCGATCACTATTTAAAACCATGCATTTATTTTTAAGTTGTTTACAATCAAGCCACAAAAATACCTTAAAACATAATGATTTATTTTGAAAAAATTTCCCCATATAAAAGAAATGCAATGCTTTCGTACACTTATAATGTAAATTAGTGAGCACTGGTAAAGCTCATCTGCTAACCCTGACAGCACACACCTCCAAAAATATTAACTAAGCCCAACACACTTACCTGGGACTCTACACCTGACTGTCCCTGGCCTCCCTGTATATTAGGTTTAGTCTGGGACAGAGGATATATATTTAAGTGATCAGCCACTTAACATCACATTGAGCAAAACACAACTGTAGATCTTCAATATTAACCCTAATATCAGTTCACACACATAACGTTAGGCTTATCGACGTGTTAACGTTAGTTGTAGAGGGTGCATTTATTTCCAACAAGCTAGGTAACAGGTTTTTGTCATGACTAATTCATTAATTACTCAGCATCATTTATATTTGAGAAAAGAAAAACTTCATCCGATGTTTAATGTGAATACAATAGCCTTGAGCCGCCTACTTACTATATTCTAGGAATGGGCGTATCGATCCTGTGGTATGAATAGATCGATATACTCACGCTACTCATTTGGCATTGATTTCCTTAAAAAAATATCGATATAAACTAAAAAATATTTGGGGGGTGTATGCATCACTTTCAACTGTTTTAGATTACTTACTGAAATTACTATGTGCCAGGACACCCCTGTACCTGGCGGCGTATTGAGCTGGCCCATGTCACGTGACAGGAGACGAGCGAATGAGCGTCAACGTGCGACACACATGGATGTATTGGCAACACAGCCGACAGCGACACAGCCAAG
This sequence comes from Gymnocephalus cernua, assembly GCA_023631565.1. NCBI lineage: Eukaryota > Metazoa > Chordata > Actinopteri > Perciformes > Percidae > Gymnocephalus > Gymnocephalus cernua. The sequence continues at coordinate 27,726,746 of CM042439.1, read as the reverse complement.
GCCAGCCCAGCACGAATGCAGGAGCCGGAGGAAAAACCAGAGAAGCGTAAGATATGGCAGACAAAAAACGAAGCGTGGTGTTATTTTTCACGGGGTCGATAAACTCATGGCAAGGTGCCAAGTGTGTGATAAAAAAGTACTTTTTTCCTTTTAGCTTTTTCTACCAAGATTGGTCTTTTTTCTTTTTTTGAGAAATAAGAAAAGTGAAAATGTGTATGTTTTTGTTCATATTTAATTTATTTCATTCATATTTATGTTATTTATTTTAATTAAAATTTTATTATGTATTGACCATAATACATTTGGTATAAATGGTCTGTATTTGTCTTGTGATTTGTCTTAAATGTAATAATATTTTTACTGACAAAAATTGCCAATAAGAAATTAACGGTATTGGTATTGATATTGATGAAAATGCAAGAAAAAGTATCGGTATCGTATTGAATCCTAAAAGTGTGGTATCGCCCATCCCTACTATATTCCTGTCACTACCCGACGGGACTGTGAGTCGAGTGCAGATCCTAGTACAGCAGGCAGTGGACCAAACCACTGTGAGGCAAGGGAGGGGGGACTCAAAATGTTTCTAAACTTAAAAAGCAAATTTTGGGGGTTTGTATTGTATTGTATTGTTTTACTGCTTACACGGATATTTTAAGTATACATCATTATGTTTTATTGATATTTATAAGGGGGGGGGGGGAGACAACCCTTAGATTTACGCCCATGATGACATGGGAATCCCACACACAGGTAGTCTCATCCAACTCATCCTGGAAAAAAGGTTTATTGGGAAGAAATTAAGTTATTTTTGCAATTTGTTATTCTCATGTTGTTTTTTTAATTTAGGGCCTAACAAACTATATAACAAAAGCTAGTTTACCATAGAATGTAACATTATTCTTTATTTTGGAGCGCCATCTACTGGACGACTCGTAAATCACACAAAAACAATTCCTGCACACATTAGCCGTGCTCTGTTTTAACGCCAACTCCTGTCAGTAATAATTAGGATATCACAAAATTGATTATTAATAATAACACAAATAATAAATTTAATTTATATAGCACTTTTCACAGACTCAAAGTCGCTTCACGATTAGTGTGCAGAATGCCGTAGGTTACACAACATCCAGACACAGGAACAAATGATCTGCTCTTGCCAACAGCATGAATTTAGCTATCTATTTCGCATCAGCAATCATAGGCAACGACACATTTATTTTGCACATTCGCCGTGTGTTAACCGGGACATTCTAAAACACTTAACGTGAAAAAGCTTTTATGTGGTTTAATGTACCTAAACAACGATCAATCATCACCAAATTTCTCTCTCATGTTGCTCCTCATAACCACTGAAAATGTGGTTACTACTGATCCTTGTTTAGGTACATTAAACCACATTAAGCTTTTTCACGTTAGGACAAATAAAGACCATGAGAACCGTGGGGAGTCAACCCACAGCTGCTCCGCTGCATTGCTGAAAATGTGAAGCAGAAACGCTAAATGTCAGATAACGGCCATAATAATGATTTTTTTGACAGTTTTCAGTGGTTATGATGAGCAACATATGAGAGAGCAATTTGGTGATGATTGAACGTTGTTTAGGTACATTAAACACGTTAAGCTTTTCACGTTAAGCGTTTTAGTCCCTTTTGTGTAAACAACAGCCAAGGAGACGCACAGTAATTTGCGACAGCCTAGGTTTACAGTAACAACATAGGCTATATGTAGCTTACCTGGATGATGCCCATGAAGCAGAACTGAATTAGACCTCTGTCCAAATATGCACCATCGAACAAACCACGGTCCTTCAGATCAGCAAACAGACAGATGTAAAACTCCATTGATTCTCTCTGTAGCTGTCAATAGCAGAGCCATCATGAATGTTGCGACGGAGAAAGCGCTGACAGTCTCTGACTTGACCATTCTCAGTACCTCGGTTGCCTCGGACAATCCTTGGACAACCACCCAACCTTTCCACTGCCTCCATGTAGTAGCCACCAATACGTTTTGGGTCACTGCTTGTGGTAAATGCATTCATCCAGATGATTTTCTGCGAAAATCCGTCAATACAGCTGTTGATACAGATGCCAAAAAGCTTCAATTTGTCATAGGAGTCTATGTGCCAAATATAATTAGGCCCTTTAGCAAAGTAGTTTCGGCAACGGAGCCGTCTCCTCACTCTGAGTTCAACACCCCTTGGATATAGTTCTCGTAGAATTGATCGAACATCCTCTTTCCTTATGTTTAATCCATTCTCCTTGCATTTTGTGTACATCCACCTATATCTGTGGAGTTGGCCAGATGTTTGTAACTGTTCATAAATTAAAGTAATTACCCGATCCAAATCGCTGTATCCCTTGCGCCGGAACAGATTACAAGTAGGGACGGGCATGATTAATCGACGATCGACGATTGATCATTAAGAATTTCGTCGATCACGTTAATTTGTCATAGATTAAACTAATGCAGGTTGCGTTGTGTAGTGTGATTGCAGCAATGAAATGATTTCCAGTGTGTCAGCAGCAATTAAACATTTTACCACCCGGGGGCGCCATAGGCTGCTCAGTTACCTGCACGGTACGTTTTGATTCAAAGTAAACATGAAGAGGTCACGGCGAAGTGTGGCCCTTTTATATATAGGTCTATGAGTGTGGCGTGGGTCCATTTTGATTTAAAAAATGACTTAGTTCACTGCAAACACTGCTACGCCGTGTATACGTACAGCACGGCCACGACTCAAATGGTGTAGGCTACCACAAAGTGCATCCGACCCTGGTTAATGTCGGTGGCGGTGCGTCGTGCTCTCACTATCAACCTAGCATCAACTCGGCGTTAGCACGGAGGAGCTGCGATGCACGAGCAGAACGAGCACAACGACCAAGGGATCTGCACGTTCATTGAGATGGATACTGGAACCAGCATTTAACATTCCGTCACGACGTACCATCACCAAACTGGTAGAAACTCACTACGAAACAAAGAACGGAATAAGGTTCCCCGGGCCGGGCTGGCCAAGTTAGCGCGGAGGTAGCTACCTGAATCCCGGGCCGGTGGATGTTTTCGGGGGCTGGATCACCAGGTAGCGGTCACGTCTGACCCATGGATGTATTAAGTGAACCTCGATCATGTCAACCTGCTTATTTTTCTCAACAAAAATCAGTAGACTGGTGCAGAAGTTGTATGTGAGTAACTGGTTATTTTGTATTAGGCTTTGTCCGTGCCTTGGATAGTTTTGAGTTACATTTTGACAAAACCTGTCAGATCTAAGTAGTATTATGTTTTTGGTTAAATTGTGGTTAAGTTATTATTGAACATGATTATTTTTATTTATTATTTTGGAACAAACGAGGGTCTCTGTTTAACAACGCCGGCTCGCAGCAATGGTTCCGCTGCTAAATTAAACACCGCAGCGCATATATCTTAGCCAAACCTCCAGTTTAACTGCCACACGTTGTTCTTCTTGTAATTAAGATCTCATCGAGGTAAAAACATGCTGTATTTTTGTATTTTCATTGCGTTTTTAATTTATAAAAAGTTAAATAAATAATTAATTTTAATATAAAAATATTAATGATTAATTCTCCCGACGATCGACGAAGAAAATTTAATCGAATGCCCATCCCTACTTTTTTCCCAATCATTTTGGAGAGTCATAAAAAATGCATTGCTTGCTTAAGGAGGGTCAAGTCTATCTTTATGAAATATCCCAAAACTCCTCTGGTGGCTCCTTAAATAAATAACAAACAGTCCCTAAGGTCCTGGAGTACAAGGATAGAGCACATCCCATCATTAGCAGCCTTTAAAAGGTGGTTAGTGACCTTGAGCAAGGCAGTCTCAGTGCTGTGATGCCTTCGAAAACCAGATTGTAACTCTTCAAACATCTTGTTTTCTAGTGCTGAGAGAAGCTGCTTGGACACTACAATATTTCTTATAAGATTTTTAATATAAAAGGTAATTTGGAAATTGGTCTGTAGTTTTGAGGAGTAAGAGATTTAGCCCAGGCCTTTTTTTTTTGTTTTTATGAATCTGTTTGATGAAAACTGCATTCCAACACTACAAATAAAGTAAAGTAAAATCTAAAATAACATGTAAAACAAAAAAGGGGAGGAGGGGGGGGGGGGGGACATCTCAAGGTGTCTAATAGAAATGCCATAATAATACTGATAATAACAACCTTAGTAATCGTAGCATAAATGTAGGTGTTTTGTGAGCATTTGCCTCTCAAAAAATAGAAAAAAATGTAAGGTAGATCATATGGGTTTGGACTCCAGTTCTTTTAAGTTCTCAGAGTAGGTAGGGGTAGGGTTGCCATCTCAAGTAAAAGTTTTTCATTGACCCTCTCAACGTAAATTTTATTTTTTCTAACTTAAGAAAGAGCATAACATCCTCTAGCCAATGGGATAGCGATGGAGGTGTGGTGGATTTTCACCCTAGAAGGATTCTACGGCGGGCAAGCAGAGAAGTAAATGCAACGTCGGACTGGACTCTGGCAAGTGTTTCTGAAGGAACACCGAATATCGCAATCAAAGTGTTTGGTTTGATGGTTATATTGAGAGCCTCAGATAAAAAAAAATGTAATACTCCTGACCAATATATTTCAAGGGAAGGACAGGACCAAAAAGTGTGAGTAAGATTAGCAGGGGAAAAAGAACACCTGCTACAGCTTGCATCCGCTCCTGGATATATTTCAGCTAGCTTGGCTTTACTGTAATGTGCTCTGTGTAGCACTTTCAACTGAATATGTGCCAAGCGGGCACAGGATGATGATGAATTGACTCTCGTCAGTGCACCCTCCCAATACTCCTCCCAGCTAGACCGAATCCTGGCTAGAGATTACTTTGTGATGTAATAGACATTATTCCTTTTCCTGGCTTTATAAGAGTTAACTCCTCCCAGGATTTGCGTGCTAGTAGGGTGGGGAAGGAAGGGTAGCAGATCTTAAGAAAATGTATTTGAAGATATTGAAAAAAACAGTTGTCTAGGGAGGTTATGAAGTCTCTGTATATTTTCATAACTGTCTAGGACTCTAGAGTTGTAAAGGTCTTGAAACGAATAAATACCCCTCTTCCACCACTCCATAAAGGACAAATCCAAAGTAGATGAACGAAATAAGTGTTTTTTGTGATAGAGGATAGAGGCAGAAACACATTTGGAATGTGGATCGTAGGACTATGGCTAGTGGTTCAATCGCAATGGCAAATAGAAGTGGGGAAAGTGGGTAACCCTGTCTTGTGCCTCTAGTTAAGGGGAAAACAATTCACCGCAAATCACTGGTTTGGACGGACGCTTGGGGAACCTTATATAAGAGCTTAATCCATGAAATTAAATTAATACCAAAGCCACATTTTTCCAAAGCTGCAAATAAATACTGCCACTCAACACGATTGAATGCTTTCTCTGCATCTAGAGAAATTACTGCTTCAGGCAAACAATCTGCATTTTTTGTATATGCAATATCAATGAGGAGGCAAATGTTCGAAAATGAGTGTCATCCTTTAATGAACCCTGTTTGATCCTCAGATATAATTTTTGGAAGTAAATCCTCCAAGTGGCGGGCCAGCACTTTAGCTAGGATCTTAGCATTTACATTCAAGAGAGATATCAGACGGTAGGATGGGTGGGGTCTTTATCTTTCTTGAGAAGAAGTGAAATGGATGCTTGAGAGAAGGTGGGAGGTAAGCAGCCATTATCTAGTGATTCAGTAAAAACTTTCAAGAGGAGAGGTGCAATCTGGTCTCTAAACTTTTTATAGAACTCTATAGGGTATCTATCTATACCTGGGGTTTTGCTATTTTGCATGGCCATAATGGCTTCAAGGACCTCTCGTATTTCAAAATGTTGTTTAAGTGTGGATGCAAAGGTTTGGTCAAGAGAAGGGGCTTTCATGTTATTCAAAAAGGCCTTCGTTGAAGAGGTGTCTGTAGGAAAGTCAGAGGTATGAAGTGAAATGAGATGGGAGACAAAAATATCGTTAATGTGTTTAGGGTCTATTGGAAAATGTATGTATATGTTATCATTGATGAATGATAAATGCACATTATGTTTGACTAATCATTCTTATTCTTCCTTTCATGGAGAGACTTCATGAAAGTGACTGCTGACTGATATGAGCTGTTCCAGTTCCAAGGCCAAAGCTTGCAAAACATTGATTTAGCTATGCTTGTTTAAACTATGATTGTGAAACTCATACAATGTCAAAGTAACTGTGACATTAAATGTCACTATCGATTATACTTTTGCTGACGTACAAATGAGCTGTCGAAACATGTGACGTTTGTGAATAAAACTCATTGAATTGTCAGAGATGCAGGTGGTCGCCTGTTGAGCGCACCTCACCTCACCTTTACTTGCAAGGATTCCCTTGCAAGTAAAACTAAAAAAACTGTTTGTGGTCTTCTTTGTGCTGTGTGCTTACTTAATTACAGAATAAGGGGTTTTCAAACCCAACAGGGTCTAAAATTAAGTTACCTTGTTCATCTGTTACTTGCGGGATAAGACAGGATGCGGCCTGGCGTTTTAGTTGGTGAGCAAGTAGACGACTAGATTTATCCCCATATTCATAACAGTTTCTGCGGGTGTTCAGTAAAAGTTGCTCCGTATGTTTCGTAGTTAGGATGTTCAGTTTAGCTTGCAAATCCACCCGTTTCTTATGTAATTCAGCTTTAGGTGACTCTGAATAGAGCTGGTCAAGCCTACTTATTGAGTTAGTCCGATATCACCCTTGAATGTTACTTATTGCTAAATGCGTGAAATAATTTGCCCCCTAAGGTAAGCTTTAAGTGATTCCCAAAGTAGGGAATATGAGATCCCATCTGTTTTATTGATGCTGATGTAAACATCTATATTGGTTGCCAAAAATTTGCAAGTCTTCAACCGCCAGTAAAAGAGGGTCTAGTTTCCACATTGGACATTGCTTTATATTCAGAGCGAACAACAGGGGCATGATCAGAAATAACAATAGCTAAGTAGTCAACAGATTTAATTGAAGGAATGAATGCACTGTCAAGGAAGAAATAATCTATGCGAGAGAAGGAGCGGTAAACCGGGGAGAAAAAAGAGAACCGTTTCAAATTTATGAAGTTGCCATGGATCTATACAACCACTCTGAATGCTGACCATGCCCTTGCCATGCCTGACGAAGACGATTTGTTGGGACATGATCTGTCTAATGCAGGGTTGATAGCACAATTCAAGTCACCTCCCAAAATTAGTTTATGAGTATCCAGGTTTGGTAGCGAGGTTAGAAGTTTATTAACAAAATCAGTATTGTCCCAGTTTGGGGCATACACATTTAACAGAAGAACTGGTTTGAAAAAGACTACCGCATATTATGATAAAGCGGCCATAAGTACGGTGTCCATTTTAGGACATCCTCAGATCTCAGACTCAGGTGTCATCCTCAGAAAAACCTCCGTCATCCTCAGGAAAACCTCCGTCATCCTCAGGAAAACCTCCGTCATCCTCAGGAAAACCTCCGTCATCCTCAGGAAAACCTCCGTCATCCTCAGGAAAACCTCCGTCATCCTCAGAAAAACCTCCGTCATCCTCAGGAAAACCTCCGTCATCCTCAGGAAAACCTCCGTCATCCTCAGGAAAACCTCTGTCATCCTCAGGAAAACATCCGTCATCCTCAGGAAAACCTCTGTCATCCTCAGGAAAACCTCTGTCATCCTCAGGAAAACCTCTGTCATCCTCAGGAAAACCTCTGTCATCCTCAGGAAAACCTCCGTCATCCTCAGAAAAACCTCCGTCATCCTCAGGAAAACCTCTGTCATCCTCAGGAAAACCTCTGTCATCCTCAGGAAAACATCCGTCATCCTCAGGAAAACCTCTGTCATCCTCAGAAAAAACGGCCTCATCCTCAGAAAAAACGGCCTCATGGTCAGTACCGATCCGTTCCGCCTGCCCGATCCGTTCTGCGCATGTGCATAAGATCTGCGCATGCGCAGAAACTCGTACTCTTACGACCCTACCCGATCGGTTCTACGCATGCGCGATTGCCGGTCCGTTCTGCGCATGTGCATAATTGCGTAGCAAAAAAACACTTGACGGCAATTTTTCTTTTTATAAAGATATTTAAATTAAGACTTGTTGTCACCGATACAAAACCGCTAGCGACGTCATTGTTGTGTTCATGTTGATAGTTTTACTGGTAATACTTCGTCTTGACCATAGACCATTAATTAATTATTAATATACCTGTCTATGGTCTTGACTAATAAAGTAAGTGTCCTTTCAAAGACGAGACGACAGCTCTTCCAGAAACTACTGCTGTATACCACTATAGTAGCTACATGCTAACGGCAGTAAACGTGTCATCTTGTCGGCCATTGTTGTTAAATTCACCCCAATTCTGGGTCTCATTCCTACTGAAACATGTCCGATTGGGTCGTGTTTGGTTCAGAAGCCTTTATCTGAGATTTCTGACGTTAGAAAGTGCTGCTTCGTTCCACTACAATCTAACGTTAGCATACTCCTAGCGGCTAACTATTATGTAGCATGCTAACGCGACATAGCTAGCTGTTATCTTGGCCAATGATGGTAATTTCTCCCAAAATTCCGGTCACTTTGCTGGGACATGGGACATTGTGTAGTATTTGGTTTAGAAGCCTTTATTGGTGATTGTGATCCGTGAAAGATCACCACCGTTAGCCAAGATTACAGCTGTGTTGCGTTAGCATGCAGCTACATAATAGTTAGTTAGGAGCAAGCTGGGCTCTCACAGAGATCTCATTTGTAGCCCTGTTTTACCTTATATTCTTATAAAAGTACAAACACATGAAGTGAGGTGTATACACATGATTACGCTTTATTTAAAGCATGATTAACCTGAAGCATGACGGAGCAAGGCTCCTAGCTCAGGCTAGCTAGCGTTAGCAAATTACCTTCAAAGTTGCAAAGAAATTAAGCAACGTAGCTAAGTCTTTGTTTAATTTGCTACGTGTCGTACTGGATGCCCGGACAACCCTCCGTATATCATTAACAGATACTTTAGGCAACTCCAGCAAACAACTTGTACTGTCAATGTCTAATGTTTTCTTCCAGCAACCGGCGGAATGTTTCGTAAAGATTTAATAAAGTTTAAAGGTAGTGTCGTAAAAGCATGGGCTTCTAAGCATGCGCAGATTTATGCACATGCGCAGAACGGACCGGCAATCGCGCATGCGTAGAACCGATCGGGTAGGGTCGTAACAGTATGAGTTTCTGCGCATGCGCATATTTTATGCACATGCGCAGAACGGATCGGGTACTGACCTGACACCTGAGAACATGAGGCCGTTTTTTCTGAGGATGACAGAGGTTTTCCTGAGGATGACGGATGTTTTCCTGAGGATGACAGAGGTTTTCCTGAGGATGACGGATGTTTTCCTGAGGATGACAGAGGTTTTCCTGAGGATGACAGAGGTTTTCCTGAGGATGACGGAGGTTTTTCTGAGGATGACGGAGGTTTTCCTGAGGATGACGGATGTTTTCCTGAGGATGACGGAGGTTTTTCTGAGGATGACGGAGGTTTTCCTGAGGATGACGGAGGTTTTTCTGAGGATGACGGAGGTTTTCCTGAGGATGACGGAGGTTTTTCTGAGGATGACGGAGGTTTTCCTGAGGATGACGGAGGTTTTCCTGAGGATGACGGAGGTTTTCCTGAGGATGACGGAGGTTTTTCTGAGGATGACGGAGGTTTTCCTGAGGATGACAGAGGTTTTCCTGAGGATGACGGATGTTTTCCTGAGGATGACAGAGGTTTTCCTGAGGATGACAGAGGTTTTCCTGAGGATGACAGAGGTTTTCCTGAGGATGACGGAGGTTTTTCTGAGGATGACGGAGGTTTTTCTGAGGATGACACCTGAGTCTGACAGAGGTTTTTCTGAGGATGACACCTGAGTCTGAGATCTGAGGATGTCCTAAAATGGACACCGTACATAAGGGTCAGTGATGACCTCCTGTTGGTGTAAACTGAACCTTCTTATTAATGAGAATGGCAACCCCTTTCGAACTACCATTATGTCTAGAGTTATAGACATGGCTGATCCAAACTTTACGCAAACGACCTTTCAAATGTAATGTGTCTCTTGTAAAAACAAAATATCAGCATTGATAGATTTAAGGTGGGATAGTAGTGATTCACAGGTAAAAACTATACACTTGTGATCCAATACAGTCATGTCCAATAGGTCCACAGAAGTTATATTTACAGCCAGGGTAAATACAAGGTCCAATGTATGAACACGGTTTTGTGTTTGTCCACACATGGAAAGTTAAAAGAGGTGGTGATGTTTAAAAAATCAAAAGCATTAGTGAAATCATCAACATGGATGTTAAAATCCCCACAGAGAACAACTCTGTCAAAATACAAATTCTGGGAGTTCTCTTAAAAAACTGCCAGTTGGTTTTGGGGGGCAATAAATTACTGCAAATATGATGGTATGGAGGTAGAGTCCTGCACGGGCCAAAGACTCCAGCCCTAACCCGGCCCGTTGTGTTTAAGCCCTACCCGACCCCAGCCCGACAACGCCTGCAATTTTTTTTCAGCCCGAACCCCACCGGAGCTGAGACCAACATCAATCACTTTTAAGCTCTCTCCGACGCCGACCGTCTCTCTCTCTTTCTTTCTTTCTTTCTTTCTTTCTTTCTTTCTTTCTTTCTTTCTTTCTTTCTTTCTTTCTTTCTCTCTCTCTCTCTCTCTCTCTCTCTCTCTCTCACTCTCTCTCACTCTCTCTCTCTCACTCACTCTCACTCTAACACACACACACGCAGGCACACACACGTCACACACTACTAAGAGGTAAACTTTTAGTATAGGCCTGAAACATCATGCCCAAAAATATTGGACAAACTATCCAATACACAGAAGCATAAACATGAAGGGAGACTATAGTGCTACGGAACTGTGTGTGTAGGGTAGGCTGCTACATACAGTGGTCATCATAGTTTATTCATGAGAACTGTGAAGAAAAAGAACAGCATCCACTGTTGAAGGCTTCAGAGATGTCCTCCTCTCCTCCAGCGTCCTCCCTGCTGTGCTGAAAATGGGTTCGCTGCTACTGCTGCTTGCAGGTATGCTCAACACATGACGGGCGAGTCTTGACAACAAAGGAATGGTCTTTGCGTGTTGACTCCACCAACCCAGCAAATCTCGATCCATTACCAATTGGTTTATTCTCTCTCGTCGTGATCAAATCGAAACTTTTCCAAAATACAGCTTTTCCCGAGGTATTCTGAACTTTTATCAACTCCCCACGATCCAACTTCTCCTTGATGCCCTGCATGGTCAACTGTCAGTGTCACCTGTTTAATGCATGTGAGTGACGCGCGTGCGTGTTGCGTTTGTGTTACTATCTTAGGCGATGTATAATATTTATTTACACTTTGTGGCGTGTGCTCTGCTGCAGTATATTATGGGCACAATGAGGAGAGAAGCTAAAATAAGCCCGAGTCCGACCCGAGCCCGATCTGTAAAAAAAAAAAAAAAGAAACGGCCCGAGCCCGGCCCGAATGGGCTTAGCCCGACGGGGCTTGCAGGGCTCTAGATGGAGGCTGCCGAGTTTAAAAGTGAGAATTCATCACAGGGTACTTTATGGTTTTTCTTCTAGACGAGGCCAATTATTGGTTATTGGTTTTGCAACCAAGATTCAGTCAAAAACATAAAATCTAAGTTTGCAGATGAAATAAAATCATTTAAAATAAAACTCTTACTGGACAAAGATCTCACATTGAAGAGTGCCATTTAAAGTATATTTGTGTGGGGGGGCTGAGGTAGAGCGCTCTAATCTTTACAATATTATTAATATTTTTATGGGGGATGCACGTGTTTGGGTTGACCAACCTATGCGTTATGATTACAGGAATATCAGAACTATGTGAAACAGCACTGGAAAGTGTCGGCTTCATGCGCCTGAGGGAGGAGCTAGCTGAGCTGAGCGAGATGGAGCGTATCTGTGGCAGTGAAGAAGAGTTACATTCAGTGACCAATGGTGTGTCCAGGTGTGCTACAGGAGTGATTTGTTATGTGGGTTTGGCGGTGGACATAGCATGAAGTATGTTAGCAGCTAGGGCACAGGTACCTATGGACTGGGGGGAATACCATCTCTGTTAAAAAAATAATGCATGCTCCCAGAAAAGATTACAATTATCAATTAGGACTGCATTGTGTGAGGACTTCTCTAGTAGATTAGTGTTAGGTATCCAGCTCTGCGGCTCAGAACTGTTGTTACCCCTTGTTTTTTTAGGCTTACTCAATTAGCTTCAGCCTGGCTCATAGCTGGTAACTGGCTTTTAGTCCAGCAACTCTGTGGTGAAGAATGGTCAGGACACGTCATGACGCATTGCAGTTTTTTTTTTTACAACTGCGTACACAAAACATCTTTACATGTCACAGGATTTTTGAAACCTCTCATTTAGGAGCAAAACAGCACACCAAATCTCCAAAACCATAAGCTATTTCAGTTTTCAATTGCATAAAAAACTGTTTTCAAAACACAACACACAATTATCTAAGACACAAAAATCTAACAAGAAGTGACTTGCTTTCCTTTTCCTAATACAACCAATCAAAATGCTACACTCCTCATGTACAAACACTAATTGCTTAACTGAACACTCACTAATTTCTGCTTTATTATAGGACTATAGATAGGTCAGATCAGATCAGATTTGTTTTGAACAATGGATGCCAACAATAGACAGAGAGCAAGGAGAGTAGGAGGGAGAGGCAGGGGACAACTAGGACAAGTTCAAGGAGGAAGGAAACAGAGGAGTTTGAGTTGGAAGAGGACCAGTTGGAAGAGGACAAAGTCAAAGCTGATGAGGTCAGGGCCCCTCCACACACACACACACACACTCACTCTAACAGCAGGCCCTGACAGGATGAGGACAGAGTAAAGGTACTAAAATTTCCACACTTTTAAAAACTTTTTTTCCCCACTTTTTGAAAACACCATACATATTTCATAAGGAAGACAGTCGGAGTTAACCTCCCGTAACGTTAGCTCGTAGCTAAACCAAGAAGCAAGCTAACGGTAACATTAGATGGTCAATGCTGAGCTAACGTTAAACATGTTTACTGACCTGTCAGGATGCGTTTTCAGATGTCTGATAAAATTAGATGTGGTTGAGCCAGAATCTTTCATCTTGAGACCGCATATTTTGCATTGAGCGCTTCTTTGGTTTGGGCCGTCGTTTTGGAAGTTTTTAAACCCAAAGCTTATGATGAATGGCACAGCAGCGGCCGGTGCAGTCAACATGTGTGTTCTCTGTCCTCTAATGTGTGGCCGCGTGCAACAGATATGTAGTACGGTACGTCGTGGGCAGGATATAGGTAACGGAGGGAGCGGAATAACAGCGAGCTCATCAGACGTTTCCTAAAAATAAACATTGTTCACGAGTCCCGCAGCTCGAGTCCGAGTCGAGTCTGAAGTCTTTCGAGGACGAGTCTGAAGTAGAGTCTGAAGTCACTGTGTGTGCGACTTAAGTCACATTCGAGTCCGAGTCTCAAACTTGAGTCCCCATCTCTGGTAAGCAGTTGTAAAAAACTATAATCAGGTGCTTTATTTCGCCTTTGCAGCGAAAATAAAACACTGACTACTATAGCTTCACTCACTACCCATGGAAAGCATGCTCTTCACTGTGTCTGGGGCACCTGCTTTGTAAGGTGACGCTGTTTCATTGGGGATGTTACAGTAATTTCTATTATTTATTGTTATTATGCTGAATTATAATACTGATGTTTATATTCTACTTGCAGCTGAATGTTTCTAGGTTTCAGTTATGGGAAATTTAGATTAGTGAGACTAGAATATTTAATATCAAAACGAGGAAGTTTAGTTAAGATTAACTGTAGGGTCAGTAAATTGGATGGGAGGGACTACCAAACTTGTGAACACGGCCCCTCCTGACTGAGGACCCTTAAAAAAGCTGGACACGCAAAAACTTTCTCTCTTATACTTTTTCCTCTTCAGGATGATCTCCTAACCTAAGAGACATTTCTCTCTCTATTCTCCTCTTCCTCTTTCCTTCTTCTGTAACGCAAGCTTGCCGTTGACTTAACGGATCCATTAAGGTCGGACTAAGCGCTGAAGTAGCTTGCAAAAGACTGAGAAACTTGTTCATGATTCAACAAGGACATCCTGCTAACCGCTCCCGACTAGCAAAAGTCAGAGCTGATTGAAGAACCAGTGCAAACACACGGTTATCATCTGCCCCAACCAAAGCTCGCCTGCTGCCGCAGAGAGAGACAGACACAGCCCCGCCGTGGGAGACAACCAGCTGATGAAACCAAGTTCTGACTGTCTTCATCTAACCATCCATCCATTTCAGTAGGTCAGAACTTTCCTTTGCCTGTGAACCGGGTTTGATGCTTTAGGTTGTGTAGAGAAGATATAGCAATAGGGCCTTCAGACGTTAATCTCTCATAGACAAGCTCCTGCCAATTTGTCTCATTCTGCATATAGGTTGCTTCATTCATGGTTTGCCATTGTGTTAATTCTGTGTTAGTTACAATTCATTCCTTTCTTTCATTCATTTATGCTTATTCTAATTTAGTAGTGCATTTTCTTAGGTAAATAACTCCTTCATTTATAAAGAACTTGACTATGTGAGTTTGTGAATGTGAAGTATTAATAAGCCTCTGTTCACTGAGATATGATCTCCATTCTCTGTAGCAAGACCTCCGAATTATGAGACTGGAAGGCATGGTTATCCTATGATATATTAAAAATGAGTTCATGTCAATTAATTAAGTACCCATATACGCTACAACTACGTCACATACACACGTTGCCCACATGGCCGCCTGTCTTAAAATGGAAGGGTTGGCCGGTAACATGTTTTCCTTTTGTATCAAGCAGCAAAAACGTAGCATTTACATCTCTTGTCCTGCGACAACTATTCCTATTACTATTGCACATGTGCACATTGCGATGTTGATGCTAAAACAAAACATATTGCAGCCCTAGCTCATGTTATTATATTGTGTAAACCGTTAACTTCATTTAATATACCGTCGCTGCGTCTGGAGGTTAGCAATTGTGATTGGTTTAAAGAAATGCAGACAACCCAGAGCATTTTTTCTCCTATACTGGAATGTATGTGTGGTGAAGCCAGACCTTATTCCACAGCACTGTGGAGATCGGGCTGGCGATGCGAGACTACTAAGGTCTGGAGTGTTACCTGCTGCATGCGTAGCGACTCCAGCTCTCTCTCCAGTCTAGTACGGAGTCGATGCTCGAGTTGTTCTCTCTTCTCACAGGCTGCCTGAAGCTGAGCTAGAGCCTGCTGCATCCTCTCCACCTTCTCAACGTAAACCTGCTTCTTCTTCAGCTGCACAGAAATAGAGAGACAGCAATCATTACATTATGGTAACTCTGCTATGCTAATTCACCTTAACACAGCCAACTCCACATATCAAACATATTAGGGTCTTGGTCTGCAATCTCCTGCTGTCTGTGATGTTATTTGATAGTTCAAGACTATCAACGTCCAGGACAGAGAAACTGCAAAATCTTCATGAGTCATAGTGGATTAGCAGGAATTGCTGTCAAACATTTAGAATGCTTGTTTTCTACTTTGATATGTTCCCTTTGTTGACTAAATATGGCCAAATACATGTTTCAGTGTAGCAAATAACCACAAGGGCACCAAGACAACAACAAATAAAGATCAGACTTCTAGTACCAATCCTTTAGAGGATGACATACAAGAGATAACATTACAGAAATCTTGTGAAAAATTAAGTTTTACTTCAGTAAGAAAAAATTAATTCAGCTGAAAAATAAAACTAATTTGTACTTAAAGGGTGATTTTGGCATTTGGTATAATAACAATCTGAACCTGTCAATGGCGATAACAACAACATTGACGGTGCACATTTGGACCAAAGTCAGTATATAAAATGGACCGACAGATCCCGTTGCTCTGGACGGAGACGAGTGAAGTCTATTAGAAGCACTTTTCAGTTAGGCTCGAGCGTTACTGCTCACCTGCAAACTGAGCTTGCCGACGTAGATGTGACGTGAGCAACGTGTCTGAACGTTGTTAGTCTTCTGGTAGCTGTGCCAAGAGAAATCTCAATCATTCCCAATCTTGCAGAGACGGAGAGCGTAGGCACAGGCTAATTATTGCTAACTAAAATGCTAGTTAATATTAGTAATTTAACTAAACAGCTAATGTACGTCGAAACTGCCTGCGAGCTTCTCTTGTACTATACGGTAATTCCTCTACTATGCCACAGTAGGTCGCTTGGTTATGACACAATCGTTAGCCTATTTTTATAAAAACGTCTGCTACGGAGCCATAACGTGAGGTACAAGGTAATGGAGCCTTTTATACATTGTCGTGTATCTTTAGAAATAAACAATGGGCAAATAAAGTCTTTAAACGCTTCAGATGTAAAGTTATTCACTGTCAAAGTGACGCCAAAATGAATGGCAGTCAATGGGATGTTAACGGCGGGTGAGAGTCTGGTAGCATTAAAATGGCGCCATAGGAAGCTTCACTCTGTGGAGAGAAGCCTGCCCCCTTGATTTGGACCAATTTCAAAGATTGTTGTCATTAGTCACTTAGTCACCAATGCATGGGGAAATATAGTCCAGGTTACCGTTAGATGTTGTTTAAAAACAAGTTACCTTGTTAACCATTTCTGCATAATTCAACCACACATTTGCAGACTAGAGCTTATCACAGATGCATTGTAAAAAAAATAAAAATGAATCAGCTCAAACAGCAGCAAACATAGAAATGTGTACTGTTGTTTTAAAATAACATTAACTATGCTGTACATGTTGACACACAAGATATGTTTCAAAGTGTACAGCATTTTATCCAAAAAGGAATAGAATTATTGCTGCAGCAATCAAAGGGCCCTCGCCCCTCCCAGCACAGGGACAACAGACGGGACACCAGATGCCGCAGTTGTGGATTTCCTAACAATCTGACCCTGTGTACCTGAGATATGCAGAGTACACACCACACGAGAATCAAGCAGATTTTGAGCCAGATTCTCCCCTCCATACAATTGTTGTTAGAGCCCTGATTTTTTGATGATTCTAAAGATTATCTTGCCAGAATTTCCTGTGGTGTGAGGTATTTTACGAACGCTTTTACGTCCCCCGATCTGCTCAGAAATACATCCTGGCCACACAGATTTCAAATCACAAATATTAAACATTTTCAATATTTACAATCTGATATCCTGTTGTATGTGAGGAACTCTGCAGTTCATATGGAGCTCATATTGCTAATCAGTTGATCACGAAGGAAGAGAGAGGGTGGAGGAAACTGGGAGTGCTTACAGCTACATTGCCAACACAGCATTAGTTAGCTCCATGGTTGGCTTACATTCACCGTGACAATCTGGCTTCCGGGGAAGAGTGGTGCTCATCATTAAACGTGCTGACCGGGACGGCGGCGTTATCAGCAGGTAACCTCCATATGAGCACTGATCTCCCTCAGAAGTCCACCCGAGCAGCCCATTTTTTCCTTCACTGCCAGGTTTGTATACTCTAAAGTCACATTTGATCGCACAAGATTTCCAGTTATGAGATTCGGGAGACTCTGGCTGTTTGTTAATGTAATCTGTTAGTATGTGGTGTGCTGTTCTGGCCAAATTGTTGCACTATAGGAACAAAACTGTTCAATGGATCATTACATGCCATTATGTGTGTGGTCTCTCACATTTTCAACATCTGATAAGATAAAACAAAATCTTTTAGCGTGGGCCAGGCATGAGACATTATTTCCAGGGTAAAGTGTGTGGCAGTGGAAATGTCATAGTGCAAATTTTGTAAAACTTAATTCCACTATGTGGTGCTAGAGAACACACACTAATTATACACTCACCTAAAGGATTATTAGGAACACCTGTTAAATTTCTTCTTAATGCAATTATTTAATCAACCAATCACATGGCGGCTGCTTCAGTGCATTTAGGGGTGTGGTCCAGACAATCTCCTGAACTCCAAACTGAATGTCAGAATGGGAAAGAAAGGTGATCTAAGCAACTTTGAGTGTGACATGGTTGTTGGTGCCAGACGGGCTGGTCTGAGTACTTCACAATCTGCTCAGTTACTGGGATCTTCACGCACAACCATGTCTAGGGTTTACAAAGAAAGGAAAAACATCCAGTATGCTGCAGTCCTGGGGGGCGAAAATGCCTTGTTGATGCTAGAGGTCAGAGGAGAATGGGCCGAGTGATTCAAGCTGATAGAAGATCAACTTTGACTCAAATAACCACTCGTTACAACCGAGGTATGCATTAAAGCATTTGTGAAGCCGCAACACGCACAACCTCGAGGCGGATGGGCTACACCAACAGAAGATAAAAATAGGAAAATGAGGCTACAATTTGCACGAGCTCACCAAAATTAGACAGTCGAAGACTGGAAAAATGTTGCCTGGTCTGATGAGTCTCGATTTCTGTTGAGACATTCTGATGGTAGAGTCAGAATTTGGCGTTTAACAGAATGAGAACATGGATCCGTCGTGCCTTGTTACCACTGTGCAGGCTGGTGGCGGTGGTTGCGTAATGGTGTGGGGAATCCCTTTCGCCTTCAGAACTGCCTTCATTCTTTGTGTCATTGATTCAACAATGTGCTGGAAGAATTCTTTAGAAATGTTGGCCCATATTGACAGGATAGGGTCAAACACGGTATTAGTATGGTGTTCCTAATAATCCTTTAGGTGAGTGTATGTAATGTTGCTGTATATCATGTGTAGATCACACAATGTAAATTGTCACATAAGGCTGATTTCCTGTTGTCAGTAGATGGTGCTATGACTTTGATTCAATATGGGTGTGTAGATGTCTTCAGGCCTGAACTCTTATCAAGAATGGGGAATTTGGGTTTCATTAGTCAAATTTGTACAGTATGTCTTAGCACTACAGAATACGGAAGCCGAGAATGGCCATGGATTTTTTTATTTTTTTTATGCACGGTTATATCGTGATAACGACTTATTAATTCGTTATCTTGATATAACAAAGTTTGTTTTCTCAAGATTTTTTTAACGGCCATGGATTTTTATTTTTTTATGCACGGTTATCTCGGGTGGTGCGGGTAAATTGGGAACATCTGGAGGAAGCTCCTGTCCGACAGACCTTCAACTCACACCTTCGGCGGAGCTTTTCATGCATCCCTGTGGAGGCTGGGGGCATTGAACCTGAGTGGACAATGTTCAAAGTTTCCATTGCTGAAGCTGCGGCAGGGAGCTGTGGTCTTAGGGTCTTAGGTGCCTCAAGGGGCGGTAACCCTCGAACACCGTGGTGGACACCGGTGGTCAGGGAAGCCGTCCGACTGAAGAAGGAGTCTTTCCGGAATATGTTATCCCAGAGGACTGCGGAGGCAGTTGCAAGGTACCGAAGGGCCCGAAGGACTGCAGCCTCTGTCGTGAAAGAGGCAAAGCAGCGGGTGTGGGAGAAGTTCGGAGAAGACATGGAGAAGGACTTTCGGTCGGCACCAAGGCGCTTCTGGAAAACCGTCCGCCACCTCAGAAGGGGGAAGCGGGGAACCATCCAAGCTGTGTACAGTAAGGGTGGGACGTTGTTGACCTCAACTGAGGAGGTAATAGGGCGGTGGAAAGAGCACTTTGAGGAACTCCTAAATCCAGCTGATGCGCCCTCTTTGTTAGAGGCAGAGCTGGAGGATGACGGGGGATTGTCGTCAATTTCCCTGGTGGAGGTCACTGAGGTAGTCAAACAACTCCACAGTGGCAAAGCCCCAGGGATTGATGAGATCCGTCCAGAAATGCTGAAAGCTCTGGGTGTGGAGGGGCTGTCTTGGTTGACACGCCTACTCAACATTGCATGGAAGTCTGGGACAGTGCCAAAGGAGTGGCAGACCGGGGTGGTGGTTCCCCTGTTCAAAAAGGGGGACCAGAGGGTGTGTACCAATTACAGGGGTATCACACTTCTCAGCCTCCCTGGTAAAGTCTACTCCAAGGTGCTGGAAAGGAGGGTTCGGCCGATAGTCGAACCTCAGGTTGAAGAGGAACAATGCGGATTCCGTCCTGGTCGTGGAACAACGGATCAGCTCTTTACTCTAGCAAGGATCCTGGAGGGAGCCTGGGAGTATGCCCATCCAGTCTACATGTGTTTTGTGGATCTGGAGAAGGCATATGACCGGGTCCCCCGGGAGACATTGTGGGAGGTGCTGCGGGAGTATGGGGTGAGGGGGTCCCTTCTCAGGGCCATCCAATCTCTGTATGACCAAAGCGAGAGCTGTGTCCGGGTTCTCGGCAGTAAGTCGGACATGTTCCAGGTGAGGGTTGGCCTCAGCCAGGGCTGCGCTTTGTCACCAATCCTGTTCGTAGTATTTATGGACAGGATATCGAGGCGTAGTCGTGGTAGGGAGGGGTTGCAGTTCGGTGGGCTGGGGATCTCATCGCTGCTCTTTGCAGATGATGTGGTCCTGATGGCATCATCGGCCTGTGACCTTCAGCACTCACTGGATCGGTTTGCAGCCGAGTGTGAAGCGGCTGGGATGAGGATCAGCACCTCTAAATCTGAGGCCATGGTTCTCAGCAGGAAACCGATGGAGTGTCTTCTCCATGTAGGGAATGAGTCCTTACCCCAAGTGAAGGAGTTTAAGTACCTTGGGGTCTTGTTCGCGAGTGAGGGGACAATGGAGCGGGAGATTGGTCGGAGAATCGGCGCAGCGGGGGCGGTATTACATTCAGTTTATCGCACCGTTGTGACGAAAAGAGAGCTGAGCCAGAAGGCAAAGCTCTCGATCTACCGGTCGGTTTTCGTTCCTACCCTCACCTATGGTCATGAAGGCTGGGTCATGACTGAAAGAACGAGATCCAGGGTACAAGCGGCCGAAATGGGTTTCCTCAGGAGGGTGGCTGGCGTCTCCCTTAGAGATAGGGTGAGAAGCTCAGTCATCCGTGAGGAGCTCGGAGTAGAGTCGCTGCTCCTTCACGTCGAAAGGAGCCAGTTGAGGTGGTTCGGGCATCTGGTAAGGATGCCCCCTGGGCGCCTCCCTAGGGAGGTGTTCCAGGCACGTCCAGCTGGGAGGAGGCCTCGGGGAAGACCCAGGACTAGGTGGAGGGATTACATCTCCAACCTGGCCTGGGAACGCCTCGGGATCCCCCAGTCAGAATTGGTTAATGTGGCTCGGGAAAGGGAAGTTTGGGGTCCCCTACTGGAGCTGCTCCCCCGCGACCCGACCACGGATAAGCGGACGACGATGGATGGATGGATGGACGGTTATCTCGTGATAACGACTTATTAATTCGTGGAAAAATCCCACTAAAACAGCCTTCAATTTAACCCGGAGAAGAGGAGGGAGAAATGGCAGACCTCTATCCGCTCATGGAGCTCCTTCCTCAGGTTAAATGGAAGGGTGTCGTGGTGGGATTTTTCCCAAGTATTTGACTGGAGAAGAGGAGGGAGAAACGGCAGGTTTCTATCCGCTTATGGAGCCCCATTCCCCGGGTTAAATGGAAGTGTGTCTTAGGCAAAAAAACAAAAAAACAAAACAACAACATTAAAAAGAAATCTCAAGAAAACAAAAAAGATTCTTGAGAAAACAAACTGTTATATCGAGATAACGAATTAATAAATCGTTATCACGAGATAACAGTGCATGAAAAAAAAAATATCAATGGCCGTTCTCGGCTTCCGTAACAGAAAACACCCTGTTAACCAACTTTGACCAGGCGGAGCTATGGGCAGGCCTGGACGGGCCTGGGCCCGCCCACATTCACAGCTGGCCCACCCAATCAGAAATTCAAAGTTTAGTGTGTTGGTGTGTTTTCATTCCACATTGACAGCTGGCCCGCCCGACCCTTCCCTAAGCCCCGCCCGACCCTTCCCTAAGCCCCACCCTCCATAGTTACTGTTGCTACGCCTGACAAGCTTTTCGCCTGGCACGTCTATTACAGTATGTATGCACCGGTTTTCATTGGTCAATGCAACATCAATGTAGCACTATTGCAATCGGGCGCTAAACAACTTGCTATCACTCAGTTTTTTTTAAAAAGCCTTGTATTGAGAAAAATAATGATTTGGAGGACCAGTCTGGGGATTGTAATGTAACAACTGCTGGCTCTGAGAATGGAGCGGAGATGAACTCCGAACAAACACCCTCCACTGATGCTTCCCAGCTTAATTGATGGGAATAAAGAAGCTTCAACGCCAAGTGGTATGAAAGGTTCAACTAGATTGAATATAGCCAGTTGAAAAACTTGATTTTTTGTGAAGCCTGTAGGCATTTTCCTGAACAGCACACTGAGGCAACTTTTACTAAAGAGGGTTTCAAAACTTGGAAACTATGGGGCAGGTCTGTGAGAAGCATCAGGCCAGCAAGGTGCATGCTTCTGCACTTGTAAAATTACTCTCCTACTAACAAAGTCATGCGCACCAAGGCAGCGGTACTGTATTAAATCGAATGCACGGAGATTCCATTTTGTTCACTTAACATAATCGACAGCACGTCAAAGTTGTGCTGGATATTGTCATGCAGTGTGCCAAAATGAGATACCCCTTTTTTTCAAGATGATTCAGATGGTGACTTTGACAAAGTGCTGAGATTGACGGAGGAGTTGATGGATAAATACGAGATGGCAGCATGCTGGTATGTGATAATGTCTCGTGAGCGAAAGCTGCCTGCAAAGTTCAGTCGGTCTATTGTCACCACAACATTGGGAAAAACATCTGCTATCAAGAACCATGGTGATCTGAGGGCACTCTGGAACTGCATTCTGGACAACCAGATGGCTGAATTGAACAGCCGATTTAAAGACAACACCTACGGAATAATGCGAGCTTCAGCTGCTCTCATCCCAGGATCCCTCACTTTTGGCACACAAGAACTGCTAAAATCTCCATGCAGCTTGTATGGGATAACAGTCAGTGATGCGGAATTTGCCTTTTTTACCCAATTCATCAAGGTCAAAGCTGACAAAGACAAAATCCCCTCACTAATTGAATTGCTGGATGCCTGCGCTGCTGATATTTTCCCCGGGATGAACTGTCTGTTAAGGGCCCTCATCACACTACCCATGACGTCCTGCAGTGTTGAAAGACTTTTCTCCGCTACACACAGGATCAACACTCGCTTGAGAGCATCAATGGTGACTGAACGCTTGAACAATTTGTCCCTGTTGTCTTTCGAAAGACAACTGACAGAAACACTGGATTATGACGAGATAATCAGCATCTTTAATTCAAAAGCCAGGCGACTCCGCCTTGTGTAGCTGGGTAAGGTGCCATGGTTGTCTTTACATGTAGTAACTGGTGACAGCAGTTAACATGTAATTCCTTTAAATGTGCACTGAATGGAGTGGTCTGTTGTTGTTATTTGTTAGAGCTACGTGCTTTCTAATTGTGTTGTGGTTAATTGAGCTGGGAAGAAGCGCAATCTGTCCGCCTACGCATTCCTGGTGTTTTACGCACGACTCCAGCGCAGAACATGACGTGGAGAAATAGCCCTCCGAACACTTTGCACAAACAGTGTAAGACATTTCCCTGTTCATAGTTTACAATGCTTACAAAAGTCATTGGAAATTGGGGGCGTGTTCCTTCAAAATCAGTTAATTTCAAACAGTTCCAGTGCTTTTTAGGACTGTGTCAATGACATTTGGATATGAATTGGTTTGGGTGAGATTTTGTTATTAGTGGTGCAGACAGCTGTATGTAATGTAGAAGTAGAAATCCACGAAGTGCCTGTAAACGCTGCTGAAATACGCGCAAAACTTGGCTCTCCTGAGCCACAACAGTATTTTAAAACATTATAATGACCCCAAATGCATTGTTGTTTTCTTGATCTGCCCTGTAGGCTACAATGTTGCCTTTTTGTGAATATGTTCCTGGCTCGGTAGGCTTCTGTATTTAGCTCAGTTTTGACAGCAGATGAAATGTAATCTACAAAATAAGTAGACTAATAAACAAATCTTTATAAATACTTGTTTCATGTGTGATGTCCCTTTAGTGGTGCATCTGGATCGGCTATAACGTAATCAATTTTGGTGGAGTGGTGATGAGAAATTTAGGATGGTGGGGGTTGGGGGTTGGGGGTGGATGGTGATACATGAAGTTCAAAACTCTGCACCAAAACTCCTGTAGAGGTTTTCCGTAGGAAATGTAGACCGTGAATTAATCTATAGGCCTGCTCTATAATGAATTCCCCTTTTCTCCTTTAAGCCCTGTGAACAGTTTTTAATTATTCATCAGGCAACTCTGCTGCTCTAGTATAATTTCCTGGATTCATCAAATAAGATGTAGCTAAGATGTAATTGCCCCGAATATTAGGCCTTTTTTCCATACTATTAGCCTACTATTATTATCAAAAATAATCAAAAAAATCATATCATTGAATGACAAACAACATAAACCGCAACCCCACATCGTGCTGTTTTAAACAGGTGTGAGAATCCTGTACAGTAAACAGTAACATCACCGCCTCTATCACTTCAGCAAGAAAGTTTTAAAACACCAAACACAAGTTCTGAACTGGCCAGGACTTTGTCAAACAGCTACATGTTCGCCAAACAACAAAGCACAGTCGATATCTCTCGCTCGTCTCTTTTCTTTCTCTTTATCCCCGTGAAATGAAGCTGCCTTCAGGTGCA
Organism: Gymnocephalus cernua; assembly: GCA_023631565.1. Lineage (NCBI taxonomy): Eukaryota > Metazoa > Chordata > Actinopteri > Perciformes > Percidae > Gymnocephalus > Gymnocephalus cernua. The sequence continues at coordinate 27,702,179 of CM042439.1, read as the reverse complement.
GTAGGAAACGCTGTGTTCTATAAACGATCTGATGTTACTGTGAAATATAAAATCTACTTGTGCTACATTGGGGGGTTAAAGAACACAACAGGACGTCGCACGACTCGTGTCACTGCGCGATGTGAGTCGAGTGGCGATTTGAGTCGTGCATGTGTCACTTTGCGACAAGTGCAGATGTGAGTTGCGCATGCGTCACTTTGCGACAAGTAGCCTACAAGATGCTAACAGCGTGCTAAAACGTTTTTGAAATGACTGCTGGCTACAAGTTAGCAATCAAACATAAGGCTGTCACTTGAGTGGCGTTTTCAGCTAACGTTAGCAATCAAACAATCATAGATAGCTAAAACGTTTTTGAAATGTTTCCATCTTCTGTTATTGTATGTAAAGAGAAAAGTTTATTATTTTATGGATTTCACAAATTTCAGTAAGACACGTTATGCCGTAAACTGTTTAAATCTGAGTATGCGCAACTCACATCTGCACTCGACCAGAGCCGGTCTGACTCGGCTAACATCGGGTATGACACGTTATGCCATAAACCGTTTGAATCTGAGCATGCACGACTCAAATCGCCACTCGACTCACATCGCGCAGTGACAACTTGCACCACCCTGCGGTGCTGGAAAAGGAAGCAGGTGATGTCTTTATATAGGCCTAATTGTATTTTAATGTTATTTTAGAAGTTATTTGTTGTAGCTATGGCTGATACTGGGGCAGGACCATCACAGGAAAGAAGGAAATTAAACGAAGAACAACTAAAAGATGAAAAGGAAAGTGAAAGGCAACGATAATGTGAGTCAAACTCAGTCAGGCTATCAACAGATGGAGACAATTAAGGGATTGTAAATTATTCAAAACCCACCCAGAATTGTCCCTCGGGTAATATGTCTATTTTTTTCCATAAAATAACTTTACAGTGCTATATTAATCTAAGTTATTATTATGTTGGTTGCTACAACAATCTCTTAATGCTTTGGCTCGTGACACAGTGACAGTGATACCCAGTTTAGCTCACAAGACATCCAGGTTAAGTTACCGTATGCAACACCTAAAATGCAACAATGCATCTGTAACATATTCTCTTAATGTAAATGAAGGACTTTCTGTCTGCAAAACATTCATTGAGACTATATGACCTCCTGGTGACGCCAACTCAGTAATATACAGTGGGCAACAACACCGTAAAGAAAATACCTTTACGACAGCAGGTGTGGTAAAAACATTACCACTGTTGTCCAAAGCGGCCTCTAGAATCAACAGAAACCGAAAGTTACATATAGCCACTTTAAGGCGTTTGTACGCCTTAAGACGCATGAAAATGTAAATGTTAAAACAAACTTAATTTGGGTACTACCACACTCATATTCAGAGGGGTGAAACTCTTCAAACAAATTGCAGGAGAATTTAATGTGGTGTGTTTGCCTAAATGCCTACTAGATGGCAGTATTAGAGCACATAAGGCCAGCTGTTGAATTTTGAGAAGACTGGTTGACAGAGAAAGACTGATGTTCTGCAAAAGATTTTAGTGCTGCCAAGAGGTATTTTTAACATATATTTATACTTTACATTGTGATTGTGTACTTTTGTGTGGGCAGAGTGCTGTGCCTCTCACAATGTTGCAGTGACTAAGCAGCATTCTTGCAACTATTTAGCCTATATTTACCATATTTTATTAGTATAATATTAGTATTTGGTATTTTCAAATCCCCATTTTGACCATATGGGGGCTGTAATTTTATTAATATGTTAAGAGACAACAGCACACCAGGGTCTCTCTAATTCACTTTCTCCCTCACCTGATGCTGAGGCTGTGGCGTACACTGGGCTCTTACAATACAGACAATATAATGATGTTGCCTTGACCGTATGTTTTTATTTAATTTTTTATTTAACCTTTATTTATACTCGGAAGGCACTGAGGTTTCCCTCATTTTCAATGACGACGAGTTTACATCAAAAGTCATACACAAAAAAACAATGACAAATAAACATAAGCAAAACTAAAAACAATTGTTGCAATTTAAAGAGCGGAAATTAAACACCAAATGCTTAAAAACAGTAGCATGGGAGTACCTCTAACCTAAGGGGCATCGAAGAAAAAGGCCGTTTTACCAAGATCCAAGCGTGCGCAAGGAACCCTAAGAGTGAGCCAATTGTTGGATCTGGTTTGATAGAAACCAAGATTCTAATGTAATAGGGAGGCGATATACTACACTAATGGCTTTAAAAAAAAAAGTGCCAGTGGTAACTGTGCCTCAAGGAAAGAGAGGACCAGCCAACCTTACTATAGACAACGCAGTGGTGTGTATTATAACTATCACCAGTGATAAATCTAAGTGCGGAATGATAAACAGAGTCTGTTTCAATGTAGATGTAGCTGCATGTCTATAGACTACATCACCATATTCTAATACTGATAAAAATACTGCCTCTACAACTCTCTTCCTACTAAGCAAAGGAAGGCTAGACCGGTTTCTGTATAGAAAGCCTACCTTCTGTCGGAGCTTGGAGACGAGGCAATCAATATGAGTCTTAAATGAGAGTTTCTCATCAAGCCACAGTCCAAGATATTTCTAATCAGTAACTGTCTCTATAGGAGAACCATCAACAGTTAAAATATGAAGTTTTGTAAAATCAACATTTCTAGCTCTTGAAAATAACATAAATTAGTTTTTTTTGCGAGTTATGGACTAGTTTAAGGCAGGGCTCCAGACTATCTTTTTTGCCTTGGTTGCACTGGTGCGCCTAACTTTTTTATTTAGGTGCACCAGCACAAAATTTAGGTGCACCCACATTTTTCACCTTTTTATCATGCTCCATATACAGTACATTCATATATATCATGTAAATGATTTTAAACAAGAATAAGGTGTAGGTAAATATTTTTTTTATTTGAAGCACGATTATACTTTATATAAAAATAAAAATATTTAAACAAAAATAAAAAGAAATGTTTAAAGTGCTTCACTGAGCTGCCAAACTAAAACATTTAAGCAAAACTTTTCAAAATAGTAAGTGCTACTGTTTAAAAGTGCTTCACTGAACTGAGACCTAACATTTCATGGCTCAAAGTCTTATAGCTTAGTTAGTTGTATTCAATAACTTTGTCTGTGTTTTTCGCCATGCGGCGGCCGCAGTAACAGAGTTACCAGCGAAAACACTGGTACAAATACAGGTTTCCCTCTCATGCTTAACAATATAGAGATGGGTTAATAACAATTTAAAATGTAGACAAATGTCAGCAATGTGGACGGGCGCTGTGTCTCTCCATGTTGCACGGGAGCCGTGTGTGACAGTGAGTGAATGGGGGCGGGGCTGCGCGGAGAGTAAGAGGACATATCCAAACACAGTTAAAGGAAAGCTGCAAGTTGTCAGTAGCAGCTTGTGGGGTATCTGCACTACAGTAAAGAATAGTATCATCTGCGTACATATGGGCGAGGCAACCAGTTAAAGAAGATACTAGCTCATTAATACAGATGGTAAAGAGTACAGGACCCAATACAGAGCCTTGTGGGACACGTTTTGTTATGGATAAGAAATCCAAATTGCCAAGTGGTGATTTCACACATTGACACCTAGAAGATAGGTAATTATGAAACCATGCACAAGCACCCGTATCCAAGCCAATATCAGACAACTTTTTTGAAATTAGATTGTGATCGACAGTGTCAAAAGCCTTTGAGAGGTCAACAAAGAGTGCCTCACAGTGCTTCTTCATGTCCAAGGCCGAGACTATGTTATTGGTAACTAGAGTGATAGCAGTGATGGTACTATGGTTGGGTCTGAAACCGGATTGGTGAGGACTAAGAATAGAGTGGCTTGACAGGAAACACTTTTATTGAGAGTTGACTAAGGTTTCAAGTACTTTAGCCAGGCATGGAAGTGTAGAGATCAGACGATAGTTATCCAGATTGTTCCTATCACCCCCCTTGTGCAGTGGAATGATACATGCCGATTTCAGACTAGCGGAAATAAGCCTGAAGAGATGAAAAGATTAAAAATGTAAGTCAATGGCTCACTAATAGTTGGAGCAGCCATTTTTATAAAAAAAAGAGTCCAAGTGATCCTCACCAGTAGATGACTTAGGATCTATAGATTGTAAAGTTCTGAGGGACCTCAGAAGATGTAAATAGCTGAAAGGAGAAATGTGAGACATGGTCCACGGGGGTACTACAATCAGAGACCTTCGAGGGAGGGGGACCAGGAAACAGCTTATCGAATAAATGACCAGCTTCAGAGAAGTGCTTATTAAAGGCAAGGCTAATACCATTTGGATCAGAGATCACACGTCGTTTGCTTTGATGCTGAGGGGCAGAGCACTGGAGGGCCGACTTTTAGTCATGTTAATTGCACCCTAGAATTTTGCGGGATTAGAATAAGAGGTGGTGACTAGATTTAAAAAGTATTCATATTTAGCCTTCTTACAGCTGAAGTACATTTATTTCTGAGTTGTCTAAAGGACAGCCAGTGTTAGGGGTCACCAGTGCGTCTGGCACGGGTCCAATACTATTCCTATTATTGAAGAAGGTAGATAGCTCATGAGTAACCCATGGCACTACCCTATCTTTAATCCTGGTTATTTTGTATGGGGCATGCTTGTTTGCAAAGTAATTAAATGAAGTTACAAAAGAGCCGAGAGCAACCTCAGCGTCATGAAACTGGCCCATATAACTCCAGTCCCAATCTGTTAAATCCCCCAAAAGACTTTCTAACTTTCATCAAACATCAAACTTTCTAAGGTTCCTCTTGGAGACCACCTGAGACGATGTCTTTTTTACCTGCACGTCCCTTACACAGACAATGGGGCAGTGATCGCTGACTCCTAGCTCAAAGACACCGCTAGTAGAATATTTGCCAGCCTTCTTGGTGAAAATTAGGTCTAAGTGTGGATTTGGAGTAATCTTTAGAATTTGGTCTAGTTGACTCTGTAATCAGTTGTGATAAGTTTAGACTGCACATGAGATTTTTAAACTGCACAGAAGCATCACTCAGCCAATTCAGATTTAGGTCACCAAATATAAGTAATTCATCAGCAGAATATTTAGAAAGCATATTCGCATATAGCTATTGAACCACTAGCAATAGTAGGCAAATACAGGGGATTACAATTGGCAACAGAGACCATAGAATAGCTCTTTTGGCTGACGATGTAATTTTATTCTTAAAACAATTAAACACACTCATACCAGGACTGTTAGATGTAATCGGCCTGTTTGGTAGTATCTCCGGATATTAAGTAAACGCTTCAAAATCCTCACTAATGCTGATTAACGGAAATGAAAGACAATATACAGACCCATGCTTGTTTACCTTCATCTTATTTGGACATCAAAGTAACACCTCATTTAGAAACTATAGCACCAACATACTATGAAGTAATAATAAAAATAGAAAGGTGTATGCCCATGTATATATGATAAGGAGAGTAAATATATAAAAAATGAACATATTGCTCGCGTCACCCACAGAAATGTTAATGAAACTAACAGCACTCTTCAGGATTTATATTGATATCTGCTGTATCTTCCATTTGATACTGGGGAGCTGAAATGTCCAAATCTTTATTGGCACTATTTAGCAACACAATTGAGAACTATAATGTTCTATTTTTCTTCTGGAGATGCTCCGTCATGGATGGACATGGAATCATGCTCCTTTAAGGTACCATTGCATTTGTACCTGTATTCAGCTAAGCTTAAGTATTTAAGAACACATACTACTCATCCTATAGTTCTTAATATGGTTAATGTATGGCATGAGGTAAAAGAATATATGAACATATTAGGCTCTCAGTCACAATTCAGCACAGTGTGGGGCAATGTTTCATTTAAACCAGGCAAGCTGGATGCAGGATTCCAGATGTGGGCAAAGAAATGAATAAGTAATGTAGGGGAGCTCTTTAAAAAAGGGATTCTAATAACTTTTGAAGAAATCTCTCTAACGTATAACATCCCAAGGAAGCTTATTTTTTTTTTTAAATATCTCCAAGTGAGGAACTTAATTTATTCTGTGCATTCCTCATTCTAAGAAGAAATCATAACAAACAATTGCAATGAGAGGGGTTTGATCTCATCAACTGGCTTGCGTCTGGGTCTAAAGAAACATTGATAACAAGACTTGAGACATGGAGGGCGGACTTAAAAGAGGACATAAAAGTAGTAATTGCAATAAAAAAATTAAAACATTGTTAAGGAAAACTCTTGTGATGTTAATAGATGGACAACTCTCAATCTCTCAATAGTGGGGAAGGTTATTGTTAATAATGAAAATGGTTTGTGTTCTCAAGCTGAATTACTTATCCAATTTCTTTCTCTGGAGGTTCCCCTGTCATATTTTAAATGGTTTGATCCTATCAACATCCTATAACAAGACATTTATATGGAATGGTAAAAAAATAAAAACTGTTACATTTTCATTTATTTCAAAGACCAATTGATAGAGGAGGTTTGGGTCTACTAAAGATGTTGTATTACTACTATGCTTTTAATTTAAGGCATAATCGCTCACTTAAAAGGTATTTTGTACCAAAGTGTCCCGGCTGTTTGAACTCAATCCATATCTAAATGCCCCATCAAGTATTTGGCGAATTTTGACTCAATTTTCCAGATGTTTGCAACGTCGCCATCTGTTATCTGGGATTTTTGGATCCAGTTCTTCAGCCCTGAAGGCACCAGAATGTTTACATAAGGTGTTGATAAAATATGGGAAAGGTCATGAGGCTTCTGGGTATTATTCCATGCCGAACCTGAGAGATGGAGCCTGGTCAGCCCTCAAGAAGACATGGGAAAGGGATCTGAATATTACACTGGATGATGAGGAGTGGGACAGAATATGTAGTAATATTAAAGCTATGTGACGCAATGTGAGTAGTGATGTCACAAGAACTTGTATTTAGGTATCAAGGCGGTACCAACACTCTTAAAATGTGATGATACTTGTAAAATGTGATGATACTTGTTTTTCTGCAGGACCGTAGGTAGAGTTGGTAATGAAGGTACTGATGGGGGCAACGCACAAGTGTTTTCGTTGGTCCACATGTGGTAAAGAAGAAGAATGCCTACAAGCATGCGTGGGGAAAAAAAATACAGAAGAGAAGAGTCGAATATGAAAATACTTTGCATTCGAGGTGGATGACAACGGGTCACAAGTAAACACCTTGAATTTGGCGAAGCACCTGAAAGACTGGCACCCTGATCTCTTTAAATAATTCAAGGTGGGTAAGTTTCAAGTCACATTAAAATTATATACAAACTGTAAAACTTTTAATCCTGAAACACGGCCTATATTATGTGTGTTGAGGCAGCTGGCATTGTTGCCGTAAAACCAGCTAATGTAATGTTTTATGTAAAAACAGGGTAATAACCAAATTTTAGCAATCCTCAGCCCATATATACGTAGCTATCAGACACCTCTGCTACGCTTTCTGAAGTTGTTGAATATCTTAACAAATGACAGATGACACTCTTCTCATGCTCACAGCACATAATCCAAGGTTTGTGTCCCTAAAGTGTCTCTACTCGCTCTGAACTGCAGCCTTTGCTGTTGCTCAATAGACTGAGCCGAGGGGAGCTGATAGAAGGCAGAGGGCCCAGAATCTGAAGCTCTTGCAGCTCTTTTGTTCTGACAACAAGCAGGCGTTGTGTGTTAGAGGCTGGCTTTGGCCCAGGCTCTGGCCCATTTCCTGTCCTGTTCAGGACCTCAGTTACATCACTTACTTTGTCCTCCAAATAAAGTGGTTCAGATAATCAGAATAAACTGCTGATTTGTTTACAACCTTAATGTATGTGGAGTGATGTGTAAAATGTGTTACAAATATAGTTGTTTATGTAAAGGTGAGGCGTTTGTGTGAAAACGGTCTGTTCAAAGATGTTTACAATATGTAATTTGCTTCTCTTCTGTATATCACAGCACATATTGTATGTCTTGTCTTGACTTTGTTCAACTTGAGCCAGTGTCCACAGTGCATGAATGAGTGTGTGCCATCTAAAGTTTCAAAGATGTCCCTATATTTTTTCCACAACTAGGAAAAACTTTGAATGTTCAGATTGAGAGCAGTCAGTTTATCCATTATTCAGTTGTACTATTCCCATCCACAGCCAACACAGTATCCATGACTACTTCCATGTACAATTTATGCTACAGTACATCCAGCCAAACAGACAACTGGTGTCAGATAGCAGGCCAACACCAGGCCAGAACACTGAGAGCAGCAGCGCTGAGACATTTTCCACTAAAGTAAAAAAAAAACAGTAACTAGAAAAATCAAGCTACTCGCCAAGAATCACAGAGCAGGCAATTGTGCTTCAGTCCATACAAATCTGAAAAAAATACTCAGTCACAGTCGCATATAGTGATGCCGAGGAAGCCGCTGAGGATTTAAGGAGACGTGGATTCACAGTGGTTCAGTGTATCCAAGGACGTACCCATGGAAACAATCAACAGACTTTTACCGTGGAGTACAGCGGGGACTGGAAGAGCAGGGAACACTTAAAACTATAACTAGTCATTTAATTTGTATAGCACATTAAAACAAACAACAGTTGACCCTGCTTGTCAAGCAGGAAAAAAAAAGACCTGGATCGGTCCTAACAAACTGGAGTTGCTGCAGCTACCTCTATGAACGCCCACCAGGGCTGGACTGGCCATCGGGCATACCGGGCATTTTCCCGGTGGGCCGACGCACTTTTGGGCCGAATCGCCGATATAATTTATAGGCCTTTGTTTTAATTTTTTTATTTTTTTGGGCCGCGCCGGCCCATAGATAACTGACAGCGGCCCATTCGGTAATTGTACAAAAGTCCGTCTGTCAGGACTGATTGTGGCTGCATATGCCGGGGGGTAGCGCGGACACGCGGACACGCGCCTTACTGCGAGCGGGCGCACGTGCCACACGGAGAGAAAAGTGGGGAAAGAGAAAAGAGACTGTGTGCGTCCAGAGGATAATCAGTTGAGCTCGCGTGTGTGCGTCTTTGAGAACTGTAAGTCCCATAGCTTACGTTGTCAGTTCATTTGGGCCTGTTGTTGTATTGGTCTGTAGTTCTTTTACATTTAAGTAAGTTAGCTGGTAATTTCGATGTTTGTGTTAATCACCTGTTAGCTACTTTGCACGTGGCTGTTGATTTATAATGCAGATTGTTGGAAGCTCTTGCTCACGTTTGTATTTAGCTACATTATTGTATTATTATTGTATTGTATTATGCTGCAGTAGTTACATTACATTGATATAGTGTAATTAATAGTGGGTTTGTTGTTGTTTGCTAGCCTATATGTATACTTCATATGCATTGTGTATGGTAGCCTTCACAATGTTATTTGTTTCTTTGCAGAACCACACACAAATACACAGCCATAGCAGAGCTACCCATGCCCATTTTGTACTGTTGCCTTATGTAATAAAGCGTCAAGAGCGATAATTGTCTCCGTCCGTGTTTTAACTGACACACCTGGAGCGAAGTTGGAAACCGGAATCAGCTCAACTACAGTCCTAAACTAGACCTAACCCAATCAAATCCAGGAACACCCTTCCCCACTCCCGGCCCTGAGACACGAGCTGTAAACGTTATAATATGCTGGAAGTTTAGCATCCACGTTAAAAAGGACAAACGACCACGGAACCCCATACGCAAGCGATGTGTACAGAAATTACGGGAGAAAAAGATTAAGTATCTACAGGCGAATGCCTCAAAATGTGCCAACATGTCTGACATGTTTGGGGCTGTAGTAGCTGCTTCAACATCAGCATTAGGCTACCTGAAGTAGAGGAAGGAGGAGAGGTGGCTGGCTATACAGAGAAGCAGAAACAACATCATGATGACAGGGAAGAGGCCGAGGAGGAGGAGAGTGACCATGACAGGGAGAGAGGGAGGAACAGATGGAAGAGAGAGTAGGCCTAGTTGACGACGGTAAGAAGTACGTGAATTAACAGGTTGTGCGTGTGTGTGTGTGTGTGTGTGTGCGCGCGCCTCACGTCATAATGACAACAAGCAGTTTGGCAGTAACATTAAAGCTAGTGGCTGTCAGGTAACCTAACTGTTTAAGGGTTGGCCTGTTGGGTAGCTGAAGTCTGTGATCTATACAGCCTGTTCTACTAGGCTCATGTATACTATGTATACAGCCTGTTCTACTAGGCTCATGTATACTACGTATACAGCCTGTTCTACTAGGCTCATGTATACTATGTAACAGCCTGTTCTACTAGGCTCATGTATACTATGTGTACAGCCTGTTCTACTAGGCTCATGTATACTATGTACAGCCTGTTCTACTAGGCTCATGTATACTATGTATACAGCCTGTTCTACTAGGCTCATGTATACTATGTAACAGCCTGTTCTACTAGGCTCATGTATACTATGTATACAGCCTGTTCTACTAGGCTCATGTATACTATGTGTACAGCCTGTTCTACTAGGCTCATGTATACTATGTAACAGCCTGTTCTACTAGGCTCATGTATACTATGTAACAGCCTGTTCTACTAGGCTCATGTATACTATGTAACAGCCTGTTCTACTAGGCTCATGTATGCTATGTACAGCCTGTTCTACTAGGCTCATGTATACTATGTGTACAGCTGTCTCTCTACATTGCCCAGAGATTTAAGCTAAATGAATTATACCTTAACTTAGCTGACATTTCTCTCTGTTTCTCACTCTTTTAAGGTTAGGTTACCTTGTTAGAGTAAATCTTTCTTGTTCATTGGTGTGGGCCAAGGCAACATTTTGATTGACTTTACTGACAATACACTTGTATACTTAAATGTTGTTGACTGAATAATTTGAAATTATACTTTAAACTTTATCTTTGGCATTTACTTGGACTTGAGTATGGACATTGTGTAGGCTACCCTATGGCCTCCAGGTCGCCAATCAAAAGTGAGTGAGTACACTGCTTCTCTTTTCCAGGGCATGTACTACTCCCAGCTTTATTGTAGCTTTTGGGAAGGGTTATGGTTATTGTAGTTAGCAGACACTTTTGTCCAAAGCGACAAAATATGAATCTTACAATGTTTAAAATTAACAGTAAACAGTTTTTAAAAGTTGCTAAGCCAATATTAAGCAAAATAGTAATAATAACAATAATGGCAATACAATATCAAATATCAATAATAATAATAAAAAATACCATAAATATACAAATCATAACTCTAAGAATGAATTAATTATTTAAGTGTAAGATCAACAGATAAGTCTTGAGACCTCTTGAAGGATCCAAAACTATCACATGAACGCAGAACACTAGGCAACACATATCATAGAATGGACGCACATTTTAAGAGGACTGTCTGCAGGGAATGTGTCTGACCAATCACGGTGGGTGTGGGCCGCCTGGGCCAAAAATGCCCGGGCCGATTTTTTGTCCCAGTCCAGCCCTGACGCCCACTGAGCTAAAACGGCAGTTGTCGGGGCAGATTTTAGAGTGCCTTTGTGCCTCTTAACAGACACACAAAGCAATTAATAGGCTTGTTGAGATGAGCCAGATCTGCGCACATGTGGGCAACGATAACCTCACGAGATCAAGGCGGCCACAGTTCTGAGACGCAGGTAGCGCAGTTGCTTTTCACCGACTGCAAGACCCAGGCGGACCCAGGGCATGCTGGGAAACACCGGCCTCTCGGCTGATCTAACAGCTGATTGGTTCAGAATCGACTCAACATGATGACGTTTTATATAAACTTTTTATTGATTTTGAATTGGAGGGATTTTAACTGATATTTGTCTGATTTAAATGCTTATTCTGTACAGAACACATGTTTTGTGGCTGATAGTTATGTTTAAAAGTCAGAGAGACTAAATCTGTTCAGATTACGGATCATCTACAGTATGTTGTTAATTAAAATCAGCAACAGATCTCATGTAGAGCATTTTGACAGCTACTCTGTCATAATAAAAAAAACTGGAGACTGTGTAGGCCTACAAGCTGATATATGTGTCTGATAACATTGTATTAAATCGGAACAATTCACCTACCCTGGTCCCTGTCTCGATCCTACCGGTAGCTGCTATCTATTAGCTGGTAACTACCGTCCGTGATACATGTATTCAGCCAGGCTTTTGTGAAAATCATCACGCAGCAGTTCTGTGTGTATCTATACTTCAGGTTCAAATAAATAAGGACGAACATCAAACTGAAAAGGCTCTTACGCATGTTGTATATTGTATATTCTCCATAGTTAACTACGTTTTTCCAAGCTTCTTCCCTTGTGAACAACTCCACTCTTCACACACTACGCTCCGATCTGCATACTACTGTTTACCTATTCCTGCTACAACTCAATTCCCAGGAGACAGCGCAAGCTACAGCTAGCCTGTAGCCAGTAATGCTATTACTGTGGAAGCCACAGACATCATTTATCCTGTTTCCATGTAGTTACATAGTCACTGATATGGTCATAACCACTACAGTGCTAAATTACCTATTTTTTGAGGGTGAAATAAACTAAAAATGTTCGCTGCGAAGGCATGATCTGTCCTCTGGAGGACATCCACCAGACCACCGGACGCTTGGGGGATTTTTGTCGGCTGCGGGAGGTGAGGAAGGCGGGGATGAAGGCTGCTTGCCCGGCTAAGGTAACTACCACCCAGATCAATCACACACAAAATGGATGAGCTACAAATGCACACGCAACTGCTGCATGATGATTTTCACAAAAGCCTGGCTGAACACACGTATCACGGATGATAGTTATCAGCTAATAGATAGCAGCTACCAGCTAGCAGGTAGCAGCTAATAGCTACCGGCAGGATTGAGACAGGGACCAGGGTAGGTGAATTTAAACATTGTCTGGGTTGAAAACGCATCTTGTCACGTTAGGGTCCTGTTCATGTTGCACAGACATATTAATTGCAATTTGTGTCTGTTAAGAGGCACAAAGGCACTCTAAAATCTGAACCGACAATTGCCGTTTTAGCTCAGTGGGCGCTCATAGACGTAGCTGCAGCAACTCCAGTTTGCTAGGACCGATCCAGGTCGGGTATTTTTCTATCGAAAGTAGTCGCATATCTATAGTGATCAAGATTAACGTAAAGATTGGCTGGAATTCTCCTTTAAAGGGACTTAAAAGCAAGAGAGTAAAAGTGCGTCTTCAGGTTTGACTTAAAACTGGCAATTGTGTTACAGGATTTGATATGGGGTGGAAGGGAATTCCAGAGTTTGGGGGCTACTACAGAAAAGGCTCGGTCCCCTCTGGTTTTTAGGCGTGTCTGGGGGATGACAAGGAGTTGTTGGGTTGTGGACCTGAGTGACCTGGCGGCAGAGTAAGTGGAGGAGATCGGAAATACAACCCCAAATCAGAAAAAGTTGGGACAGTATGGAAAACACAAATAAAAAAAGAAAGTAGTGATTTCTAAATGTACTTTGACTTGTATTCCATTGCAGACAATACAACAGCACATAATTTAATGTGTTCCTCATGATTTTCATGTTTTGTTTTTTTTTCAAAAAAACAAAATTCCTGTTTTGGTTCTTGCAACACATTTCAAAAAATGTTGGAACAGTAAAGCATTTACCACTTTGTAATGTTGCCATTCCTTTTCACAACACTTAAAAGACGTTTAGGGACTGAAGACACCAAGTGATGAAGTGTTTCAGGTGTAATTTTGTCCCATTCTTGCTGCAAACAAGTCTTAAGGTGGGCAAAAGTATGGGGTCTTCGTTGTCGCATTTTGCGCTTCAAAATGCGCCACACATTCTCTATTGGAGACAGGTCGGGACTGCAGGCAGGCCAGTCAAGTACCCGTATCCTCTTCCTCCGCAGCCAGGACTTTGTAATGTGTGCAGAATGTGGTTTCGCGTTATCTTGTTGAAATATGCATGGACGTCCCTGGAAAAGATGTCTACTGGAAGGCAGCATATTGTGCTCCAAAATCTCTATCTACTTTTCAGCATTAATGGTGCCATTACAGAAGTGCAAGTTACCTTTGCCAAGGGCACTGACACAACCCCATACCATGACAGACCCTGGCTTTTGGACTTGTTGCGTATTGTACCACGTATTGTGGTACTTGACAAAGGTTTGCCAAAGTAGTCCTGAGCCTATATCGCTTATATTATAGATGAATGACAATTCTTGATGCAGTGCCGCCTGAGGGATCAGAGATCACGGTTGTTCAGCTTAGGCTTGTGCCCTTTTCCTTTACGCACTGAAATTCCTCCTCATTCCTTGAATCTTTTAATTATGTTATGCACTGTTGAAGGTGAAATAAGCAGATCTGTTAGACTGAGAGTTAATAAGCTCACTAACATAATTAAATTTTGCCTTTCTGACAGCGGCTTGGTAGGCTTTCAGGTGTTGCGAAAACATATATAAGACTTGAAGCTTGTCTTTTTTCCACTTCCGTTCTGCCTGTCTGCAGGCTTGACGGAGAGCTTGTGTGGAGCTATTCAACCAGGGGGTTGAACGGTTTGACTTGACATTTTCATTTTAAGAGGGCTATCTGATCTAATGTGTCAGTACAAGACAGGTTAAAATATATTAGTGTATGGTGACAAGTCAGCAGAGATGGAGAGGAGGGAGAGCAAGCTTAAAAGAGTTAGAAAAATGAGAGGCTATAGCTGAGTTAATGGAACGGGCTAAAGCGTGAGATGGGGGAGGGGCAGAGGCAGGGAAGGGGGTGGCAAATTCAAACTCAATCAGAAAGTGATCAGAGATGGCAGCATTAGTGATTTCAAAGTTGTCAATTGATATCCCTGATGACAGGACGAGGCCCAGTGTGTGGCCCTTGACATGAGTGGGACTGCATACTGATTGAGTGAGGTTAAAAGACTTGAGTAGTGCTAGAAATTCATTCACCATCGGTTTTGTTGGGCAGCAGACATGAATGTTAGCATCTTGTCTGAGTGAATGGCCATAGAAAACAGGAGGTCAGAGAAATCATGTATGAAGCAGCTTGTAGCTTTGGGGGGTCTGTACACCAGTGCACATAACAGGGGGGTTTGGAGACATCTTCCACGTCCTCACAATCAGCTACCATGTCCCTGTACCAAGTTTGGACTTCATCAAAACGTTGCTGAGATATGAGCTCACTTTATGTGGCTATAGCACCCCCTAGTGGTCAAAGGTCAGCACATTTATTTTACGTCCTCGGGATTGGGTCTTGAGTCCATATACTTTCTATACGTAAAAGCATTGCTGAGATATGAGGATACGTCCTGTGATTATTGCACCCCCCCAGTAGTCAAAAGACTCCAAATGTATTATGCGTCCTCAGGATGGGGTCCCAAGTCAGTGTACCAAGTTTGGTATCGATACGTGAACGCATTGCTGAGATATGAGCCTACTTCCTGTGATCCTGTGAAACCTCATATTAACTCAATTTGCAAGAAAATATATGGTCAGTTGAAGTTATTGTATCGCTCTGCTGATTGTTTTTCACAACAGGTTCGAAAAAGAATTATTACTTATTTGATACTTCCAATAATTGATTATGCTGATACTATATACGGGAATATCACAGATTCTAATCTTCGCCCTATTTCTGTACTTTATAATAGCCTTTGTAGATTTGTGCTCAGATGTCCTTATAGAACTCACCACTGCCAAATGTATGAGTCTTTGAACTGGCTGGCTCCCAAGTGAAGAAGGCAATTCCACTGGATACTACTTACTTTTAAGTGTATTAATTTGCATTTCCCTCCATATTTGAAATGTTACCCAATTTCTTTTAATACACAGTACAATTTAAGGCATACGGATCAGCACACACAACTGACCGGCGGAAGGAGAAGTAGTTCCTACCCCTAACCGGATATAATTAGAGTTTTCTGGTGACAACAAGTTACTTATGATAACAAACACTCACTCCAAATTACTGATTTTAAATATTGATCTTTTTATATGAGAATCGATACTAGAGCAGGAGACGTTGGGATCGTAAATATCAATACTTTAGTATCGATCCGCACATCACTACTATAAATACCAAAAGCCTCTTCCTAATTCAGCCCTGTACCTATCTACTAAGATTGGTGAAAGACTTGCTGAGATATGAGTTCACTTCCTGTTTGGCAGCTTCGCCATCAATTTCGATTGGCTGTAACGGGCAAACACTGTTGAATATCAATATGCAATGTGATAACTTTTGTGAGGCATGGTCTGAAGATCATCTGTGCCAAGTTTTGTAAAAATCGTACCAATTTTGTGACCTGTGAAAAGTTTGAGTGTTTTTGATCAAATGGCGGAAGGTCCAACATGGCGGATATTGACATCATGGGGTGCGTTGAGTTTGGCGTCGTCCAAGGATTCCAACTATATCTCGATGTTCAAAATCGGGCATACAGTTCAAAAGTTAATCGCATGGATGCAACGCCAACTTTGACCCATTGGTGGCGCTAGACTGCCTGTGGTGCAGACCTAAAACTTGGTGAAATGAATTATGGGACTGTCCCGAATCAATGTGCCAAATATAGTTCTATGGGCTGCCATAGACTCCCATGGCAGAGGAAAGATGTGTAATAATAAGAAAAGGTAGAATATCAATCACAAGCAATAATACACTGTCATACAAAATAACTGTAAATAAATAGGAAGTCAGGAGAGGGAATCAAATCAACATTACAAGCAGTATATACTAGAGAAACTTTGAAAATAAGGTATAAAAAAGGGGAAAAAAAGCACTATATTCAGTGCCAGTCCTAGCCATTTTGGCGCCCTACGCTGAACCTGCCTCTTGATATGTCAATCAGTTATATCTCTCTGACCTGAGAGTGCACCGATAACCCATCCCCCACTTGCACAGTAGATGTGCACGCCAGCCACGTAGCGCACCCAATAGAAGGCTTCCTTCTTGCTTCTTTTTTTTGGGTGGCAGTGCATTTAACAAATGCACTCCTCAACAAGTCGCCAAGTAGTAACGACGATAGACCGTATATGAAGACCTAAAAGAGAATTTTATGTTACGGCTGTTAATTCAGCTGTGTTTCCCCATCAGCAGCACTTGATTCTCCAACGAAGACATCCACCATTCTATGCTAAAGCACACCGGTACCTGCAGCCATGCATTCAGGAAAGCAAACGAGATATGACTGGCCTGAAATGTCTAGGCTGCTGTTAGCTTTGAAGATTCTGTCTCTTTTTTTAATTTAGAAAACATCATGCAGGAATTGTTTCAAAGAAATGTTTTATGTACTGACTCAGCCTCATCACATTCAGTGTAGGTGGTTGCTGCTTGTTTGTCCCAACTTTTGGATTTTCTGGTTCTAATAAAAATGATAAACAAGCAGTAAACCCAAATCCAACGACCAGATCTTACCTCCTCTTCCAGCTTGACCACTTTGGCCTGGGCATTATTGAGTGCCTGGTCTCTGATCTCAATGTGTCTCCTTTGGTCCTCTGTGGTGGAGCGCAGCGCATTAAACTCCATCTCCAGCTTCTCCTTCTCACGGAGCGTCTCTTTGTCTTGAATGTATGTACAAACACAATGTTTTCCTCCTTATTTTTTGTAAAAAAAGGTTACTGTTATGCACATCATGAATCACTTATGTTGGATTAAATGTAACAGAAATTGATATAAGAACTACTTGATGTTTTGTGTTTCTTCAGAAAATCCAGTCAGATGGATGAAAAAGTTGTCCAGACGCTGACATCATGCCTGATGAATGCTGGGGGAGGCATATTGAATGTCCCAGGCTGTGTGTGTGTGTGTGTGTGTGTGTGTGTGTGTGTGTGTGTGTGTGTGTGTGTGTGTGTGTGTGTGTGTGTGTGTGTGTGTGTGTGTGTGTGTGTGTGTGTGTTACTCACTCTGTGCAAGCAGCTGGGAGATGGTTTTGCGGTTGTCCTCTGAGCCGTCACACTCTTTAGCAGCTAGCTGCTTATTGGCCGTCTCCATGCGCTCTTTAAAACACACAAGACACATGCTCAGAGTTGATACGAACACACACTAAAATAAAGATTGTTGTCTTAAAGCGTATCTGTTTCAGTAACTTCTTTATTATTTCGAGGTAATGGAAAAATAAAACTAACTTGCACACCGTGATTTTGTTGAAAGCTTTTGTCTCGTTTGATAGTTTTACACATGCATTCATTCATTTGTCTCCCTGAAACCATTTTACATTAAATCTCCACTGCATGTGCAGATTTTTATAAATAAGGTGCAGTTGTGATGCACTTTTGCTGTGGGCAGCTGGGAGGTTTTTCAAATGCTACTGTACTTGCAGGTCTTAAAATACAGATTAAAGGAAAATTACCTGTTTGAGGAAAGAAAATAAATGCAACAACAAAGTGTACCAGTACATAAACAGAAGGAGTAATTCTGAAATAGAAACAAGCCCCCTTGCTTCCCTAATTACTGGTCTACATACTGCCTGTACACATGTACGCCCCCTGCAGACCTGTTCATGTGTGACCTGTAATATTTATTCGTTGACCCCCTCTTTTCTTACAGTCTCAGTACACAGTACAAACACCTGGTTGCTTAGCAAATCACATTAAAAAAAAATTAAACAATCATTGTTTTTAAGTCATCACTCAAGTGATTTCAGATGCAGGATGAGTTTAGCTATGAGCAAGAGTCCAGTTCAGTTTGAAGTAGTCTGGATCGACAACAATTCATTTACAAGATAATTGCCGGAACATCCGTCGCCACCAGATCTTTAGCCGGATGTCCCTCGCCTTGCAAAACTCTTCGAGCTAGCAAGCCATTTGCTGAAAATGGCAAGTTTTGAAGAAAATTTGGATCTTGCAACAAGGCAGGCCTGCTTGGTTCTTTAGGGGCACAATTGTAAAGATTTACAAAGAATATGTTTACGGCATTTACCTTCTAACTGTGACATTTTGGGGCAGATTGGCAGGGATTTGCTACGGACAAAATACACACGGCGATACACTGGTAAGAGCAAATGAGGTTTAACCATGTATCAGCTAATATAAATAGCTCATGTTACTGTATTGTGTTAACAGTTAACTTAATTTAATATTGTATGTGGTGTTTTCTTAGCTGGAGAGGTGCCAGTCCACCTCCTGTGCGTGCGTGCGTGCGAAAGCGGACCAGCGAGGTTGTCAAGCTTGCAGGCGCTTGTGGAGTTTAACGTGTGTTTTTCATGACAAACAGAGTGTACAAATTGTAATTTCCCCATTGGGGATCAATAAAAGAATTTAAAAAAAAATGTTTTCCACCAAAACACACGTTCCTTCTTGAGACGTATTTGCAGATCCACTAGTAAGTTTTCTAAGCTGATTGTAATTGGTTTAAAGAAATGCAAACAACCCAGGCAATCCTATCCAAGAGTGTATGTGTAGAGGGGCGAAACCTTACTCCACAGCCCGGTGGAGATAGGTCTGGCAAGCAAGACTAGGCTTGAAGTTATTTGAGTTACAAACACTTGATTAAATCAGCATAAGGCTATTCATATTACAGTTGTAAGCCCAAACTAAAAATCACTACAAACAAATAATGAACTGATTTTAGCTGAAGCCCTAACACAAAAAACACTTGAAAATACTCTTTTCAAACGTTTTAGTTTACCTTCTTTTTTGCATATTCTGTCAAATACATGCGGTATATGACACTGATTCCAGATAATGCTTGATTCATTGTAGAGGATGCAACAGCTTCAGTAAAAGTACATATGAAAACAGTTTTGCTCTATGTATTTACTCAAGAAGCATCATCAGCGCAATCTTTACTGTATTATCCTATCAAGATATCCAAACAATAGTGAGTATATGTTGACCTTTGACCTCAAAACGTAGTGCAAAGTATCCATTACACATGCCACGGGTGCCACGGCTATCAATGGAAAGAAAGAAGAAGGGAAGCAGTAAGGAGAGATGGCAGGAAAAAAAAGGCTTTGTGATGATTTGTTGTGAGGCTTCCAGTCTGAGTCTGGGCTCTGAGCCTTGAATGGAGCTTTCTTTTTTCCAGTGTGTGTCACAGTAATGATGAAAATTGTGTCATTTTTTTAAAATCGTCATTTAAACCCTAAACAATTATGACAGTATTGTCCCGTTTCATTTTGTGCCATGTATTCACACCTTTTAACCTGAAAATAACCTGAGGGTGCAACGTTTATTTCTTGTAAGTGTTCATTTCACACTGATTTGTTTGCTGTGTAGTTGCAGCTACTAGAACTCAATCTTTCAATCTGTTAATCAGTCAGTCTCACAAAAATAGGAGCACATGTACTACTGCAGGACAAAACTATAAAGACATCAGTGTCTTTATAGTTTTGTCCTGCAGTAGTAGTAGGAAAGGAATGGCATTGTGAGTGTTATGCATATTTGATAAGAAAATAAAACGTTCACTTTGGACAAAAAAGCTTAACTCAACCAATCCCTTTTCTCAATGAAATGTAAAAAAAAAAAAGACTTGTGCATGCACTTTAAAAGGGTATTTTTGGTATTTTCCAACATGGACCCTAATTCCCCAAAGGTAGGCCTTTCATTCTTACTTTCAGCCTGGTGGACTGATAAAATGACGTGTTAGTGTGGTTGTGCCGTTACATTAATTGTTTTACATTAATTGCTCATTCGGGATACGAACACAACCAGTGACGGTGTTTGAAGATAAGTTTGTAGTCATTAGCAATTAGCCTGCTAGTCCGGTAGCAATTAGCCAGTTAGCCGGGTCTTTAGCTCCCCACTATAATCACGGACCACGAGTTTACTGTTAGCTTCATCAAGCATAGTTTAAAAAAACTGTTTTAGGAAAGGCAACAGAGTTGATATTACAGGTCATTAAAAAGTTTGCGCAGCCAGGCTTTTTAGTTAGAGCGGCACACATCTTACAAGTGGATCAGCTGCTTGATCTTAGTACCATTACAAACAGAGTTGTAAAATAAATTATAATGAATGTTAAAATAATTCAAAGTCAAAATAATTTGCAGATATTTGTGACGTTGATGGTCATAAAAATAGCAGTGATGTAAGCGGGTTTTCTGTTTGTTGGTCAGTAATAGAGCATTAGGAGCGATGGCCAATAAGGAAAGTGATGTTTCAATGTCAGCCAGTGAGTTGACTAGAGAGAAGTTCAAAAGGGTAAGGAAAGCTTAGCTCATTGCTCTTGTCAAGGAAGAGGAAATTCCGCTGAAAAATGACATGATTGAGGCTCTACAGTTAAGAGGAAATATGGGCAGAACAGGTTAGACAAAAGGAGATGAGTTACAACGACGAGAGAGCATAAGAGATTCAACGACTAGAGAATGATGAAGAGAGAGCCAGGAGAAGTTGGCCAGGTTAGAAGTTGAGAAAGCTGCAGCCGGACGCTGGGTTGAGCAGAAGTTTGATATTAACCATGCATGCAGTTTCATTAAATCTTTTGATGAAAGCGCTGTGGATGTCTCAAAAATGTTTGAGAAGGTGGCTATGGAAAGTGATTAGCCTTAGGATAAGTGGCTGCTGTTGGTTCAAAGTGGGCTTACTAAGTGGGCTTACTACTCAGAGAGCAGTGGCAGCTTTGGACACAACTGTGGGCTGCTCTGAGGTGAGCTGTGCTGGAAGCTTACGAGAGCGTCCCTGAAGCCTATAGGCAACAGTTCCGTGATTTGAGACAGCAGCAGAGTGAATTGTATTTGGATCTGTGGCGAAAACAAGAAGTGGCGCTAATCGTTGGATTAGTTCTTGTAGTGCTTTTGACTGTCAGGGACTGAAAACCCTATTGTTACTTGAACAGTTTAGAGTCAATTTCCCCAAGGAGATTGAGATCTATCCGTCATGATGTTATCATGGCAGCCCGTTCTTCTCCCTGTTTTGTGTGCTTTGTTTGTTTTCCCTGTTTGTTTCCCCTCATGTTTCTCCCTCCTGTGCTGATTGCTGTGAGCGGGGGACGTGGCTTAGCTGGCGGGTGGCGCCAGGTGAAGCTCATTCCCTAATCATCCTCCTGCAGTAGTTAAGGCCGGCTCTGTGATCCACTCATCGCCAGATTGTATAGTCTACTAGAGTGGTATAGTTGCACTCCTGGGGTCCGTTTCAGGTAGGAGGTTTAGTGGAGACTCTGAGTTTCAGAAAGAGAGGTAACTTAACCTCAGAGTTAAGTTACCCTACGAACCTAACCTGGTCAGGAGCAGGTTTTCTTCAAGAAACCTCGAATTTCTCTCCTCCCCATGGATGTATGAAGAGAATTAATGCTCCTCCCTCTGACACAGCGCTCTTCATTTCTTCATTCATTCATTCATTCAGTCTGTATCTGGCGCATTTTAGCTCAGTTTGTTATATCGGCATGAATAAAAAAAAAATTGTTGGTTCAACAACTCAATTCAATTAACTGTTAGGCAGACTTTAAAACATTGTTTTTTCTCAAAACATGGCATTTCCTTTTATCAACAATTCCATTGATGAAGACGCTGTAGCCTATTACTTTGAAGGGAGTTAAACATACGTCAGGAGATGATATTGAGGCCCTGACACATTTTAATTTTCAGATAACTTCCTATTTGAGCGGTATCGTTTTTCTTTCCAGTCTATCAGTTATGTATCCTACATAACCTTATCCATCCTCATATCACTAATGTCACCCATCGTGGACATGCTCTACATCCCAGCACATTATTTGTGTCACATTACAGTTTTCTTTACAACCTTGGTGATGTGGAGCATTTCAGTAAAGCGCCGTCAGAAGAGATCGCTCTGAAACGTGCTTTAAACATTTGTAGTGTTCCCTGGACACAAACCAGTAAGAGCCATTATAAAAGGAGTTCCAAAGTATTGCAGGTGAATGATGTAAACCATTTGAAATAAAAGATTATGAATTATAATTCTGTTAATGATGGTGCTGCAGCCTCAGAATGGGATTAGTAGGCCTAGGACTTTTTCTCCTGCAGTATTGCACCTAAATGAAATAGATTTTCAGTAAAATTAGGCTATACTTATGATTAAATATGATATACATTATATTGGAATATATGTATTTACTCTAGCAGCAATTTTCTCACGCAAATTCTCTCTCTTTTGCAGCAGCCGCTGTGTTGCTTTTTTAATTAAATACATCTTCAAACTCGCTGTATGTGCGCATGAGTATTTCCGCCAACCCGTTTGTTTGTGGTTGTTGCCATGGTGAATCGTAGTATCATGGCTCCATTCATGCTGCCTTTTTGTTATGGTGGAACCTACTTCGAGTTGATTGAACCAACTCATATCAGCTGTTCTGGAACCGAAAACTCAGAGTTTCCCAAATCAGGGTAAATCAACTCAGACATCAGGGTTAGACTCAGACAAAGTTTGTTAAACCTCCTTCCTGAAACGGACCCCTGGCTCCCTCTGTTAATCTGTGTTCCTGGTGTTTTTAGCTTGTGTAGCTAAACATTTTCTGTGTTCTCCCTTGTTGCAGTCGGCCTTGCTTGCTCGTGCTCACGCTTCCTGTTTATCCTGCCTGCCTGCTTGCTTCTCCGACTGCTCCTCTCTGATTGTAAGGATTGGATACAAGCTTCAATTGTTTGTTGGACTCTGGAAAAAGCTATACTATTCACTGGGCACACTCTGAAGAGCGCACTACACCCACCACTCACCACTGGAACCCCCCTTTACCACCAGCACAATTACTGTATATAATTAATTCACGCATTAAATCACTTAATCTTATTTCCCATGTTTGTCGTCTGCTTTTGGGTCCAACCTCCAGTGCTGTTCTGTAACACTATCTCAACGAGCACGAGGTGGACAGCCCGCGGTGTACATCAGAGTTAGCTGACAGCTAAGTGACCCCCGAGTAGTAAACTGGTGGACGATTGGGAAGAGAAGACCCCATGACAAGATGTCTGGAGAACAACAACAGAAGAAGCTCAGTGAGAGTGGAGCTGGGCACCCTTGCAGTCAGGTAGTTCAGGTCTACCTGAAGGTTGCAATCCCACTCAAAAGTCAGAGCTACAAAGCTACTGGTGTTGCAGATTGGGCCATAAGAAAAGTCAATGTCCAAACGTTAATGACAGGTGGGGTTCAGCTAAGCCAGTTGCGTTACTTTTGGTTGAAAAGGGAGTTGAAGATGACCTTCATGGCTTTGAGGTTTCACTTCAAAAGGGGCAGTGTTGAGTCTGTGGAATGTCTGCATGTGCCAGTCACCATACTTGAGACACTGGGGCAAAATAGACCCTGTTCCTGAAAAGGGTGGTGGAGAGCGAAGAGGACTCCTCCGTCGACCTGTGAGACAGTGATCGCTGAGGTGGAGGATATTCCGGAGAGAGGTGCAGAGTGGCAGGAGAGGCCGACTGCTGAAGACGTATCAACGAGGGAGGGGAAACCCACGGAGAAAATTGGGATTGTGATTAACCCAACTGAGGTTAACCCAGACCGTGTCACAGAAGCTCAAACCAGTGTGACGATAGTGGGACCCGAATCCCTACATCCCTACGAGGCCACTCCCATGCCACGCCTACCAGTTACAGAGAGGCAGTCAAGTCAAGTCAAGTGTGTTATTGTCATTTCAACCATATACACGAAACAACGTTTCATCGTGGCTTAAGTGGTGTTACACATTTAAAATATATAAAAACGACATTATATAAAAACGACATACGAAACAGGCTACATTTAGTGCACACACACATTATAGTTCAACGCACTGATAGCATTAATGCTTGGTGGGATGTAAACACTGAGTATAAACACAGCCGTGAATTTGCGTGGAATGTAAAATGGTCGGCAATTAACAGTCACAAACTCCACCAGCGGTGTGCAGTAGCACCCCATTTCTGAACCAGTCCATGTTAACACAGCCCACCTCCACGAGTCTTACCCGACAGAGCATCTCTATCTGCTCGGAAGGCTAGCAGGCCTGGTAGCTGGATAGCGGAGTCCGGTACACTGTTCAGCCATGTTTCCACAAAAACAAAAACTTGCGTTGGGAGTTTCATTGAAATAGGATGTAGTCCAGTTTGTTGTCTAATGAGCAGACACTTGCAAGCAGGATGGATGGGACAGGTGGCCGGATAGCGTTAGCTTTCCACCTAGCTACTACTCCATTCTCTGGGGAGCCAGGATGGACAGTTCTACCTACTAAGGTGGTGGTAGGAATTTGAGTACACTCAAACTAATGAAACAGGGTTGAACAAATAAAGACTGATTGCCTGGTTCTATAAACAACTGGCTGATTGACAATATGTAAAATGTAAATGGACTGTATTTATATAGCACTTTTCTAGTCGTAACGACTACTCAAAGCGCTTTAACATAGTACAGGAACCATCCACCATTCACACACATTGATACACTGTGGCTGAGGCTGCCGTGCACGGTGCCACCTGCTCATCAGATAAACATTTACACTCCGATGCGCAGCATCAGGGGCAACTCGGGGTTCAGTGTCTTGCCCAAGGACACTTCGACATGGGACTGCAGGGCCGGGGATCGAACCACCAACCTTCCGATTGGGAGGCAACCGCTCTACCGCTGAGCCACAGCCACCCAATATGCTGCTCTTACATTTTGGTAAGACAGAGGCCATCTTGTTCGGCTCAAAATACAGACTGAATAGATGCTCGGAATTTAGTGTCATTTTTAATAACGCTGTGGTCAGTGCAAAAGCGTCACTGAAATACTTGGGTTGCATCCCAGAGAACAACTTGGATGGCAGGAATATGGCCAACATTAAGAGCATCAAGGCTTGGTTACTAGATAGGGTCGCGGAATAGAACAAAAGGCAAGTTACCGTTTTTTTATTTTTATTTATTTAAGAAAACTGTTGTTTGTGTTATGTCATTGAGTGTCTTGTCTTGTCCTGAGGACCACAATGGAAATAAGTCCTGGACTTTGTGTTTTTATCCTCGATTGTATTTGATGTCTTTTTTTTGTCATGTTTAAGGCATTTTTTTGGATACAATTAAATAAATCAAATCAGGTTATCTCGACGGAAACCGGTTTCATTCTGAGATCTCAGTTTTTGGTTAATTTGGTTTTATGTTTTTTATTTATTTTCTTTGTCAGGTTTGTAAGTTGTGGTTTGTGAGAGCTCTGATAACCCACGGGTTGGTGGATTTTGTTGACTTTCTTGATGGAGCTTTGAAAGAGCACCTTGACAGTGCCACTGTATTTAAGTCCAGACAAGTGAAGTGAAGACAGTTCAGTCTCATCTACAGCAAGGAAGAGTTCAAAGTCTGCCATGGTGCTGTGGAGCTATTCCAGCTGTTTATGGAAAATAATCTTGAAGTCTTTTCCAAAACTGTCACTCTCATGAAAGTTGTCATAACCACACCCATGACCACGGCTAAATCTGAGAGGTGCTTCTCAACCTTGAAAAGAATAAAAACCTTTCTCAGAAACACCTTGACCCAGGAGAGGCTGAATGCACTGGCCATACTGTCCATGGAAAAGTGACTTGGTAGTGAGATGACTTACTTTAATCAGAGAGCCATTGAGAAATGTGCTGGCCAGAAGGAAAGGACAGCAACATCTATGTTCAAGTAGTTAACATGCTTTTTTACGGAAGCCGAGAACGGCCATTGATTTTTTTTTATTTTATTGATTTTTTTTAATTGATTTTTATTTCTTCATGCACTGTTATCTTGTGATAACCACTTATTAATTTGTTATCTCGATATAACAAAGTTTGTTTTCTCAAGATTTTTTTTTTGTTTTCTCAAGATGTTTTTTTTATGGATTTTTTTTTTATTTGCCTAAGATACCCTTCCATTTAACCCCGGGACTGGGACTCCATAAGCGGATAGAAATCTGCCGTTTCTCCCTCCTCTTCTCCGGTCAAATACTCGGGAAAAAATTGGGTTAAATTGAAGGCTGTTTCAGTGGGAGAAGAGGAGGGAGAAACGGAAGACCTCTATCCGCTCATGGAGCTCCTTCCTCGGGTTAAATGGAACGGCGTCGTGGTGTGATTTTTCCCAAGTATTTGACCAGAGAAGTAGAGGGAGAAAACGGCAGATTTCTATCTGCTTATGGATCCCCATTCCCCGGGTTAAATGGAAGGGTGTCGTGGTGGGATTTTTTAGTCAAAGTCATAGTTCTATTATCTATACTATATTATTGTTACTATACGTGCCACGGCGCAGCATACCAACTCCTATGATTATTATTAATCATATTTCTGTATGTCTGTATCAGTGTCTCTGTGTCCAAACCGGCAGCGGCATATGGCCTGGGTCTGTCTGCCGTTTGTTCCTCTTCACTGTCACACCAAATGCTTGCTCGTGGGGAATTGTTGGGTCTTTGTAAATTATAGTGTGGTCTAGGAGGTGCCTTCTAGTGATGGCCAAATGAAGCCTCATGAATCATTTTCTTTATTTTCTGAGCCCACTGGATAGCGCTCTCTGTTAAAAAAGAGTTGAAATTCTTGAGCCTTTTTTATTTAAACCAAAGGCGCCATCTAGTGAGCTCAGAAAATACATAAAATGGTTCACAAGGCTTCAAGAGGTTTCCTTTGCCATCACTAGTGCCTAAGGGCTATTTTGTTAGGGACATTCTCTTTCGGAAGTGGAGGCCAGCTGTGGGACCTGCCAAGGAGTGGGTCAAGCAGTCAGGAGATGAAGCAACTGGCTCTTTTCCGCCCCCTACCTGATGGCTCCTCGATAACAGAGCTCTCAACCTTATGGATGACAAACCCACATTCAACAAGTAATATACAGTGGTTTAGGAACAGATTACAAGCAGACTTTATCCATCTTGACACAGAGGTCCAACCCATGGATCTACGAGGTTAAGGAAGGGACTGAGGGCAACATGAATATGCTTGACTTCACAGCAAAACTACTGAAAATGGCTCTCAATCTTCCGATGAAGATGACCTCGGTATTGAGCGCACGCACAGGTCTATTGCGGCAAAGCCCACAAACCCCAATATCTCTAGTTCGATTGTGGTGAAATTCCTTCACTTTTAAACAAAGCAACTGATCCTGTACAAAGACTGGAACACTAAGCTGGAACATTAAGGACCTGCAGTTTGAAGGAAATTGCATCACATTGGACCATGACTACTCTACAGCCCTGCAGTGGAGGCGCAAGAAGTACGGAGAGATTAAACGCCATAAGAGAGCGCCACATCAAGTTCAGGTCATCTTACCTGGCACTGCTGAAACTTTTCTCAGACGATGGGAGAAAAGACATTTAATTCAGCATGGGAAGCTGCGGAACAACTGAAACATCTGGGAATCACCACTTGACTGTCGGAGGCAGAGCTAGCGGAGGAGCTTCATCAGGTGGGATGGCCAGTCCAGCTTCGCCCCATATGAGAGCAGCTCACGAGCACACTGGTAAAGGATATCAAG
The DNA here is from genome assembly GCA_023631565.1 of Gymnocephalus cernua. Taxonomy (NCBI): domain Eukaryota; kingdom Metazoa; phylum Chordata; class Actinopteri; order Perciformes; family Percidae; genus Gymnocephalus; species Gymnocephalus cernua. The sequence continues at coordinate 27,674,045 of CM042439.1, read as the reverse complement.
GGGCTTTCTAATTTGTGATCAACTGATGAGCAGTAAAGTAAGTTCATTGTAGGCATTAAAGTTGGGCCACATAACCATTATAAGGACACCTTACAGCCTTACGGATATACTTTTTTATATTTTTATTTAACTGTATACGGACTATGCTGCTGGAACATAAGCATAATATGGACACAGTGTACTATACTGTTATGGAGCAGCTGGGACTGGGAGCCACTGAAGGCATAAACAGTATTGTTACTACTCGTCCTCGTTTATATTAGATTAAACTTTGTTGTCATTGTGCCATAGTTGGAGATCTGATTCTGTTGTATTAACCCCTTAGTTTGTCTCTTGCAGGCCGGTGGGACTAGAGTTTCTGAAATGAGGGTGAATTATGCTGACACACGTTATTTGTAGGTTAATGCAAATCAGTCAGATTAAACATTTTAGGTTAAAAGCTGACATTCACTTTAAATATCACCTTGATTGGTCGGAAAGAAGAAAAAAACGCCTAATTTGGCTCCAAAGCTTTTCTTTTATTTGTTTTTATTATTTTCTTATATTTTTTCTTCGAATGTACTTGTATTTAAGGCTGAGCAGATGGTTTAAGACTTTCTATTACATGGCTCTTACTGAAACCATTGAAACTTATGGTAATGAATGAGTGGGTAGTCAAAGAGAGACACTTGGTAGGGAATTAACACAAGGAATTCTTTTTAACAACCTAGGAAACTTGCGCTACTCTCTTAACATCAGACAGTTTTGGGCCCAGACATTTAGATGATCTGGATAATCCTTTTCTGCCACATCACCACAATAACTATTAGTGTTATGACTGTCATCTGCATGTGGACATCTTGGGTGGCTAACAGAGGTGGCCCTTCTGTACATGGGTCACTAAGTCGGAAGTAACTGTACTTTCTTACATAGAAAGTACGAAAGAAAAAACGAAAAAGAAATTCAATTCTGGATTTTACAGGAAAACCATTCTTCTTTTACAGGAAAACTATATACTTCTGTATATAGTTGTGCTTTTCTTTCTTTCGTTATAGTTGTTTGTTCTATACACAGTATACATATTAAAGGAGAACTCCAGCCAATTTCTAAGTTAATCTTGCTAAATATAACTATGCGAGACTGTCTATAGCAAAAACAGTTAGAGCAACAGCAGCTACCTAGACGGAGCTGCTGCAGCTAATGCCCACCGCTCCCACTTAGCTAAACGGCAGTTATGGGGGCATAAGCTAAATAGTGCCTTTGTGTATCTTAACAGACACAAAATGCAATTAAAATGTCTGTGTAACATGAACAGGGCCCTTACATGACAACAAGATGCGTTTTCAACATTCACCTACCCTGTTAGCTGTTAGCCAGCTGTCCTCTGGGACGAGAGAGTGTTCAGTCAGGCTTCAGTAATAATCATGCAGCAGTCCCGTGTGTATTTGTAGCATATATATGGATATATATGATATATATCCATTTTGTGTGCGATCCATCTGGCATTGGAGAGTAGTATTCTCTCTGTGGGGATCGTTGTGGTAGTTTTCGGACCGTCGGCCGTGCTTCCTGCCCGCCGTCCTCGTTTGCCGCACCGACAACAATCGCGAGAGCCCCCGCTAGTCGTGGCTGTCCTCCGGAGGACCGGTGATGCATTCGCGGCGATTTTTTGGGGGTTTATTTCCCCTCCAAAATAGGTAATTGAGCGATGTAGTGGTTATGAGCATTTTATTGACTATGTAACTACATGGAAACGGGCAGAATTATGCCTGTGCCTTGTTCAGTAAAACACTAACAGACGGCTAGCAGCAGTCTCGTGCTGAAGTCCCGTGTGAATTCAGTTGTAGCAAGATAAATAACAGTGTAGGTCGGAGGAGCTACAGTGTAGCGTGAAGAGCGGAGGTGTTCACAAGGGAAGAAGCTTGGAGTAACGTAACTATGGAGAATATCGAAGATATTGAACACATGGAAGAGGCTTTTGAGTTTGATGGTCATCCTTATTTATTCGAACCCGAGTATACAGACGAAGAACTGGCCTCACAAGAGTTGGAAAGAACCAGACAGACAGACAGAGGGGCAACAGGCAGATGAAGCAGCTGCTCCAAGATCACGCATTTCGGGCAACTGGTGGTGTTCGTGTGGTGTGGTGTTGTGCCGCGAAGGCATCACCGGTCCTCCAGAGGACATCCTCCAGACCAGCGGGCACTCTCGTGATTGTTGTCGGCAGAGAATACTACTCTCCAACGCCAGATGGATCGCACACAAAATGGATATATAGCATATATATCCATATATATTAAGGGTGCTCCGATCGGTATCGGCCACCGATCGGTATCGGCCGATAATGGCTTTAAATAGTTTGATCGGTGGTCTCCATAAAGGCCGATCAGATGACGCACTACCACTGATGTATTAAGAGCGCACTACTCCTGAGAACATTTTCAACATGGAGCTAAAATGGCGGCGTCCCTACATTCAGCGGTCTGGCAGTTCTACAAGGTGTCTGAACGGCGGCAGAACAGCAGTTGACCTGCGGCCGGCAGCGGAACGAAGACAGTAGGAAGACGGCAACCGCTTTTAAAAAGCGGCTGCCACCGGTGGTGCTACGGCAAACGTGTTTGCAATTACGCAATTCTGACGCTTCTACTGCCTCTGGAGCACTGCCGGTGTTCCACCGACTCATTGCTATCTGGGAAAAAGACAATACACTAGCGATTAGCAACGTGTGTGCCGAGGAAATACCACGAGGCGGAAAGCTCCAAAGACATTTCAACACCACCAACCTCATCAGACATTTGAAGGTTAGTCACGGAAAGGAGTATGAGGAGTTTTCAAAGTTAGCTAACGCTAACGCAGAGCGGAGTCATGTAGCTAGCAGCTCCGGCGCCGCTCAAACAGGTTTCCCTGTGTGTGTGTGTGTGTGTGTGTGTGTGTGTGTGTGTGCTGAAGAAATGTCTGCAGTGATTGAAAGGACATTTTTTAGATTTTGAGCTAGGACAGAAAGCCAAACAGTTACTGATACATTCTCTAAACATGTGTGACTGTTACGTAATGGCGTAATTTTCAGTTCATAAAAGTGATCGGTATCGGCCGATACGTCTTCCAGCAATCGGTGATCGGCCCCAAAAATCATGATCGGAGCACCCTTAATATACAGTATATGCTACAAATACACACAGGACTACTGCATGATGATTATTACTGAAGCCTGACTGAACACTCTCTTGTCCCAGACAACAGCTAGCTAGCTAGTAGCTAACAGGGTAGGTGAATGTTGAAAATGCATCTTGTTGTCATGTAAGGGCCGTGTTCATGTTACACAGACATTTTAATTGCATTTTGTGTCCTGGTAAGATACACAAAGGCACTATTTAGCTTATGCCCCCATAACTGCCGTTTAGCTAAGTGGGAGCGGTGGGCATTAGCTGCAGCAGCTCCGTCTATGTAGCTGCTGTTGCGCTAACTGTTTTTGCTATAGACAGTCTCGCATAGTTATATTTAGCAAGATTAACGTAAAAATTGGCCGGAGTTCTCCTTTAAGGATCTGCGGCAGCCACGTTATCTTAGCAGCCATATTCAGCACATAGTGTGCCCAAAAAGATATGGCAAAATCTGGCCAAAGCCCTGGAAAGGGACATGGACCCAACCAGTTCACTGTGTTAGGTTGTAAGGTATCAGAAATCTGATATGTTGAATTTGCAATCGGTTGCAGAAGAATTGCATTAATATTGCATGTTTATTGCACCTCCCTGCTTTCTCACCTCGGAGATCCCTGTTGAAGTCGTGCAGCCGGCGCACCTCCAGCTCCAGCTTGTTCCTCATGGTTTTCTCAAGGGCCTCCCTCTTGGAGGAGGACTTGGCAAGGTTTTCATATGCCTCTGACACCAGCTGGATCTCTGTTTCCAACTGCCCACAGAAACAGGAGGAATGAAGACAGAATGAGTAAAAGGAGATGCATCAAACTGTTATGCAAATGTGTTTATTTCTCAGCTGAATATCCATATTCACATTCAACTACTGACATGGGTCAAACCTGGCCTCAACCAAACACTGTTTTTACAGCCTGAGTTTAACTTTTAACTTATCTTTAACGTATGTAAAACGGTGGACAAACAGGAGCAGTAATTAAGGAAATACCATTGAACACCTACTTAAAACAAACTTCAAGACTGCCTTTATTCACCTGTATAACATTGCAAAATAAGGCACATCTGTCTCAAAACAATGCAGAAAAACAAGTCCATGCATTTGTCACTTCGAGGCTGGACTATTATAATTCCTTATTATCAGGATTCTCAAATAGGTTCCTTAAGACTCTACAGTGGATCCAGAATGCCGCAGCTCATGTACTGACAAGAACATCATATTTCTTCTGTATTGGCTTATCTGCATTGGCTTCCTGTAAAATCCAGAATTGAATCAAAAATCCTTCTCCTGACCCTCAAAGCTTTTAATTGTCAGACAGCATAATATGTTAAAGAGGTCATAGTGCCCTATTGCCCCACTAAAGCACTGCACTCCCAGAATGCCGAGTTACTTGTGGTTCCTAGAGTCTCTAAAAGTAGAATGGGAGCCAGAGCCTTTAGTTATCAGGCTTCTTTCCTATGGAACCAGCTCCCAGTTTCAGTTCGGGAGGCAGACACTGTCTCCACATTTAAAGGAGAACTCCGGCCAATTGTTATTGTAATCTTGATATTTATAACTATGTGAGACCTGTCAATAGAAAAAAAAACGATCAGTGCTAGCAACACGGAGCTGCTGCAGCTAATGCCCACTGCTCCCACTTAGCTAAAACGGCAGTTATGGGGGCATAAGATAAAGAGTGCCTCGTTTTTTTTTTCTATTGACATAGTTCCAGTTACCAAGATTACCGTAACAATTGGCAGGAGTTCTCCTTATTTTTTTTTTTTGTTTTTTTTTTATTAACATTTTCCAACAGTTTTATACAAACCCGTCATATATGTACATACAATTTGTATATGTATGCCAGTAAACATAACAAAAAACAAAACCTGCACACACTTGAAGTATTAAAGTACAAATATATAACACCATTAGGAGGACCGACCAAATTTACTTATTATAATAATTAATAAAAGGTTGCCAAATTGAGTAAAATGTTTGTTCTTTTTTCTTTAAAGTATATTTAATTTTTTCCAATTGTAAATGTTTCATTATGTCTCTAAGAAGGTTTTGATGAGTAGGAGGAATTTTATTTTTCCAGTTTAGTAAAATTAGACGTCTGGCTAGCAACATTACAAAACACAATACATTAATTTGTGAGCTGGTCAAATGTGTATCATCAGGTACAACACCAAACAATGACATTACTGGATCTGCTGGGAGCCTAACATTAGAAATTGCTGACAGAGTCTCAATTGTTTTAGACCAAAAGAGAACAATGTGGGGACAGTTCCAAAATGTATGTGACAATGAAGCAGGGGCATATCCACAGCGATCACAAGAGGTGTCCACTCCTGGAAACATCTTGGACAGTCTTTGTTTGGAAAGGTGCAATCGGTGCAGGATTTTAAATTGCAGCAGACCGTGTCTGATACAAACTGAAGATGAGTGGACCCGCTCTTGAGCTTCGAACCATTGGTCGTCTGTGATGTTTATTCCTAAGTCCTTACTCCAAGCATCCTTTATATGGTCAAGTGTAGTTGAACAATCTATCTGCGAAAGGTAATTATATATTCTAGTAATAGATCCTTTTTTAAATGGATTGTTCAATAATACATTGTTTATAGGACATATTTCAGGCTGATTGGGAAAAGAGGGAAATGTTGCTTTAGTAAAGTTGCGTACTTGCAAGTATTTAAAAAAGTCTTTGTTATCAATATTAAATTTATGTTCAAATGTTATAAATATTTTGTCAATGAAGAGATCTATAATTGCATGCACTCCTTTAAGGTCCCATTGATGAAATGTTTGACCTGAAAACAGCTTATGTGCTTGATTACCAGTTATTGGTGTAAGGGCTGAACATTGATTCCACTGAAAATGTCTTCTGATCTGAGACCAGATTTTCAGTGAGTGAGACACAACAGGATTCTGAGCCTTAAATTTTGAAAGGTCAGAGGAATAATGTATCAATGATCTTAGTGTATTAGGAGAAAAAGCTTGATTTTCCATCTGTTCCCAATCAGGTTTGAGAGATCCATTCCAGAATGACATACATCGAATATTACAGGCCCAATAATAGAGCCGAAAGCTGGGCAGTCCCATTCCTCCTACGGGTTTGGGTCTTTGTAAAAAGGATTTTTTAATTCTTGGTGTCTTTTTATTCCAAATAAAGGACGCAACTAAGGAATCTATTTTTGTAAAAAATTTCTTATTAATCAAAATTGGAATACACTGAAATAAAAATAAATATTTCAGTAAAACGTTCATTCTGATAATATTAATTCGGCCAGCTAGAGAGATCGGGAGATTAGACCACCTATCGAACTGTTGCTCCGTTTGTTTATATAGGTTCACTAAGTTTTTGCTGAAAAGGCCAGATATTTCCTGTGTGATATTTATTCCGAGATATTTAAAACAGTCTGAAACAGCGAAGGGAAAAGGAGTGAGCGTATGTACTTGATCTTTTGCCCTAGAGCTGATCGGAAACAATATGCTTTTTGACATATTCATTTTATATCCTGATACTTTAGGAGTTCTCCTTTAAGAGTAAGCTTAAAACTCTCCTCTTTGATCAAGCTTATAGTTTGGGCGCCATGCACTGCTACTGCTATTATAACTAGTCATAGTTCTATTATCTTTACTGTTAATATAATTGCCACGGCTCTCTCTCTCTCTCTCTCTCCCTCTCTCTCTCTCTCTCTCTCTCTCTCCCTCTCCTTTTCCAAGGTCAAATTCAAGCACTTTCAAGGTCCATTTTAAAACTTTTTCCAGCACCTTACACCACCGTAAAATACATACCAATATGTCAAATTATTTAGTGTTTTTATCACATTAAAAGAGATAATGCTATAAAACAGCCAAAATTGTGTTTCCTAATAGCAGAAGGATCAGATATTTAAGCAAAACACAAGTTTTATTTTTCAAAATGTATCACTGTCAGTAGACTTTGCTTGCTGTCTAACCTGCCTGAGTAGGCCTACACGATTAATCATTATAAAATTGCAATCTCGATTCATCCTGCTTGCGATTTAAGTTTTAATAACTTCAATTTTATAAAAACAAAGATCCTTCCTCGGCTTTTATTTTGATAGGACAGCTCTCACAAAGTTTAGGGCTTCACACTCAGCCAATGACAAAGTGCCTTTTAGTCACGTGTTTCACTCGTCAGTTCAGGGCTTCACCCTCAGCCAATGACAAAGTGCCTTTTAGTCACGTGTTTCACTCGTCAGTTCAGGGCTTCACACTCAGCCAATGACAAAGTGCCTTTTAGTCACGTGTTTCACTCGTCAGTTCAGGGCTTCACCCTCAGCCAATGACAAAGTGCCTTTTAGTCACGTGTTTCACTCGTCAGTTCAGGGCTTCACACTCAGGCAATGACAAAGTGCCTTTTAGTCACGTGTTTCACTCGTCAGTTCAGGGCTTCACCCTCAGCCAATGACAAAGCGCTTTTTAGTCATGCGTTTCACTCGTCGAGCGAGCGCGGTAGTTCGGAAATAAACAAAATGGATATTGATGAAAACCCAGGCACTAGTGATGAGAATCAGCCAACAACTCAGTCTCAAACCGAACTCGTTCCAAAAAAAAGGTACATAACCGAGAAACACAAACAAAAACAAACCTTTTTTTCCATTTGCATTCACTGGCCAAGTGACCACAGGGACTGGTAGGAGGGGTAAGGGAGTGATGCAAGCACACAAGTCTTAATTAAAATCAGAAAAGAAAAACGCCAAAAAAGTATGAACTATAGGCTATACTAAATCTAATGTATATATGTCATAATTTAAACAAGTCTCTCGAAGAGGAACAGGTATCTCTCTCTCTGCCTGTGGCCGTGTGTGTGTGTGTGCGTGTGTGCGAAAGCGGACCAGCGAGGTTGTCAAGCTCGCAGGCGCTTGTGGAGTTTAACGCCAAACGCCAAAAAGGCAGTTAACCACAGGTTCCCGTAATTGTTATGATGGACATGTGTTGTGATCTTTAAACAAACGATCCGTCAACTGCAAAATAAAAGCCTCTTATTTACGAGACTGGTCTGAGAGACCGTCAGATTACAGCCGGGCGTCCCAGGATGACAGGCCGGCCGGCGAGCAAGAGATCCCGGCCGTCAACCAGCTGGCCGTCCCGTCACTTTATGGAGCTTCTCAACTCCGAAAACTTTGAAGCAAATTGTCAATTCGGCAAAGATCTTCGGAAGACTGCCTATATTCGAAATCTAAACAGTTCATTTCTAGCCTAAAACGTTGTCAGAAGTGAATTTAATGATGAATAAGATGGTGAAAATTGTTAAAAATGTCCCGCTGTTGCTCTGTCTGCAAGTACCATGGAGGTATTTAACAAACGGCACGCCACAAGATCCGGGTTGGCAGTGGGCGTGACTCCGCCCACGGTGGGAAAACCCCTTATGTTTACAGGCATGTGGTGATGTGCAATGTGCTATAGGTGCCAAAAAAAATCTGTTTGGTACTGCCAATTTGTTTTGTCTTGTCATGTGTGCAGTAAACAGCCTTTTTTCATCTTCGTAACTAAGGGTGCTCCGATCAGGATTTTTGGGGCCGATCACCAATTGCTGGAAGACGTATCGGCCGATACCGATCACTTTTATGAACTGAAAATTACGCCATTACGTAACAGTCACACATGTTTAGAGAATGTATCAGTAACTGTTTGGCTTTCTGTCCTAGCTCAAAATCTAAAAAATGTCCTTTCAATCACTGCACATTTCTTCAGCACACACAGACACACACAGTCAGTCACACACACCGACACACACACACACACACACACACACACACGGGGAAACAGCTGTTTGAGCGGCGCCGGAGCTGCTAGCTACACGACTCTGCCTTAGCGTTAGCTAACTTTGAAAACTCCTCATCCTCCTTTCTGTGACTAACCTTCAAATGTATGATGAGGTTGGTGGTGTTGAAATGTCTTTGGAGCTTTCCGCCTCGTGGTATTTCCTCGGTACACACATTGCTAATCGCTAGTGTATTGTCTTTTTCCCAGATAGCAATGAGTCGGCGGACCACCAGCGGTGCTCCAGAGGCAGTAGAAGCGTCAGAATGGTGTAATCACAAACACGTTTGCCGGAGCACCACCGGTGGCAGCCGCTTTTTAAAAGCAGTAGCCATCTTCCTAGCGTCTTCGTTCCGCGGCCGCGGGCCAACTGCTGTTCTGCCACCGTTCAGACACCTTGTAGAACTGCCAGACTGCTGAATGTAGGGACGCCGCCATTTTGAAAATGTTCTCAGGAGTAGTGCGCTCTTAATACATCCGTGGTAGTCCGTCATCTGATCGGCCTATCTGATCGGCCTTTATGGAGACCACCGATCAAACTATTTAAAGCCATTATCGGCCGATACCGATCGGTGGCCGATCGATCGGAGCACCCTTATTCGTAACATTGCCAAAATAAGGAACATCCTGTCTCAGAACGATGCTGAAAAACTAGTCCATGCATTCGTTTCTTCCAGGCTGGACTATTGTAATTACTTACTATCAGGAAGCTCAAGCAAGTCACTTATGACTCTCCAGCTGATCCAGAATGCTGCAGCTCGTGTTCTGACAAGAACTAAGAAAAGAGATCATATCTCTCCTGTATTAGCTTCTCTGCATTGGCTCCCTGTAAAATCCAGGATTGAATTTAAAATCCTCCTCCTGACCTACAAAACTCTAAATGGTCAAGCACCATCATATCTTGAAGAGCTCATAGTACCTTACTGTCCCACTAGAGCACTTCGCTCCCAGAATGCTGAGTTACTTGTGGTTCCTAGAGTCTCTAAAAGTAGAATGGGAGCCAGAGCCTTTAGCTATCAGCTCCTCTCCTGTGGAACCAGCTCCCAGTCTGGGTCCGGGAGGCAGATACTGTCACCACATTTAAGAGTAAACTTAAGACTCTCCTCTTTGATAAAGCTTATAGTTAGGGAGTGAGGAGTTGCAGAATCTGCCTAGCCCGGCCCACCTGCTTCTCTGTCCCAGAAATGCTTGTTACTAACCTAGCTCTGGGGAGCTTGCTCCCCGGAGTCTTTCTGTTTCTTTTTCACCCAGGATAAAATCCTGGGATTAGGATGGCACCAAAATCATGGTTCCAGCTGGTCGCCGTGGTTCTGCTGAAATACCCTGCTATGCCGTGCTGCTCCCTGCACTACTACAACCACTATTTCTAGCCACTGTTTATTTACTATACTGTGATGCACCCCAACGGCACGTCAGACACCTCCTACCAAGAGCCTGGGTCTGTCCGAGGTTTCTTCCTAAAAAGGGAGTTTTTCCTTGCCACTGTTGCACTAGTGCTTGCTCTTGGGGGGATTGTTGGGTTTTTTGTAAATTATAGAGTGTGGTCTACACCTACTCTATCTGTAAAGTGTCTTGAGATAACTCCTGTTATGATTTGATACTTTAAATAAAATTGAATTGAATTAAACATTACACTTGATGAGAAAAAAAACTTCTAAAAAAAATTCTAAGCAAAGAAATCGTGATTCATATTTTTCCCGAATCGTGCAGCTCTATGCCTGAGTCAATGTAAAAACTGAGCACTGAGTGGGATGATTTGAGCTTAATGACATGTAGCTGGGTCATTCTTTGTCAAATCAGAATAAATCCAGGAAAACAGTTGCTGCACCCTCTTAGATTTTGCTCAAAGTTTATGCTACCCTTAATTTCTGTCTTTTCACTCTTTTTTCCAAATCTAGGGCATATTGACATTGTCTTCCACCCTACAAAGTTTGGGTTGCCTATGAATAATACTTTTCATTATATTCATGTCCAAATGTTGCTTCCCACATAATGTGATTTTCAGGCTGTAAAACTGAAGTAATTTCAAGGGCTAAAAATATGAAGACATACTGTAGGATTTGAACAGAAATATTTTTCAGGCCTTGGTTTTGGGACACATTCTTGATATAGACAAGGTTTGAGCAACATCTGAGACAGTGCAAAAACAACCTGTAATTCCATTTTAGCCCAGAAGAGTCTGACATCTTACTGTAGGCTACTTTCTATGACACTCCATCTGACACGATTTCTGTTCAGCAATCAATGATTGTTGTTATGCACTGGCAGGTGCGGAGCTGTGGGCGGGCCCGGACGGGCCTGGGCCCGCCCACACTGACAGCTGGCTCGTCCAATCAGAAATTCAAAGTTTAGTGTGTTCGTGACACATGAAAATGACATGAATGAACTTGGCGTGTTTTCATTCCACATTGACAGCTGTCCCGCCTGACCCTTCACTAAGCCCCGCCCTCCTTAGTTACTGTTGCTTGACAAGCTTTCCCTGGCACGAAAGCTTGACAGGCGTAGCAACAGTAACTAAGGAGGTCGCGAACAACAGTAATGTTCACTAGCTAGAAGTGTCATGGCTTCATTTTTCTTTAGTATGGCTAAACAACTTGCACTCACTCGTTTCTTTAAAAAAAACTCGTATTGAGAACAATAATGATTTGGAGGACCCGTCTGTGGCTCGTAATGTTACAACTGCTGGCTCTGAGAATGGAGCGGAGACCTCCACTGATGCTAACTGGCGGAATTGCCACAGCTCCGCCCCTGGGAGGCAAGCCACTCCCTTGGCTAATTGACAATCACTGCCATCCTTGATTGCGCCGTCGGATCTGTCAACTCTGGGGGAACCTGCTACCCAACCTCATCTACAGGCATTCCCAAGTACCTTAATTGATGGGAAATATAGAAGCTTCAACACCAAGTGGTATGATAGGTTCAACTGGATTGAATATAGCCAATCGAAAAACTTGATTTTTTGTAAAGCCTGTAGGCATTTTCCTGAACAGCATACTGAGGCAACTTTTACTAAAGAAAATTGGAAAAATATCGGGCAGGTCTGTGAGAAGCATCAGGCCAGCAAGGTGCATGCTTCTGCACTTGTAAAATGAATCTCCTACAAAGAAAGTCATGCGCACCAAGGCAGCGGTACTGTATTAAATCAGATGCACGGAGATTCCATTTCAGAACGTAATCGACAGCATGTCAAAGTTGTGCTGGATATTTTCATGCAGTGTGCCAAAATGGAGATACCCCTGAGAGGGCACCGGGAAACACGGGAAGCGTTAAACAAGGGGAATTTTTTGGAGCTATTCGAGTTCATATCGAAGTATGATTCAGAAATAAAACTGTCACGAAATGCCACACTCATGTCCCATCACATTCAGGATGAGCTGCTTGAGGCTGCTGCTTCATTTCTACTCCGAAAGATAAAAAGTGAGATACAAGAACAGCCAAGGCCCACACATTTTGCCATACTTACAGATGAGTTTAAAGATGTTTCGAAACGCAAGCTAGTTGCTGTCTGTGTTCGATTTATCCATAGTGGGACAGTCAAAGAACGAGCGATGGGCTTTGTAAAAACAGCTGACCTGTCTGCTCAAGGAATATCACAGAGGATCGTTGAAATCCTAGTACCACTCGGATTGGACCCTTCTCTCTGTGTCGGGTTCTGTTTTGATGGGGCATCGGTCATGTCTGGGCACAGAGGAGGCGTTCAAGCTATCGTGAAAGAGACAGAAAGCTGTGTATGTACACTGTAATTCCCACAGACTGAATTTAGTGCTTTGTGCTGCTGTGGAATCATCTGGACACGTCAATACTTTTTCACTTTCATCAATCAGATACACAACTTCTTCACTGGGGCCCATAGGCACGCTCGGTTTGTGGAGCTTCAGAAGGAAATGCATCCAGAACGGCCATGCAAGGAACTGGAAAGGTCATGTGAAACCAGGTGGAGCTCCAAATCAGGATCTGTTCATAAAGTCTTAGAAATGCTAGACGTGTTACTTGAGACTCTTGCTGAGTATTCGGAGACAAGCGGACAGACCAAACTAGATGCAGAAATCTACTGAAACAGATGCAAACAAAAAGATTCATGTTTATGCTTGTTGTGTTTTGCAAGTTGTTTCAGTGCAGTGATTTGCCACAAAGGGGCTGCAAAGTCCAGCAATCTGCGTGACAGACTGCATCTCCTTAATTGAAACATTGAAAGCCACCCTTGCCATTTTTCGAGATGATTCAGATGGTGACTTTGACAAAGTGCTGAGATTGACGGAGGAGTTGATGGATAAATACGAGATGGCAGCATGCTGGTATGTGATAATGTCTCGTTAGCGAAAGCTGCCTGCAAAGTACAGTCAGTCTATTGTCACCACAACATTGGGAAAAACATCTGCTATCAAGAACCATGGTGATCTGAGGGCACTCTGGAACTGCATTCTGGACAACCAGATGGCTGAATTGAACAGCCGATTTAAAGACAACACCTACGGAATAATGCGAGCTTCAGCTGCTCTCATCCCAGGATCCCTCACTTTTGGCACACAAGAACTGCTAAAATCTCCATGCAGCTTGTATGGAATAACAGTCAGTGATGCGGAATTTGCCTTTTTTACCCAATTCATCAAGGTCAAAGCTGACAAAGACAAAATGCCCTTACTAATTGAATTGCTGGATGCCTGCGCTGCTGATATTTTCCCCGGGATGAACTGTCTGTTAAGGGCACTCATCACACTACCCATGACGTCCTGCAGTGTTGAAAGACTTTTCTCCGCTACACACAGGATCAACACTCGCTTGAGAGCATCAATGGTGACTGAACGCTTGAACAATTTGTCCCTGCTGTCTTTCGAAAGACAACTGACAGAAATACTGGATTATGACGAGATAATCAGCATCTTTAATTCAAAAGCCAGGCGACTCCGCCTTGTGTAGCTGGGTAAGGTGCCATGGTTGTCTTTACATGTAGGCCCGCCGTGACAGCAGTTAACATGTAATTCCTTTAAATGTGCACTGAATGGAGTGGTCTGTTGTTGTTGTTATTTGTTAGAGCTACGTGCTTTCTAATTGTGCTGTGGTTAATTGAGCCGGGAAGAAGCGCAATCTGTCCGCCTACGCATTCCTGGTGTTTTACGCACGATTTCCCTGTTCATAGTTAACAATGCTTACAAAAGTCATTGGAAATCGGGGGCGTATTCCTTCAAAATTAGTTAATTTTGCTTTTAAGGACTGTGGCAATGACATTTATATGAATTTTGTTATATGTGGTGCAGACAGCTGTATGTATATGTAGAAGTAGAAATCCACGCTGCTGGAATATGCGCAAAACTTGGCTCTCCGGATTGGAGACACAACGGTATTTAACATTACAATGACCCCAAATGCATTGTTGTTTTCTTAATCTGCCCTATAGACTACAATGTTGCCTTTTTGTGAATATGTTCCTGGCTCGGTAGCCAAAGGCTATGTAGGCTTATGTATTTAGCTCAGTTTTGACTAGTTTTGACTTTTAAACAATACAAAATAAGTAGACTAATAAATCACAAATCTTTATGAATACGCGTTTCATGTGTGATGTGATGTCCAAAAACGTTTGAAGAAACGCAACCCTACAGGTGGAGGTGTGAGAGTCCCGTGTAGTAAACGGTAACATCACCGCCTCTATCGCTTCCACAAGAAAGTTTTAAAACACCAAACACAAGTTCTGAACTGGCCAGGACTTTGTCAAACAGCTACATGTTCGCCAAACAACAAAGCACAGTCGATATCTCTCGCTCGTCTCTTTTCTTTCTCTTTATCTCCGTGAAATGAAGCTGCCTTCAGGTGCAGTAGGAAACGTTATGTTCTATAAAATATCTGACGAAAAACTGTTACTGTGAAATATAAAGTATACTTGTGCTACATTGGGGGTTTAAAGAACACAACAGGACGTAGTTTTTTTTTAATCTGAATGCTGAATAAGCCTACAGAGCTCATTTAACATGATGCTGTGACGTCCCGTTTCCCTGAAGCCAGCGTGGAGCTGCGCCAAACAAAGCTGACAGAAGCACGTCTCGTCCAGTTGCAGTGCCGTGAACTGGCAGGTTTTAATGTTGCAGACCACTGTTTTTTTGCAAATAGTTTGAAGTGTAAACATGTATTGGTGGATGATCCGGTACTGCCCCCGTTGAGAAACACTGTCCTAAATTCAGGCCCACCCTGACTTAATCCAGGCCCACCCATCTGTCACGTTCTGCATTTGCCACTGTGCACTGGGCTAACATTTGCAGGTTTTAATTTTCGGGTAGTTAACGTTACAGTTACTGTGATGTAACTTTGGCTATGTTCACTGCATATTCCACAAATGAACGTGCCATGCAATACTAACATTACATTATCACACCATGTACTCTCAGTCACTTAGCCTGCAAAGTCCTAGCTAGCAGTTACTAGCGTAGCTAAACAAATAGGCACTAACTGGCGCTAACGTGTACAGTAGGCTACTTCAGTTGGCTTACTTGAAACTTACTTCATGTGACACGGGAGCGCAGACTCGCCCATTGTGAAAAGCTACACGTCTTTTTTGCAGACTTTACAAGAGGCAACTCGTGGGGTTTGTCCATGTTTAATCCATAATTTGTATTTTTCATCTTCCAGCCAACGTTCACTGAAACGACAACCTGCCGGCAGCGATATTACGAAACCCACTATGGTCACGCCAAGATCCGCCCTTCAATAGCATTTATTGGCCAGGCGTCCATGCTTACGCAAGGTAACGTAACTCCATTTGTACAGGTCCTATCCCCTGACCAATCGGCTATCCTAACCTTAACCACTCGAGGTGAAATGCCTAACCAATCGCGCTGCTTCGTAGGGCGGGACTTCGCGTGGTGGCAGATCGCAGCAGGTTTCATTTTAGGCTCGCCAACATTTTATTTCTCCAGTTAATAAACAAACTATTCAGTCAGATAGGTATTTGTTGTGAAAGAAATACAGTTACAGTTCCAAGCATTTTCAAGCATTTTATCCAGAAACCCTGACTGTTGCACGAAATGCTAGCTCTTGGGGGGAATTGCTGTGTCTCTGTAAATTTTAGCGTGGTCTAGACCTCTATATGTAAAGTGTCCTGAGATGACTTCTGTTATCATTTCACACTATAAATAACATTTAATTTAATTAAATACTGTGTACATATGGGTATGTCAGTATTGTTTTAAGATAGACAAACACATTTTACCTATCCTTATAGCTTTTCACATGTTACCTTGTGCAACTTGGTGACTTTCTCGCGGCAAGCCTCCATCTCCTGCCTTAGCATCCTATTCTCCTCCGTTAGCACATCCACCATCTGGTGGGCGCGCACCATCATAGCAAAAGGCTCCCCCTGCAGGTGGGAGTAGGAGTGCGGATGGGGAAAATGTCCAGCCGGTTGGGGCTGGGGAGGTTCTTGGAACTGCTGCTGCTGCTGCTGCTGCTGCTGTTGTTGATACTGATGGTGCTGATGATGGTGCATCCTTGAAGTGGAGCCATAGGGGTCATGAGGGAAAATGTGACCTCTTGGTGGTGGGTTAGTAGGCCCCAGGGTGAAGGGCGCCCCTGGCTGGTAGGAGCTGGGACCCTGCGTAATGCGGGGCCCCATGGTTGGAAAGGGCTCACCCTGACTCTGTGGGTGCTGGTGAGGGAAGGACGGATGGGAGACGCTGAGCATGCTGCTTAGGGTTGAGGACTGGGTGCGGGACAAGGATCCTATGGAGGTGACAGAGGAGGTGGGACTGTGCTGATGAAGGGGCCTCTGGAAGTGGGCCGAACCCTCCTTACTGGACCTGAGGAGAGATCAGCTGTCTGATTACATGGTTGTTGTACTCAGCTAATATGTAGTGTTAATGTACATAATCATAAGACATAACACTAATGTTTTAGGTGTTATAGGCTGACTGGTTGTTTTTTCATTTATTAGGGGCCAGGCAGCTCTGCTGCCAGTCCCTCTTGTATTTGCGGATATTATTATTCTTTTTTTACCATGTAATCTGCTATTCCATGCATGAAAAATGTCCATGTTCATATGCTTCAAGCTTGCAGGAATTATGAAGTCTATCTCTGTTTTCTCAAAAACTGTAAAACTAATTAAACACTAGTCCTCCCAGTTTTTCCTAAACTGACACCAAAATTGCTCCACTCCTTCAGACTGTCCTCGAGAAACGATCCAGCCAGATTTCTGAATAATCAAAAATTGAGCCCAAAGTGCAGCCAAAGGTATTACGGTAAACAGTACTGTAAACAACTACAGCTGCGCAGCAGCTATAATTCTTCTCAATTTTGTCTTGCCAGCAAGTGCTGCAATAGCAGCAATCGGCACAATGATTAATAACCCCCATACTTATTGTTAGTGGGAATGCTGATTCAGCAGCATTCCAACTATTGTTATTCAGTTCTTTATTAGTGGGAATGCTGATTCAGCAGCATTCCAACTATTGTTATCATGTTCTTTATTGATGGGAATGCTGATTCAGCATTCAACTTTTTTGTACTATTTATACTTTTTTAAGTATTAAGCTTTTAAACATTTTATTTTAACATTAAAGTCAATGAGAGCAAGCTTCAAATCCTTCAAATCCTCTTCTGCTTCAAAATGTATCTCCTCCTACATTCTTTCAACTACAGACGTGATTCAAACTTCAAACCATTCACACAATATTAGGTATTAGGCTATGGCTTTACAGTTTTTGTGAAAAAGCTATTTAAGTTTAGTGTACATTTCAGGAAATTTTATCAAATAAACAGAGTGTGTATAGAGCTCAACAGTCTAAGAGACCTTGGGTTCCGGAAGTAAATTTCCCATTCACTTCTCCCATTGACGTCTGGAAAAATCTGTATACAAACAGTTTTAGACCATGCCTTACGCTAACCAGCTAGGACGTGACTCGTAAGCATACAACGTGTCATTTCGAGTGAAAAAATGAACAGAAGGTACAAGACTGTGTACATATTTTCAATATCGAGCAAAGGAACTACTCATCCCAAAAACCACCGCGCATCACTGAATAAAGGAAGCTAGCGTTAGTTTAGCTAACAGCTAATTTGGCTAACCGCTAGCTTAGACAGCATGTAATAACTTTAAAAGACCCTCAAAATAAAACCTGAAAAGAACCGTCAATATATATATAACAGATGTTACGTCAGCTGTAGCCTGTTTTCCCCAGTGGTTAGTTTGAGTTAACGTTATTTTAGACTGAATCAAGCTGTTAGCTAACAGTTAGCCTAATTAGCTGTTAGCTAAACTAACGTTAGCTTGCCGGCCGAAGTGTGGAACAGGTTGTGATTCGTGCAGTGTCGTAGATCCTCGGAAAATCATCTTGCGCACATGGGCGTCAGTTTGGTTTGAAATGTGGTGGGGACAGAGACGCATTCGGAAGTGCATTTCCAGAAGTGGTGGGGACAATGACGCATTCATATTTTTTTCTCTTTCGCGCAGGTCATGTTTTGAAAGACGTTGTCCAGGGGCCTGTAGGCTACTACGAATCAAGTTTAACATGCCCTGGATTCCTTTCAGTTCCCCGGCTGCACTAACCCTAACAACCACGGTTAAACTGTCACAACGTTTATCAACTAGTTGAATCATCCCAGGGTTTCCCAATCTAGAGACACGCACGTTCACATAAAAGAGGCGGTGTTTGCAGTCAATCTACCAGAGCCACATATTTTACATAAGAGCAATTCTACATAAATATGAAGAACACAGACGCGGTTTACAAGCAAAAGGCAATCCAGTCGCTTCCTAGAACAGGAAGAAAAACTGGCAAAAAAGCAGACGCTGTAAATGTGTAAGTCACAACGCTTATCGGTCCCTCCAGACAAATTCAGAGTTTTGTGATTGTTGCGGGCAGAAATCCTTGATTATGCGGCACGTTTTCTTATAAAATGCGATGGAATATATGGGATATTTGTGCAATTTAATGCCATGAAATTGCAGTAACTTACAAAAACTGCGGTTTGATGAAAAAGAGATTCCCCCAACCATGTTGTCAGTAGGCGAAATTACGTCACTACATAACGTTCCCATGGCAACATGGGAAAATGGCTGCTCTTGTGTGAAGTAAACGCAACATTTTTCAACTTTCTGCTGAGATATATGTGACTTTTTTGCAACGAAAATGCGGGGATTATGAAATCATGCAAGCCCCGCATATTTTGCGAGGAAATTGGCAATTTATGCGCGCGAAAGTGCGGCGTAGCCTATTTGAAAAAATGCGGCCCCCACATAAATATGCGGACTTTGGCTGATTATGCATTGAATTCTGCAATCGCATAATCACGTTTGTCTGGAGGGACTGGCTTATCAATCAGTCAGGCACAAGATGTGACCATAATTACACTTGTTCTTTCCATAAACTGTCGTTAGTCTATTCAGTTGCAACCCTGGCAGTGGGAAGCGATCGTGGGAGCAAATAAAAAATGTGAAAACATAATTCAAACCGATGCACGCATTGGCAACACACGGCTCAAGAAGTTTACAATAGGCCTACGTTATTCCCTCCACTGAAAATCTATAGGCCCTACCTTTCATAAATACCCATCAGGGAATGTTAACGGGGTTGTCAGTCTCTAAATGTTTTAACTTTTAAGAGCGCATCTCTCTCTCTCTCTCTCTCTCTCTCTCAAGCTTTTTCTTTTTTTTTTTCTCACTGAACTCCACCCATTCAGTCAATGGATCTTCTAAGAATGGTGATGCCGTTATCAATGGAGTAGGCCTATTGATTGGTCAGTAGGCGGTGCTTTTACACCAGTTGATCTCTGATCTCCAACATAACCTGCTCCCGACCAGGTTAGGTGTTCAGCATAAGTTACCACTGCGATTGAACCCGGTAACAACTAATCCACCGTCGTGGTACAGAAAACCCTGGGTTCAGTACAGGCCCCTGTAGCTTACTAATGTAAATGTATTCAAAAATGTGATGTCCAACTCGTTTTATGAAGAAGAAAGCCTTAAGTTTTCAAAAAGCATTAGACATGACCCGCTATGTTCTGCTTTGTACCATGTTGACAATATGACATGACGTGGTTTAATGTACCTAAACAATAATCATCTGTCTCTCATATTGCTCCTTATAACCACCGACATTTAAGCGTTGTTTCTGCTTCACATCTTCAGCAGCAGCGGCTGTGGGTTGACTCCCCACGGTTCTCATATAATATAACGTGAAAAAGCTTAACGTGGTTTAATGTCCCTAAACAGAGATCAATGATCACATTTCTCTCTCATATTGCTCCTCATGTACAGTAAGTGATCTTATGTGTTATGAACTTTATTTTTTAACTAAATTGAGCTTGAGGTTTAAAAAAAAGTGGTGGGTACAAAATTACTCATGACAAAATCTGGTGGGGACACGTCCCCACCGTCCCCCCCTAAAACGACGCCTATGCTTGCGCATGACGGATCGTGCAGGCAGCTCCCCCTCCTCAACCTCCTCATCAGCATGAGTTCCACCAATCAGAGGCATCACTGTGGGATTGTTCAGGATTGTGGGTAATCAAGTACTTATCCAAGACATTGCGAATAAAAGACATTTATCTCAAAACAAGGTTAGTGCCCCATAAACTTTTGGCATCTATATGAGCATATACAATCGCTTAGTCATGTCGTAGCTGGTTTTAAGTCTAACATCGATGGTTACGATTTTATGGCTTATACTCAAATTGTCAATGGAGAAATTGCATTGGATTTTTACTTCTGGAACCCGCTGTGGGCGGGACTATTGAGCTCTATTGCGCTAACTAGAGTGCATGACATCATCATTTAGAGTGTGGAGCTTGAAAAAGTTATTTTTGTCCTGCTCTATAAACTGCTCTCACACCCACAAATGTTACTTGTCATACACAATTTATACATCAAAACGTAGGTATTTGACAACATGACAACACTTTCACGGACAGTCAACTTGAATACAGATTTCTGTGTTTTGAAGGAACACCTGATGGCACAGTGGATATTACACGGCTTTAGTGTGGGAGACCTGGGTTTGAATCTCACTGTGATACATCAACCATTATGTCCCTGAGCAAGACATATGCACACAAAATACATCAAAATGTGTGTAATGATCTGGGGTCTCATTTATAAATGTGGCGTACGAACAAAACGGGGCTGAAATATGTGCGTACGCCACTTCCCACGCAAAGGTTGTGATTTATAAAAAACAAACTTGACGGGAGAATGTGCAGTCCTCCATGCAAACTCTGAACCATGCGTACGTACATTTTGGAAACAAAATAGGAATTGGCGACGCAGATGGTGAGGTGGTGAACTGAAGTCAGACTGCAGAAAGTAAATGGGAATAACGATTACTGTAATATTTTCAAGTATTGATGCTGTCACGCAAATTTTTTAATTCCATATCATCCACATTATCATGAAGATTAAATCTAGCAGTGTTATTTGGGATTGTACTGAATGATAATTGTTCCATAAACACCTCCAACTCAAATCTTAAATAAAAATGTATTCTTAATACTTAATCGGCGCTGTCTCACCGTCACATTGTCCGCTACGGAGCGCAGGAGGAGGAGCTGGCCCGACTGCATGGAATACAGGATATCATCAAATACCCTACCATTAGACCACAGAACACAGTGTAAATAACTAAATATCTGTCTTTAATACTGTGCATATATCATCAAATGTCAAAGTCTGAAAATACAGCCGTTAAGCTCTCACGCAATCGTTACACTTAATGTCCAAACTTTAATACTGTTGGTGACTAAACCTGCATGAAGAAAAGTGTGTTTGCCTATTACACTTTCTTTCGTCTTCAAATTGTATCTCGGGGTGGGGGATAGCCTACTACTAGTTGATGGCAAGGTGTCTGCAATCGCAAATTGTTGTAAACAAACTGCGGTGACCCCCGTGCGTAATGCTGCATGATGGCACTACTGGCACTGCAGGAGGACTATGCTAATGGAAGAATCAGGAGAGAAAGAGACTTCAGGGACCATGACTAGCTAATATGCCGATTTAGATTCCCTAAAGCTGAGCTCTTGGATCTATGTACTGAATTGGGTCCAGTAGAGAGGGCAACGCGCCGGAACCGTGCCATCCCAGTCCAAATAGGCTACAGGTCCTCGCAAATATTAAAAAAAAAAAAAAAAATATATATATATATATATATATATATATATATATATATATATATATATATATATATATATATATATATATATACTGAGGCTTGTTTGGATATAATATATAGTTCTGTTAAATCTTATTATATACGTCTGGTATATCGAAGCTGTCCCTGAGTGCCTGCCGTTTTCGACGTATTAATAATACATGTAGTTTGATCAGGTTTCCCTACACTGTGCAAGAACAGCCTGAAATTATAATTCAATTTGAGCAATTCCTGAATGTCTGAGAAGTTTTTTGCTTTTCTCCGTCAGTCATCATGATTCGGTGTAACAACTGCCAGTGTCATTCATATACTGATCAGCATTCAAGAGGTGCTTTGCATGGACTATTTATGGTTAAAAATGGGTGTGTACAGTGCGGGATAAGAGGCTGATCCACGTGCGCACACTTGTAGGTCATCTCTGATTTATAAAGGGAACATTGCTTACAGGTGTGCATACGCACGGTTTTATAAATCTAACTTTTTTTGGGCGTAGGCTATGCCATTTTGGGCTTTTGGGCATACGTACACTTTTAGTAAGGATCCTACGCACAGTTTTATAAATGAGACCCCAGGAATGGTGTGCTATGACTTGGAGAGTTTTCACGTAATTGGCAAAAAACTTTAATGGGAAATCTTCGGAAAATCGCTTAACATAGTTCAAAACAACACCTCTTTGGGGCCATACTGATTCGCCATACTTTAATGTAGAAAAATAGTTAAAAGTTTTAACCGAAGTCAAGACTTTGGCCTTTTGGCTTTGGGCATTCTGATATCAAGCACGGTTTCTACCAAATCACAGTTTATGTATCGTCCGGTTTTCAGACGGAATGTTGAGAGCCAGAGGGGAGGACAGAGGGGGGAGCTGCAGTACAATTCTCTGAAATTTCCAATCAAATTGCCTTCAGTCTTCATACATCACGGTTGGTCAAAATGTAGGAACATTTGTGCTGGTCGCAGACATGTAACGATGGAATCCACCGGACTTAAACTTTTAGCTCTGTTCATACCAACTGCCGATAGAAACAACGAAAAAAAAAATATCTGGAAGGACGCAGACGGTTCCCTGTTTGTTACCTGCTCTGTGTCGCATATATTTGACACCACAAACCACATCAGTGCGTTTGCCAGACTTTTATCTCTCTGGTGATGATAATATATTTGCCGTTTGGACCCACGTTTTTGAATTACAGAACAAACTTGTGAGGTATAATTATCATTAAAGGGATACTTCACCGATTTAGCATTCAGCTTTGTATCAGTAGAAACCCGGTAGTATTTCTGAATGACCGTGCGTCCCTCCCTCATATCCCCCTGAGACAGGAGATATCTGCATTGGGGGGTCCGGAAAAAATCTTCCGATGACGCAAAATGACGATTTTTGCGTCATCGGAAGATTTTTTGGCCAGAGCAAAAGACTACAACCAGTAGTAGGACCTACTTCCGCATGTTTTAAACCCGCCCATCGCCCGAAGCTAGCCGATCTCGGCCGGAAAAAAACGAAATGTCAGCCATCTTGAATCCTCGCTAAACAGGGCTCTGCTCTATCTTCTCAGCAGCAAACTTTTACAACAATTATGTGCATTCAAACTACCGCACGTGTACCACCGGGATACATCGCTACACGGCAGAGAATATGCAGGAAACGTTATTACAGACGGAATAATCGGCCCACTATGAGAGCTTCGCCTGCACCGAGACCAGCACGGGGACCGGCGGACTTGCTCGTAGCCGGGTAGGGGACATCTTCGTCGGCTAGGTGGGAAGCTAGCGCTAGCCGGGGGAAAGGCACATCCAGAGCGAGCTAACGCTAGCCGGCTACCTGTCCCATCAATCCTGCTTGCAAGTGTCCGTTCATTTAACAACAAACTGAATTACATCCAACTTCAACGATGCTCCCAACGCGAGTTCAGAGACTGTGTTTTTTGCTCAACAGTGAACCGGACTGTCCAGCTACCAGGCCTGCTAGCCCTCCGACAATCCGAGCTTCTTTTACTGTCTATGGCTCTCTCTCATGGATGTATTAAGAGAACTTCTCAGCAGCAAACTTTTACAACAATGATGTGCATTCAAACTACCGCACGTGTACCACCGGGATACATCGCTACACAGCAGAGAATATGCAGGAAACTTTATTACAGACGGAATAATCGGCCCACTACGACAGCTTCGCCTGCACCGAGACCAGCACGGGGACCGGCGGACTCGCTCGTAGCCGGGTAGGGGACATCTTCGTCGGCTAGGTGGGAAGCTAGCGCTAGCCGGGGGAAAGGCACATCCAGAGCGAGCTAACGCTAGCCGGCTACCTGTCCCATCAATCCTGCTTGCAAGTGTCCGTTCATTTAACAACAAACTGGACTACATCCAACTTCAACGATGCTCCCAACGCGAGTTCAGAAACTGCTGTGTTTTGTGCTTTCGTGGGAAACATGGCTGAACAACAGTGAACCGGACTGTCCAGCTACCAGGACTGCTAGCCTTCCGACAATCTGAGCTAGAGATGCTCTGTATGAAGGTGAGCTGTGTTAACACGGACTGGTGCAGAAATGGGGTGATTTGTATCCAACTAACTGCTAACCGCTGGAGTTTGTGACTGTTACATGGCGACCATTCGACATTCCACGCTAATTCACAGCTGTGTTTATACTCGGTGTTTACAGCCCACCAAGCCTAATGCTGGTATGCTTAGCTGAACTTTACGGAGCCTATAATGTGTGTGTGCACGGTAAATGTGCCTGTTTCGTATGTCGTTATTATATAATGTAGTTTTTATATATTTTAAATGTGTATTTATATATTTTAAATTGACTCGAGCCACGATGAAACGTTGTTTTGTGTATATGGTTGAAATAACAATAAAACACATTGAGTTGAGTCAATGCCTCACTGTCTGTCTGTCAAGCGGTAGGCGTGGCTTGGGAGTGGACTCAAAGCAGCGAAGCGAAGTGCATTCTGGGATTTGGTGTCTTTCATCCATATGAGCCAAAAACACATTTTCTGGCTTTTCTCGGCCTAGAAGGCACCAATTAAATTTTTTTTTTCACATTTCTGCTACATAGGTGACCCAATTTAAAGATATATTAGGCTTTCCAGCGGTGAAGTATCCCTTTAAATGGACATGTTTGACCCATTGAAGATACTGTCTCACCCTCCCTCCTCTACTCCCTCACTGCGGAAATCACCATAGCAACAAGTTCTGACACACACACCTATCGTGAAGACTCTATAGTAGGTTGTGTTGTCCTCTCTTTGCAGGACATGTCAAACAGCAGAGTAAAGGTAGCTCAGATCAGCGGTTACTAATGATATTAACTATATACCTGTGGTGACGATGGCCTTTACTCAACCATTGTATTTTCTCTCTCTCACACACTTCGGTCGCAGACATGTAACCATGGAATCCACCGGACTTTTGGCTCAGTTCATACCAACTGCCGATAGAAACAATAAAAAGAAATATCTGAAAGGATGCAGACAGTTCCCTTTTCATTACTAGCACAAACATAAAAACCACATAAATGCGTTCGCCAGACTTTTATCTCTCTGGTGATAATATTTTGCCATTTGGGCTCACGTTTTTTTAATTAAAGAACGAACTTCGAAGGTATAATCATCATTAAATGGACATTTTTGACCCGTCAAATATACAGTCTCCCCCTCTAATCCTTCAGTGCGCAAATCACTTTCGCAACACGTACTGCCATAGGAGGAGGAGAAGAAAAGGAGATGAAGAACCGAGGAGAGGAGATGAAGAAAGGCAAAGAGGTGTTATTTGTCAGCTAACATGATGTCATGATGGACTAATTGACCAACTGACTGACTCCTGACTTCAGGCCTCAACACCAACAGCTGCTTTCACAGACACAAGGCTCTGGCGCACCTTTGATAGTCCTGCTTCGAGCTAAAAAAAAACCTAACTCCTATCGCTTAATCTTTAATAACATCCTGTGTAATTATGGTGTGTGTTGTGAAAGAAATGTGAGATCAATAGCTGTCCAAAAATGGCCTGTTTCTCTTCTCCTGGTATTTCTTGTATGATTTAATACAGGGGGCAGTGTCACAGTTGGTGGACATCGCTTCACTTGGAAGCTCACTGTGCCTCATGTGAAAGTCTGTTTGCCTCCCTAAGCACATTGTTAGAAAGGGCACAACATTCCCTACATTTTGATGTCAAAAGAATATATGAGAGTTAAAACTGGATGGTATAGCAAAGTAAAAATAATAATGAGTCTGAACATTCTATCCAAAACACACTAATGTAAAAATGTCAGAAGGGCTTTTTTTCAAAGCCTCAAAGGTTAAATATTTTAAAGTGTTAATGTGGTTTGAAAGTTGAATACTACTCTGAATGTATGAAAGATGTGGAGTTTGTGTCTGAATAACCAAACACAAATCCTCCTATCATGGGGACTCTTTACTGTAGGCCGTGTCAAACAGCAGATTTACTGTTAGCCAGTGTTATTTGGATGTGCACCAAGTAGTAGGCACACTGTCTACATTTCTTACAGAATTTTCTAGTTATTAATTACTCTTCTTTAATAGCCACATTTAAGGCATCCTCATCAAATACATTTGTTTTAAGTTTAAAAATGAACATCCGCCAATATATCTGGTAACACTTTATTTGAAGGGCTGTGACTGACATGACACCATCATAACTATGACATGACACCTATCATGAACATGAGTCTTTTTGAATGTTTATAACCGTTGTCATTAAGTGTCATTCAGTAAATTATGAAACTTTTAATGTGAAGTTAGCATTATTTGAGATATTTGTGTGACAACTTGACATTAACGAAGACAATCTTTGTGTCATAACAATTTAGCATACATTGAGCAAGACAATATAACCTGTCAGTGTTTTTGTTATGACAACTTGACATTAACCTAGACAACATTACCTGTCATAAATATGTCATGGCAGGCCTAATGATCAAACTTTAAATGGGTGATAGAATGCAAAACCGAGTTTACCTTGTCATAGTTGAATTACGACAGTTTGGTGGGTAAAAAGGACATACAGAGAACCTCAAAGTCGCATTGACACTTCTTTCCTATGCAAATCTCACAATTTGATACTGGTGCTGAAAACGGGTGAATCCGTCAACTTGGTGGCTGTACCTTAATTGGCTCTGGTCTGTACCATTGTCACGCCCCAAAATGTACATACAGACACGGGAATTACAAAGAAGAATGTTTGGAAGTTTTTCAAGGATATTGAAAATGAACCATGGTCGTAAATGCAGTCTTTCAGGCTGTACAACAGAATAATGGCCCATGTGTGTACATGTACACACAGAGAAAAGTGTTTAGAATTTAATTAAGGAGTAGATATCGGACAATGGAGCGGGAGATGTGGATCTTACGTGGTGGCGCAGAGGATTTGCAATGGGTGGTGTGCTGCTGCTGCTTTTGCTGCTGCTGTGGAGCTGCCTGCCGGCGGCGGTTCCCAGTATGTTGACTTTTTTTTAGTTCCCAACATGGATCCTCGGGGCCACGGGGCTGTGGAGCCACCAGGACGAGACATGATAAAGAACATAGTAGTTGCAACTCCATCTGTGTGCCTGTGGGCTTCACTCTCTACTAAATGTCCCTGCGCTGAGACACTGAACTAGCTACAGCGTGAGTTGTGATTCCTTGTCTGGAAGTGGAGCTTTTTTATGTACCAAGGATAACGTTACAACAACACTAGTTATAATGAAAGTGTTGAAACTTTGCCTTGCATTGCATTGGTGCGCGACACACTGGCAGATGACTAAACTGTAACTAAACTGTCTCTGGTGCTTTGTACAGTAACATTAGTTGATGAGTTTATGTGTCGGAGCAGAAATTAATTTTGAAGCCAGCTGGGGATATTTTCTCGTGCCTCAGCTGCTCCAGCCATTCCTGCTCCATGCCTCGGTACGGGCAGCGACCGGTCATGTCTGGGCATGTCTGTACATTTGGAAGTCAATCGGTAACGTTAAAAGACAGTGTGTGAGTCTAATGGTAGTGTGTTAGTTTAAAGCCCCAGTGTGTAACATTTGTAGTTGTTTATTATCAAAATCTGTATTGCCCTTCACAAACTTGTCCTTTTTTATGAATATTGACCACAACCTTCAATTCCAAGTATTCCTATTGGCTTGAAATTTTACATTTGCGCTTACATGAACTGGGGTAGACGCTCCATAGCCATGCGCCATCTTGAAATACGGTAGCCCGTAAGGGACATACAGGCTATACTCTCCGCATTTCGCGCTTTTCACTCAGTGGCACTGACTGTGACGTATGCCAGGGAGGGAGGGGGAGAAGATTATTTGCAACTCAGTCACCGGCAGATTTGAAAGCCTGTTGCGTCTGTTATCGAGGACATGTAACTGAACTGAATCTAGGAAATTAAAACGACACTGTGATAGGCAAAGCAACGCGACCAAATGGACATGGAGATGCGGTGTGCACAGAGGGGAGGGGCTGTGTGTGTGTGTGTGTGTGTGTGCTTCACTCGTAAACCAACCAATCAGCATGCAGCTCATCTAAATATTCATGAGCATACCATATAAGGGAGAAAACATCTCGTTCCATTCCAGGGCTATTTCACAGGGTTGCATTAGGGCGCATAGAACAGCACCCGGGCCATTTTCAGCCCAACCAATGTTACATACCCTATTAGGAGACCTTAAGGAACAGTGTTAAATACCCTATATAATCATTCTATCACCACTTTTTTACATTGGCTGTCATGAAACCATTATAATTGTGTCATGAATATTTTTCCTTGACCTCAAGTAACATGAAACAGTTTGGACTGGTCATGAAATTTGATTTCACCTTCAAATGCTTTCATAACGGTGTCATGAATAATTCCCTTGACCTGAAGTAAAGTGGAACTATTTGGACTAGTCATTAAGATGTTATAAAAGTTACCAGACCAGTTTGACGACAGTGAATGCAGTATCGAGGTGATTTAATGAGTTTGACAGATAATTAGCTATAGGCTAACATTACTTGTTGCTAAAGTAAATGAATTAGCAATAACAAAACCATATATTCCCTGTCATGAAACTGGCCTCCTCTGTTAAGTCTTATAGGCTGTGTTTGGTCCCATTCGTAGTGTTGATGAACTGACCGAACAGCCGGTTAATTAACCCGAGTTGTGTCACTGAACCGGGAGAATCGAGTGCCATACATCAATGAACCGAGTCACTCCTGTTTTTTTACCTCTTCGCTCAAGCTGAGTGCGATTGGTGTATGCTCCGTTGTGTGTAGCTGGTCTTCTTCTGCTACTGTGTGTGTGTGTGTGTGTGTAGTAATCTAGCTCATTAGCACCTTCAGAAATGGGCTACCTCGAGCAGTACGATTGGACCGAAAGAGTTGTTGTTTGTAGGAGAACGGTTGCAGTGAGAGCTACTCGGTATGACTGTTCTCCGTGACTGTTGACTCAATTACTGAATGCTGTACTACTAACGTTGAGAGCCAATCCCATGAGCCATTGTAATGTATCAATGCATAATAATCAGTGTGAATAAAAGGCTGTGATATAATTTAGCTCTTTAATGTAGCCTATGTTTGTGTTTAGAACGAGTTGAGAAGTTAATGAACTCTTGCCGAATGAAAATTAACGGCACGTTAGGTAGGCTACGGTTTACCATTTCACAACTCCCATTAGGCTAGGCTACAGGCTACTGAACGAGACCATAACCATGCCTAAAGCATGAGTCTATGTAATCAAAATGTAATCAAAACGCGGCGTTGCTATGCCTACCCCGCTCTGCTGCAATTCATCACGGGTAACGTTGTGCGGAAGCCAGTATGCTATTCAACTATTCTCAGCCGGACACTACGTTGCCCGCAATGCATTGCGCACACAATGTCAAAACCATTTCTGTCTGGTGATACATGATTTAAGCGGCACCAGCGAGAATACAGGAGGGAGGAACTTTCTCTCGTTGCGTTTCAAAAGAGAAAACAGATGTCACTCAGTTTTCAATGGAAAACAAATTCCAACGTTAATTTACAGTGATGTCTGCCGTTCATGACACATAATGTGAACTAATTCACGTTCAAGTTCTTTATTAAAAAATGTGTTGCGTTCAGTTCAACGTTCACGAAAAAATGAGCGTGTTCAATGAACGCGTTCTTTTGAACTCGTTCACGCACAACACTGAAGCTGGACAACCGTGATCTCCGATCCCTCAGGCGGCACTGCATCAAGAATCGTCATTCATCTATAAGCGATATCACCACATGCGCTCAGGACTACTTTGGCAAACCTTTGTCAAGTACCACAATACGTAGTTACATCTACAAATGCCAGCTAAAACTGTACTGTGCCAAAAGGAAGCCCTATGTTAACAGTGTCCAGAAGCGCCGTCGACTTCTCTGGGCTCAGAGGCATCTGGGATGGACCATCACACAGTGGAAACGTGTACTGTGGTCAGATGAATTAGTATTTCAGGTATTTTTTGGGAGAAATGGACGCCGTGTGCTCCGGACCAAAGAAGAAAAGGATCATCCAGACTGTTACCAGCAACAAGTCCAAAAGCCAGGGTCTGTCATGGTATGGGGTTGTGTCAGTGCCCTTGGCAAAGGTAACTTGCACTTCTGTGATGGCACCATTAATGCTGAAAAGTACATAGAGATTTTGGAGCACAATATGCTGCCTTCAAGAAGACATCTTTTCCAGGGATGTCCATGCATATTTCAACAAGATAATGCAAAACCACATTCTGCACACATTACAAAGTCCTGGCTGCGGAGGAAGAGGATACGGGTACTTGACTGGCCTGCCTGCAGTCCCGACCTGTCTCCAATAGAGAATGTGTGGCGCATTTTGAAGCACAAAATGCGACAACGAAGACCCCGTACTGTTGCCCACCTTAAGACTTGTTTGCAGCAAGAATGGGACAAAATTACACCTGAAACACCATCACTTGGTGTCTTCAGTCCCTAAACATCTTTTAAGTGTTGTGAATAGGAATGGCAACATTACAAAGTGGTAAATGCTTTACTGTTCCAACTTTTTTTGAAATGTGTTGCAAGAACCAAAATAGGAATTTTATTTTTTTGAAACAAAAACAATAAAAAATCATGAGGAACACATTAAATTATGTGCTGTTGTATTGTCTGCAATTAAATACAAGTCAAAGTACATTTAGAAATCACTACTTTCTTTTTTTATTTGTGTTTTCCATACTGTCCCAACTTTTTCTGATTTGGGGTTGTACATAAATACATGTAATGTTATCTTGGTAGTTATGTTAAGTTAAATGTTAGAGAATAATGTTGCTACATGGTAGGTAGGCTGTCACAAGGAGACTGTGCACCAGGCTACCGAGTGTAACCGTGGCGTGTGCCAGTCTAGTGTCGGTCAGTATGAGTGTATAAATAGTGTGGGTGGTGATGGCGCAGTGGTTAGAACACATGCCCTTGGTGTGGGAGACCAGGGTTCGATTCCCACCGTGATCCATCAACCAGTGTGTCCCTGAGCAACCTCTGATATATATAGCAATTGTAAGTCGCTTTGGATAAAAGCGTCAGCTAAATGACATGTAATGTAATGTAAAAATAGTATACTAGCGACTATGGCGGGGTAAGTAAACGCACAATCACCAACATCAACCCCCCCCTCCCCCACTTAATTCTGTCATGCTAGCGCTTTAGCTGACTCGGAGTAGCCCGACAGGGAATACACTAACAAGATGGTTTTCTTTCAGGGTTTGGCTTGTTGCACCCTAGTGCTGTCAGCTAATTGTACAAGGTGTACAGCTAACTGGGCTAGCTAATGGCAGCTGACTACAGCTAGTGGTTACTTTAGCAACAACTTATGTTAGCCTATAGATAATATTATCTGTCCAAAACTCATTAAATCACCTCGGCACAGCATTTCCGGTTGTAAAACTGGTCTTATAACTTATGACATCTTAATGACAAGTCCAAATGGCTCCACTTTACTTGAGGTCAAGTGAATTATTCATGACACTGTTATAAAAGCATTTGAAGGTGAAATCAAAATATTCATGACACAATTATAATGTAAGGTGACCAGATTTCTGAGACAACATCCGGGGACATTTTCAGCTCAGAAGCGTAAACACCTCCAAAACAGAAACAGGTAATGTTTTTATCTTTTTAAACTTAAAACGTTTAAAATGTGCCATCCGACCCCTGCAGCTCATTCAGAACGCAGCAGCTCGGCTTGTCTTCAACCTCCCCAAGTTCTCTCACACTACACCCCTCCTCCGCTCTCTTCACTGGTTACCAGTTGCTGCCCGCATCCGCTTCAAGACACTAGTACTTACGTATAGGGCCACGAATGGATCAGCCCCAGCTTACATCCAGGACATGGTCAAACCATATACCCCAACCCGCCCACTTCGCTCTGCATCAGCCAAACTGCTTGCTGCTCCCTCACAGCGAGGGAGAACTAATCACTCAACGAAATCCCGACTGTTCACTGTCCTGGCTCCCAAATGGTGGAACGAGCTCCCCACCGATATCAGGATGGCCAGGATGGCCGTGGAATTATGGGAGTTGTAAACACCTTCGCTGATTAGAATGCAATCTGTTCACGGACACGTTTACCCATTCAAATGTATTCACTTTACGTTTAGTAACGTTTATTCATGTCATTCTAATAACATAGATGCATTTTCCCCAACATAATTACTTTTCTTGATTCGATCTGTATCGGTAGCTGACCAGTTAGCTAGCTAGCTAGTGAGCCAGCAAGCTAACGTTAGTCAGCAGCTAAAACACAGTGACTATCACAATATATTTCACATGTCACTGTCACCTTTTGGATGGTTTCAACACCGGGGTGGGACAGGGTTTGTTGTAACGCTAGCTAGCTACTCAACGAGGCTGAGAGACAGGTGTGGGTGCTGGGTGGGGATTGCCGTGGGAATCTCTGGCCGGGACAGCCGATGGGCGATGTGCAGCAGCAGAACATCTCCAAGCTGCCCGAAACGATCTCCCCCCTCACTTTTCTTTAATCTTAACTATTCGTTTTGGTGCTTGTCGGGTTAATTTAGCTAACTGTAAAGACAGCTAAACGCGAAGCGGTGAGAAATTCAGCAGGGAGGAGATTTTCGGCACGAACACCGGTAGCTCTCGCTAATGGAGACGTAGCTAGCTAGCTAACATTAGCTATGGATGGCCGCTGTTGCGACTCGGATCTGGGTCTGATATGGTCCGTTTCCCGACGCTTCATTAAACTGCCGTTAGCGTCGTAAGCACCCGGCACCGGAGTTAAGTGCTGTATAGTACTTCCGTGGTGAAAACCATCATGCTACGAATAACTTTATGAGCATGTTGAACAATGTGGTAACCCTATAATGTTATCCACCAAGCATTAGCTAGCTAGCATTAACATTAGCTTTGTAGTAACGTTAAACTGGATCGATATTGATATGTATCAATAAATAAGACAGGGCTCTCAAGTTTTGAAGACAGGCAAGAGTGACATCTCCACCCACCCCCCCCCCCCCCCACCCCCCCGCAGCGTGTTAATATAGCTTCCAGTTTGTAAATGTTAGGTGGCACCAACATTTGGTCTAATCATAACTGGCCCGGCAACCAAAAGGACAAGGTTCTGGTTGCAGATTTGTTTGGTGACTTATGATGGGGGGGGGTTCTGGGGGTCCACCCCCAGACAATTTTAAGCATTAAACACTTCATTTCCTGCATTGTGGTGAATTTTTATGCACCTATTAGTACCTTTTTCTGAATCAATATGCTGGAAATATCTTTATGTAAAGGGACACAAATTACAATTCAAATATAAAAACATTATGGAATATATTGCAGTAAGGCTCTCAGGTATTCTGTATTGCTTTCAAATATTTATTCTCCTTTGGATCAGCTTTCCTAATTATATCATTATATCTGAGTCAGCACACATGTAGCTTAGGCATCATTTACTCTTACCTTCTCTTTTGTATCTTTTGTTGGGGAAGTAACCTCCTTAAATGTGCATATGACAATTATTCACCTCAATTATACATTATTCATGTTAATGGATTAATAAACCCCTGGACTTTAATATTTCAGATGTGTTTGAGCAAGATTTCTGCTCATGTCCAAAACTTTTGCACATTCAAAATATATCTCATCTGTGCTCTCTGAGATTTGGAGGAGTCGTGGTATTTTGTGAAAAATAAAGTGATAAGATACAAGAATAGTCTGCTGTGCATTAGGCCTACGTGATTGCTCTGCTGATACGGTAGACCTAGACCTTCTGACAGACCAGGTCCCCGTCTGGGTCTCTGAATGAGACTACGTTTAGTGAAGTGGCTGAACGCTGCTGACGCTTGATTCCTGCCGGTTCCATAGTGAGAGCGGCTGCGGCAGTTTTTCTGCGTGAGAAATACAATGTGTGGCGGGAGTGCGTGACAAAAGACCGAAATGAGTGACTGTCACGCTCAATGCGTGACACTTGAGAGCCCTGATAAGATCTCTGCTGTATTACTGTGTTGCAAAGTGGCATGTTATCAATCACAAAATGATGCTGCGTGGCAGAAAAAGCAGTATTATGGTTAGGAGTATTTTTTTTCTGTGACATTGTATGATTTACAATTACGGTCAAACGTATCATCTGGGTGCCGTGTTTTGAAGGAAGTTACGAGTAACTAGAGGGTGAAAGGTTATATGACGCCACTGACAAGCGACAAGGAAGGAAAGGAAACGTGCCGTGTCTGAAAATAAAATAACAGATTTCTCTGGGTTTGAAGTTTGGTGGAAACATTTGGGAGAGTGTAACTACACAACTCAAAAAAATATATAACATAGGTATGGTCGTTTTTAGACATTTTAATGCAGAAATGTTACATATTGTACCTTTAAGTAATTGCTGTAGTACAACTAGTTTTTGAGGTAAGTTTGGAGACACTACCTTATTTAATCATTAAATTAATACATATTTTTGTTCAGTGTTGTAGTTTGTAGACTGTCCCTAAGCGTCTTACTGCCGTCTGACCGCCGTCTCACCGCCGGCTGCTCGTAGAGACCAGTGTTATTTTTCCAGGTTGGAGGACGGCTCGTTTTGATGAAAATGAGTTTGTAGCTCGTTGTTTACCTTACTACGGTAGGAAAGATGCATCGTTTGTGATTTAATAACATTTCGCTGTAGAGTAATTGATCCCGGAAGTTCAAATCTGTGAATATCTTTCTAACTTTACCAAAGTTGAGCTCTAAGCAGCGCTTGCTATGGCTGTCTTGAGTCTGCATGTGTAGGGTGCTTGACTATACGTTTGGTCAATGCTTTCTTTCTTTCATTCCAATTTCAGGTCTGTCATTCACAGTGAAAAACCGGGTATATTTCCGGGGACAGCTCCAGCCGAGCACAGGTCACCAACGTCTGGTCACCCTATTATAATGGTCTCATGACAGCCAATGAAAAAAACAACCACTAAATGACAGTTCAATGCGATGTTAACACATAAAGCTAAATACTTTTAAGTTTGATTGTTTGATTAGGCCTGCCATGACATATGTATGGTTGTCTAGGTTAATGTCAAGTTGTCATAACAAAGACATTGCCAGGTTATATTGTCTTGCTTGATGTCCAGTAGTTATGACACAGAGATGGTCTTCGTTAATGTCAAGTTGTCATAACACAAACATCTCAAAAAACACTAACTTTATATTAAAAGTGTCATAATTTACCGAATGACATGTCACGAACATTTAAAAAGACTCCTTCATAGTTATGACGGTGTCATGTCATCTTATGCACACCCCTTCACATAAAGTTTTGCCATACATATTTTTTAAATAACAATAGTTCTAAACAATGAAGTTTTTTGTGTCTCTCAGGAAAGACGATCCAACAGTGAGCATTTAAAACAGTGAAAGCAAAGATTTAATTGCTACTATGTTTAATTCTTGACAGATTGTTACATGCTTTTTAACATAAATTTCCTTAAGCCCAGTCTGATACACCTGCTGTTTTCTTGCTCTCTGAGTTGTTTATGAGTAAGGTGGGAAAATACCAGCTGTCAACTGTTTTTTGCAGAGCAAACATTTTAGCCCTCAAAGGAATGCCATCAAAGCCAAGCACACATGTCCTGACTCGTCCTGCCGGATGATTAAAATTCTGCAGTACTTGTGGCTGTTTGATTCTGGTTCCTCTGGGGTAAAAAGAAACAGGCCCAACAGGATTCCTTCCCACCATTTTGATAAAACACTTGGGAAACCATGACAAGTTCTTGCATCTTATTTTTTTGTGTTTTCTGTTTGTTGTTATTATTTTCAACTTGCTTGTCAAGAAAACTAAAAGCATTCTGTTACATAATTCTGTCGTTGTGGGAACAAACCCCAAGGCAGCATTTATCTCTCACTGAACCATAGAACTCCACATGAACCTCATTGTGTCCATTTCAGTTCAGCATTTTTCTCATTTTCCCACTTAATTTTAAAGATGTGTTGTGTGGTCCATATTTGCTGTGGAAACCACTAAGATGACCTGTGATGAAGACACAAACTAAATAACAAAAGCATGTAATCCTAACCCATAAATGTTTATTATGGCACTAAAAAGGATTTTAACATGATTGCTATAGAACATGTGTATGAAAGTGCTAATATATATATATATATATATATATATATATATAT
Source organism: Gymnocephalus cernua (assembly GCA_023631565.1). NCBI lineage: Eukaryota > Metazoa > Chordata > Actinopteri > Perciformes > Percidae > Gymnocephalus > Gymnocephalus cernua. The sequence goes on along the minus strand of CM042439.1, from coordinate 27,637,431 downwards.
ATATATATATATATATATATATATATATATATATATATATATAAAAGTATTGCTCAAGTATGCTCCCTTGTGTTGCTAATTTTTTTCACTGCACTTCATGTCAACTAGTACAGTGCCCATTTAAAATGTGCCTGTTTAGAACGGTCCGATTGCTTGGTCTGTGGTATTACTGCTTTCAGGTCTCTCCAGAACCATTATACCCCAAAATATGTTACAAAAGGACCCCAGCGCAATGAATATGTAACCACACTGTATAGCCTACTGCTGACTTACTGTGTACTCCTACTTCAGAGGAAAACATTGTTCTACTACATTTAACTGACGGAGTAAAAAATTCCGGTGTGTTTACAAACACCAACCGACAAATCCTGCTAAGTATAACTAGCAGCTCTTGTAAGTATAACTCAATAGTCATTAATTGAACTTAACTTTCCCTTATGTTGACTGACTTACTTCTGTATGTTTGTATGCATATAACTATTGGACTAATTGAACAAACATTCAGTAAAATTGTGTGTGTGTGTGTGTGTGTGTGTGTGTGTGTGTGTGTGTGTGTGTGTGTGTGTGTGTGTGTGTGTGTGTGTGTGTGTGTGTGTGTGTGTGTGTGTGTGTGTGAGAATGTAAGGCAAGTTTTAAAGCGATGGATACAAGCTAGTCTGGCTATCACCAGACCAAGCTCAATCTTTTAACATTGAACATTAGTCTGGGGACTCTGCTCTGTATTTTCTACTGCACGGTGGCGGATTTACAGGCATGTTTGAATTCATAACGTTTACAGAGGGTCGCCATTTTGGTGGCATTACGTTACAACACACTACACACTGCTTGCTGAGACCGATCATTTGTATGTGATTTGTTAAAGCAACACTAGAGAACTCTTCCTGCTTCGGTCCCCCTACAGGTTGGAAGCAGAAATGTCCCATTATGTCTCATTCGAACTACAGATCCACTACCCGATCTGGAAAACTTGCATAATGCAGTTATAGCCGATAGAGAGCCGCAAAGCGAATGCAGAAGTGCCGTTCACCCTGTTACGAGTTGATGAACCACTGAAACGATTTTGGAAACATTTTTTTAAGTTACAAAAAGTTCTCTAGTGTTGCTTTAATGAGTACTATAACATTCACTTCCTCTCACATATCACGGCAATAAGGCTGCACAAATTAAACCAGGTGACATCCTTTACTGTCAAACTGGGAAAACAACAAATACAATGGGAGTAAGAAGGCTAGTCTAAACATAACTGTTGTGTACATGTAATAAATCTATTTTTGTTTGTTAGGCTACTTATTAGCTACAGGGGCCTACAGTGTAATGTAATACAAGGATAACCAGAGTAGCTGGAGATATTAGCTGAAGCCTAAAAGTGGGGGTATTGCCAGCCAAGAGAATTCTGAGTAGTGCACAGGAGGAAGAGACCACAGAAGCTTCGTTTCACACACACCCACGTGACTGCGCGCCTTTGTGGGTTGTTGCAGTAGGAGAGTCAACAGAGTCAGGAGAGTTAGTGAATAGAGAGATTATTAAAGTGATTATTATAACGAGTAGAGAGTTCATAGAAAGTGTATAGCCAGTAGAAAGTTTATAGCAAGTACAGAGTTTATTGCAAGTAAGTTTATAGCGAGTAGAAAGTGTATAGAAGTAGGTACGGCTGCACCTCTACTCCTACGCATTCTGCACTGCCTATCTCACCTATTTGGTTGAGGAGACAATGTTGCTCTAGGCTACGTACTTAATATAATCACAGAAATGTGTGTGCAATGTGCAATGTGTTCTTCATTAATTTCCCTCCCAAATTAATGTACTGTATTTGTTTACAAACACATGACACGTTCACAACCAAAACTGTGTGTGTATGTCTGTCTGCGCACGTGTGTCTGAGTGTGTGTGCGTGTGTGTATCTGCGCGTGTGTGTTGTGCTTAATGTATTTAAGTGATATGCTTATGCCAGAAGACAGAGACGTTTGTGATTAAATACATGTTAATATAAGTTCTGTGTTAAGTTTAAAAATGCATTATTTTAATATACATGTGCAATTATTTTACTTTATTTTTAATTTCTTACGACAAAGTGGTCAGCTCATTTTACTTTATTTTTAGTTTCTTGAATAGGGTTCATAGTGAACGGTTTCATGTTGTGTCATGTTTGACTAATTTCAACCCCTAATGGTAACAGTTACATTGCACAGTTCATTGCTGTTTGAATAAAATTCTGTGCATTTCTGGGTTTGGTTTAAATTGATTTGTATGAGCTATAGTAGTCTACCTACCCACAGGGGACCTGCAGAAATTTTGGGCTGTACTTAGTCCTATGATATGCCATGTGTTAACAGTTGGGTTTTCAAATAATTATTATTTGCACGGTGACATCCACATAGTCTGGAAATATAAGTATGGAATTTTGAAATGGAAAATCGAGGAACCCTGTGGAGAAGGCAATTACATTTTTAGTTATGCAAGGTCTCAAATAGGCTTAGTTATTTATGTCATTATTTATTTATCCATGAATTCATAATCAAAATGTATTCATTCAATTTAATTCAATTGTATTTATAGTATCAATTCATAACAGGAGTTATCTCAAGACACTTTACAGATAGAGTAGGTCTAGACCACACTCTATAATTTACAAAAAACCCAACAAATCCCCCCAAGAGCAAGCACTAGTGCAACAGTGGCGAGGAAAAACTCCCTTTTAGGAAGAAACCTCGGACAGACCCAGGCTCTTGGTAGGTGGTGTCTGACGTGCTGTTGGGGTGCATCACAGTATAGATAATAAACAGTGACTAGAAATAGTGGTTGTAGTAGCGCAGGGAGCAGCATGGCATGTTCGACTCAAAGACATTCATGGCTAATATCTGTGAAACAGTTTGTGACACAATGCTATCCTAACTTTCACCACCAGATGTCCTCATAGAGTTCTAAAGCTTAGAGATACAATTGGATTGAAAGCTTCACTGGTTCAGAAAGCTTCAGTTCGCCATCACTACTATCAGCCACAGAACATGTGTTCTGTACAGAAGAAGCCTTTAAATTAGACAAATATCAGTTAAAATCCCTCCAATTCAAAATCAATAAAAAGTTTATATAAAACGTCATCATGTTGAGTCGGTATTTTTTTGCTTTCTTAACAGTATCCTCATCTCCCAGAAACTGTATGGGTCCTAAAGGCTTCAGGTTCTTGTGCCCTGGGTCTGCCTAGGTCTTGCAGTCGGTGAAAAGCAACTGCTGCCTGTGTCTCAGAACTGCATTCGCCTTGATCTTGTGAGATTATCGTTGCCCACGTGTGCATGACGTCAGAGCAAGTCAGGATCAAGCCGGACACAAATCTAACCGGTTTCTGGTGATCGATTCTGCACAGACCTGGCTCATCTCGAACAAGCCTACGAGCTGCAACCACTGCACCCCATGGCCCAGAAAGACTTTTCACATAGACTTTGCATGGCGAAAGAAATGTCTATATTTCAGCAGATAATTTGTTTCAGGGTATATCAACTTACCAGCCCGAACGTCACATTTTTTACAAAATGTAACATTCACTAGTAGCGAATCCAGAATTATTAAATTAGGCATGATGAATGCGCATAATGGACGCGAGCAGATCTGCGGGACTGCGCCCGCCCGCTCAGTAGGTAGCTGTAATAATGGATATAGCTAATGGTTGTAATTCACCATGTGTTCTATTAATACGTCCATGGTATTATCTTATGAAGTTATGATAAATCCGAGGGATGTATATATGCTGTAAAGCTTGTAATGTGGATGAAACGTCATTAGCGTTTCCAAACTGGTGGGGCGAGCTCGGCTAGCTAGCTAGTTGCTAACATCAGGGGTAGCTAGCATGGCTGTATTAAGATCTATACATAGCTAGCTATATGCCTACATAACATTACTACAGACATAGTGATTACATTGCCTTGGTTCTCTCTTATGATACATCCGAGGGCTGTATGCTGTAAAGCTTGTAATGTGGATAAAGGATGAAGCCATGGATGAGCTTTGTTCACGAAACTGCAGGCTAACTGCTAGCGCGTTAGTAAATAGCTAGCTAGTAGCACAACATAATTATTAAATCTCCTTGGTTGTCTAGCTAAATACATCTATCGTTTATTTAGCTAAGCATGTAAACGATCAAGAAAATGAAAACACAATGTTTAACGTTAGTGAATATTTTAGACAATGAAAACGGTGAGTTCATGAGTTCACCATTTGTAAGAGACACGACAGAGAAGCTCATGAACGAGCATGTTGCTACCGGTTGCTAAGACAACACAAACAAATTGTTGCTAGTGCGCATGTCCATTGTGACGTCATGGGCCAAGAATGCAGAAGATCCGAGCTCCATGTTTACTTTATGCGCTTTTGAGCATTCTCATTGGAATGTACGGGGCTTCCCACCGAACACTGTATCCAGTTATCTTACAGGTTTTTTTACGATTGTTTACACACTAAAATAAACATTTCCACACAATTTGCAAAATTCTACTCCAATAAGCAAAACACCTCCACAGATTTGCACATTACACACAATGTCTGCTTCACCCTTTTTGCAAAACATTACACACAGTGATTTGTAAAACTCCACACATTTTCACACCTTAGACACAGATAAGGATTGTGAGGTTACTTCCTTGTCATTACAAAGACCCGGATTGCCAATGACCACACCAATGAACGAATTGGATAATCACATCCACCAGGTGTGGAAGCACACGTGCTAATTTGAAAACGCAGCACTCAGGTGTGCTATGAAAGGCAGCAGTTACAGTATTCTTGTTGTTTTTACAGTAGTATTTCTTCAGAGTCAAAGTGTATGTACTTCATGCAGTACATTTTATTTGTCTACAGATTTTATTTGTTTCATTGATTTCATTGTTGGTTGATTACTGTAACTGATTATGGTAAGAAATACTTTAAGTATTGAAATAAATACTTGAAATATTCAGTCTGCAGCATCAGTGTTGTGCAGTGCTTGGTAAGTTTATAGTAGGCCTATTTGTGTACATTCTCCCTATATCTCAAACTAATCATGAAGAATGTTGTGGGTTTGTCACAATTTTTTTGTCATCTAAATTATCCCTTACATAACAATGTCTGGCCAAAAATCTAGCACATGCTATTTCTTAAAATTAGTTTTTTTTACAAATGTGTTTTTTATTTATCACAGCAGTGTGAAACTGGCTGCAATAGTGTCTGATCATTGAGGACTGTGTTGGTTAAATGAAAACTAATAGCATTTTTACAAATATGTGTATATGTTTTGACTGAAGTGTGTATGTTTTGACTGAAGTGTGTCATTTTGCAAACAATCTAGGAATTATGCAAACTGAGTGTGGTGTTTGGATAATTGTGATTATATTTTGAAAAAAAGAACCTGGTTTTCAAAATTGCGTGTAAACAATTGAAAAAAACTGTAATACACCCATGGCTGCAACCGGCTGCAACGCATCATCATCATCTTGAGCAAACATGGCTGAAAGCGAAACGGAGGAGCTGGTGAAAAAGACTGGTGCAACTTCCATTATTTGGACTTGGTTCAGATTTAAGCCGCTACAACGGACCTGTGGTAGTGCCGTACCACGGAGCCTTTCATCAGCCTGACCATTCACTATATAACGGACGATTGGAATCTTGGCAGCCGGTGTTTGCAGACATTGTACTTCCCCCGCTGAACATACGGCCGTTTGTGTGTGTGTGTGTGTGTGTGTGTGTGTGTGTGTGTGTGTGTGTGTGTGTGTGTGTGTGTGTGTGTGTGTGTGTGTGTGTGTGTGTGTGTGTGTGTGTGTAAAAGTGTGTGCAAGTGTGCTCAAATGTGTTACATTAGGCTGCAGGTAAGAAACTTTGCCTGAAAATGTTTTTATTTAAAGTATCTGTGTATCTTTGCCTAATACTGAAAGTATTTGCAGTACAGTGTCTGTTCCTTACTAAAAAGACACAGTTTTTCCTGTTCTCTGCATCTTGGGTGGCATTTAAGAACCAAGGACTTAAACTAACTAAGTGTAGTGTCTTTTAGAATGGTTTGCGCTAAAGGAAATAACCCCAATACTTCAAGCTTTTTCTTTGTTAAAGTGTCTGTAAGTAGTGTACTTGCATTTTATTTATCTGCAACATTATGTTTTATAATTACAGTTTTGCACAATAAATGTTGTCAAAACTACAAAATAAGTTTCTTTCTCTTTAAAAAAAATACATTTAGCAGTTTGGCCTTCCTTATGGGTCTATGTAACCTGTTCTGAAATGGTTCTATTATAATTTATATATTGTGATATATATCGATATCGCAAGAGTCTGCAATATATATCGCAACATGGATTTTAGGCCATATCATATTTTAGGCCACCCCCCTACATGTTTTCAGTTTTTGGCTATTTCCATTAGGTTGTATATGTTATAGGTTAGATATGTAAAGATGTACATATATACATAGATTATCTAATGATGTTTGACAGTTTCTCTGTCATAGCATTTGTTTGACCGTTTGTTTGATCATAATTACTGATAAAATAAGACATTCTGTGTTCTATTTGATCAGTAAATATGATCAAGCCATTTAATTCAATTTCAGCTAAATTACATTTTATTTATAATATCAAATCGTTCTCAAGATACTTTACAGATAGAGTATGTCTAGACCACACTCTAATTTACAAAGACCCAACAATTCCAGTATTTCCCCCAAGAGCAAGCATTTGGTGCAACAGTGGCGAGGAAAAACTCCTTTTGGGCAGAAACCTCAGACAGACCCAGGCTCATGGTGGGCAGCCATCTGCCAATGCCGGTTGGGACACAGAGACAGATACAGATATACAGACATAGAGAATTATGATTCATAATAATTATAGCAGTTGGTATGATGAACAGTGGCAATTATAGTAACAAAGATAATGGAACTATGACTAGAAATAATAGTAGTAGCCAGGGGCGTAGGAATGAGTTTAACATGGGGGGGGGGGGGGGGGGGGGGAAACCTGACAGATCCGTTAATGGTTTGAACAGAAATGTCATAAATTAACTTCACTGCAAAACATTCACCAACATACTTTATTCTACTATAAAGATACATTTGTAAAGATAGAGGAAAACACATTTTGAATGGCAGTAATTAACTGATAAATATAAAATCAATTCTTTAATTGCAGGCCTAATCATCCAGTTTTGTAGATTAATAAATAAAATAATAAAATAAAAACATATATTGATCAAAATTTGAATTCAAATTTTCTGAATACATTTTCATTTCTTAGTTGTATCTTATGCCTCAATGAACAGACACAGATGTATGCAAAGATTAAGGTGAAAGGCAAAAACAGCATCAAGAATTTTAACATATAAACCAACTTGTTTTTACTCTCGGGTGTGATATCCTTCCACATTTCCACTAACTGTGAAGGTAAAGGTAAACGAAAAAGACATTAGAATGGATATAATAAACTGATAAATATCAATTCCTATGTAGTTTTCTGTCACAAATAAAAGTTGGATAGTCCTGCATTCAATAATTTACATGCTGTGATTTTTTTCAGTGTCAAACATGCCGTGGCACACAAAAGGTTGAAAAACACTTTTTTGGGTGTGGCTGATATGACTCTGTCCTCTGTCCCCTGACTTCAGTGTCTCTCAGCTGTCTGTCCCTGCTCTGAACACCCTAAAAGGAAAACAGTCACAATGTCACACAATGCGACGAGACTCCAGTTACTACAAGCACCCTAACTCTAAGCCTTTAAGGTTAGGTGAATAAGGTATAGAAAAATACTGATGGGAAAGCTAGTGCAATATTAAAATCATGTTTGTTATATTATTGTTTAAGTTAAACCGTGTTCACTTCTTATCATGTTCAAACCTTCCTCTCAACTAAAATCACCTCACCCTTCATATAGCACCTGCCTGCAACTCTGCAGTGCTGGCTCTCCCTGCATCACCCTCACCAGTGTTAGGGTGAATCCCAATTCTCTGTCTTACCCCTTCCCCTTAATTTTGCGTGTTCACGTGAGAGCTAGTGCTGTCCCAATACTCGTCTTGATTGAGGGGTAGGGCTACGGGGAAGAGCTAGATGCCCCTGGAGACCAAGCAAGGACGCGAGCTTACTTGGCCAGCCAGGGGTATCCAGATACATTGCGCATCAAGGAACATGGCTGCCAGGTCGACCAGAGAGACCCATAAATGTAAGTATTTTAGGCTTAAAGAATTGATTTTAAAATTATGACGGTGTTGTTTGTGCTCTACACAGTTCTGTACATATATAGTTCCAACCATGTTCTTAATTGAAACATTTTTAAAAACTGCTAGCTTGCTATGCTAATGCTAACAATAACATATAACGTTAACGTTACATTGCTTATTTACACTGCCTTGAAAGGACTCCATGCATCTCTACAGTGTTAACTAAACTCCATTAGCAGCGAATTTCGTTTGATATCAGTGCATAACACTGCTTGCTTTGGAGACATTGATACGTGCTTTACATATACCGTCCTGTATCACACAGGAGGAAACCCAGCAGCTGATCCACTTCCAGGCTGAAAACGAGCAGAAATTTCTAAAATCAAAATATGTTGCAAAGCAACTATGGGAATGAGACATGCGTTCATGTTGTAGCCATTCATTATTGTATTGGTACTGTATTATTGTAGCTTATCATTTGTAATGCATTCCTGTTCCTGTACCTACATTGTTCTCGGTTATGATACAGGAGGGAAAGGTTACTGGCCATCAGGCATCAGACTGGGGTCTGGAATTTCAGAATAGCTGTAGGTTTTTTGTGTGTTTGTGGTCTTGTGTGTCTTTTTTGAGTTTTACTGCTGATTTATACCAGTTGCGTAACATCTGCGGAACGGCTCCGCTGCGTGTCGGCTCTGTGCTCCGCCGTCCGTCAATACACACCAGGTCCGGATTTGTTGCGGAACGGCTGCGGCCATGACTGACAGCTGTAGTCACGAGGACCCACTAGATCTCGCAAATTCACGTAGAATAGAACGACAAAACCAACAACAGTTTGTTTCTATTCCGAGGAGTAGAGAGGAAACAACTCTGTGCTGTGTTTTCAAGGTGTAGTGAAGGGAAATATGATCCGCCGTGAGCACGGTGTATTTTATTTAGAAAATTAACCGGATGTTTTATTTTGTGTCTGTGCCCCACTTCCTGTCCCGCACTATCTGCCGTGTGCTGAATTGCTGCGGAGCTCTCCAGCGCCCGGCAAAAATAGAAGCTCTGCGTATCTGATCCGGAGGGCTGCGGACCGCCGCAGCTGTGCCGGAGTCAGAACGCAGACGTTACGCAACCGGTGGAAATACACACATTGACTTTAATGGAAACCGATTGACTCCGCCGACGTTCCGGAGCCGTTCCGCAGCCGTTACGCAGCCGTTACGCAACCGGTGGAAATTGGGGGTTATACATTTGAGTGCCTTTTTGTGTGTGTGACATGTAAGTTATGGTTTAAATAGTTGATAATGGTATATTTTCACCCCTAGCCCTTACCACTTGGTTCGAGGGACAAAGGGGTAGGGGTAAACTTCATCTGATCTCTTATATGAAAGCAGTGGAGATGAATAAGATATAGAAAAATGCTGATGGGAAAGCTAGTGCAATATTAAAATCATGTTATTATTGTTTTAATTAAACCGTGTTCACTTCTTATCATGTTCAACAAACTAAAATCACCTCACCCTTCATATAACACCTAACTGCAACTCTGCAGTGCTGGCTCTCCCTGCATCACCCTCACCAGTGTCACCACTGTTAGTTTCCAGCTGAACTTCATCTGATCTCTAATATGAAAGCAGTGGATATGAATACAGTATAGACAAATACTGATGGGAATGTCAAGAACAAGCAAAACACAGACTAACTCCTTTCTAGATGTGGGAGATGTGTAACGTTACTCGTTTTCAAGTTACATGGGTTAACTTAATAAAAAGAATCATGTTCTTTTACAATCATCTGAAATGCTGTTTTTAGTGTCAAATCGCTTTTGTCCATTACGTTACTGGAAAGTCTGCCATATTTTCGCCAGCCAATGTTGGCTAGTAACGTTAATAGTAAAAACGTTTCCCTAGCAAGGGTGTACTAGTTAGATGTTAAATCACAACATCAGCATAACATCAACAAGTCTAACGTTAGACAGAAAATATAATCATCCTCGTGGACAAAATTATTACCAATTCATATTTCCTTTCTTTCTTTTCTTCCCCATGAGAAAGAAATCACTTAAACTGAGCTGCTGCTGTCTTTTCATCTTAACCTCTGACCTGTCGCCACCATGGATGTATTAAAGGTCCAATATGTAATATTTTTACTGTAATAAATCCAAAAATGACACCAATGCCTCATCAGATATTAAGGAAACATGTTAAGCTGAAATACTATCTTTTCTGACAACAATGCTAAAGTCAGTATTTTTTGTTTTTGAAATTTACAATCCGTGACGGAATTTATGTTTATGTTTTGGTTTGTGTGTTGTTATCAACTGCCCAGTTTGACAGCCAGGCCGGGTTGCCAGATATAACTGTAAACGTAATGTTAGTACAGCCATGAATTCACCAAACAAATGAATGGGATCAACAGAGATAGATTATACCCAACATTAAAAAACAGCATGTTTCTAACAGTTGCTTGACCAGAGACGTAACAAACCCCGGGTTAATATTGGAGATGTATTTGACAGATGGAGGCAGCTCACAGCCCAAAAGGACGCTGAGTTGGCTAATTTCCTCCTGTACAGGTAAGCATTAGCTTCAGGCTAATTTATCACAGCTACTAGGGACGAGCACTTTGTGTCATTTCAACATTCGTGTAGCTACTTCCATTGAATTGTATAGCTATAGTAGCCGCGTTGGTTACTCGCAAAAACAACTGAGACAGCCAGTAAAGTGATTCCGACTGGTCCTGGCTAACGCCACCATGCTAACCCTGCTAATTGCTAACGCTACCGGAGGACCAGGCAGGCGGGCCGCGGCTGTTTACACCGTTTAGCCTGTTCAGCGGCCGTAGCCGACAACGGTGAGTTATTTGAAGCCAAGAGGGGGGGCTGTAGCTAAGTCGGAAAGAGAGGAACTTGAGTTTGCAGTGCGTTTAGCGATTGTGTAATTCTAAGGCTAGTAAAGTGTGTATTTCAGTCGGGTGGAAAAGGAGTGCAAGGCAGTGGTGTTTTTAGCGGTTCCTATCATAATTCTAAGCCGAGGAAGTGTGTCTGTTTGGCGTGTGAAGAGGACGGCGAATTTCGTTGTATTTTTAGCGGTTCCTACTGTAGCTAATTCTAAGCCGAAAAAGTGTGTGTGTCAGTTGGGTACAGAGCTCCGTGTGAGCACGGGCTTTTATGACTGTCAATATAGCCAGCATCTAACGTTAGCTACTCCGCTGTGCTGTGGAGTAATGTCTGGTTATGTGAGACAAGCGTCTAGCAACATTGTTGGATGCTCCGGTCTCAGCCTGGCAACCAACGTGAACTTCGAGTCTGGAGAGGAGGGGGCGGGGGAGACGACTCTCTCCAGTATTTTGAATTTGTACTGCAGTAACTATTTTAAACACTAGCTGTCAGTATTACATATTAGACCTTTAAGAGAATGGTCGCCACTCGCCAGCATAGACAGTTAAAGAAATGGACCAACAGCTCCCGTTGCTCTGGACGGAGACCATTGAAGTCTATTAGAAGCACTTTTCCGGTGATAGCCGAGCGTTACTGCGCAGCTGCAAACTGAGCTTGCCGACGAGATGTGACGTGAGCAACATGGCTGAACGTTGTAAGTCTTCTGGTAGCTGTGCCAAGAGAAATCTCAATCATTCCCAATCTTGCAGAGACGGAGAGCATAGTAAGTAAGGAGATAACATAGGCACAGGCTAATTATTACTAATTAAAATGCTAGGAAACATTAGCAATTAAACTAAACAGCTAATGTAAATCCAAACTGCCTGCGAGCTTCTCCTGTACTGTACGGTAATTCCTCTACTATGCGACAGTAAGTCTCGTGGTTATGATACAATCGTTAGCCTATTTTTATAAAAACGTCTGCTACGGAGCCATAATGTGAGGTACAAGGTAATGGAGCCTTTTATACATTGTCGTGTTTCTTTAGAAATAAACAATGGACAAGATGTGAAGTTATTGTCTGTCAAAGTGACGCCAAAATGAATGGCAGTCAATGGAATGCTAACGGGGGGTGAGTGCTTGGTAGCATCAAAATGGCGCCATAGGGCTTCGCTCTGTGGAGGCAGGCTTACTCCCTTGCTTGCCAGCTGCAGACTCCCGCTTCCCAAACAGTCTGAGCTGTTGAGTGGTGGGGCCGGTGACAAGATGCTGTGTTGCACTTTCAAAATAAAAGTTGCACTTTCAAAATAAAAGAAAGCGAGTTAAAGATTTCAAAATCAAATATTTTTCTCCTCCACGGTATAATTTTTGGGTGGGACAAATGCGACTGTCTCCAATATTGGAGGGGACACGTCCAACCCCGTCAACCCAGTGTGTTTACATATGGGGGTTCCAATGTACCGTCTTTCCCCACCACCCTGCCAAGATCTCTCGCTACCCTTTTACTACCCCATGTAAAATTTTCTAGATCCGCCACTGCTACTGCAGAAGAGGCGTGATCAACGGGCATAGTTCAAATGACTCTGTACGCAATTGGATAGTTTTGTTTAAGACACAGTGAGTCACAACAATGCTGATAAAGTGGTTGCAAATATGGTTACAGTTTTTCAAAACTTCAAGTAGACAGCGTTCGCTACGATATGATATTAATGACGAGCCAAAAGCGATCACGGTGCTGTTGACGTTACAGTTCCTCTGAGACAAACAGGCACAACAGTGGTAATTAATAATTATTCAATTTAATAGGTTGTAGGGACGGGTTTGGGAAGGGAGAGGGAGGTGTTTTATTTTTTGTTTATTTTATTTTGAGTGTAAAATATTTTAAATAAATAACATAATGTTTTAAGTAAACAGGATAAATAGGTTTGGAATTATCTTTACAACTGAAATCATTTTTTGTTATTACAGAGGGAAAGAACCGAATTTGAGGTACCGGTATCTGTACCAATAAAAATGCAAATAGTACCCAACCTCTTTTTTTAGGATCATGTATTATTAAGCTGCAGGAGCATCGATACAAAACATGTTACTACACTTTAGCACAAATTTGTCAAGCAATTACATGTAAATGTTTGATTCACAAGTATAGTTTCCTTAGTTTTACGGTATATTCATAACTATTTATTACTCAAGCATCTTTAAGTGTATATGTGTGTTAGTGAAGGGCTATGTGTTTGTGGCCATGGTCCACCTTGGCCAGGGCTGTGTTCCTTACCTGAACGAGCCGTACTCAGGTGGGGGCTGGTATCGTACATGGGGCACCTCCCTCGAGAGCTCCCTCCCTCTCTGCTCCTGGTAAAAATGGTCTCCAGGCTCCTGTTGCTTGGTAGGCGAGCCCAGTCCTTTGAATGGGTAGTCTGGAGGCGGGCCCCGGTGCTGCGACTTGTAGTAGTCGCCTGGTGGCCCTGTTGGGGGCAGTTGGGGGGAGAGTGGGGCGCTGGTGACAGGAGCGTGGGCCTTAACGCCACTGGTGGCCAAGGACAGCTGCATAAGTCGTTCGCTGAGAGAGCGAACGTGTCCTTGCTTCAGATCCTTTAGACCATCATCCTGATGCACTCTCCCTGTGCCACTCACTCGCTGCACCGTGGGGCGACCCTCAGTGCGCACCTTGGCGCTGGTCACCCCAGTAACGTAGAAGGCGGTGCCCACTGAGCCAGGGAGAGAAGGCTGCTGGGGCTGGCTGTTCTGCTGCTGAGCCTGAGGAGGAGGAGGACCATGGCCACGGAAGTATTGTGACTGCACTTTGGCTTCTTCGTACGTAGGGAGGTCCTCAGGGTTCGGGCACTGCCCTTGGCTGCTCCCACCACCTCCAGTGTTGCCTCCTCCTCCACCTCCAGTCCCTAAACACCCTCCCCCTCCACTGCCTCCTCCCGCTCCTCCTACTCTGGTGGAGCCCAGCTTCTCCAGGCCATTGTCCGTCTGCAGCTCCTGTCCCTGGGGCTCCTGTCGGGCAATGTGGGGGGTCATGGAGTGATCATCAGAGGGGCATTTATGTCCCTGTCCCGAAAACCCTCCTCCACTTCCTTGTTGTTGTTGCTGCTGTTGGAGCACGTAATTACGGTTCATTTTCTCCTGCAGGAGGCGCTGCAGGACGGTGCTGCCGCCACCTCCTACACTGTTGCTGCTAGTGGACGACTCCTCGGCTGCGGCCCTCATCTCTGCCTCACACTGGCCACGCACCTCATGGAAAGACGAGCTTCGCCCACGGTCAATACTCCCTAAGAGGAGGAGGAGAAAGTGGAAAGACAGAGAAAGAGAGGATGAAACAGTGTGGCAAAGGGATGAGAATTAGAGTTTTATAGGGGTGAAGAATGTGAACAAATGGAAAGAGAAAAAATGTGACAGAGTGACAGAAAAGACAAAGAGTGAAGTTATTGCAGAAATACAAAGAAAGAAGAGAGGACAAAAGAGAAATGGACAGAAAGCATTAAGGTCACATATGCAAATCCACCACCATCCCTGTTCCCATTGTAGAAGGAGACTTGAGGAAGTACAATTTATGAAAAACGAGAGGAGGCAAACCATCAGCAAAACCCTTGAGCCTCAAACCCAAATCACAAAGAACATAAATATAAAGGCCAACCATTTAAACCAAAGTATAACGACTGTGACTGCTGTGTGATGACTACACTGGAACTGACTTTAAACTTAAGTATTATTTACTTGGCCATTGACTGAAAAGATAAAGGTCTCAGTGCAGCCACACAAAGTAGCAGAAAACAGTTTTGCATTGTTTGCACTAAAACTACTGTGATTTAATGAATAAACAATGGCTACAGTACCTGTGGATTGTACTAATGTAATTTGCTTAAAATGCAAACATTTAGCTTGTTGAAGGACAAAAGTAGAACCTTCTACACATGATGTTACAAAATATGTGATTGCAAAATCTTAAGTGTCACAGGTTAGAAGGACCAACGACCAGTCTAAAACCAAAAACATTCAGTTTACAATTATATAAA
Organism: Gymnocephalus cernua; assembly: GCA_023631565.1. NCBI lineage: Eukaryota > Metazoa > Chordata > Actinopteri > Perciformes > Percidae > Gymnocephalus > Gymnocephalus cernua. The sequence continues at coordinate 27,622,386 of CM042439.1, read as the reverse complement.
ACAGGGAAAAGTAACAAACCTTCTAATTAGATAAGCTTGTCATGTTATTAATTTATCAAAATAGTTGTTGATTAATTTTCATTTCAGTATTCAAATGTACCATCATGCAAGGGCCAATCTGAAAAGTTAGTTTGAAAAAGAGGTTTTTACCGGCAAAGAATGCTTGTTCTAGTGTCATCAGTAAAGCTTAATGTTGTTTTCAGCCAAAATATTATGAAAAAAACACTGGCTTTCAGTCAGGCTGTATGGACTAACTTTAACTAAGTGATTACATGTGTTTGAACTCCAGAATCAAAGCATTGAGGGCCATACAGGATCACAGTGACTCCTTTTCACCCCTATATGGACAAAGGACAGAAAGTATATATTTTTAACAGAAATGTGTGAGATTGTAACCACTGGCTATGATAGAAAAAAGGATTATACACATTTGCAAGGAAACAAAACCCAATGATTTGGAAATTCTCACAGCTGATCCCAAGAAATGTCCATAGAGTGTTGAAGACAGAAGCAATGTGTTCTCAGTTGCACATCCAATGTTGTTAAAGTTTAAACCACCTAGGATATATTTGTTGTGAAGATGCAACTCAATGAGGATCATTTCCTTCTGAGTCACACCTTTCTTCTACAAATGATTGTATATAACAATATTGTTTTAAAACAAGTAAAAACAAGTAATTTTACTTATTTTTATACATTTAAGTTGTTTTTCCAATTTGTTTAGCTTTTTTTTTGGGGGGGGGTGCATTGATCTTAGTGTGGTTTCTTCTGACAACACTGTATGTTAACAACTACATCGTTTTACACCTTTTTCTACAGAGTAAAAAAAGAAATTATTACGTCTAGCGTTTTCTGTTATTCTTCTCATTCTCAAGGAGGAAGATGCTTTTTTCCGAAACATCTGTAAGTAAATAAAATCATAAAAGACAAAAGGAAAAATGTTAGCCTTGGTGGGATGTCAGCAAATGGTCAATTCTCTACAAGCGGAAGAGACAGAATTAAAAAAAAGTATTTTATTCTAAAGCTAACCAAAGTTAAAATTAGCTTTTCTGCATCTGAATTTTCACAACCCAGCCCAACAACCCAAAATTATAAACCTTTCCATTAGACATAAACGTTGACAATTTTAAAGATACAATGTCTTCTTGACATTTTGAAAAGCTTTCATCTACACCGCCACATCAGTTGGCCGGCCGCTTAGATCAGCTGCTCAAATATTTCTAAAGATTGTTCTGCAGCAAAACATTTTGAATATAAATCAAATTTTAGAAGTTTCTCAGTTTTGTAAATATATTTCAATAATAGAAGTCTAGAACATTGAGACTGTTTGTTTTGCCTCTCGGCTGGGACCTTCCTCAGCTCTGTTTATTCCTGGACAGCACCCTGGCACACAACGTGTTTGGATGTAGTTCACTCCCTGCTCACAATATTTGAGGTTGTAAATAAATTGTACAAATTACACTCCTGCCTCCTGTCCCTCTGTGTCTAGGGATAGTTAGCAACACCGTTTACAGGCAGTTCAACACCTGAGTTGGTGCTGATGACCACAGAGAAAGCTCTATAATTACAGGGCCCTGTTCTGCTCTGAATAGACTGCTTTTGTTCGAGTGGTTTGAAGATTGGTTTTACTACCATTTTCCTGTCTGTACTTTCACATATCAGTTTTATTTTTAGTGACTGATCCCTGTCAGCCGTTTCAGGGGTCTCATTTATAAATGTGGCAGGTTGTGATTTATAAAAAACAAACTTGATGGGAGAATGTGCAGTCCTCCATGCAAACTCTGAACCATGTGTACGCACATTTTGGAGACAAAATAGGAATTGGCGACGTAGATGGTGAGGTGATGAACTGAAGTCAGACTGCATAAAGTAAATGGGAATAACGATTATTCGTAATATTTCCAAGTATTGATGCCTCACGCACATTTTTTCACTCCATATCATCCATGTTACCATGCAGATTAAATCCAGCAGTGTTATTTGCGCTTGTACTGAATGATAATTGTTCCATAAACACCTCCAACTCAAATCTTAAATACAAATTTGTTCTTAATGTAATCAATGCTGTCTCACCGTCACATTGTCCGCTACGGGGCGCAGGAGGAGGGGATGGCCCGACTGCATGGAATACAGGATATCATCAAATACCCTACCATTAGACCACAGAACACAGTGTAAATAACTAAATATCTGTCTTTAAAACTGTGCATATGCATGCACGGCTGTATTTTCAGACTTTGACATTTGATGAAAATACAGCCGTTAAGATCTCGCGCAATCCCTTAATGTCCTCGTTATCAGTCCGAACTTTAATAGGCTACTGTTTGTGACCAAACCTGCATGAAGAAAAGTGTGTTTGCCTATTACACTTTCTTTCGCCTTCAAATTGTACCAGTTCAGTGTTTCCCCTACGTTGATTTGCAAGTGGCGCACCGCCACAGTTAAATGTCTGCCGCCACGCCACGGTGTCAATGTTGATTGTCGGAGAATAGCGCGGACACGCGCTTCACAGGTAGAGCACAAACCCAGCCCCCCCTCTCTATTCACATGCCGGGATTCTTGCCTGCGCGCCACACACACGCAGCCGAGTTGTGTGTGTGCGCGTTAACGTTACCGCACACACACATCTAAAACACGCGCAGCACCTGACTGGGAACGCTACCGAGGATTACCAACGGCCGCTGGGGGGGCAGATGAACGCTAGTCTCGTCACTATAAGTAGGTTACGATAAAACCTTCATGAGTAAAAAGTCAATACTTATCAATGCACTCACCTGTATAGACCGGCATAAACATGTAGGAAGAGATATTTTAATCTGCTCTGTTTTTACCAAACTCGGCTCTACTCTGCAAAAAGCTAAAACAAATAAAGCTGTTGGTTGTAGTCTTAGCTTAGCTTGGCGGGAATCTAGAAATTTGGACAAATTCTTATAAACTGAACTGCTGGCTGAGTGAATCGTCCTCTCTCCTGGAGGTAAAGCTATGGATGTATTATAAGACCAAAACAGATACATGTGGCTACTTAATATGCACGTGAATGACGCGTTCTTCATTCTTGATGATGATGCTGGTTGTATTATTTTGCAACAGCATCATTTCATTGCAAATGAGGAATACAGTATGAATGGTAGCCTGCTTATCAGTCCATTCATCATTAAAGGCTTTTCTACATCAATTTTCCCTTCAGCCTCTTTGACTGTGACATGTTTACCTGACAACAGCCTTTCTTTCTGCAAACATTTCCTGCATACTACATCCATGTTTCCTTAATCACAGACTTTAACAACCACTCTGTGAACTGTCTCCTAGTCTGAGATCTTGTTCTAGTTAAAGAGTCAGTTATCATTATGGAGTTTCCATGTTTTTGAGTAGTTTGCTCACACTAATGTACTGTAAAAAAAATAGCATTAATTCAGTAAGAAAGACCATTTTGAACGATAATTTTCTTTATTTGAAAGTCCGGCCTTGGAGTGTCGGGGGGGGGGGGGGGGGGGGGGGGGGGGGGGGGGTTGACATACCTGCCACCACGGCTTAAAAAAATCCTAAGGGAAACACTGCAGTTGATGCTATGATTTTGGCAAGGTGTTAACAATCACAAATTGTTGTAAACATAAATACTGGTGTGACCCCCGTGCGTAATGCTGCATGATGGCACTACTGGCACTGCAGGAGGACTATGCTAATGGAAGAATCAGGAGAGAAAGAGACTTCAGGGACCATGACTGGCTTATGTGCTGATTTAAATTCCCTAAAGCTGAGCTCAACGCGCCGGAACCGGTGCCATCCCGGTCCAAATACAGGTCCTCGCAACTCTGGGGGAAACCGGCTGTTTCCAGAGGGAAATGTCAGACAGCTAAGTTTTTTTAAATAAATATTATATATAATCTTCAACTTTATCATAAGGCTTGTTTGGATATAATATATAGTTCTGTTAAATCTTATTATATACGTCTGGTATATCGAAGCTGTCCCTGAGTGCCTGCCGTTTTCGACGTATTAATAATACATGTAGTTTGATCAGGTTTCCCTACACTGTGCAAGAACAGCCTGAAATTATAATTCAATTTGCAGCAATTCCTGAATGTCTGAGAAGTTTTTTCAGTCATCATGATTCGGTGTAACAACTGCCAGTGTCATTAACATACTGATCAGCATTCACAAGATGCTTTGCATGGACTATTTATGGTTAAAAATGGGTGTGTACAGTGCGGGATAAGAGGCTGATCCACGTGCGCACACTTGTAGGTCATCTCTGATTTATAAAGGGAACATTGCTTACAGGTGTGCATACGCACGGTTTTATAAATCTACCTTTTTTTTGGCGTACGCCATTTTGGGCTTTTGGGCATACGTACACTTATAGTAAGGATCCTACACACAGTTTTATAAATGAGACCCCTGAGCTGTGAAATAACTACTGAAATAAAGCCATCATCTTCCTGCTGCTCTTCATAGCTTTACATCAGCGAACCAGCAGGAGGCTTTTATTGTGAAGCTGGCACAGGAAATGCTACGTTTGCATGCAAATGAAACAGGCGGTTTGAACAACCAGATATTTTTGCCAAGTGGTGTGTTATCTGTACGCATCTGGAGCAAATTAAACAAATGTCTATGCTGTATAAGGTGGACGGCAGTCTGCAACGTCACAGCGTTGCCACATGGCGTGTTATCGCGAGGCTACATGTTATCGCGAGGCTGTGTTGGAAAAGAAAAAAGAAACGGTTGAAAAGAAAAAACAGTTGGGATTAGGAAAAGAAGAACGGGGTTGGGTTTAGGAAAACAACAAACGTGGAAAGGAAACATAACACGCGGGAATGCGATCCCCGCTCTCCTGGGTGAAAGTCCTGTGTTTTACCCATCCTTCCTATGCAGATTCCCGCTACTCGCTACGCCATCAATTCACACGCAATTGTAAGGTAATGTAAGTCAATGGAGGCCAAACAGTGTTTATAAACACACTAAAACCAAGCATGCGTCTTGATAACACGCCAATAATGGCATACGAATTGGCGTGTCATACATACGCAATTTCATGAGATCCATCTGGACAGTCTGTAACCTTACATGCACCGGTAATTCAATTTCAATGTCCATTTTATTTGTATAGCACCTTTCATTACACGTAAACCCAAACTGCTTTAAATTAAAAACAGCATACACATTCAAACAAAGCATGAATAGAAATAGAAATACACAACAAGACAATCAACAAAATCAAACATACACTGCAAAAAAAAGTTATTTCACTGGAATTTACTGTAAAATTTAAGGTTTTTTTCAGTTTTTTCTACATTAAGTGTTAATGACATACAAATACGGAAATATATATATATATATATTTTTTTAAACATCAAATAAAGGTTGTAGTCTGTAAATTGATATAATGAGATAAAATAGTTGTTTAACAGGATAATTCCATTGCTTAATGAGCTTGAAAGTTAAATTACATTGAATTTTATGTACAACCCCAAATCAGAAAAAGTTGGGACAGTATGAAAAACACAAATTAAAAAAAGAAAGTAGTGATTTCTAAATGTACTTTGACTTGTATTTCATTGCAGACAACTTAATTTCATTTGTAAATATACATCCTTTCCTGTCATTCAGATCTGCAACACATTCCAAAAAAGGTTGGGACAGGAGCAATTTAGGGCTAGTAATCAGGTAAATTGGTTAAATAATGATGTGATTTGAAACAGGTGATGTCAACAGGTGATTGTAATTATGATTTGGTACAAAAGCAGCATCCAAGAAAGGTCTAGTCCTTTAGGAGCAAAGATGGGCCGAGGATCGCCAGTTTGACAACAAATACGTGAGAAAATTATTGAAATGATTAAAAATAATGTTCCTCAAAGAAAGATAGGAAGACATTTGCTTATTTCACCTTTAACAGTGCATAACATAATTAAAAGATTCAAGGAATGTGGAGGAATTTCAGTGCGTAAAGGACAAGGGCGCAAGCCTAAGCTGAACAACCGTGATCTCCGATCCCTCAGGCGGCACTGCATCAAGAATCGTCATTCATCTATAAGCAATATCACCACATGGGCTCAGGACTACTTTGGCAAACCTTTGTCAAGTACCACAATACGTAGTTACAGCCACAAATGCCAGTTAAAACTGTACTGTGCCAAAAGGAAGCCCTATGCTAACATCTGCAACATTATGCTTATTTGAGAAAGTATGTTATTTCATAGGCCTTTAATAAAAGGCTGTTAATCCACTTTAAAAACGTTGGAGGCTGTCTTCCAATACAACATGTTAGACCAGAGGTTTTGAAAGTGGGAGGCAGGCCTCCCTAAGAAGCTTCAAACTGTTTTAGGGGAGGCTCGTGAATGTAAATGAAAATTAGGAATTCAGAAATACAGTAGTTTGGGGAAGTTTTTAGTGTTTTTTTCCACTTTCCCACAGTCAGAAACAGATAAATGCATGCGGGACAGACCTCTTTTTTTATGTATTTGATGTTCTTGAAATAATATATGTAGCATACATGTTCTTTTCCTTATGAAGGTGCATGGTACATTTGTTAAATGTTCTTCTCTTAATATTAAGACCCAAAATGCAAGGTCTTTGTGCAGTCCTACTGCTCCCTCAAATCATTTTCCTCTCCTTAATGTCTACAGATCAAAGGGAACAAAGAGTTTTCATGGGCTGAAGTAATATAAGGTGAATAAAGACATGAAGGACAACAGTATGAATAAAGCCTTACATTGGTGTGCTATATATCTTTTTGTGTGAAAGACCGGGAAGTGATGCTAGGGCTCAACAGTTCAACCAAGACTTCTGTAGCATCAACGTGAATTTAGTAATCTGGGGGTGAAGCGATGTCCTGCGAAGACCTTACAATGGTTGCAAAAACATAAATGTAAACAAAAATAGTCTCTTTAGTCTCTGTGCTTCAGATATCAAGAAAGTGCACGCAGATTCAAATAACTGAATGTTGCAAAATCATTGGATGAATTATGCCAGGCGAGACGATCTTGACCAATGATATTGTTTGACTTCGGGGGAGGGGCTAACGTCAAGATCATCTCAATGGCAGTGGCACAGAGACACTGTGGTGGAAAACGTAGCTAGCTAATGCAGGACATTTCCACGATGATTCACATTCAGCTTTCACTTAAGGTAAAGTAATACTGTTGTTTTTATTTACATGCAGTTTCCTCATGAAATATCAACTGGACATGAGTTAAGATAACACTTGCATACGTTTCACAATTTTAAAATGTCAGCAGGGATAACGTTAGCATTTGCCGTTTATGTGCCTTATCAAAGTGTGTCTGGCGTTAACATTATGCCTGTCCTTTGTAACGTTAGCCTTGAATGAGAATGTGTTCCAAACACGGACCTGACAAAGACAGGTAGCAGTTAAAGGTCCCATGACATGGTGCTCTTTGGATGCTTTTATATAGGCCTTAGTGGTCCCCTAATACTATATCTGATGTCTCTCCCGAAATTTTGCCTTGGTTCAGAATTACAGCCAGTAGAGCCAGTCCTACAATGAGCTTTCCTCAGAATGTGCCATTTCTGTGTCTGTAGCTATTGAGGAGGATGGAGGGTGGGGGTGTGGCCTTGACCAACTGCCACTTTGCTCGTTTGAAAGCCATGATGTCTCTCATGGGTTGGCCAAATTCTCTGGGCGGGCAAAGCAGAGAAAGGGGAGGTAACCAGAACAGCTCATCTGTATGGTGCTAAAACAGTATCATAACTATTTGTAACTCGTGAAAAACAATGCACAAATAAATGCAGAGAGATCCGTGTCTGTAAGTACAATGCACAAATAAATGCAGAGAGATTTGTATGTGTATATCTGATTTGTATCTGTGCCTCTAATCTGTAACTCGTGATACACAATGCACAAACGAATGCAGAGCTATTCGTATCTATAAAGGTGTAAATGTGTCTGTGACTCTAATTTGTAACTCGTATTGCATCATTTGTAAATCAACTTAGTATTTTTCAATGGAAATATATTTGTAAAACTCCTATCTGTGTGGATCCTTTTGAGAATGTTTTTCCGCGCCGTTTGAGGTCACAATCAATTCGTAACTCAGGTGACAATCCCAGCAGTCTCCAGGAGATGGCAGTAATACAACACTTATAGATGCCAACTGCTGTTACTACATGGAAACTGTGAAGAAGTCTTGTCAAATGTTCCTCCGGTAAGTTGACATTATTAGGACTTTGTCGTCAGATAAATTACATTTATGTTTAAACATCATTGTTGCAGTGTATTTACATTTTGCTTTGTGTTGTTATGGTGGCAGTGACACCTTGCTACTTTGTAGAGCGTGCTAACGGCAAACAGCGATGCTAACTTAGCTAGCTTGTTAATTAGCCCTGTAACATCGACTTGCCTGGTCTTTGTATGGAATTTGCAGTCTGAGTCTGAAATATTATTAAGCGCTGCTTAAACTATTAGTGGGCCCAGTTATAAAGCTAGTCAATATATTTGGTCATATGAAACTAGCTAGATGATCTATCTAGCTAGCTAAGGAATCAATCAATGATGTTAAAAGTTAGCTAAACTATAAAGAGTTTAAATTGAACATTTGCCTGACATATTGTAACCATGTTTATTAGTACAGTAATTGCCACACACCGGGTTAAATAAATGCTGCGTGTAAAAAAGGCCCCAAAGTTATGTTAGTGTTGCTATTATTTAGTACAGTTAACCATATTGTGTTTTATGTTTCACGTTTACTCCCATTTATTCAGTGCTGGTAATAGGGTAGCCAAAGCGTGTGCTGGTTGGTATATTACGTAGATATATATATATACTCAGTATATAGCTAGCTATATCTTTGGGTATATTATAACTGACGTCACACAGTTAAGCAGCATGATAGACTAGAGTTAGTCGTTCAGTTGGATTGTAGTTGTGAGTGGCACCTTGCTTTGTGTGCGTAAATGAGAAGAGTAAGTATATCTGCTGCATTACTCGTGATATTGTATTTCTTTGTTAAACCAGCTGTTATTTCCACTATTTGATGTGGATGAGAGTTAGGAGTTTAAGGGGTTGCTACGCAACCATTGTGCTAATCATAATCCAAGTTTGTACCATAGACAGTATCGTTCATACACGCCATGGATGTATTAAGAGAACTACACGATAGTTTAGAGCTCCTGCTTAATATGTAACATCGTGTTTAAACATGTTTATACTTTTACTACTTTTTAGGATTGTTCAGTACTTTGTGGTTGAGTAAAATAAGAAGTAAGTGGTGTTAAATATTGTTTTCTGTATCACTAGAGGCTTTGCTAGCTCGAACGGATATAGCATCCGTTCCAGGGTTTTCAAAATAAAAACATCCAGCCATTTTGTTAGTTGGAGGCTTTAAAGCATATCATAGATAACAGGAATTGTTGTCTACGTTAGCGGTAACTTAACAGATGGGCGAAAATGTCTGAGAATCCCATATGTGTTTGAATATTTTTCCTCTGCTTACATTATTGGAGTTTGAGATATATAGCCATATTCCGACTATTGTTTATATTATGTTTGGTAATATATATTACTGCTTAAGGAAGAATGAGTGTATACATATGTTTCCTTTATTCATTTGTATTGTTTCTCTCTTTATAGAAACCACACTCAAACTCACACAAGAAAGAGGAAGAAATACACAGAATAAGAAACATCTCTCAGCTCTTCATGTCATACTCTGGTATATTTGGCTGTGTGAAAGGGACAATTGCATTTAAAAAGTAACTTAGAAATTTTTACTGGAAGTTTGTATCTGTCAGTTATATTTATGCTGTGAAATGTTTTTCAAGCTGCAGATTAGATTTAATACCCTTTCAAAATACTTTCATTTATTCATATTGCCATCTGTCAAAACAATAAAGTTTAACTGTTAAACAAATGTTTTGTGTTGCTTTCTGTCACTATAACCTGTCTTAAAGGATTCCATTTTTATAGTCAGGATGTTAAATGGACTTAGTGTTTGTTTGACCCTTCTACATGCATTACATCAGACATATCACCTGTGTAACAGTCTTTGTGAATAAACATGTTGCATAACACTTAAGGAGCCTTGCTACTAAACTTAAAAATGATCAAACCCTGCTTAGAAATAAAGCACTTTATTCACAGTCAATGAAATGGAAATATAAAGTGTGTAAACATAATGCACAGAGCAGCAGATGTTAACTGTCCAGATCATGTCCTCCACCAGCCTAGAGGGTTTATTTTCTACTGAGGATGTGTCAGCTGGTAATGTAGGCTGTCAGGTCACAGAAGTCATCCTGTGGATACTGAATCTTTCCTGATGCTACTGTGTTGTCTTCAGACCATCGGTTGGCAGAAGTATGGCACCTGTCCCACAATACCTTCATACTGTGAGGAGAGTCTTGTGGGTCCAGGTAAACCTCGTCAAACAGGTGCTCAGGACAACATCTGATCAGTCAGATCTGTAAAACATGGCAGATTCAGTGATTAAACTATCATTTTTTGTCCGGGTGTACAACTGCACATACATTTTGTCTTACAGGAGAAGCACATATTTAACCTTGTGTGTGGCAATTTCTGTACTAGCTAATAAACATGGTTACAATATGTTGAGCAAATGTTAAATGTAAACTCTTTAAAGTTTAGCTAACTTACAACATCATCGATTGATTCCTTAGCTAGCTAGTTTAACATGATAGGCCTACCAGATTCATTCACTAGCTTTATAACTGGGCCCACTAATAGTTTAAGCAGCGCTTAATAATATTTCAGACTCAGACTGCAAATTCCATACAAAGATCAGGCAAGTTGATGTTACAGTGCTGATTAACAAGCTAGCTAAGTTAGCATCGCTGTTTACAGTTAGCACGCTCTAAAATGTTGCAAGGTGTCAATGCCACCATAACACAAACACATCAAATAAATGTACAGTAAATGCACTGCAACAATGATGTTGAAACATAAATGTAATTTATCTGACGACAAAGTCCTAATAATGTCAACTTACCCGGAGGAACGTCAAGTAGATAGGCGATATGCACAGGCGAGCATGACGTATTTCTGGTTAAATCTCAGGATGGGTGTAAACTTCCGGTTATCGTAGAATGCTGTGATACTGTATGCCAGCATTGAATGCTTGTCGTTAAAAAACATCCAAAACTGCTAATTTTAGTCTTTTTTTGTTGTTGTTAATGTTTAACTTGTAATACTTCGGCTTGACTATTAACGTGATGACGTGTAAACGTACGAAAGTGTCCTTTCAAAAAACGCGATGACAGCTCTTCCAGCCATCACTGCTGTGTGCCGCCATGTAGCTACAGTGTCTGCAAGATGCAATTCTTCTGATAGTTTTTTTACTTTCCCCAAAGATAGTGAATTACATAAACGCTGCCTCATCGCCCTGCTTGTGAGCTAGATGGATCTCCGTCACGCGCAAAGTAAACATCCCTGGGTTAATGGACTACCTAATTCAATGAGAGCTAGCTAGATAGCCTCCCCGGACATAAGTGTTAGCGTTGTAAGACCTTAGGGTAGCTAGCTGTAATATAAGTGGCGTGACGAAATTCAAAGTGTAGCTAAATATATAATAATTATGCAGAAAGTGTAGCTGCGATGTTTAGCTAGCTACCCATATGATCGCATGGGAGCAGCTAGCTAACGGGACACTACGAAAGCCATCTCATTCACAAAAATGCATTAAATTAAAATTGGATACAAGTGTTAGCCTTGTAAGACCTTTGGGTAGCTGGAAGATAAGTGGCGTGACGAAATTCAAAGTGTAAATATATAATAATTATTCCAAAAGTGTAGCTACAATGTTTAGCTAGCTACCCATATGATTGCATGGGAGCAGCTAGCTAGCTAGCTAACGGGACACTACGAAAGCCATCAAATTCACAAAATGCCTTGAATTGAAATCAGACAGTTAGGGTAGCTGTAATATAAGTGACGTGACGACATCCAAAGTGTAAATATACTATAGTTGCCGACAGAAGGCCAGCTCCACGGAGCTCCGAGCCCCGGTAGTCGGAGTATGGAGCGCAGCGGGCTGCCGCTGTCTCGTCAGACTGTGTGGACCTTCTGAAGTCCAACACGTCTTACCAAATTTGTAATTAGCCATCAATTTTCGTAAAACGGTCCATATTTGAGCTTTTTTTTTATTTCTCTGCCATCATAACGGTCTACTGTCACTGTCTAATGTTTTCTACCGATGACCGGAAATGCGATAGCATCCTTTCGCCAATGCGGAAGTGATGCGTGCATAGAGCCCATTGTGCCAACCGTCTCTAGTCTGACAAGACTTCTTCACAGTTTTCATGTAGTAACAGCAGTTGGCATCTGTAAGTGTTGTATTACTGCCATCTCCTGGAGACTGCTGGGATCGTTACCTGAGTTACGAATTGATTGTGACCACAAACGGCGCGAAAAAACAGTCTCAAAAGGATCCACACAGTTTTACGAATATATTTCCATTGAAAAATGCTAAGTTGATTTACAAATGATGCAATATGAGTTACAAATTAGTCACAGACACAGATACACATACACATAGATACGAATAGCTCTGCATTCGTTTGTGCATTGTGTATCACGAGTTACAAATTAGAGGCACAGATACAAATCAGATATACACATACAAATCTCTCTGCATTTATTTGTGCATTGTACTTACAGATACGGATCTCTCTGCATTTATTTGTGCATTGTACTTACAGACACGGATCTCTCTGCATTTATTTATGCATTGTACTTACAGATACGGATCTCTCTGCATTTATTTGTGCATTGTGTTTCACGAGTTACAAACCCTAGGTAGTTAACATTACATGTTAAGCTATCTCAGCTGACTAACTTTAATTTGGTTCTACTTTATGAACAGTGAACCACACGTTGTAATTAACATTTTACCCCTGCTTCATTTAAGATTTACAAGTGTAACAAGTTACAACATGACATTAAACGGAGAGTCTGCTTTGTGGACCACAACATCTTAATTTGAACGTGATCGTTATTTTCACTCATGAGTCAATGTGTCCAACTTAACATTACCATTCTGTCTTTCCAGAGAGAATGTTTCCATTCTCGCTTTCCACATAAAAATAAATGGACAGGGAATTGAACAAACTCAGAAATAAGATATAGTCTACCTGCTCTACTTAGAAATGCCCCCCCCCCAGTCCAGGCAATTGCACTCAGTATGTAATTCAATTCAATTTTATTTATAGTATCAAATCATAACAGAAGTTATCTCAAGACACTTTACAGATAGAGTAGGTCTAGACCACACTCTATAATGTACAAAGACCCAACAATTCCCAACATTCCAGGAATTCCCCCAAGAGCAAGCATCAATGCAACAGTGGCAAGGAAAAACTCCCTTTTAGGAAGCAACCTCGATCAGACCCAGGCTCTTGGTAGGCGGTGGCTGACGCAGCTGGATGGGGGCAATAACAGTCACAGAACAGATAATGTAATTAAATATGTATTTTAAGTTACAATTTTGCTGTACATCTAAATAAATAATTACCTGGTGGTCAATGCTGGCAAGCCACCACAAATACATCTATGTATAGTACTGTTACAGTAATGTTCAAATCTCACCCTTATTCTTTAATCCAAGAGGTCTGAACCGAGGTCTGAACCGAACGTGTATTTGTAACATTGTTACACCCCTATTTGTTGGTACAGCCTTACTTGAGTCTAAACACAGTGACTTGGGACTTGTTCAAGATGGTGAAGGTTAAAGCCTAACTCTCGCCAAAATGCAACCTAGGGTGTTTTTGTGAATGTACCAGAGTCAAACTTCAGTTTAAAAGCATAATTAGGACGGAAACGCCACTTTTAAGATTCACTATATCTTCGTTTTTGGGTCAAATGGCCTTTTGAATGGGAGAGCTAGGGGCACTAATGATAGCAACAAAATCACCATTTTAAAACACTAAGAAGGCTCGACGCAACATGAAACTTTGCTCCAAGTGTCACCAGGGGCTCTACACATGAACGCAAGCATTGAGAACATTGACTGAGTACACAGAGTTTACTAAAAAAAACAGGTTTTGAACGACTTACTTTTAGCAGTTGTTGTTTCCAACCATCTCCAAATGCAACGTAACAGGGAGGAAAGTAAAGAAAGCTACTAAAGCTTAGTTCCATACAAATGCATGGATAATTCGCTGTTTAGTCATTAGTGAAAAACAATATTGACCTTGTAGTTGAAAAAGGAGCCTCATATAAGAATGATATTTCCTCCTATGGATATGGAGTCCATTCATTCGCATTCGGAGCTTGACTATTTTTGACCGGCGAAATGGTAGCGCCCAGAAACAACAACCGCTACAGTAAGTTGATCAAAACCTTTTTTTAGTAAACTCTGTGTACACAAACAATGTTTTCAATACTGAGTGCATGTGTAGAGCCCCTGGAGATACGTGGCGCAAAGTTTCATGTTGTGTCGAGCCTTCTTAGTTTTTAAAAATAGTGATTTTGATGTGATCATAGTAGTGCCCCTAGCTCTCCCATTCAAAAGGCCATTTGACCAAAACGAGAACACGGTTAATCTTAACAGTAGCGCTTCCATCCTAATTATGCTTTTAAACTAAAGTTTGACTCGGGGACATTCACAAAAACATCCTAGGTTGCATTTTGGCGAGAGTTGCGCTTTAAGACTTGTGACTTGCACGTGTAACTTAAGACCGTTAAACACCGGGGGCGTGATGATTAAGCGATGCAAATATGCAAAATAATCGCCCTGTGAATATTTCACATCAAAAATATTCACACCAGCAGCGATGCGAATTTGCGACAGTTTTCAATAAAAGTTTCGGATATTCGCGCCAGCTCATCTACCATGTCGGTAGGACAGATGTTGAAAAGAGAGAGAAAGTGACGGAAGATGTGGTGTGAGCGGACGAGAGAGAGAGCAGTCGGACCATAGGAGAGTTAACGTTTAGCGGTGAAGATATGAATTTATTGTACAGCAGCTAGATTCTGCAGTTTAAGAGCAAATACATGCTGCAAAACTATGTAGCATATGTCTAAGGCTTATTGTGAAATGTAAAAACGGAAAGAATGTTTCTGGCATACGCTGCCTTTGTAAAGGTTTGTAAAGGTAAAGTCTGTAGTTCAGACAGCAGCCTCTGTGTTGATGTTTGGTCATCCTCATGAGCAAACACTACTTGTGACAAAAACAAACAACAAACTATTAGGGCTGCACGATTTGAGGAAAATATCTAATTGCGATTATTTTGACGGATATTGCGATATGATTCACGATATTGGAGGGAATGATGTTTTTTTTCATTATTTTCATTGAAAAATAATTTTAAAAAATGATTGAAGTGTGATTTTTTGCGAGGATCTGTGCCAAACAAAGATTTTTTCCTTTAGTCTGTAGGATAGGATTTGTAGGCTGGGACGTCTCTGCAGCACCACAATACTTTATTTTAGATCGGATTGAGATGAACTATCTATATACTAAAAACACTGACACAACGTTGTAATCATCCAAAAGCTCTGTTTGCTTCTCTCTCTCTCTCTCTCTCTCTCTCTCTCTCCCTCTCTCTCAGCTGCAGTCTGTGTGTGTCTGTTGCCTAGCGACCTGCGCATGCGCGATAGCTCTTGAACTTTTGAACTCTCTGTGGCCGCAGAGTGGTGTCAGGTTACAGCATGTTGCTTTAGTCATTAGTAAGGACTTAACCACGGCAAATCGTTTTTTGTGGAAAAAATACGTTTTGGACTATTGGATTGTATGAGTTCGGCAATCGATTCGTGTGGTCTTCAACTAGACATCAGTAAATAACTAGAGGTATGGATTAACACAACTTTTCTGCCTTTCTGTCACATCTACTGCAGTCAGATTCGCTGTGTTCCCTCGGAAGGAATAACTGCACATGGGTAGGCACTTGTAATGATATTTTGAGCATATTTAGAGGCTAAAAACACGTTTAAAACTTGCCCTGTTAGGTGCTAGAGCGAGTAGGGGGATAACACGGTGTAGGCAGCACCGATTGGTTTCGTTTTTTTCGCTAGTGACAGCACTACAAATTTACAAACAACAGAGCTACGGGTTGAAATCGACCGGAATTCTCCTTTAATGCAAATGCACTTTTTACATAGCCCTTTTGGTTTTTGTACAACCCCAAATCAGAAAAAGTTGGGACAGTATGGAAAACACAAATAAAAAAAGAAAGTAGTGATTTCTAAATGTACTTTGACTTGTATTTCATTGCAGACAATGTGAACAAAAAAAGTTTTGTCTGGTCAACTTAATTTCACTTGTAAATATACATCCTTTCCTGTCATTCAGACCTGCAACACATTCCAAAAAAGGTTGGGACAGGAGCAATTTAGGGCTAGTAATCAGGTAAATTGGTTAAATAATGATGTGATTTGAAACAGGTGATGTCAACAGGTGATTGTAATTATGATTTGGTACAAAAGCAGCATCCAAGAAAGGTCTAGTCCTTTAGGAGCAAAGATGGGCCGAGGACCGCCAGTTTGCCAACAAATACGTGAGAAAATTATTGAAATGTTTAAAAACAATGTTCCTCAAAGAATGATAGGAAGACATTTGCTTATTTCACCTTCAACAGTGCATAACATAATTAAAAGATTCAAGGAATGAGGAGGAATTTCAGTGCGTAAAGGACAAGGGCGCAAGCCTAAGCTGAACAACCGTGATCTCCAAGCCCTCAGGCGGCACTGCATCAAGAATCGTCATTCATCTATAAGCAATATCACCACATGGGCTCAGGACTACTTTGGCAAACCTTTGTCAAGTACCACAATACGTAGTTACATCCACAAATGCCAGTTAAAACTGTACTGTGCCAAAAGGAAGCCCTATGTTAACAGTGTCCAGAAGTGCCGTCGACTTCTCTGGGCTCGGAGGCATCTGGGATGGACCATCACACAGTGGAAACGTGTACTGTGGTCAGATGAATCAGTATTTCAGGTATTTTTTGGGAGAAATGGACGCCGTGTGCTCCGGACCAAAGAAGAAAAGGATCATCCAGACTGTTACCAGCAACAAGTCCAAAAGCCAGGGTCTGTCATGGTATGGGGTTGTGTCAGTGCCCTTGGCAAAGGTAACTTGCACTTCTGTGATGGCACCATTAATGCTGAAAAGTACATAGAGATTTTGGAGCACAATTTGCTGCCTTCCAGTAGACATCTTTTCCAGGGACGTCCATGCATATTTCAACAAGATAATGTGAAACCACATTCTGCACACATTACAAAGTCCTGGCTGCGGAGGAAGAGGATACGGGTACTTGACTGGCCTGCCTGCAGTCCCGACCTGTCTCCAATAGAGAATGTGTGGCGCAACGAAGACCCCGTACTGTTGCCCACCTTAAGACTTGTTTGCAGCAAGAATGGGACAAAATTACACCTGAAACACTTCATCACTTGGTGTCTTCAGTCCCTAAACATCTTTTAAGTGTTGTGAAAAGGAATGGCAACATTACAAAATGGTAAATGCTTTACTGTTCCAACTTTTTTTGAAGTGTGTTGCAAGAACCAAAATAGGAATTTGGTTTTTTTGAAAAATAAAACAATAAAAATCATGAGGAACACATTCAATTATGTGCTGTTGTATTGTCTGCAATGAAATACAAGTCAAAGTACATTTAGAAATCACTACTTTCTTATTTTATTTGTGTTTTCCATACTGTCCCAACTTTTAAAGTAAACACCATACATTAATGGTAAAAGTATGTAGATAAATTGGAGAGTTGTTTGTAAATACTCTCAAATATTGTTTATATAAAGTAATGACTATTATTATTATTATTATTATGTTTTTGTAAGGTATTATCCCATTATATTCTTTTTTATACAGTTAAAAACAGTATTTAACAGAAATTTACTGTAAATAGATTGGATAATCATAAAATAAACACCTAAAGGAGGGTAATTGAAAGTTATTTGACATGATTTGTGTGTTTTACATCCAGAAATCTGTACTTTGACAAGGAGTTAGTGTGGATGGATTGGATAATCTTGTGAATTTACCAAAGAAAACCGTATTAAAACAGCAGTTTTTAGTTAAATTGTGTAATTTTGAGGTATTTCTGGAAAATTTCTTAGTTTTGATAAAGATTTATAATTTTGTTTAACATTCTCGAAATGTTTTATAACAAGATTTTTTACTTCTACAATATTTAGACTGTAAAAATACAGAAAATATTTACAGGAAATAGTTGTATTTAAAAAAGATCTTTTCTGTAAAATTACTGTCATTTGACGCTAAGTGTTTGGAAACTTTGCTGCCAGACTTTTTACCGTTTTTTTTACAGTGTACAAGTGTGACCATACAAATTCATGCACGCACACACACACACACACACACACACACACACACACAAACACACACACACACACAGAGTAATTAAACAAATGCCTGAAAATAAGGTTTTGAGATGCTTTTGAATGTGGACACAGTTGTGATGGACCTCAGGTCATCAGGCAGCTTGTTCCAGAGAGCAGGAACACAGTAACTGAAGGCCCCCTTACCAGACCTGGATCTAATTATGGGTACAGCTAGAAGGCCTCTGCCTGATGACCTGAGAGGCCTGATGTGGTTATGAAAAGTGAGCAAGTCAGAGATGTACCGAAGAGCTAAAAAGTGCTTTATAGACTATTAGCTGGAAAAGTGATTCTGTATTGTACGGGGAGCCAATGAAGTGGTTTAGAGCACCAAAGTAATGTGTTGTAATTTACGTGTATGTGTAAGGACTCTGGCTGCTGCATTTTGAATGAGTTGGAGGCGTCTAGTACTACTAATTGTTTGGATAATCCTGCAATTAAAGTGTTTAAGTAGCTGAGATGAATGCATGCACCAGTTTCTCAGTCATTTTGAGAAATGAATGCTCTAAGTTTTGATAAAATGCTGTTTTGGTGATATTGATGATGAGGCAGAAGACAGTGAATCCAGGTGTGACTAAATCTTTTGTCTATGATTTTTAGGACCAACCACGAGAATCTCAGTAATGTCTGTATTTAGCTGTAGAAAGTTTTTGGACATCCAGCAATTGGCATCGTTAATACCAACCCAGTCTCACGGCAGTTCGTCAAATGTTCACGTTATGTAATCTATTGATTTGTGTACACGGACACATTTGTGTCGTTTTTTTCATGGTGGTCAGCACATTTTTTAAACTGATGTATTTCAATGGGAAGCATCTTTCGTGATCACAGCACAACTACGGTAGCGAGGTTGGTTGGGGGGTGGATCGGTCAAACTTTTTCACCCCGGAGACCGGGGATCATGTCCTGCGTGTGACGTTTCCTTTCCCCGTTCTTCTTTTCCTAAACCCAACCTCCATATAGATGCTTCCCATTACGTGATGACCACCATGAACAAAATGAGATAAACGTGTCCGTGTACACAAATCAATAGATTCAAAATTACGTGACCATTTCACGAACTGCCATGAGACCGTGTTGTTAATCTAGTTGGTTAACAGAGCTGAGATCATCGGAGGAAAGTGAAATGTACAACTGTGTGTCATCGGTATATGACTGGTAGGATATATTGTGTTTCTTAATGATAATACCAAGCGGGAGAATGTACAGATTGAAGAGCAATGGTCCTGACCCTTGTGGTACCCCAGAGAAGATTCTTCGTTTCTGTATATTTAAATATTGAAACATGGAAACTCCTGCCCTTCAAGTATGATGAAAACCAGTTAAGAACAGGGCCAGCTAAGCCAAATGAGACATGGAGCCTTTTAATTAAAATGTCGTAGTAAATTGTATCAAAAGCAGCAGTGAGATCAAGCAGTAAT